>QXEO01000327.1:130996-730996 GCA_007115705.1 Dactylis glomerata | reverse complement strand
AGTGCCAGTTCCCTGTTTTCTGCTGTTTTTGTGTTTCAGAGTGATACACAGGAAATATTCTCGGAATTGGACGAAACCACATCCTGAAGTCTTATTTTACCCGGAAGCTTCCAGAGATCCGAAGAGGAGTAGGAGGGGGGCCACCAGGGCCCCACACGCAGGGGCGGCGCGGCCAGCCCCCTGGCCGCGCGGGGCCCGTGTGAGGGAGCCTGGCTCCCCCTCTGACATCGCCCCTTCGCCTATAAAGACCCCCCGACGGAAAAAACCTAAGTACCCGATCAATTTTCTAGAACACATCGCGATCCGCCGCCGCCGTCGACCCGAAGATCGGGAGGGTCCAGAAGCTCTTCCCGGCACCCTGCCGGAGAGGGGAATCGCCACCGGAGGTCTTCTTCATCGCCATGCTTGCCTCCGGAGCGATGAGTGAGTAGTCTACCTTGGACTATGGGTCCATAGCAGTAGCTAGATGGTTGTCTTCTCCACCATGTGCTTCATGTTTAGATCTCATGAGCTGCCGTACATGATTGAGATCACCGTTATGTAATTCTACATGTTTGGTTTGTTGGGATCCGATGAATATTGGTGTTTATGATTAAGTTGTTGTACTGAATATTATCTTTTGTTATCTCTATGTTGTTTATGATCTTGCATGCTCTCCGTTGTTAGTAGCTATCTTGGCCGAGTAGTTGCTAGTGACTCTAAGAGGGGGTATTTATGCTCGATAGTGGGTTCATGTCTCTATTTCACCTGGGGGAGTGACAGAAACCTCTAAGGTGGTAGATGTGCTATTGCTACTAGGGAGAAAACAACATTCATATGCTCAAGGGCATATGCTTTGTTTACATTACACACTTTGCTTAATGCAATTATCTATTGTTCGCAACTTAATACTTCTAGGGTGTTCGGATTGATATCCCCGGGAGTGGATTATTAGTCATAGATGCAATTGGATGGCGGTCTATGTATTTTGTTGTAATGCCCAGAGTAAATCTCATAGTGATCTTCTTGACATATCACGTTTATCTTTATTCTATCAATTGCCCAACTGTAATTTGTTTACCCAGCATGTGTTATTTTATCTATGGAGAGACACCACTAGTGAACTGTGGACCCCGGTCCTATTTACATCATATTGCTATTACATGTTTACTTTACTCGTATTGTTTACTTTACTCGTATACTATATTGTTTTCCACTCGATACGCTCATAACCTTTGTTTCAAGCAAACCGGTGAGATTGACAACCTCATCGCAAGTTGGGAACAAAGTATTTGTTTGTGTGTGTGCAGGTTCCGTGTTGCTACTGGCCGAAGACGAGTCAACAAGTATCGTTAACGGCGCCCTTGTTGGAGTGTTACTAAGCCAGTCTACATCACCTTCAGTCGTCATTGTCTCTCCTCTCCTGACCGACATTAAACCTTGGTTTCTTAACTGAGGGAAAACTAGCCGCTATATTCATCATACCTTCCTCTTGGGGTTCCCAACGGGCTGGTTATCCACCACGCACAAGGACAGTTTGCTCCACATCAACTTGGCACCAGCAGCTAATTTTCTGGGCGCCATCAATCAGTAGCAGCTAAATTTCTGACGCCGTTGCCGGGGAGGAAGAGAAGACTTCTGCGAGGGGAGTTTTTCGCACACACATCCTTTACTTTGTTTTATTGTTTTGCTTTACTTTATTTTATTTTACCTGCATTGCTTTTATCAAAAACCCAAAAAAATTAGAATCCTTGGTAGTTGTTTTTACTTGTTTACTTTCGTTTTGCTGAAATGGCCAATCCTGAAAACACCAAGTTGTGTGACATTACTAGAACGAACAATAGTGATTTTATCTGCACTCCTATTGCACCACCTATTCCTGCTGCAAATTTTTATGAGATTAAGCCTGCTTTGTTGAACCTTGTTATGAAAGAGTAATTTTCTGGTGCTAGTACTGAAGATGCTGCAGCTCATCTCAACAATTTTGTTGAGCTATGTGAGATGCAGAAATATAAGGATGTTGATAGTGATATTATTAAGCTCAAGTTGTTTCGTTTTTCTTTGAGAGGAAAAGCTAAAGATTGGTTGCTGTCTTTGACTAAGAATAGTATTGATTCATGGGCTAAGTGTAAGGATGCTTTTATTGGTAGATACTATCCTCCTGCTAAGATTATATCCTCGCGTAGCAATATTATGAAGTTTACTCAGTTTGATAATGAACATGTTGCTCAAGCTTGGGAAAGAATGAAATCTATGATAAAGAATTGCCCCACTCATGGACTGACTACTTGGATGATTATCCAAACTTTTTATGCAGGACTGAATTTTTCTTCAAGGAACCTACTTGATTCAGCTGCTGGAGGCACTTTTATGTCCCTTACCTTGGGCGCCGCATCAAAGCTACTCGACAACATGATGGTAAATTATTCTGAATGGCACACCGAGAGAGCTCCACAAGGTAAGAAGGTAAATTCTGTTGAGGAAACCTCTTCCTTAAGTGATAAGATTGATACCATTATGGCTATGCTTGCTAATGATAGGACTCATGTTGATCCTAATAATGTTCCTTTGGCCTCTCTGGTTGCTCAAGAAGAGCAAGTTGATGTGAATTTCATTAGAAACAATAATTTTAACAACAATGCTTATAGGAACCATTTTGCTAGTAACAATTATAGGCCGTATCCTTCTACCAATGGTAATGGTTATGGTAACTCTTATGGTAATTCCTACAACAACACTAGGGCCGTGCCCTCCGAGCTTGAGGTAATGCTCAAGGACTTCATCGGTAAGCAAACTGCTTTTAACAAGTCTGTTGAGGAAAAGTTAGGCAAAATTGATATTCTTGCTTCTAAAGTTGATAGCCTTGCTCATGATGTTGAACTTCTAAAATTAAAAGTGTTTCCTAATGATGTGAAAGAGAACAATGTTTTTGCTACCGCTTATGCTATCCAAGTTGGAATTGATGAAAATATTAGATTGTTAGCGGAATTGCATGCCAGGTGGGAAAGAGAAGATGAGATGGCTAGAAAGATGAATGTATATACTATTACTACCTCTAATGATGTTGCTCCTACTAGTAGCAATCCTCTTACTTTGATTGGTGTAGAGAAAACTCCCACTCCTTGTGTTAAAAAGCCTAAAACTGCCAAAACTTTTTCTCAAAAGAGTGCTGAAATTTTTCGGAGTGTGGGAGATGATAGCTCTATTTCTTTTAATGATTTTGATGTTGATGGCTGCAATATATCTGAAGTAATGTTTTTCTTGCAAAAGCTTGCTTTGACTCCCAATGCTAGTTCTTTAAATATTGCTTTTACTAAGCATATTACCAATGCTCTTATGAAAATTAGGGATGAAAAGTTGAAGCAAAAAGCCTCTGTTCCCAAGAAGTTAGAAGATGGTTGGGAACCCATCATTGATATGCATATTAATGGTTATGATTGCCATGCTTTATGTGATCTAGGTGCTAGTATTTCTATCATGCCTAGAAAGATTTATGACATGCTTGATTTACCACCGCTTGAAAAGTGTTATTTTGATGTTCCTATTGCTGATGTTGCTAAGAAGAAACCTTTGGGAAAAATAAATGATGTTCTTATTGTGGTTAACAATAACCTTGTTCCTATTGATTTTCTTGTTATGGACGTTGAATGCCATGCTTCATGTCCTATTATTTTGGGAAGACCTTTTCTTCGAACTGTAGGTGCCATCATTGATATGAGGGAAGGCACTATCAAGTATCAATTCCCACTAAAGAAAGGTATGGAACACTTCCCTAGGAAAAGAAATAAATTGCTTTTTGACTCTATTCTTAGAGCAAACTATGAGCTTGATGCTTCATCACTTGATGTTACTTGATTCGCAATTTTCTGCGCCTAGCTCAAAGGCGTTAAAGAAAAGCACTCTTGGGAGATAACCCAATGTTTTCTTTTCAGTACTTTTTCTTTTATTTGAGTCTTGGAAGTCATTACTACTGTAATGACCGCTCCTTATCTTGTTTATTTCATTTTTGTGCCAAGAGAAGCCTCTAATTTGAGTGAGGTAAAGATCTGGGGATGTTGCTGTCCTGAAACTGTTTTCGGTGCTGCACCGTAAAAATTCGTATAAATTCTCTGTATATCTTTTGGACCTGCGATTTCTTGTGCATATGCCCCAGGTTATATCCAAACTTTTGTTAGTTGAACACTTTTTGATTTGAGCAACAGAAAATCCCTCAAAAATTTGACCTTTGTCAGCTGTTCAGTTTTGATAGATTTCTGCCAATATTTGTGGTTGCTACAGTAGTATCTACTATATATGTGGTGGTTTTGAGTTGAAACCTGAAGCAAAAAGAGGTTGATTATATGTTATGCTTACACTAATGTTGCTAATAGAATTGTGTTTAGTTTTGTATGAAGGAAGTTTTCAAGTGTAGGGATTGGAGAATGATGAGATGAGTTGAAGAATGGACAAAAGCTCAAGCTTGGGGATTCCCATGCATCACCCCAGGAAATATCCAAGAAGTACAAGCGTCAAAGCTTGGGGATGCCCCCGAGGCACCCCTTCTTCATCGGCAAAAATCAGGTCACCTTTCAAAACACTATATTTTTATTGCTTCATGCACTATGTGTTTTTCTTGGAGTGTCAGTTGTTTTAGTGTTCTTAGTTGGTTTAGTTTGTTTGTTTTCTGCAATAAATGGTTGGACCCCAACAAATTTATTTTGGATAAGTAGCTCATTTTCATTTGCCAAGAACACTCAGTTTTTCACTCTTATCGGTTATCATGTGTTCTTCTTTTTCCGCTACTGCTTTTGGTTTTTGTTTTCGCCTTGATTTGCGTTCAGACCTTGTCATATCTTTTCATCTAGGTGTATTTTTGCCTCTTATCTTTATTGGTTTTCATCAAAAGAGGTGTTTATAAAAATTTCAAATGGTGTTGGAAAGGAGAAAAAGCTTTGTGCAAAATAGTGGTACAAGAAGGAGCTTGTGTAGACTGCGGCTTAGGCTTTTTCATGTCATGCTTGATGTCTTTTTGATAGTATGCTTAGTGGTTTTGCTGTAGCATGACTTGTCTCAAATAACTGAGATTGCTTAATGAGCCTTTGAAAAAAATCATGCGTTGTTTTTATTGTATGGAAGCATTATTTTGGTTTTCTCCTTGATGCTTTATTTGGGTTGACTTGGCGCATGCTCACACATGTTAGACTCTTACAAAGTCACAAATAGCCTTCATGATCATTTAGTTTTTGACTTTTGATGCTATCTTATGCTTCTTTTAATGTCGCTTTGTCGCTTTGCATGATTATGGCCATTGTTGCTCTCTTAGTTGGTCGCTCCCAGTCTTTTGCTAGCCCTCGCCTTGTACTGAGTATGAGCTCTACTCGTGCATCCAACTCCTAAAAGCCAAAGTTTTCCATAGTGTCCACCATACATACCTACTAGCAATTTGCTATTCCAAGTAAATTTGACTTGCTTTTATTTTCTGTTCAAATTAACTCTTACCAGTGTTATGCAAAATTCGGTTAGTAAAGCTCTCACGAACCGGAAGGCACACTTTACTTTTTCCTGTTCTTAAAAATTTGACATTGTGGTCTCTTATGTTGAGTTGTTATGCTTTCAAGTTGTAAGTTGGATTCTAGCCCATCCATGCTGTCATGGGGCAAGCTTTCAACATTGCACTTCTTATTTGAGTTGATATTGTGATCTTTTGTTTATGGATGCCCGCGGTGTGAAATGAATTGGGAATCTTGTAGGGATCATGGAGTTTGTATATGTGTTAGGGAAACGCCGGGCCGCCAATCTAAGCCATGCATAATTCATGGTGGAAATTTGCAGCATACCCATGGTGAACATTCGACGACGCATCTCACAATAAAAAGCTAAACAAAAGGCAAATAAAAGAGATGTCGAGGTGTTCATTGTCTGCTTGTCCTGTCATTTTGGTGTGGGCTTGTTCCATGTCATCGGGCACAGAGGTACCCCATTGGCGGTTCTCAATGATATGCATATACTTACAATGACAAGAGCCTTGCTTGGGACTCTAAGTAAAGTAGCATGAGGTTTGGGTACTCGTATTCACGGGGCACGAGGTTTTCAACTTATGATTTGTCAAGCATATGCATCATAATTGTTCCCGCATTAACTTTAACCATTCAAGATGCTTATGATGGGGGCAATGAGAGCTCAAAGCCGGTAAGTACCATAATTTTTGAAGTTTATAAAACTTGCAATCACTGCTTCCCTCTGCGAAGGGTCTTTCTTTTACTTTTATGTTGAGTCACCACCTTCTTTCTTTATGCACCATTAAGAGAGCATAGTTGTCATTATTAGTGTGATATGCATTGTCCCAAAGTTCATTGATTGATTTATATTGTTGGTTTCACTTGTTCTTAAATTATTTGTATCTAGTCGCCCTCTTAAACTTGAAGGTGTCCTATGCATTTATGTTTTGCTCTCTTTGAAGGACAAGCTGAAAACCATTTGTATGTTTTTCCTTATGATTTGAACACACGTTTGACTTTCATTGTTTCATTTTCATGATCTTTTGTTTGTGTTCATTTGCATGTTTACAACATGGTTGCTAAGTTCTTATTGTCATGATTATATCTTCATGCCCATGTTTTAAGTTCTTATGACCCCAGCTCACAAATGCTTACATATATGATCAAGATTGTGTAGGTGCATGCCACCTCAAAAATTATTCTTTTGTTATCACTTACCTACTCGAGGACGAGCAGGAGTTAAGCTTGGGGATGCTTGATATGTCTCAAACGTATCTATAATTTTTGATGCTCCATGCTTGTTTTTACACCATTTACCTATTGTTTCGTTACACTTAGGGGCACTTTTATGCATTTTCCGGAACTAACCTATTAACGAACTGCCACAGTGCCAGTTCCCTGTTTTCTGTTGTTTTTGTGTTTCAGAGTGATACACAGGAAATATTCTCGGAATTGGACGAAACCACATCCCGAAGTCTTATTTTACCCGGAAGCTTCCAGATATCTGAAGAGGAGTAGGAGGGGGGCCACCAGGGCCCCACACGCAGGGGCGGCGCGGCCAGCCCCCTGGCCGCGCGGGGCCCGCGTGAGGGAGCCTAGCTCCCCCTCTGACATTGCCCCTTCGCCTATAAAGACCCCCCGACGGAAAAAACCTAAGTACCTAATCAATTTTCCAGAACACATCGCGATCCGCCGCCGCCGTTGACCCAAAGATCGGGAGGGTCCAGAAGCTCTTCCCGGCACCCTGCCGGAGAGGGGAATCGCCACCGGAGGTCTTCTTCATCACCATGCTTGCCTCTGGAGCGATGAGTGAGTAGTCTACCTTGGACTATGGGTCCATAGCAGTAGCTAGATGGTTGTCTTCTCCACCATGTGCTTCATGTTTAGATCTCATGAGCTGCCCTACATGATTGAGATCACCGTTATGTAATTCTACATGTTTGGTTTGTTGGGATCCGATGAATATTGGTGTTTATGATTAAGTTGATGTACTGAATATTATCTTTTGTTATCTCTATGTTGTTTATGATCTTGCATGCTCTCCGTTGTTAGTAGCTATCTTGGCCGAGTAGTTGCTAGTGACTCCAAGAGGGGGTATTTATGCTCGATAGTGGGTTCATGCCTCTATTTCACCTGGGGGAGTGACAGAAACCTCTAAGGTGGTAGATGTGCTGTTGCTACTAGGGAGAAAACAACATTCATATGCTCAAGGGCATATGCTTTGTTTACATTACACACTTTGCTTAATGCAATTATCTGTTGTTCGCAACTTAATACTTCTAGGGTGTTCGGATTGATATCCCCAAGAGTGGATTATTAGTCATAGATGCAGTTGGATGGCGGTCTATGTATTTTGTTGTAATGCCCAGAGTAAATCTCATACTGATCTTCTTGACATATCACATTTATCTTTATTCTATCAATTGCCCAACTGTAATTTGTTTACCCAGTGACGAGGGTTAACTCGACAAATGTCCTAGATGAAGGACTTAGGATCGGGGAGATAGGGCGTCGGATGAACTCGAAGGTAAAGTTAGTTGAAAATAGGTGTATATCGAAAGTAAACTTGGGTGTTCAACCTGGCTTGCTTTCAATCTGCCCTACACCGTCCCCTCCTGGCCCCTATATATAGGTGGCCAGGTCTCGAGGATCGGGCAGGGTTCAATACAGATTACAAATATCGACATACGGTAATAACTCGTATTCGACTATCATTACAATTGGGCCTAGCTTAACGGGCCTCAGGGGTACTCAACCAACGGGCTCTATTGACTATACCCTTGTCAGTAGCCCCTGAGATTCTACCAGAATTGCAGATTCAGGTTGAATCTCTAATCTTCAAATCTTCGACTTGATCAATTCTTCGACTTCATCTTCAATTCTTCGACTTGATCAATTCTTCGACTTCATCTTCAATTCTTCGACTTGGTCTTTCGACTTTCATTGATGATAATTTGCTCGCAAGGGGTCTTGATGAACAAGTCTGACAACTCTGACGGATCAAGAGGTCAGTTAACTGCCGGAACAGATACTTGTCACCTACTTCAAATTCAATCCCCCTGGACTTGAATTCGGGATACCGGTCAGACTCACTCTTTTGCCTCATTTAGGACTCACAAAAAATGAGTTCCAGTGGTTCTCGGGGTACCCAGTGCGTCCACCAGGATTTTCTTCGCGTCGTAGACACGGATGCATTCCAGCAGAGCGCATCCATGTGCGTATACCAGGCCACACAGGACGGATCCCGGGGTCTTACCTTCGCGACAAGTCACGGCATTCGAGTTTTGTTGTGATAACACAACTCGAGAATCTTATGTCGCAGTCAAAGTTTGACTGAAAATATTCGGGTTTCTACAACCATAAAACTCGCTCCCGATGGGAGTAACACTTCTCCACTCTTCAATGCTTTGCCCATGAATATCGTCGGTGCGCGCTCAGCGCTCCCGATGGGAGTAGCCCCCGAGGCTATAGTCGAAAAAAGATTTTCTCGAGTATAGGCTCAAGAAATAATATAACTCGTCATACTTCAACTTGAAACACCTCACCTGCAAAAAATTCTTCAATTCGAGATACTTTCAAGAACATCTTGTCTTCTAGTTCATGTCTACTACTTCAATGAAGAGCTCCACTCGATTTGTACGCAACTAACAGCCCCCAAGGCTTGTAACCAAAAGATTCTTCATCTCTGATTTCTTTGATGAGTTTCAGCATTCGTCGGCGCCATCCTTTTACCTTTATATATATTTGATGACGTCAATAAAGACTTAACTCTTTATCCATGCGAACCGTTTTATGGGTAAGACTGTAACTTCCCGATTTTTTGACCGTTTAACGGGCTGCACGATTTTTGACCGTTGGTGGGCTGCCGTTTCCGATCTTTGCGCCACGTCTCAGCCCACGATCCTTCTCCCGGAAGATGTATAAATGACATAGTGGGGAATCGTACTGTTCACCAGCTCGTTACCTCCGCCGCCTCCATTGCCGATCTCCTCTGCCTCTTCTTCTCTTGCGGAGCCCCCAAGCGCGCTTTTGTGCTGAATGCGCGTGAAGCACCTGGCCACCAAGAGCGATATGGCCAAATCCTCTGCCACCAACTGGGTTCGCTCCACCGTCACCAAGAAGGAGGTGGAGAAAGCTACGGCGGATGGCCTCATCGCTGCCAAAGATTCCATCAAGTTTCCTAGCACCGAACGGATCCCGAAGCCCCCGAGCGGTTACCGGGTAATATTCCTTGCTTTTCTCCTCCGTGGTTTGTCCCTTCCTGCCCACAAATTTCTCCGTGGGCTGCTATTTGTCTATGGTGTGCAGCTCCATCAGCTCACTCCCAATTCCCTTCTTCATATTGCTTGCTTTGTGACTCTTTGCGAGTCATTTTTGGGCATTGAGCCCCACTTTGCTCTCTGGAGATCGATCTTTCGACTCCGTCCCAATGTTTCTCTGGCAAGGAAACCCGAACTGGGCGGAGCCGTTGTTTCTGTGCGCCCTGAGGCGCAATATCTTGAGTTTTCCATGGCCGCATCTGTCCAAGGGTGGAGGACAAAGTGGTTCTATATCAAGGACCGCAAATCCTCTCCTGAAGATGAGTTCGGCCTTCCTCCTTTTGACGCTTCTCAAGAAGTGAAGAAATTGAAGTCGTGGGATTCGCTTCCCTCAGATGAGGAAGTTGCACAAATTCTTCCTCTTCTATCCCGCATTCAAAATCTTAAAACAGGCCTAGGGGGTGCTTTGTCGGGTATCCAGCTCATGGCGTTTTTCATACAACGTCGAGTTCAACCCCTACAGCACCGCCTCACCAAGCTTTGGACTTATTCTGGCTTGGAGGACCCTACTCGCATATCTGAAGATCTTATGTCGAAAGAAGATGTCGACAAGCGAGTCAGGAATCTCACCAAGCTCACCAAGGAGCATTCAGTTGCTGACCTGAAGTCAGATTTCTTCGACTCCGTGCACCCTATTCCTGAGGTATACATCGCTGCATCCACTTGTATCCAACTTTTCTTAATTTCGACTTGCATTATTCTTTGGTACCCGAACTCTGCTGATTTATTAATATGCAGGGTCACGAATTTATTGTTTCTCGCCCTCCTCTTCCGGAGGCAGGGCCCCTGCCAGCTGATCTCGCCTCTCCTGCATCTGAAGCCCCCGAGGCTGACGATAGTCAGGACGGCGATGATGTCGAAGAATCAGAAGATGAGACTAGCTCGTCGGCATCTCCTCCTCCTACTCTTACTGAAGATGTTGGTGTCGACAAAAAACGGAAGCGTGTCGACGAGATTGCTTCATCGAGTTCTGCAGCGGCTGGAAAAACCCCCGCTCTTGTAGAAGATATGGAGTACTTTGACATGCTTGCATCGTAAGTATTGTAGTTAAACTTTTCAATTGCTTTGTTCTTGCCTCTCGCTTATAACTTATCCTTCTTATGCAGTGACGATGAAGAACCACCAACATGTGCGACAGCTGTTTCACCTCCTTCTCCCGTGGCGACTGATGAGCCTGTCGAGCCATATGTTGCTCCGAGGACTACCAGGGCTTCTGTAAAGAAGGTTCCTCAAACTCGAACCCTGAAACGCGCGAAGAAGACTAAAGAAGCCGAGGTTTCTCTGGAGGCCCATGCTTCTGCAGTTTCTTCTGATGATGTGAGCGATTCTTTTGTTCCTTCTTTCCTTTCATGCAATTCTTCTCTTATACCCTTATTTTATCAGGCTTTGATCAAGAGATTTATCGCCCTGGGCACGGAGTGTGCGGGGTACCTAAAGGTTGCGAAAGCTTCCGAAGGTACCATTTTTGACGTCCAATCACTATTTGCCTTCTGCACTGTATCCTTTATTATATACCTGATTCCTTGTCGACTTCTTATGCAGCTACTTTAGCAGCCGCCAATGCTCGAATTGCTTCACTGGAGGCAGAGCTGAAAGCCTCGCAAAAAGCTTATGATGCTGCGACCGCTGCTAAAGCCATTGCTGAGAAGTCGCAGAAATCTGCGCTTACGAAGGCGAAGAAAGCGGAAAGGGCTTTGGCTGATGCTCAGAAGGAAAATACTCAACGGGAGCAGGCCGTAGCAGAACGTCTTCACACTATGTCTTCTGCTGCCGAACGTAAGTTCTTCGACTTATCTTCTATTTTCATCTCCTGTTGCGCTAGTGTGCTTGTTGACACTTGCCTTTTCTTGTCTTTCTTATTGCTGTAGAATTCACAGGGGTATCTCCGTCGTCCCTTCAAATAGATGACGATCCTCTCATGGATGCGGTTAATCAACTCGAGGAAAACTGGATATCTATCCAGGAAAACTTTGAATTGGTTAGTCGTGTTTTATCGCGACTGTTTGTCGGCTTGTGGCCGAAGAAAAAGGCGACAGTTCCGAAGGATAACTTGACTGATCTCGCCAAATCCTTCGACACCACTGAAGACCCTCTTCTCCAGTTCAAAGCTCTTTCCATTAAGCGTGGAGCTGAAGGTGCCATTGCGCTATCTCTCGCTCATGGGATGGACTTTGATTGGGAGAAAGTTAAC
Source organism: Dactylis glomerata (assembly GCA_007115705.1). Lineage (NCBI taxonomy): Eukaryota > Viridiplantae > Streptophyta > Magnoliopsida > Poales > Poaceae > Dactylis > Dactylis glomerata. The sequence continues at coordinate 719,030 of QXEO01000327.1, read as the reverse complement.
GCCCCTCACGGCTACTCCCGGGATGAGATGAAGATTTTCTTTGGGAAGGCGAAGAAGCTAGCACCTGCACTGCTGTTGACTATTTCTCCTTCGGCAGCCTCTGCGGTGCCTGCTGCACCGGCTTCGGCGGTGAAAGATCCAGTACCACCATCGACTTCTGGCGAAGAAGCTGCCGTGCCCTCCTCTGCCACGGAGCACAATGCTGAGGTGGCGTAGATTCGGCTTTCCTTATAGCTTTTAGTTTTTCTCCTTTTAGATGTATGGGCGCTAGTTGTGTGCAACCCGAGAACCTTAGCCATAGGGTTGTGCTCTTTGTGTAAATATATCCTCTTTATATGGAGTACTATACTATCTCTCTGAAATTGCCTCTTCTTTCTTTGTAGTCGAGGCATGACAGTGATCCTTCTTCTCACGTTCCCGCTCCTTCCTCTGCTCGTGGATTTAATCCTCAGATTTCGTCGACTCCTAGTCGATGTAGTCACTGCGAAGAATACTCTTCCAGGATTTCCGACCTTGAAACTCGCCTATCTTTGGCTAAACGCCAAGCGCAGACGGCTATTAAAAAGGCTAGCCAGGCCAGTGGCTATATGAAGAAAATCTCTTCGCTTGAAGAAAAGGTCTCCAGCTTGACGGCGAAAGTTGTTCATAATGAAGAGTGCGAGTCTTTCATTCTTGGAATTGTCGAGTCTGCTGGCGAGCTGTTGCGATGTGAGTTTTTCTTTCGACTTCTTCTTTTTGCTGTTTGTGCACTTCTTTTGTGATATATTTGTCATTGTAGGTACTTGCTTGGATTTTGCTGCTGAAGAACGTCGAGTTGCTGAACGAAACGCTGCTTTGGAGAAGATGTCGACTGGCTGTGAGACTCTGTGGTCTGATCCTCGACGCCGTAGCGCCATTGTATTACTTCAAGACCGTGCCCAGCACATTGGCGAGTCAGTTGATGGTTGCCGGCGAGCTCTTACGACTATGCATTCCATCATGCTTCCCCGTAATCCTTTGCCTGCAACTTTCCCACTTCTTCTTGATGCTTTCCGATCTAGCCATCGAATTCATAGGCTCATAGAGCTGAACTTAGTGGCTGGTGCCAATTTTGCTCTCGGGTGGATACGTAAGTGGCAGCCGAGGTTGAATTACAACACTATGTCCCTGAGTTTGGCTCCAGGTGGAGCTAGCCTTCGGGTTCATATGGAGAACATGCTTCAACCTGCTCGAAGACTTGTAGCTAGGCTTCTAGAGGCGGATGCTGTGTTTTTCCGCAAGTATCATTATTTAGATCCTTTAGGCGTAGATGATTCTGACAACCCGATGTTGTAAAGTATGCGTGGAACGCGAGAGACTGTTTATTTCGCGACTATATGTCTGAAATTTATTCTCAAGGCGTATTTGTATGGCTCGTGCGTTTGCCGCATCTTCTTTTTGAAAGACTCGTAAACTCGAATATGAGGAACGCTTTGTCTTTATTTATACTTTTAATGTAAGATACATGAGGTGACCCAAGAGATCCGGCCTGTGACCCGTGTTCTGGATCTAGAGGGCATTGCCCCTGGAATAACTCGTGGCTTTTACAGCCTTCATTGTTCTACTCTATTGCTTTGATGATGCCTATGTCGTCGTGGTTTTCCCTTTCTCTTCTGCGCCTTTGTCTTCTCCTGATGTTCCCGTTCGTGGCTTCTTCGTTTCGGGTTCCGCGGTGCATCCTTCGAGTAGCTTGACGCCTTCTGTAGTTGCGCTCTTTGCCTTTTCCGCATGGTTGGCTATTACGCCAAAATTTTGCGCCATCTTGTGGAATTCCCTATCGCAGAGATCTGAAACTTCAAAACTTCCTTTCACTGTAATTATTCCTTTTGGTCCTGACATCTTAAGTACCAAATATGTGTAGTGAGGTACTGCCATAAATCGCGAAAACGCGGGTCGTCCGAGGATCGCGTGATATTGTGATGGCCAGTCCATGACTTCGAAGTCTAGTTTCTCCCTTCTGTAGTTTTGTCGGTTGCCGAAGCAAACATTGAGTGCTATTCGACCCAATGGGTAATTGACACTTCCTGGTACGATTCCATGGAAGGAACAGTCTGTTGGCTTCAGAAACTCTAGTGATATATGCATTGCTCTGAGTGTTTTCGCGTATATCAAGTTAATTCCACTCCCTGCGTCCATGAATATTCTGTCGACATCATACGCGCCGATTTGAGCTTTGAGTACCAGAGGCGCGTTTCCTGGCCGAGGTACTGTTATGGGGTGGTCCTCTCTGTTGAACTCGATTGGTTGTTCTGACCAATGCAGATATTCTGTTGTAGCTGGCGGTGACATGACTGCTAGATTGACTTGTCGAGTTATGCTCTTTTCTTCTTTGTTCGACTTGGGCACTGGTTGTATCATTGCTGTGATGTGTCCTTTTGATGGGACGTACCCTTCGTCGTCGTCGTCGTGCTCTTTGTTTTGCTGGTCTTGCCCTTGGGGGGCTCCGTTGTTTCCTTGCTTGCTTGTCGAGGGATTGTTACTGCCTTCGAATCCTTGTCGCCTTGCTTTGGTTTGTTTGTTAATTGCTGCTTCTTGTAGCTTTAAGAATGTTGTGCAGTCTTTCATTGCGTGCCTCGATACTCGCTTTCCGTCGACGAACGCTGAGTGTATATGACAAGGCCCGTTGAGCATATCCTCTGGCGATGGGTTGTACTCTCTGGATTCTCTTGGTGGAAACTTCTTGTAATCCTCTCTTCCGTAGCTGCGATATGCCGAGCTTCTGCGTTCGTTTCCCTGATAACTGTTGTCTTTATATCCTGCGGCGACTTGGTTATGAGAGCCGTAGGTGTCGTAGTTTCGGGATCGTCTCCTTTGGCTTCCGTATCTGTTTCTTCTGTCGTCCTCTGGAGATCGTGTCCGTTTGTTGTTGCACGCGTCTTCTCCATCTGCAAATCTGTTTGCTGTGTCCATGAGATCTGACACTGTTTTTGGCTTGATTCTACCCATCTCTTCGACTAGGTCTCTTCGCCTTAATCCAATGATGAACGCGTCTATTGCTCTTTCGTCCGAAACTTCGACTGCTGAGTTTTTGATGAGGCTCCACCTTTGGATGTATGCCCGTAGTGTTTCGTCGCATGGCTGTACGCACGCCTTGACTTCTTCTATTGATGCTGGCCGTTTGTATGTCGACCTGAAGTTGCTTGTAAATTGCTTTGTAAGGTCTTCCCAGCTTCCAATGGATTCCTTTTCTAGTTTGCTCAACCATGACCTTGTTGCGCCGGTGAGGTGTAGTTGCAAACTTTGCATTGCTGTTTCTTTGGTTCCTCCCAATATTTGAACTGCTTGTAAGTAATCTGCGAGCCATGACTGTGGTTCCTGTGATCCGTCGTATTTTTGCTGGTCATGAGGTAGCTTGAATCCCTTAGGTACTGGAGTGGTGCGAACCCTACGGGTAAAGCACGATGCCCCCATCTCTTTTTCGCTATCTTCGTAGTCGCGCCTTTCGTTTGGAGATCGCGATCTTCTAGTTCCACCATGCTGTTTTGGTGACGGCGATCGCGATCGGTGCTTACTGCTTCTATGTCGAGGACTGTTGTGACGATGAGGAGATCTTGCCTTGTGTACTTCTTTGTAATGATGTGCTTCTTCTCCCTTTGCTGATAGTTTGTGGCCTACCATGTTTAGTCCGTTCAATGCTGCTCTATGCATGTGCTCCCTAGGATCTCCTGGACTTGGTCGAGTTGTAAGCAGATATGCTTGTGCTGCCACTAGCGCTGCTTCCGGAGTTTTTGGTAGGATGTTTCCCTGCTCATCGACCGATAGGAAGGACGAGTCGAGGTTTTTGGAGATACTTTGCTTGTCGGAGTACTCGAGGTTGTCATACCTTGAACCATGTCGACGATTTTTCCTTGTGTTGCTGTATGATGCGTCGCTTCGTGCTCTACGAGCAGCTTCGCTGGCTGCAATGGCTGAATCTTTTCTTCTTTGTATCTCTACCTTTTCCTTTGCTAATTGCTTTGCTTGCTGCCTGAGGGCATAATGATACCCAAAAAGCATGTCTTTGCTGGAGCTTGATGGTATTGGTTTGCCGTGTTCTACGGCTTCTCTTATTGTTTTCCACTCGTCGACTGATAGTCGAATTTTCTCCCTGGCTGCGAGGGTTTCCACTGTTTGCCCTTCTGCTAGATGATTTGCTCCTCTGTCGATATTTGCTGGGTTTATCACTGGGTTGTTATTTTCATCAAATTCTTCTGAGTTGTCGCCCACGATGGCGAGTACTTGGCACTGCTTGCCGATGTTGCTATTAAAGCTTGAAAAGATCGAGTTGCTGTCCTCAGAAAGTTCTAACCCTGTTTTCCATGTGTTCGTTGAATTGTCTGAGATATTGTCGAGTTGGACTTCCACGTCGAAATTTTCTTTTTCTTCGTCGCCTTCTGCGATCTTTCCTTTTTGCGCTTCTTCTAGGCTGACCGGCGAGTTTACCTCGCTGGAAGAGCCTTCAGAATACTCCATCACTACTGTTTTTTCGGGTTCTTGTGCCGACGGATCTTGATCTTGTTTCGTCGAATCCGAAAGGCGAGAGGAACCCGATGGCCCGATGAAGATGCTCAAACTTCCAATTGTTAGCTCCACCTCTTGACTTCCGTCGACTTCTGGACTGCTGTTGGCTAAAAGCGAAAAAGCCGTCGAATTCATGATTCCAACGCCCAGAGTCCCCACGGTCGGCGCCAATTGATGAGGGTTAACTCGACAAATGTCCTAGATGAAGGACTTAGGATCGGGGAGATAGGGCGTCGGATGAACTCGAAGGTAAAGTTAGTTGAAAATAGGTGTATATCGAAAGTAAACTTGGGTGTTCAACCTGGCTTGCTTTCAATCTGCCCTACACCGTCCCCTCCTGGCCCCTATATATAGGTGGCCAGGTCTCGAGGATCGGGCAGGGTTCAATACAGATTACAAATATCGACATACGGTAATAACTCGTATTCGACTATCATTACAATTGGGCCTAGCTTAACGGGCCTCAGGGGTACTCAACCAACGGGCTCTATTGACTATACCCTTGTCACCCAGCATGTGTTATTTTATCTATGGAGAGACACCACTAGTGAACTGTGGACCCCGGTCCTATTTACATCATATTGCTATTACCTGTTTACTTTACTCGTACTGTTTACTTTACTCGCATACTATATTGTTTTCCACTCGATACGCTCATAACCTTTGTTTCAAGCAAACCGGTGAGATTGACAACCTCATCGCAAGTTGGGAACAAAGTATTTGTTTGTGTGTGTGCAGGTTCCGCGTTGCTACTGGCCGAAGACGAGTCAACAAGTATCATTAACGGTGCCCTTGTTGGAGTGTTACTAAGCCAGTCTGCATCACCTTCAGTCGTCATTGTCTCTCCTCTCTTGACCGACATTAAACCTTGGTTTCTTAACTGAGAGAAAACTAGCCGCTATATTCATCATACCTTCCTCTTGGGGTTCCCAACGGGCTGGTTATCCACCACGCACAAGGACAGTCTGCTCCACATCAACTTGGCACCAGCAGCTAATTTTCTGGGCGCCATCAATCAGTAGCACCCATCCGTCATCTAAAGCACAATCACGGATGGGTTACCGATCATATGGCAATGGAAGAAATCATCCATGAATACTACTCGAAAATGATGTGTAGACAGACGCTAGAATCCAAGATTTCATTTGGGAGGAGTTGAACTTTGTGGAGACGGGTTTAGATGGCCTGGATGATCCTTTCACCAAGGAAGAGAAGAAGAAAGCTATAGACCAGATACCGGGTGACAAGGCGCCCAGTTCGGATTGCTTCACCGGCGCTTTCTTCAAAAAAAAGGGGAACTATAAAGGGTGATGTCATGCAAGTGATCAATCTCTTTGGAGACCTCCAAGTGGCCGGCCAACAGTGCACTTTTGCCAAAAAAGGGATGAGGCGAAAGAAATTTCAGAATTTAGAACCATTAGTCACCATTGCCAAGATCATCACTAAGATTCTTGCTCGTCGTCTTGGGATGCTCATGAATGATCTTGTTTCCAACACCCAAAATGCTTTCATTAAGAGAAGGAATATACATGATAATTTCATTATGTTAAGAACCTTGCAAAGAAATTTAAATAAGCAAAATCATGCCCTTCTCTTCAAGCTCGACATCCGTAAACATTTGACTCAATTAGATGGTAATATATTCTTGGCCTTCTCCATAGTAGATTCCACAATTGGATTTTTTCCTTGCTCTCGCCCTCGTCCTCCTGCATCATTCTCAATGGTATTCGGCAATGCGATCATTTCTCACTGCTACTCTTCATCCTCGTGATTGACCCCCTCACGCAAGTTCTTAATATTGCCATACGCCATGGATTGTACCACAAGCTGTCGGTGCTCTAGACCAGGGGGTCCCAACACCTATCGCTTGGCCCCCTCCACGAAGGGAAAGGATAAGAACTCACCGAGCGGCGGCCGGACCAAGGCACTGCCGGCCGATCGGCCATCGCTTCCTAGCGGTGAAGAGTCATCCGCAAGCCCACTTGCAGGAAGAAGACGAAGACAACCACTGTCCGGGCTACATATAGCCAGAACCAGTGGAAAACAGCACATAGTTGGGGGCACCAAAGGCATGGTGAAGGCAAGGGTTGCTCCTGCGATAGGGCTTCTCGAAGATGTCGTGAGAACTCCTCAACCGACATCTTCGGAAGCTCTACCATGGCGGCACCCCTTCGACATGAACCATTTCCTGGAAGGGGTCTAGGGACGATGCCCATGGCAAAACCCCCGACAAGCTCTTCCCTCGGTAAGGCGTTGTCGGGTATAGAGCGAGGCCTTCCCCCTTTGTCGGCAAGGAGAAGATGAAGACCTCTCCCCCCTTGCGGGGAGGGATGCTTGCAAGAGAAGGTTCTCCCCTAGCCAGGAGAAATTGGTGTACGAGAGAAGGCTTGGGACCTGTCCCGAAGGACAAGACCTCTGGTAGCGTGGCAGGCGGATCCCGCCAGGATATCTATGTCACCCCCCTGGAACGCGCATGGGGTACATGCGGCGGAAGTCCTCTACGGCGGACTTGCAGAAGGCATCATTACCGCGGCAGGCGCAGTAATGACGGACTAGACCGGCTGGTCAAGTCCCATCGGTGCAGCGCGCTGATACGCCTCAAACGTATCTATAATTTTTGATGCTCCATGCTTGTTTTCACACCATTTGCTTAGTGTTTCGTTACACTTCGTGGCACTTTTATGCATTTTCTGGAACTAACCTATTAACAAGATGCCACAGTGCCAGTTCCTAGTTTTCTGCTGTTTTTGTGTTTTAGGAAAGTTACACAGGAAATATTCTCGGAATTGGACGAAACAAAAGCCGAACATCCAGAAATTTACCGAAGCTTCCAGAAGTCCTATGTGTGTGTGACCGCCCTGGTCCACTTCTGACGCTGCGCCTTCGCCTATAAAGACCCCCCGATGGGAAAAACCTAAGGACCCGATCAATTTACCAGAAACACATCGCGATCCGCCGCCGTCGTCGACCCGAGATCGGGAGGGTCTAGAAGCTCTTCCCGGCACCCTGCTGGAGAGGGGAATCGCCACCGGAGGTCTTCTTCATCGCCATGATTGCCTCCGACGAGATGAGTGAGTAGTCTACCTTGGACTATGGGTCCATAGCAGTAGCTAGATGGTTGTCTTCTCTACCATGTGCTTCATATTTAGATCTCGTGAGCTGCCTTACATGATCGAGATCACCGTTATGTAATTCTACATGTTGTGTTTGTTGGGATCCGATGAATATTGGTGTTATGTTGAGTTGATGTGCTGAATCATATATCTTATGTTATCTCTATGTTGTTTATGATCTTGCATGCTCTCCGTTGTTAGTAGCTATCTTGGCCAAGTAGATACTAGTGACTCCAAGAGGGGGTATTTATTCTTGATAGTTGGGTTCATGCCTCTATTTAATCTGGGGGAGTGACAGAAACCTCTAAGGTTGTAGATGTGCTGTTGTCACTAGGGAGAAAACAACATTCTTGTGTCCAAGGACATTCGCTTTGTTTACATTACACACTTTGCTTAATGCAGTTATCTGTTGTTCGCAACTTAATACTCATGGGGTGTTCGGACGATATCCCCGTGGGTGGATTATTAGTCATAGATGCAGTTGGATGGCGGTCTATGTATTTTGTTGTAATGCCCAGAGTAAATCTCATAGTGATCCTCGCAACATATGCACGTTATCTTTATTCTATCAATTGCCCAATTGTAATTTGTTTACCCAGCATGTTGTTATTTATCTTATGGAGAGACACCACTAGTGAACTGTGGACCCCGGTCCAATTTTATTTACATTGTTACACCGTTTTACTATTACTCGCACTGTTTACTTTCTCGCATACTACTATTGCTTTCCACTCGATATGCTCATACCTTTGTTTACAGCAAACCGGTGAGATTGACAACCTCATCGTAAGTTGGGAGCAAAGTATTTGGTTGTGTTGTGTGCAGGTTCTGCGTTGCTACTAGTTGAAGACGCGCTAACAAGTATCGTTAATGGCGCTCTTGTTGGAGTGTCACTAAGCTAGCAAGCATCACCTTCTTAAGTTTGGCTTTCTCCTACTGGACTGACAAACCTTGGTTTCTTACTGAGGGAAAACTGCTACTGTGCTCATCATACCTTTCTCTTGGGGTTCCCAACTGGTCGGTGATCTATATATCAACACCGTCCGCATCAAGCTGTTTTCTGGCGCCGTTGCCGGGGAACGAAGAAGAATAATCTCCCGCGTCAACTGGACACCATCAAGCTGTTTTCTGGCGCTGTTGTCGGGGAGGAAGAAGACTTCTGCAAGGGGAGTTTCGCACGCACATCCTTTACTTTGTTTTAGTTTTGCTTTACTTTATTTTTTTTACTTGCATCTTTTTATCAAAAATACAAAAAAAAGTTTCCTATTAGTTGTTACTTTTACTTGTCTGCTTTTAGTTTTGCTAGAATGGGTACTCATGAGAACAGGAAGTTGTGTGATTTTACTAGCACTAATAATAGTGATTTTATCTGCACTCCTATTGCGCCACCTGCTCCTGCTGCTGATTTTTATGAGATTAAACCTGCTTTATTGAACCTTGTTATGAAAGAGCAATTTTTTGGTGCTAGTACTGATGATGCTGCAGCTCATCTCAACAATTTTGTTGTGCTATGTGAGATGCAGAAATATAAGGATGTAGAGAGTGATATTATTAAGCTTAAGTTGTTTCCTTTTTCTTTGAGAGGAAAAGCTAAGGATTGGTTGTTTTCTTTGCCTAAAAATAGTATTGATTCTTGGGCTAAGTGTAAGGATGCTTTTATTGGAAGATACTATCCTCCTGCTAAGATTATAGCTTTGCGTAGCAATATTATGAAGTTTAGCCAGTTTGATAATGAACATGTTGCTTAGGCTTGGGAAAGAATGAAATGAAATCTATGATAAAGAATTGCCCTACTCATGGACTGACTACTTGGATGATTGTCCAAACTTTTTATGCAGGACTAAATTTTTCCTCAAGAAACCTATTGGATTCAGCTGCTGGAGGCACTTTTATGTCCCTTACCTTGGGCGCCGCAACCAAGCTTCTTGACAACATGATGGTAAATTATTCTGAGTGGCACACTGAGAGAGCTCCACAAGGTAAGAAGGTAAATTCTGTTGAGGAAACCTCTTCCTTGAGTGATAAGATTGATGCTGTAATGCTTATGCTTTCTAATGATATGACTCATGTTGATCCTAATAATGTTCCTTTAGCCTCTTTGGTTGCTCAAGAAGAGCATGTTGATATAAACTTCATTAGAAATAATAATTTTAACAACAATGCTTATAGGAACAATTTTGCTAGTAATAATTATAGGCCGTATCCTTCTACCAATGGTAATGGTTATGGTAACTCTTATGGTAATTCGTCCAACAACACTAGGGCCGCGCCCTCTGAGCTTGAAGTCATGCTCAAGGATTTCATCGGTAAGCAAACTGCTTTTAATAAGTCTGTTGAGGAAAAGTTAGGAAAAATTGATATTCTTGCTTCTAAAGTTGATAGCCTTTCTCTTGATGTTGAACTTCTGAAATTAAAAGTGTTGCCTAATGATGTGAAAGAGAACAATACTTTTGCCACTGCCAATGCTATCCAAGTTAGAATGGATGAAAATGTTAGGATGCTAGCAGAATTGCATGCCAGGTGGGAAAGAGAAGATGAGATGGCTAGAAAGATGAAGGTATGTACCATTACTACCTCTAATGATGTTGTTCCAAATGCAAGCAATTCTCTTACTTTGATTAGTGTAGAGAAAACTCCTACTCCTAGTGTTAAAAAGCCCAAAACAGCAAAAACTTTTTCTCAAAAGATTGCTGAAATTTTTCGGAGTGTAGGAGATGATAGCTCTATTACTTTTAATGATTTTGATGTTGATGGCTGAAATATATCTGAAGTTATTTTGTTCTTGCAAAAGCTTGCTTTGACTCCTAATGCTAGTCTTATAAATGTTGCTTTTACTAAGCATATTACCAATGCTCTCATGAAAATTAGGGATGAAAAGTTGAAGCAAAAAGCTTCTATTCCCAAGAAGTTAGAAGATGGTTGGGAACCCATCATTGATATGCATGTTAATGGTTTTGATTTCCATGCTTTATGTGATCTAGGTGCTAGTATTTCTATTATGCCTAGAAAGATTTATGACATGCTTGATTTACCACCTCTTGAAAAGTGTTATTATGATGTTCCTATTGCTGATGTTGCTAAGAAGAAACCTTTGGGAAGGATTAATGATGTTCTTATTATGGTTAACAATAACCTTGTTCCTGTTGATTTTCTTGTCATGGATGTTGAATGCAATGCTTCATGTCCTATTATTTTGGGAAGACCCTTTTTTGAACTGTAGGTGCCATCATTGATATGATGGAAGGCACCATCAAATATCAATTCCACTCAAGAAAGGTATGGAACACTTCCCTAGAAAGAGAAATAAATTACTTTTTGACTCTATTCTTAGATCAAATTATGAGCTTAATACTTCTCTTGATATTACTTGATTTGCACCTTTCTGCGCCTAGCTCAAAGGCGTTAAAAAAAAGCACTCTTGGGAGATAACCCATTGTTTTACTTTCAGTACTTTTTCTTTTATTTGCATCTTGAAAGTTATTACTACTGTAATAACCACTCCTTATCTTTTTTATTTTGTTTTTGTGCCAAGAGAAGCCTCTAATTTGAGTGAGGTAAGATTTGGGGATGTTGATGTCTTGAAACAGATTTCAGTGCTGCACCGTAAAAATTTGTGAAAATTCTCAGAATATCTTTTTGACCTGCGATTTCTTGTTCATATGCCCCAGGTTATATCAAAACTTTCATTAGTTATACACTTTTTGATTTGAGCAACAAAAAACCCTAAAAAAAATCGACCTTTGTCAGCTGTTCTGTTTTGACAGATTTCTGCCACTATTTGTGTTTGCCTCTTTATCGCTTTCTTTTTGAGGTCTTTTGATCCCGGAACTTTTGGAGAAGTTGCTACAGTAGTATATGCTTTATATGTGGTGGTTTTGAGTTGAAATCTGAACCAAAAAGGGGTTGATTCATTATTATGCTTACACTAATGTTGCTAATAGAATTATGTTTAGTTTTGTATGAAGGAAGTTTTCAAGTGTAGGGATTGGAGAATGATGAGATGAGTTGAAGAATGGACAAAAGCTCAAGCTTAGGGATGCCATGTCACCCCAGAAATATCCAAGAGGTACAAGCGTCAAAGCTTGGGGATGCCCCCGAGGCACCCCTTCTTCATCGGCAAAAATTAGGTCACCTTTCAACACACTATATTTTTATTGCTTCATGCACTATGCATTTTTCTTGGAGCGTCTTGTCTTTAGTTTTCAGTTTTGTTTTATTTTGTTTGCTGCAATAAATGGTTGGACCCCAACAAATTTCTTTTGGAGAAGTTGCCTTGCTTTTCATTTGCCAAGAACACTCCATTTTTCACTCTTATCGTTCAACGAGTGTTCTCTTTTTCTAGAACTGCGTTTAGATTTCATTTTTCGCCTTGATTTTTGTTCAGATCTACTTATATCTTTATATAAAGGTGTATTTTGACCTCTGGTACATGTTGGTTTCATCAAAAGAGTTGTTTCAAAAATGTTCGAATGGTGTTGGAAAAGAGAAAAAATTTCATGCAAAAAAGTGGTACAAAAAGGAGCTTGTTTAGACTGCGGCTTAGGCTTTTGCATGTCATGCTTGATGTCCTTTTGATAGTATGCTTAGTGGTTTTGCTGTAGCATGACTTGTCTCAAATGATTGAGATTGCTTAATGAGCCTTTGAAAAAATCATGCGTTGTTTTTATTATTTGGAAGCATTAATTTGTTTTTCTCCTTGATGCTTTATTTGGGTTGACTTGGCGCATGCTCACACATGTTTGACTCATACAAAGTCGCCATAAGCCTCTATGATCATTTAGTTTTTGACTTTTGATGCCATTTTATGCTTCTCTCAATGATGTTTTGTCGCTATGCATGATTATGGCCGTTATTGCTCTCTTAGTTGGTCGCTCCCAGTCTTTTGCTAGCCCTCGTTTTGTACTGAGTATGAGCTCTACTCGTGCATCCAACTTCCAAAAACCAAGTTGTTCCAATGTGTCCACTATAAATTCCTATGCATGGTATTTGTAAGCCATTCCAAGTAACTTTTCATGTGCTACCTTTGAAAAAACCTTCAAAATACTTCTCATTTTGTGACACTGTTTTCAGCTCATGGGGACGTAGTGGTCGGATTTGCTATCTTCCATATTGTTTATTCCAAAAAGAAAAAAAAGGAAAAAAAAGGCACTCCTCCATGGTATGTGAATGTTGGTGGGCACCCGATGGAATCGGTTAGCCATGGTTTGAGAAAGGAAAAAAGGTGGGGAGGAGTGCCAAGCTTTATAAAAGAGCACAAAAGTGCCAATCTCTCTCTCTCAAAAACTTGCTTCATTTTTGTATGGAAGATAGTAAGAACCCCATTGCTTGTCGTTGACAAAGACAACCACCTCTCAAAACCTAATTTTTATCTCTCTGTTTTACAAATGAAAAGCTTTAGCACATGTTTAATCACTGCTTCCCTCTGCGAAGGGCCTTTCTTTTACTTTTATGTTTAGTCACCACCTTCTACCTTTATGCACCGTCTAAGAGAGCATAGTTGTCATTCTGAGTTTAATGTGCATAGTCCTAAAGTTTATCAATGATTGATTCATGATTTTGGTTTCACTTGTTCTTAAATTATTTGTATCTAATCGCCCTCTAAAACTTGAAGGTGTCCTATGCATTTATGTTTTGATCTCTCATGAAGGACAAGCTGAAAACTATTTGCTATGTTTTTCCATATGATTTGAACACACGTTTGACTTTCATTGTTTTATTTTCATGATCTTTTGTTTGTGTTCTTTTTCATGTTATAACATGGTTGCTAAGTTTCTTCTATCAAGATTATGTCTTTTCATGCCCATGTTTTAAGTTCTTTGATCCCAGCACTCTAGATGATCAAGATTGTGTAGGTGCATGTCACCTCAAAAAATTTATTTCTTTTGTTATCACTTACCTACTCGAGGACGAGCAGGAGTTAAGCTTGGGGATGCTTGATACGTCTCAAACATATCTATAATTTTTGATGCTCCATGCTTGTTTTTACGCCATTTTCTTAGTGTTTCGTTACACTTCGTGGCACTTTTATGCATTTTCCGAAACTAACCTATTAACAAGATGCCATAGTGCCAGTTCCCTATTTTCTGCTATTTTTGTGTTTCAGAAAAGTTACACAGGAAATATTCTCGGAATTGGACGAAACAAAATCCGAACTTCCAGAAATTTACCGAAGCTTCCAGAAGTCCGAAGAGGAGATGGAGAGGGGCCACGGGCCGGCCACACAATAGGGCGGCGCGGCCCAGGGCTAGGCGCCGCCCCCTATATGTGTGACCGCCCTGGTCCACTTCTGACGCTGCCCCTTCGCCTATAAAGACCCCCCGATGGGAAAAACCTAAGGACCCGATCAATTTTCCAGAAGCACATCGCGATCCGCCGCCGTCATCGACCCGAGATCGGGAGGGTCCAGAAGCTCTTCCCGGCACCCTGCCAGAGAGGGGAATCGCCACCGGAGGTCTTCTTCATCGCCATGCTTGTCTCCGGCGCGATGAGTGAGTAGTCTACCTTGGACTATGGGTCCATAGCAGTAGCTAGATGGTTGTCTTCTCCACCATGTGCTTCATGTTTAGATCTCGTGAGCTGCCTTACATGATCGAGATCACCGTTATGTAATTCTACATGTTGTGTTTGTTGGGATCCGATGAATATTGGTGTTATGTTGAGTTGATGTGCTGAATCATACTCCCTCCATTCCTTAATATAAGGTGTATAGTTTTCTTGCACGAATATTAACGTATAGGCTAAAAGGACAAATTTCGATACTTTTAGACATTAATACAGGTAGGTGATCAAGGTGATTATACACGAAAAATAAAAAAATCTCGATATCTTATCTCTCCTAATCAGATTGACTCCTACATTGTGTAAAAAAATCTTATAATCTCGCCATACACCTTATATTCTGGAATTTTTTACGGAAAACTATACACCTTATATCAAGGAACGGAGGGAGTATATCTTATGTTATCTCTATGTTGTTTATGATCTTGCATGCTCTCCGTTGTTAGTAGCTATCTTGGCCAAGTAGATACTAGTGACTCCAAGAGGGGGTATTTATGCTTGATAGTTGGGTTAATGCCTCTATTTAATCTGGGGGAGTGACAGAAACCTCTAAGGTTGTTGATGTGCTGTTGCCACTAGGGAGAAAACAACATTCTTGTGTCCAAGGACATTCGCTTTGTTTACATTACACACTTTGCTTAATGCAGTTATCTGTTGTTCGCAACTTAATACTCATGGGGTGTTCGGACGATATCCCCGTGGGTGGATTATTAGTCATAGATGCAGTTGGATGGCGGTCTATGTATTTTGTTGTAATGCCCAGAGTAAATCTCATAGTGATCCTCGCGACATATGCACGTTATCTTTATTCTATCAATTGCCCAACTATAATTTGTTTACCCAGCATGTTGTTATTTATCTTATGGAGAGACACCACTAGTGAACGGTGGACCCCGGTCCAATTTCCTTTACATTGTTACACCATTTTACTATTACTCGCACTATTTACTTTCTCGCATACTACTATTGCTTTCCACTCGATATGCTCATACCTTTATTTACAGTAAACCGGTGAGATTGACAACCTCATCGTAAGTTGGGAGCAAAGTATTTGGTTGTGTTGTGTGCAGGTTCCGCGTTGCTACTAGTTGAAGACGCGCTAACAAGTATCGTTAACGGCGCCCTTGTTGGAGTGTCACTAAGCTAGAAAGCATCGCCTTCTTAAGTTTGGCTTTCTCCTACTGGACTGACAAACCTTGGTTTCTTACTGAGAGAAAACTGCTACTGTGCTCATCATACCTTCCTCTTGGGGTTCCCAACTGGTCAGTGATCTATATATCAACACCGTCTGCATCACGCGCCAGATGGAGCAACAGGAAAGCTCGAGGCCTAGCCCTGCAGAGCTACACCACCGCTCAGAGTCGTGTGACATCTATCACACATGCGGTCTGGCCACTTTGGTATCCCCTTGAGTATAAAAGGAGGGCCAGGCCACGGTAGAGAGAGAAAAGGGAAGAGAGTAGAAGGGCAAAAAGAACACTAGAGAAGCTAACTTAGGCTTCTGGGAGAGGAGCGTGGAGACCAACAAGATCTACATCTTGTAAGCTTCAGAGAGAGGATCGAGAGAGCCTAGCTCCCAGATCCGACGAGCTATTTCCCGATTCATAGGAGATAGAGTAGAGAGGAGTAGATAGCTCTCGATGGAGGATGGAGGCCCTTAGGCTCCGCCTTCGTCATCGTTGTACACCCTCCGATGACATCTTCATCAACAAGCTCAGACATGCTGGACGTAGGGTTTTACACAAGATCCCATCTTGCGGCCTGAACCAGGGTAAATCGCTGTGTGCTTTGTGTTTGCTCTCTGGAAGGGACGAGGATGTACCACCCGCCCACTTGCCAAACAACCTAGGGGGTGTATCCCCCGGTGTCCGTGGACGCACCCACGACACAAGCTTAGAGGGTGTGGCTCCATTTTGATGAACTTTCTTAATACGTACGATGCAACAATGTTTTTACCCCTTTTAAAAGGTACATCACTGACCTCTCCAACATTCTTGACAGCTTGGGGACGTGATCGGACTTTGCACAAATTTTCAGAAGATCACTGTTATACTGATTTGTTGCGCGAAAGTCAACCTTGATCAAGTCCTTGAGGGCCTCGCATCCATGTGCACCACTTTACCGATGAGATACTGATCCCTTGTTGACGGCGCCCAGAAAATTAGCTGATGGCGTGTGGTTGACGTGGGAGCAAACTGTCCTTGTGCGTGGTGGATAACCAGCCCGTTGGGAACCCCAAGAGGAAGGTATGATGAGTATAGCAGCTAGTTTTCCCTCAGTTAGAAACCAAGGTTTAATATCGGTCAGGAGAGGAGAGACAATGACGACTGAAGGTGATGCTTGCTAGTTTGCGACAGCATCGGACAATTTATATATGGCGCCTCGTCCAAGCTTTGCTTGCTAGCTGCAACGTGGAACCTGCACACACACAAACAAATACTTTGCTCCCAACTTGCGATGAGGTTGTCAATCTCACTGGTTTGCTTGAAACAAAGGTTATGAGTGTATCGAGTGGAAAACAGTAAAAGTATGCGAGTAAAATAAACAGTACGAGTAAAGTAAATAGGTGATAGCAATATGATGGAAATAGTTCACTAGTGGTGTCTCTCCATAGATAAAATAACACATGCTGGGTAAACAAATTACAGTTGGGCAATTGATAGAATAAAGATAACATGATATGTCAAGAAGATCACTATGAGATTTACTCTGGGCATTACAACAAAATACATAGACCGCCATCCAACTGCATCTATGACTAATAATCCACCCCCGGGGATATCAATCCGAACACCCCAAAAGTATTAAGTTGCGAACAACAGATAATTGCATTAAGCAAAGTGTGTAATGTAAACAAAGCATATGGCCTTGAGCATATGAATGTTGTTTTCTCCCTAGTAGCAACAACACATCTACCACCTTAGAGGTTTCTGTCACTCCCCCAGGTGAAATAGAGGCATGAACCCACTATCGAGCATAAATACCCCCTCTTGGAGTCACTAGCAACTACTCGGCCAAGATAGCCACTAACAACGGAGAGCATGCAAGATCATAAACAACATAGAGATAACAAAAGATATAATTCAGTACAACAACTTAATCATAAACACTAATATTCATCGGATCCCAACAAACCAAACATGTACAATTACATAACGGTGATCTCAATCATGTATGGCAGCTCATGAGATCTAAGCATGAAGCACATGGTGGAGAAGACAACCATCTAGCTACTGCTATGGACCCATAGTCCAAGGTAGACTACTCACTCATCGCTCCGGAGGCAAGCATGGCGATGAAGAAGACCTCCGGTGGCGATTCCCCTCTCTGGCAGGGTGCCGGGAAGAGCTTCTGGACCCTCCCGATCTTCGGGTCGACGGCGGCGGCGGATCGCGATGTGTTCTGGAAATCTGATCGGGTCCTTAGGTTTTTCTCGTCGGGGGGTCGTTATAGGCGAAGGGGCGTCGTCAGCGGAGGGGCCAGGCGGCCACACACGGGGGTGGCGCGGGCCAGGGGCTGGCCACGCCACCTGTGCGTGTGGGCCCCTGGTCCCTCGCCTCCTACTCTCCTTCGGATCTCTGGAAGCTTCCGGGTAAAATAAGACTTCAGGAACTTGTTTCGTCCAATTCCGGGAATATTTCCTGTGTATCACTTCTGAAACACAAAAACAGCAGAAAACAGGAAACTGGCACTGTGGCACTTGTTAATAGGTTAGTTCCGGAAAATGCATAAAAGTGCCACTAAGTGTAACGAAACAATAGGCAAATGGTGTAAAAACAAGCATGGAGCATCAAAAATTATAGATACGTTTGAGACGTATCAGATACCTATGACTTCCGCATTTGGCGCCTTCGTAGAGGGGATTTTCAATATCTTCAATACAAGGCCACTAGAAAGCTGCCTACTTGGAGTGGGAAATTCATCACCGCCGTTGGCCGCACTTCACTTGTTAAATTAGTGATAAACTCGCAAGATATTCATCACTTTACTCTCCTCATTATCTCGCCTGGCACCATCAGTTACACCAACAAGATTGAGAGGGCTTTTCTTTGGTCGGCTAAGGACAACAACACGGGAGTGCAATGCAAAGTTAATTGGAAGAAGGTCTGCTGCCCCAAAGAAATTGGAGCAGTTGGGGTTCTCAACATTGATAAATTCACTAGAGCGCTTCACTTGAGATGGTTGTGGATAGAGTGGAAGCATAAAGAGAGAATTTGTGTTAGTTCGGGAAACCCGTGCACTGCCAAGGGTATCAATTTATTTTACGCTGCGACCTCCATCCTCGCTTGGAGACGGGAACATAACCCTATTATGGGAGGCACCTTGGCTAGATGGTTAAGAAGCAACGCACATTGCGCCCCTTATCTCTTTGTCCTCGATGACAACGAACTGGAGCATCACAAAAGCCATAGAGGAGCATGCTTGGATTGGAAAGAAATGGATGATGTCTTCAAATGGACCACACCACCCAATACATGGATCTTTGGTCTCAAATTTAGCACATTCATCTTGAGGAATGTGTTAAGGATGACATTGGTGTACCGAATGCCAAACGTTGGCATTGACCTCCCGATCTCCCTCCTCCGACCATTATAACAAGAACCGAGAGAAGCACCGCGTGCTCCTCTTTCTTCTCCCTCATTTTCGTTCTAAAAGTTTCCCCAGATATGCTCTGTACAACCTGTAATATCCATGCCAATCTTACCCACAAATTCGAGTTCATCGTCACATGCCGTCTCCGTGAGCGATCATATCGACGAGTACTCGCACCAGAATACTCACTGATTCAAGGGCTATCTCCAGGACATGGTGGTGCATCATGTTGTCGCTGTTGGCCGCGACGTCATCGGAGTTCATCGCAGCAGTACGTCCTCTATGATGTCTTTCATCTCGATTCCTTTGAACAGAAGAATCTCCTAATCATTCCTTATCTCTTGGACATGTTTGTGCGTCATTTTGGAGACAATGTTTGCGCCGCCCGACACGGCCGTCGTCCATCCGCATGCCGGACGCCATGACACCGTGAGCGCATACCTTTGGTAAAACAGTCCAGACCCTATTATTCTTCTCCTATTTGTTTGCTGATGTTCTATGCGCACCTTCTTGACTCAAATATTCTGCGATTCGCAGCTAAATGATGTCCGCCACCACTCCATATGACCACCGCCGCCAAGCTCAACTCTGGCCACACCTGTCCGTTCCAGGAAGCAAAACTCATGGAAGCAGTCTCCACCTTATTATCTCTGCCACGCTGCACCTCGACGACACCTCCGCGCGTCTACAAGACCACCAGACGGACGTAATCATACATGCCGACATCATCGCCGTCGCCCATCACTATTACCGCGCAGCGTCGCGCACGGTCTCGCACAGTAAGTCACCGGCGCACTTGTCCATAAATGTTTTGGTTCAACTTGGAATAAATTAGACAGGGCATTGTAGGCCGTTTGATTGGAATCCGAATGTCCACGTTAGGCCAAAATAACTGAATCAATATCAGGCAGGCGTGTCCTACTATGTTCTTCCGATCGATCGGTGCGATTTGGTGCTAGCTTGTTGACGTAATAAAATTTGTAAATTTCATATCCCTCAATTTAGAAATCGGTTCTCGATGATTTTTCTTGCATTAAGTTTGTAATTAAATCCTCTACAACTTTCGTGTAGAAAGTTTTTCCATCCGAGCAACTTTTTCGGACGACTTTTCGGAAGTCATTAAAATTTAACCGCGAAATGTTTAATCGTGTAAAATTAATATCTTTCGTTCTGATTGTTCAAAAATTTCAAATTGGTACTCTATGGAATCCTCTGAACTTGTAGAACACTCTAGAACCAAATATTTTCAAATTTGAAACGTGCACATACTTGCTATCTTCAAATTTAACCAAATCACCATTTTGGCCATTATTTGAATTCTGAAAATGATTTTGGAGTGAAACCACTTGCAGTAGCTTTGTGTTACTGTCTCCAATCCAGTAGCATCACTATCCAAAATTATTGAATCACCTTGTAAATATTCAAATTCAAATATGAGAATTTGAGTATTTCCATCAAAGATTTATTCTATATTTCATATCAATGTGTTTCCTTCTATAAAAGTGAACCATGTGATCATACCAATCTATCCCTAACATATGGACTCTTAACCATGACCCATTATCATGTTTAAACTTGCTGACCTAGTTCACAAGTTTGCTTCACACTTGTGTAGTGGTGTAAATAGTAATATACCCCATTTAGGGTTTCCTTTGACACTTATGTATGACGCCCTCTAACCCATATCACCCATATCCTAAACCATTCTAATCCATATTCATCTTTGATTAATAACCAAAACTAGTTTAAATTCTTCAAAGGAGAATTTAAACACTGACCTGACCCAAACCCTGAGGCTATAACCCTAGCTTAATGTAAATCTCTTGTCCAAGAAAATCTTGTGACCATGCACACACCATTAATCTCAATATCATCAATACCAATCCAATCTCATACTCACTCAATATTATCAATTTATATTGAACCACTCAATTTACAAATGAGTTAATTGAGTAAATCAATATATCACAAATACATACCTAAACCTATGTGTAACTTATACTATTTGAGTAAGTGTTTTCACACTTTATTCAGTAAAGTTCTAGTTGCACTAATCTATACTTATGTGAATCTATTCATATGAGTCATCTCTAAACTCTAACCATTCTTATGCCAAGCATAAGATTTTATCAATACATTGTTAGCTTGGAGGATCACTCCTTTCCAATCATTTGACCTTCACATCCGAACTCTCAATCCCTATCTTGCAAGCTAAGGTTCGTAACATATCTCTCTCATCACAAAAATCATAAGAAATCTAAAATGTTGAACCAACCCATTTCAATTGTTTGCATTGCTTGTTCATGTTTGTCTTGAAATAGTGTGTTTACGTTGTGTTACCTCTATTGCTATAGATTGAACGGAGAGAACGTATCTTGTTGAGAGAAGTGAAAGAGTTTAAACTTCAAAAAGGCAAGTGACACACATCCTTCTACCTATTTCTACTACTGCATTAGTGTTTTCAGTAGTATGCATGATAGGATGTTTTCAAAGAAGTTTATGAAATGCTTAGAACCTAGTAGTGTGTAGCCATCCTATAAACCCCACTTGATAGGAATTGCAAATTTACTTTGGAAAGTGATGCCATACCTTATTGATGATTTTCTCTGAAAATTTAACTACAACTTCAATGAACTACCTGGGTGGATTGGTGTGGCTTGGGTGTGTTGAGTGTCTACTTAGGAGTCACATATCTTGGAAGTGAAAACCATGGTATGTGTTAGTGGCCTAAGTAGTTCACTTATGGTTTGCCACCCAGGAACAAAGAGGTTACTATGTCTTCCATGCTTAGATGTGCTTCCAGTGCAACCTTATGACATTATGGGCTCTGTCTTGACTGATTAGATGTGAGGGTGCAACTTGTGTGCAAGAAGTGGAGGTAGTTGAATTGTAGGTTGGGAACGGAGCTTGCCAGTTAGTTGCCCTCTCCTTCTAAAAGGTCTCGTTTCATTTTATGTATGGGCATAAAATGAATCATAAGGTGAAAGTTGATGACCCACAAATATAGGGGGTGTATCGTAGTACTTTCGATAAATAAGAGTGTCGAACCCAACGAGGAGCAAAAGGTGTTGATGAGCAGTTTTGATCAAGGAATCACTGTAAATACTAGCAAACAGGTTTTCAGGAGTATTTGGTAATACGAGTAAATAAAGTGCGGGTAAATAAAAGACAGTAGTAGCAATTGCAGCAAGTGGCCCAATCCTTTATTCAGCAAAGGACAAGCCGGTTGTGTACTTATAATAACCAAACTTTCACGAGGACACATGGGAGTTTTCTGTCAAGAGCTTTCGCTTCATAGATCCAATAGTATTTATTGGTTTGGTAAGTGTTATGGGGGTGAACCTGTGCTAGCGCACTACCCTTACTAGGATAAATACACACTTGTGATTATACCCCTTGCAAGCATCCGCAAATACAAGAAAGTAATTAAGATAAATCTAACCACAGCCTTAAACTCTAAGATCCTACGCTCCCTGGTGCAATGGTTTCCCAACGGAGGTTTAGGTTTCTGTCACTCCAGCAACCCCACAATCGGTAGCCAAATACACAATGCATCTCACTAGGCCCATAAATGGTGAAGTATCATGTAGTCAACGTTCACATGACACCACTAGTGAAATAGCACCACAACAATATCAAACCATTAAATATTTCTCAACAATAATTCACTACTAACATCTTGACTTCTCCCATGTCCTCAAGAACTAAACGAACTACTCACAAGACATCATATGGATCATGATCAGAGGTGAAATAATGGTAAATAACAATCTGAACATAAACCTTAACTCAACGGTTCCACTCAATAGCATCAACTACAAGAGTAATCAACACCGGGAAAGTTTCCCCTATGAATATAACAAGATCCAACTCAAGATGTTACAGCGGGACGGCGTGGTGATGGTGGAGATGAAGGTGCTGGTGATGGAGATGATGATGATGATCCTGATGAAGTCCAGTGCGATGGTGATGACGATGGCGACGATCTCCCCTCTCCGGGAAGGAATTTCCCCGGCAGATTTCTCCCTGCCGGAGAGCTTTCTCTCTCTGGTGTTCTCCGCCCCGCAGAGGCGGCTGTGTCTAACTCTAAGCCCCCCCCTTGACTTAGGTTTTCGGGGACGATGATGTACGCGGAGGGGCGAGACCAGAGGTGGGCCAGGGCGGCCCCACGCAGGGTTGGCGCGGCCAGGAGTGGGCCCGCGCCGCCCTGGCGTGTGGAGCCCCCCTGGCTCCTCTCGACTCCTCCTTCTGTCTTAGCGAGTCTTCTGGGAAAATATAATTTCTGGGTATTTTCCTGGAATTTTCCTGATCTTCAAAATATGGTCTCTTGATGGTCCTTTTTCCAGCAGAATCCTGACTCCGGCAGCAACTCCTCCGATGATCATCAAACATGTGAAAGCAAAGGAAATAACATCAGTATCATGTCTAAATATGAAATATATCAATGAATAACAATAAATTATAATACAAAATAATGATGCAAATTGGACGTATCAACCCTCCCAAGCTTAGACCTCGCTTGTCCCCAAGCGAAAACTAAACTCGGTAAACATGACCACAGGTTTATGGAGTGAAGTGTCGATAATCAAAATACGGACAAGAAGCATCACATTCACCAAAGCACAAATTATAATAGACAGCAACTTCCCTTTATAAGATATAGACTTGCAATAGGTAAAAGGGAATCACATGTAAAGATGCACAAGGTAAATTATAATTGGCAATGGCAAACCTTAGTTCTTGGTCGAAGGGTGGAGAACAAACTATTCTCTATTTTAAACGGAGCCTTTTAAAACAGAGCTAATATAGCAAAGACTATATGCTCAACAAAGTAAACTTTTGCATTCAAAGAAAGCTTTCAAAGATATATTCCTTCAGACAAAAGCATTATACAAAACAAGGAAGATAATAAACATGACTAAACGGATCAACATATGGATGAGTGAAACATAACAACTCAAATGCTTGCTTGAGACAGAGGGAAATAGGTTGACTCAACATAAAAGTAAAAGATAGGCCCTTCGCAGAGGGAAGCAGGGATTAAACATGTGCTAGAGCTTTTCATTTGTAAAGCAGAGGTAAAAATTGTTTTGAGAGGTGGTTGCTTTTGTCAACGACTAGCAACGGAGTTCTTGATATCTTCCATACTAAACAAGTGAGAGCAGTTCCGAGATGTTTGATTAATTGGCACTTTGGTACTCTTTTATAGCTTTGCACTCCTCCCCACCTTTTTCCTTTCTCAAACCATGGCTAACCGATTCCATCGGGTGCCGACCAACTTTCACATTCTATCGGAGGAGTGCCTTTTTCTTTCTTTTTCTTTTTAAGATTATAATGGTCTGACCAGCTCCCTTGTAAAATTAATGACGAGCAGATGAAGCTGCCTAGTCGAGGGGTACTTAATTTAGTATGGAAGATAACAAACCCATCCACTACGTCCTCATGAGCTAAAAACAGTGGCACAAAATGAGAAGTGTTTGAAGGTTTTTGAAAGGTAGCACATGAAAATTTACTTGGAATGGCTTGAAATACCATGCATAGGAATTTATAGTGGACTCTTTGGAAGTAACTTGGCTTTTGGGATTTGGATGCACGAGAAGTATTCCCTCTCAGTACAGGTTTTTGGCTAGCAAGGTTGGGTAGCAAGCATAAGTGTTGCATGAAACAAACAAACATACATATAATAAGAACAATCATGCAAACTCCCTTGAAGGTACAACGATTTTAACTTTAAGAATAACAATGCTTATAAGCCAAACGTAAGGGAAACTGAAGTGATGTAACTGCAAGCACTTCTTTATTCTTTTCTACTCAAACTTCAAGGTAAAGTTGCTACTGACCAAGCTAGGTTTGCCAAAACCAACTAAATCTACTCATGCTCCCAATGTGATACCAATACCAATCAACAAGACTAGTCACATAAGAGAGATTGCAGACTAACATAAAGTGTGCGAAAAGTAAACGATAAAACTTCTCATTAATATTTTATTACCGCAACTCACACCAAGGGATACATAGATAACCAACTAAGGAGGATACTTCCAACTGCAAACTATTCTATATGATAACTTCTCTATTCATGATACGACTCTACTTTGAAAAGTAAATGAGCAAAAGGTAATGATGTGATACCGCGGCACTCCCCCAAGCTTGGAACAAGCCAAGGGGATGCCTATACCGATGATGAATTACTCCTTTGGTGGTAGCGGTGGATAATCTCTAATAAGCTTCTCAATCAAATCCTTCAGATCATCAATCTTGTATTCGAGGTTACGAATCATCTCGGAATTGTGCTCAACACGGTTCATGAACCTGTCAGCAAGAGAATCCCAGCTCTTGGAGTTATTTCCCCATCCTTCTTCACCCTTGGAGCTTCCTGTCCCTGCATTGTTAGAACGATCTATATCCCAGCCAGAGGGTAATCGTGATTTGGGCACCTTTTGAAACTGATGCTCATGAATCAGAGTATGGAAAGGATTTTGGCGTGGTGGAGACGTCCGTGGAGCTAAGGTGTAATGCGGCACACCTCCTCCGGTCCTTATACGAGCACTCTTCTTGAACTTGTCATGATCTGTCACCACCCCTATGCTGGCAATCACGGTGCTCGGCCTTGGACTTTGATCTTCCTCTTCGTCTTCGCTTTCAACCTCTTCTTTAAGCTGGAAATCCTTGGTGTCATCTTCTGGAGGTGTCTTCTCCTTGTCACCACTTGAAGAGGCCATGACTCCCCCAAGCTTAAGATCAACTCCTGGCAGAAACAGCTCGAAACAAAACACGACGAGAAAATGATATACAGACTCGGGGACTCCGGGGGGTTAAATAGACGAAAATTATACATCGAAACAAAGTCACAGGAGGAAACTGGGACGGAAATGAGTTCCGGTGTGTTCTCACACAGGGGTGGCGCGGCCAGGGGTGGGCCCGCGCCACCCGTGTGTGAGACACACACGGACTCTTTT
Organism: Dactylis glomerata; assembly: GCA_007115705.1. Classification (NCBI taxonomy): domain Eukaryota; kingdom Viridiplantae; phylum Streptophyta; class Magnoliopsida; order Poales; family Poaceae; genus Dactylis; species Dactylis glomerata. Next base: position 693,289 of record QXEO01000327.1, on the reverse strand, counting down.
TCCTACCCTTTTTCATCTCGTGATTTTTCATATTTAGCAAAAACTGCAAAAATATTAAAGGAAGAACTTTTTGCGAAACTTTTCTGACTAGAACTGCTACCTATTCAAAAGCGAACTCTACAGGTACCTGCAATTTGTCTTGGATGAATTCTTCTGGAGAAACTGTTTCAATAACATCAACATCTTCATTATAAGAATCTCCAGAAATATAATGCTTGAGTCTTTGCCCGTTCACCACTTGTGTAGAATCATCTTTCAATGAAGCAATCTTAATAGCACCTGAGCGGTACACTTCCACAATAACATATGGTCCTTCCCATTTAGAGAGTAATTTTCCTGCAAAAAATCTGAGACGAGACCTATACAAAAGAACTTTCTCACCAACATGAAACTCTCTCTTAAGAATTCTCTTATCATGCCATTGCTTGACTTTCTCTTTGAAAAGTCTGGCATTCTCATACGCTTCGTTTCTCCACTCATCTAGAGAACTCAAATCTAACAACCTTTTCTTACCGGCTAGTTTAAAATCTCTATTAAGCTCTCTCACTGCCAAAAAAGCTTTGTGTTCTAATTCTAAGGGCAAGTGACATGCTTTTCCGTAAACCATCTTATAAGGAGACATACCCATGGGGTTCTTATAAGCAGTTCTATAAGCCCATAAAGTGTCATTTAACTTACTAGCCCAGTTTTTCCTAGATCTATTGACAGTCTTCTGCAAGATAGACTTGATCTCCCTATTTGAAAGCTCTACCTGCCCACTAGTTTGGGGATGATAAGCAGAAGCAATTCTATGATTGACATCATATTTAGCAAGGGTTTTTCTAAAACTACCGTGAATAAAATGAGAACCTCCGTCAGTCATAAGATATCTAGGCACTCCGAACCTAGGAAAAATAACATCCTTAAGCATTTTTAACGAAGTCTCACCATCGGCACTCTTTGTAGGTATGGCTTCTACCCATTTAGTAACATAATCAACGGCAACAAGTATATGGGTATAGCCTTTTGAAGGAGGAAAAGGACCCATAAAGTCAAATCCCCAACAATCAAATGGTTCAATAACAAGAGTGTAATTCATAGGCATCTCATTGCGTCTAGAAATATTACCAACTCTTTGACATTCATCGCAAGATAAAACATACCTTCTGGCATCTTTAAAGAGGGTTGGCCAATAAAAACCTGATTGTAGAACCTTCTGTGCGGTTCTATCTCCAGCATGATGCCCTCCATAAGCACTGCTATGACATTTTCTTAATATCTCTTGTTGCTCATATTCCGGTACGCATCTTCTCATGATACCATCAACTCCTTCTTTATATAAATGTGGGTCATCCCAAAAGTAATGCCTCAAGTCATAAAAGAATTTTCTTCTTTGCTGAGCTGTAAAGGTCAGAGGCAAATACTTGGAAACAATAAAGTTAGCATAATCAGCATACCAAGGAAGGTCTCGCGAAGTTGCATTAATTGCAGCCAACTGTTCATTTGGAAAACTATCATTAACAGGAATAGGATCAAAAGAAATATTTTCCAATCTAGACAAATTGTCAGCCACAGGATTTTCAGCACCTTTCCTATCTACAATATGCAAATCAAACTCTTGTAAAAGCAACACCCATCTAATAAGCCTAGGCTTAGCATCCTTCTTAGTCATAAGATATCTAATAGCAGCGTGATCAGTATGAATAGTAACCTTAGAATCAACAATGTAAGATCTAAACTTATCACATGCAAAAACAACAGCAAGAAACTCTTTCTCAGTAGTAGCATAATTCTTCTGAGCAGCATCAAGAGTCTTACTAGCATAATGAATAACATTCAACTTATTATCTATGCGCTATCCAAGAATAGCACCAACAGCAAAATCACTAGCATCGCACATAATTTCAAAAGGTAAATTCCAATCAGGTGGTTGAACAATAGGAGCAGTAGTTAAAGCCTTCTTAAGAGTTTCAAAAGCTTCCTTACAATCATCATCAAAGACAAATGGTACATCCTTTTGAAGAAGATTGGTAAGAGGCTTTGAAATCTTAGAGAAATCTTTAATAAACCTCCTATAGAAACCAGCATGACCAAGAATACTACGAATACCTTTAACATCTCTTGGACATGGCATTTTCTCAATCGCCTCCACTTTTGCTCTGTCAACTTCAATACCTCTTTCAGAAATTTTATGTCCAAGGACAATTCCTTCATTTACCATAAAGTGGCATTTCTCCCAATTAAGAACAAGGTTAGTTTCTTCGCACCTCTGCAAAAATTTATCAAGGTTGTGCAAACAATTATCAAAAGAAGTTCCATAGACGGAGAAATCGTCCATGAAGACCTCCACAATTTCTTCACAAAAACCATGAAAAATAGCAGACATGCATCTTTGAAAAGTAGCAGGAGCATTGCATAAACCAAACAGCATACGTCTATAAGCATAAGTTCCATAAGGACAAGTAAAAGTGGTTTTCTCTTGATCATCCTTCTTAACAGTAATTTGAGAAAAACCAGAATAACCATCAAGGAAACAAAAATGAGTCTTCTTTGACAACCTTTCTAGCATTTGATCTATAAACGGTAAAGGGTAATGATCTTTCTTAGTAACCTTGTTTACCTTCCTATAATCAATGCACATTCTATAACCAACTACTACCCTTTGAGGAATAAGCTCGTTATTCTCATTAGGCACAACAGTCATACCTCCTTTCTTAGGAACACAATGAACATGACTAACCCATCTACTATCAGCAATAGGATAAATAATACCAGCATCAAGGAGCTTTAATACCTCATTTCTTACCACATCCTTCATCTTCGGAATTAGGCGGCGCTGATGCTCCACAACTGGCTTCGCATCTTTCTCCATATTAATGGCATGCTGACATAAAGTGGGAGAAATCCCTTTTAAATCATCAAGAGTATATCCCATAGCTCCTCGGTGTTTCCTCAATATCTCCAATAATCTTTCTTCTTCTTTTCCTGAAAGTTTAGAACTAATAATAACAGGATATATTTTCTTATCATCAATATAAGCATATTTGAGGTCATCAGGCAAAGGCTTTAATTCAAACACAGGATCTTCTTTAGGCGGCAAAGTGGTACCAAGATCCTCCACAGGTAGATTATGCTTGAGTAATGGTGGTTGACGAAGGAGAATATCGTCAATCTCTTCTCTTTCCTTGCTAAAAACATCACTTTCGTGATCTTCCATGAATTGCTGCAAGGCATTATTAGGAGCAAGAGCAATAGAAGCAAGCTGTTCAACTCGAAAATTTTCATTAGGCGTGTCATTTTCATAAGAAGTCTTAGCAAACTTGGAAAAAATAAACTCATAAGACTCTCCATTAAACTTAGTAAAAAAATTCTCCTTCTTACAATCTATCACGGCGCCACAAGTGTTCAAAAATGGTCTACCAAAAATAATAGGACAAGTTTTACTAGCCTCCTTACCAAGTACTAGAAAATCAGTAGGGTATTTAGTCTTACCGCAAAGAACTTCCACATCTCGGACAATACCAAGAGGCCAAACTGTCTCTCTGTTAGCAAGCTGAACAACCACATCAATATCTTCAAGTTCACAAGCGCCAATCTCGTGCATGATTTCTTTGTAAAGCTCTAAGGGAATAGCACTTGCACTAGCACCAATATCGCATAAACCATAATAGCAATGATCTCCAATCCTGACAGAAATAACAGGAACACTTGCTTTCCTGTGCTTTTTAGGATGTGAAAGAATGTTAGAAGCATCTTCACAAAAAAGAATATATTCATCCCCTACATCTTTAGTAACAAGATCCTTCAATATAGCTACAGGAGACTTAATAGTAATTTGCTCATCAGGTTCTGCAGCTTTCTTAGTACTTTTATTAGACACACTTACCAAAGTAGAATACTTCTTTACCTTAGCAGGGAAAGGTGTCTTCTCAAAATAAGGTTCAGGCACAATGCTATCAACAGTACAAACTTCAGTAGCTGCAGCAGGAATATGACTAATAGAATCTTTGTAAGGCGCATGATATTTGTTCCAATCTTTCTTTGGAACATCAATATAAGAGGCAAAAGCCTTAAGACAATTAGCAAGTATTTGTGAATCAAGACCAGAAGCAGCGCTAACACTATGAAAGTCATCGGTTCCCATAAAAGATTTAATGCATTCATAATCATAGTTTATACCTGACTTCCTACCTTTGTCGTTTTCCCAACCTTCAGCATTCTCTTGTATACGGTCAAGAAGTTTCCATTTAGCATCTTCTTTCATATGAGTAAATGATCCAAAGCAAGAAGCATCCAAATAATCCTTATCAGGAAGAGTAAGCCGCGCATAAAAATTATTAATAACAATATTATTGGGGAGCTCATGAATGGGGCATTTGAGCATTAGTAACTTCAATCTCACCCACGCTTGGGCAATACTCTCTCCATCATGTGGCCAAAAATTATATATCCGGTTACGGTCTTTATGAATTTCACTTGGAGGATAAAACTTGGAATAAAAGAGAGGCACAATATCCTCCCATGCCATAGATGGACCATCTTGGAGTAGCCGATACCACTCTTCAGCTTTGCCTTTCAATGATAATGAGAATAATTTCTTCTTAACCTGGCTTGGTGAAATACCTGCACATCTGAAAAACTCGCATAATTCATGTATAAATAATAAATGATCACCCAGATGGACAATTCCATCTCCTGAATAGCAGTTATCCATAATACGCCCAACAATTTTCATAGGTATTTTAAAAGGATCAAGTTCAGCAGGCGGTGGCGGTGGTGGTTCTTCCGCATGTGCAGCAGCAGCAGTAGTAGTAGATGTGTTTCCAAATAGGAAACCAAATGGAGAGTTCTCCATAGCAGAGTAAAACCAAAATAAAAAATAAAATAAAAACAATACTCACAGCGACGGTTACCTTTACCAATTCCACTCTTCAATAGCGCTACACTCCCCGGCAACGGCGCCAGAAAATAGTCTTGATGACCCACAAGTATAGGGGGTGTATCGTAGTACTTTCGATAAATAAGAGTGTCGAACCCAACGAGGAGCAGAAGGTGTTGATGAGCAGTTTTGATCAAGGAATCACTGTAAATACTAGCAAACAGGTTTTCAGGAGTATTTGGTAATACGAGTAAATAAAGTGCGGGTAAATAAAAGACAGTAGTAGCAATTGCAGCAAGTGGCCCAATCCTTTATTCAGCAAAGGACAAGCCGGTTGTGTACTTATAATAACCAAACGTTCTCGAGGACACACGGGAGTTTTCTGTCAAGAGCTTTCGCTTCATAGAGCCAATAGTATTTATTGGTTTGGTAAGTGTTATGGGGGTGAACCTGTGCTAGCGCACTACCCTTACTAGGATAAATACACACTTGTGATTATACCCCTTGCAAGCATCCGCAAATACAAGAAAGTAATTAAGATAAATCTAACCACAGCCTTAAACTCTAAGATCCTACGCTCCCTGGTGCAATGGTTTCCCAACGGAGGTTTAGGTTTCTGTCACTCCAGCAACCCCACAATCGGTAGCCAAATACACAATGCATCTCACTAGGCCCATAAATGGTGAAGTATCATGTAGTCGACGTTCACATGACACCACTAGTGAAATAGCACCACAACAATATCAAACCATTAAATATTTCTCAACAATAATTCACTACTAACATCTTGACTTCTCCCATGTCCTCAAGAACTAAACGAACTACTCACAAGACATCATATGGATCATGATCAGAGGTGAAATAATGGTAAATAACAATCTGAACATAAACCTTAACTCAACGGTTCCACTCAATAGCATCAACTACAAGAGTAATCAACACCGGGAAAGTTTCCCCTATGAATATAACAAGATCCAACTCAAGATGTTACAGCGGGACGGCGTGGTGATGGTGGAGATGAAGGTGCTGGTGATGGAGATGATGATGATGATGATCCCGATGAAGTCCAGTGCGATGGTGATGACGATGGCGATGATCTCCCCTCTCCGGGAAGGAATTTCCCCGGCAGATTTCTCCCTGCCGGAGAGCTTTCTCTCTCTGGTGTTCTCTGCCCCGCAGAGGCGGCTGTGTCTAACTCTGAGCCCCCCCTTGACTTAGGTTTTCGGGGACGATGATGTACGCGGAGGGGCGAGACCAGAGGTGGGCCAGGATGGCCCCACGCAGGGCTGGCGCGGCCAGGGGTGGGCCCGCGCCGCCCTGGCGTGTGGAGCCCCCCTGGCTCCTCTCGACTCCTCCTTCTGGCTTAGCGAGTCTTCTGGGAAAATATAATTTCTGGGTATTTTCCTGGAATTTTCCTGATCTTCAAAATATGGTCTCTTGATGGTCCTTTTTCCAGCAGAATCCTGACTCCGGTAGCAACTCCTCCGATGATCATCAAACATGTGAAAGCAAAGGAAATAACATTAGTATCATGTCTAAATATGAAATATATCAATGAATAACAGTAAATTATAATACAAAATAGTGATGCAAATTGGACGTATCAAAAGTGCACAACCCTTGCAAGGTGTCAAAACTAATCGATTAGCCGTGTCCCCGGTTATGGACAATTTGAGTCTCTAGACATGGAATGTACGGAAGAATCTCATCACCTTTTTGAAATAATTAAAATTTGTGTAGAAAGTGGGGAATGCCTCAGGGCTACATGCCTGGCAGTGAAAACCATGTATGTGGTGGTGACCTGAGGGATTAACCTGGTTTTGTAGAGTGACTACCCGGGGCTACATACTGGCAGTGAAAACCATGTATGTGGTGGTGACCTAGGAGTTATCTTGATATTGAGAGATTAACCAAGTTTTGTAGAGTAACTACCCGGGGCTACATACTGGCAGTGAAAACCATGTATGTGGTGGTGACCTAGGAGTTATCTTGATATTAAAGAAAAAACAAAATGCTTTAAAATGTTTTGGTTTGGAAAATATAGGATAAAACTGCTTTATGCAAATTAGCCTTTGAGATCCACTAGCCAAATATCATGTAGTATAGTCTTTCCACAAAATGCCACCAAATATATGTCATTTGCCAGTACATCATTGTACTGACCCCTCTGGGGCTGCATATTCAAACGTGCAGGTTTTATTTCGAGTAAGGAACCAGGAGTAGGATCTCGAGACTACATTCCAACATGTCTGCCTGTGGCACGTGATGAAGAATGGAGGCTCACTGCAACTATGCTTTATGCTGTGTACTCGTAAGGTTGAAGACCTATGTAACTGGATTTACGCTGTAATATTGATGCTATTGCAATGATTACTATATTTTGTACTGTGGTGCTATCTACTGATCCAGGGAATGGCACAAATACACAGGAGTTCTGCCTTTAGCAAAAGGCAGGGCGCTACAGAATGGTATCAGAGCATAGTGTTGCCTGTAGGATCGAGACCCTAGGTTTGGAATTAGAAATAGGAAGATCCTAGGATAAAAAAATAAATCTATCTCATCTTGTTTCTGTTTATAAAAAAAAGTTTGCATTTTGAACTCCTTGTATTCTCTCCTACTTTCTCTTCAAATGTTTTCCTTTTGCTAGAGATGACCCAACCCTGAAACCATCAAGAAAGGAAAGAAGATCAATGATGCCAGAAGTGTGATGTTGATACTTTGTATATTCTCCTTGACTCAACATGAAGAACTACATTGAAGGCCGATGAAGAATTTGGAGAAGTACAGATATGAAGACTGGACCACACCCCACAATACCTTGAGGAAATGGAAATGAGAACTTGGAACAATGAAGACAGTAATAGACTAGACCACCAATATTCTAGTTTATAGAACCAACGATGTTGGGATAATCTAATGATCATACTAAAATGGGGTATGACCATACTAGATTATTAGTGTTTGACATAAGTTGCTTGATGTGTTGAATGTTTGTTAGATATTGCTTGTAAGATGAATTGTTTTGATCTGTTATGTTTGGGTAGGAATCTTCTTTAGATCCCTTCTATCTAATTCTTATCTATGCTAAGACCTAAACTTGTCCTAAAACCCAAACCGAAGTATTTCTCAACGACAGAACAACTACAATGACCCTCAGTTAGAGATAAGGATACAAAGTACAACAACAAGAGGTAGAATTTCAAGTACAAGAGACTGGAACATTACGCAAGAGGCTGCACAAAGGATGATACCCCAAGACTCCAGTAAGCTAGGATGGCTGAAGGATACCACGCAAACAATAAGAAGACACCCCAAGGTGTAGCTAATGTGGAAGTAATACTATTCAACCACCTCATGCAAGAAAGGTGGAAAGGACAAACAGAGCAATGGAAAGAGCAACAAAGCAATGGAAAGGATTTTAATTCCTCTTAAATGGCAAACCAAAGGATTATTGCCATGAGCTTTGTTGAAAACCTCTAGCTAGGAACGATAGATTTTGTTTTCAAAATTCAAAATAGGATTTGGGAACTTGGTTCCAATTTCAACAAAACTTTGTTTAAAAGCTAGTAAGGTTGACCAAGAGTTAGAATACGAGGTTTGCAAACCATGTATGAAGTAATGATTTGGGTGCAGGATGGATTGATCACCATTCCTACTACTCTTAATATTCGCTCTCATAATGTTGGCTTTGCAAACCTAGAGAGACATACCTACAAGAGAGACGACGTCGTTAAACCTTAACCTTAGGAGGATAAGATATTACACCCCTTTATAGTGAGCCAGTGTGGCCAACACGTAGGAATTACAGTGAGAATGAATTACAAGCTTACCGTTGAAGAAGACACGTGATGGAAGGAGTCCTACCAATCTGGAGAACTCCGTTTAACCCCAAAAGTACTCACCAAGGAAGCAACCATAAGATGAAGGACCTTCAAAGATGTCAGCGAAGAGGATGAAGTGAGGACTGAAGATCACTTCAACATGGTCCTCTGATTGACCCAAAGAGTGACCCTTCAGTGTCCAAAGTAGTTCAACAAACTACCCTGCTGGATAGAAGCTCCGCAATGGAACAAAGTTATACTCAAGCCTCCTTGACAAATATTAGAAACCCAAGTTTGTGAATAGACACCCACCTATTGGAAATGAAGAAAAAACCTAACTATAGATTCAAAACATGACCGAGTGCCAAGTCAAATTCCAGGTGTGCCTACTTTGAACCAAAAACCTAGACCACCTACAATAGTTTCTTTTAAGGGTGGTAGTCACCTAAGTACCACAAACCTTCTACCTTTCTAGCCTCTTCAAATCTCGGGGACGATATTTCTTTTAAGGGTGGTAGTCTGTAACATCCCAAGTTTTTATCAAATTTTAGAAAAAAAAATTATTTTATTTGTGTTGATTAAAAATCACAGGGATTTAAAACTTTTTGAGTTTAATTAAAGACTCTATTACAAAAACTATTTCAAACTTTCTATTACTCCTTATTACTCCTTGAAGAACTCCTTGAGTAAATAGAAGTCCCAAAATACTATTTTGTATTTATTCAATCCTATGCAAGCTTATTTGCAAAAGGGAATATTATTTACAAAATGATTTATATAAAATAAAGTATGCATTACTAACAATGTGTTTGAAAATAATTTTCAAATATCAATGTTATATAATTTATTTTATAAATTTTAAAGAATGATTTTGAACCCTATTTTTCTATTTATGAAAATATGCAAAGAAACCCCTATGGAGCAAAAGGATATATCATTGTCAAATTTTATTTTTGAAATTAAAAGTTGTATATTAATGTTTTAAAATATTATGTTGAATTTTACAAAATTTTAAAAAGTTGTTTGAATCAATTTAGAACTCAAATACAAAAGTTATGAAAGAAATAAAAAAAGGAAAAGATAAAAAAAAAGGAGCCGACCCGACTGGGCCGACTCAGCCCAACAAGGCCGAGCAGCCCAGGCGAACCGAGCGAGAGCTCGTGGTCGTCCTCCTCTTAACGTTCTAAGCTGGAGCGTTCCAATATTCATGGCTGTTTACTTCTCCTCCTCCTCCCATCAAATCTAGTAACTATTTTGATTCGACTTAAACACGAAATTTGATGGGAATAAAATAGAGTAACCGTTCAGAGAATTAAATCCCCATTTCATCGCCTTAATCTCCCAAACCGACTCGGTGTACCGAATGCCAAACGTTGGCATTGACCTCCCGATCTCCCTCCTCCGACCATTATAAGAAGAACCGAGAGAAGCACCGCGTGCTCCTCTTTCTTCTCCCTCATTTTCGTTCTAAAAGTTTCCCCAGATATGCTCTGTACAACCTGTAATATCCATGCCAATCTTACCCACAAATTCGAGTTCATCGTCACATGCCGTCTCCGTGAGCGATCATATCGACGAGTATTCGCACCAGAATACTCACTGATTCAAGGGCTATCTCCAGGACATGGTGGTGCATCATGTTGTCGCTGTTGGCCGCGACGTCATCGGAGTTCATCGCAGCAGTACGTCCTCTATGATGTCTTTCATCTCGATTCCTTTGAACAGAAGAATCTCCTAATCATTCCTTATCTCTTGGACATGTTTGTGCGTCATTTTGGAGACAATGTTTGCGCCGCCCGACACGGCCGTCGTCCATCCGCATGCCGGACGCCATGACACCGTGAGCGCATACCTTTGGTAAAACAGTCCAGACCCTATTATTCTTCTCCTATTTGTTTGCTGATGTTCTATGCGCACCTTCTTGACTCAAATATTCTGCGATTCGCAGCTAAATGATGTCCGCCACCACTCCATATGACCACCGCCGCCAAGCTCAACTCTGGCCACACCTGTCCGTTCCAGGAAGCAAAACTCATGGAAGCAGTCTCCACCTTATTATCTCTGCCACGCTGCACCTCGACGACACCTCCGCGCGTCTACAAGACCACCAGACGGACGTAATCATACATGCCGACATCATCGCCGTCGCCCATCACTATTACCGCGCAGCGTCGCGCACGGTCTCGCACAGTAAGTCACCGGCGCACTTGTCCATAAATGTTTTGGTTCAACTTGGAATAAATTAGACAGGGCATTGTAGGCCGTTTGATTGGAATCCGAATGTCCACGTTAGGCCAAAATAACTGAATCAATATCAGGCAGGCGTGTCCTACTATGTTCTTCCGATCGATCGGTGCGATTTGGTGCTAGCTTGTTGACGTAATAAATTTGTAAATTTCATATCCCTCAATTTAGAAATCGGTTCTCGATGATTTTTCTTGCATTAAGTTTGTAATTAAATCCTCTACAACTTTCGTGTAGAAAGTTTTTCCATCCGAGCAACTTTTTCAGACGACTTTTCGGAAGTCATTAAAATTTAACCGCGAAATGTTTAATCGTGTAAAATTAATATCTTTTGTTCTGGTTGTTCAAAAATTTCAAATTGGTAGTCTATGGAGTCCTCTGAACTTGTAGAACACTCTGGAACCAAATATTTTCAAATTTGAAACGTGCACATACTTGCTATCTTCAAATTTAACCAAAACACCATTTTGGCCATTATTTGAATTCTGAAAATGATTTTGGAGTGAAACCACTTGCAGTAGCTTTGTGTTACTGTCTCCAATCCAGTAGCATCACTATCCAAAATTATTGAATCACCTTGTAAATATTCAAATTCAAATATGAGAATTTGAGTATTTCCATCAAAGATTTATTCTATATTTCATATCAATGTGTTTCCTTCTATAAAAGTGAACCATGTGATCATACCAATCTATCCCTGACATATGGACTCTTAACCATGACCCATTATCATGTTTAAACTTGCTGACCTAGTTCACAAGTTTGCTTCACACTTGTGTAGTGGTGTAAATAGTAATATACCCCATTTAGGGTTTCCTTTGACACTTATGTATGATGCCCTCTAACCCATATCACCCATATCCTAAACCATTCTAATCCATATTCATCTTTGATTAATAACCAAAACTGGTTTGAATTCTTCAAAGGAGAATTTAAACACTGACCTGACCCAAACCCTGAGGCTATAACCCTAGCTTAATGTAAATCTCTTGTCCAAGAAAATCTTGTGACCATGCACACACCATTAATCTCAATATCATCAATACCAATCCAATCTCATACTCACTCAATATTATCAATTTATATTGAACCACTCAATTTACAAATGAGTTAATTGAGTAAATCAATATATCACAAATACATACCTAAACCTATGTGTAACTTATACTATTTGAGTAAGTGTTTTCACACTTTATTCAGTAAAGTTCTAGTTGCACTAATCTATACTTATGTGAATCTATTCATATGAGTCATCTCTAAACTCTAACCATTCTTATGCCAAGCATAAGATTTTATCAATACATTGTTAGCTTGGAGGATCACTCCTTTCCAATCATTTGACCTTCACATCCGAACTCTCAATCCCTATCTTTCAAGCTAAGGTTCGTAACATATCTCTCTCATCACAAAAATCATAAGAAATCTAAAATGTTGAACCAACCCATTTCAATTGTTTGCATTGCTTGTTCATGTTTGTCTTGAAATAGTGTGTTTACGTTGTGTTACCTCTATTGCTATAGATTGAACGGAGAGAACGTATCTTATTGAGAGAAGTGAAAGAGTTTAAACTTCAAAAAGGCAAGTGACACACATCCTTCTACCTATTTCTACTACTGCATTAGTGTTTTCAGTAGTATGCATGATAGGATGTTTTCAAAGAAGTTTATGAAATGCTTAGAACCTAGTAGTGTGTAGCCATCCTATAAACCCCACTTGATAGGAATTGCAAATTTACTTTGGAAAGTGATGCCATACCTTATTGATGATTTGCTCTGAAAATTTAACTACAACTTCAATGAACTACCTGGGTGGATTGGTGTGGCTTGGGTGTGTTGAGTGTCTACTTAGGAGTCACATATCTTGGAAGTGAAAACCATGGTATGTGTTAGTGGCCTAAGTAGTTCACTTATGGTTTGCCACCCAGGAACAAAGAGGTTACTATGTCTTCCATGCTTAGATGTGCTTCCAGTGCAACCTTATGATATTATGGGCTCTGTCTTGACTGATTAGATGTGAGGGTGCAACTTGTGTGCAAGAAGTGGAGGTAGTTGAATTGTAGGTTGGGAACGGAGCTTGCCAGTTAGTTGCCCTCTCCTTCTAAAAGGTCTCGTTTCATTTTATGTATGGGCATAAAATGAATTGTAAGGTGAAAGTGCACAACCCTTGCAAGGTGTCAAAACTAATCGATTAGCCGTGTCCCCGGTTATGGACAATTTGAGTCTCTAGACATGGAATATACGGAAGAATCTCATCACCTTTTTGAAATAATTAAAATTTGTGTAGAAAGTGGGGAATGCCTCAGGGCTACATGCCTGGCAGTGAAAACCATGTATGTGGTGGTGACCTGAGGGATTAACCTGGTTTTGTAGAGTGACTACCCGGGGCTACATACTGGCAGTGAAAACCATGTATGTGGTGGTGACCTAGGAGTTATCTTGATATTGAGAGATTAACCAAGTTTTGTAGAGTAACTACCCGGGGCTACATACTGGCAGTGAAAACCATGTATATGGTGGTGACCTAGGAGTTATCTTGATATTAAAGAAAAATCAAAATGCTTTAAAATGTTTTGGTTTGGAAAATATAGGATAAAACTGCTTTATGCAAATTAGCCTTTGAGATCCACTAGCCAAATATCATGTAGTATAGTCTTTCCACAAAATGCCACCAAATATGTGTCATTTGCCAGTACATCATTGTACTGACCCCTCTGGGGCTGTATATTCAAACGTGCAGGTTTTATTTCGAGTAAGGAACCAGGAGTAGGATCTCGAGACTACATTCCAACATGTCTGCCTGTGGCACGTGATGAAGAATGGAGGCTCACTGCAACTATGCTTTATGCTGTGTACTCGTAAGGTTGAAGACCTATGTAACTGGATTTACGCTGTAATATTGATGCTATTGCAATGATTACTATATTTTGTACTGTGATGCTATCTACTGATCTAGGGAATGGCACAAATACACAGGAGTTCTGCCTTTATCAAAAGGCAGGGCGCTACATTATTAGTCATAGATGCAGTTGGATGGCGGTCTATGTATCTTGTTGTAATGCCCAGAGTAAATCTCATAGTGATCCTCTCGACATATGCACGTTGTCTTTATTCTATCAATTGCCCAACTGTAATTTGTTTACCCAGCATGTATTATTTTATCTTATGGAGAGACACCACTAGTGAACTATGGACCCCGGTCCTATTTCCTTTATATTGCTATCACATGTTTACTTTACTCGCACTGTTTACTTTACTCGCATACTATTACTATTTTCTACTCGATACGCTCATACCCTTTGTTTCAAGCAAACCGGTGAGATTGACAACCTCATCGTAAGTTGGGAACAAAGTATTTGGTTGTGTTGTGTGCAGGTTCCACGTTGCTACTGGTTAAAGACGTGCTAACAAGTTATCATTAACGGTGCCCTTGTTAGAGCATCACGCAGCTAGTGGGCATCACCTTCAGTCGTTTGTCTCTCTCCTACTGGATTGATAACCTTGGTTTCATAACCGAGGGAAAACTTGCTGCTATATTCATCAAAACCTTCTCTTGGGGTTTTCCTACTGGCCGGTCATTTTTAATTCATCAACTCGGCCCCATCAAGTTTTCTGGCGCCGTTGCCGGGAAGGAAGAAGACTTCTGCGAGGGGAGTTTTCGCACGCACATCCTTTACTTTATTTTAAGTTTTGCTTTTACTTTATTTTTACTTGCATCGTTTTATCAAAAACCCAAAAAAATTAGAATCCTTGGTAGTTGTTATCTCTTTACTTCTAGTTCATTATGTTGTTCCCTAAGTATGTTTTGGAGGACCTCTCAGTAGGTAGTGGTTCAATTATTGGGAAAGATAACATTGAGGAGTTCTTTAATCATATTAGTATGCATAAAGAAGTTGAGGAAAAATCTTTGGCTGAGCTTGCTCCTAGTTATGAAGTTGCTTCTGCTTATTTAGTTCACATGTTAGAATCTAGGTTTGTTAGCCTTAATCCTTTTATGCAATACATGTTTCTTAAGCTTCATGAAATTGAGGATCCTGAAAAGAAAGCTTTTATCTTGGAAACTTTGCGCATAGAATTTAGAGATGTTGTCATTGAGGCTAGGGAAGTTTTTAAGAAATTTAATAAGCTTGACTCGCCTGTAGCGGTTGTTGGTATACCCAATAAAGATTTTAGAGTGCCAATACCTTATAAACTTGTAGGAATTCATGATGCTTGGGAAAAGAATTCTAGTTGGATTTGTCCTGAGAATCCTTTCGATGAAAGTAGTGTACCAAAGCGTAATCATAAAGGATCTTCAAAAACTCATTTGGACATAATTCCCTTCATTGTTGAAAAGAATCCTATAGTGGATCCTAATGCTTCTTTCATAATTACTTGATTCGCATTTTCTGCGCCTAGCTCAAAGGCGTTAAAGAAAAGCACTCTTGGGAGATAATCCAATGTTTTATTTTCAGTTCTTTTTCTTTTATTTGAGTCTTGGAAGTTATTACTACTGTAATAACCTCTCCTTATCCTTTTTTTCATTTTTGTGCCAAGAGAAGCCTCTAATTTGAGCGAGGTAAGATTTGGGGATGTTGCTGTCCTGAAACAGTTTTTAGTGCTGCACCGTAAAAATTCGTGAAAATTCTATGTATATATTTTGGACCTGCGATTTCTTGTGCATATGCCCCAGGTTATATCCAAACTTTTATTAGTTGAACACGTTTTGATTTGAGCAATAGAAAACCTCTCAAAAATTCGACCTTTGTCAGCTGTTCTGTTTTGACAGATTCCTGCCAATATTTGTGTTTGCCGTTTTATCGCTTTCTTTTTTAGTTCTTTTGATCACGGAACTTTTGGAGAAGTTGCTACAGTAGCATATACTTTATATGTGGTGGTTTTAGGTTGAAACCTGAAGCAAAACGGGTTGATTCTATGTTATGCTTACACTAATGTTGCTAATAGATTTGTGTTTAGTTTTGTATGAAGGAAGTTTTCAAGTGTAGGGATCGGAGAATGATGAGATGAGTTGAAGAATGGACAAAAGCTCAAGCTTGGGGATGCCCATGCATCACCCCAATAAATATCCAAGAAGTACAAGCGTCAAAGCTTGGGGATGCCCCCGAGGCACCCCTTCTTCATCGGCAAAAATCAGGTCACCTTTCCACACACTATATTTTTATTGCTTCATGCATTATGCATTTTTCTTGGAGCGTCAGTTATTTTTAGTTTTCAGTTTAGTTTAGTTTAGTTTGCTGCAATAAATGGTTGGACCCCAACAAATTTCTTTTGGAGAAGTTGCCTTGCTTTTCATTTGCCAAGAACGCTCTGTTTTTCATTCTTGTCGTTTCAACGAGTGTTCTCTTTTTCTAGAACTACGTTTAGCTTTTGATTTTTGCCTTGATTTGTGTGCAGATCTTGTTATATCTTTTCATCAAGGTGTATTTTTGCCTCTGGTCTTTATTGGTTTTCATCAAAAGAGGTGGTTATAAAAAGTTTGAATGGTGTTGAAAAAGAGAAAAAGCTTTATGCAAATAAGTGGTACAAGAAGGAGCTTGTGTAGACTGCGGCTTAGGCTTTTTCATGTCGTGCTTGATGTTTTTTTGATAGTATGCTTAGTGGTTTTTCTGTAGCATGACTTGTCTCAAATAACTGAGATTTCTTAATGAGCCTTTGAAAAAATCATGCATTGTTTTTAACGTTTGGAAGCATTATTTTGGTTTTCTCCTTGATGCTTTATTTGGGCAGACTTGGCGCATGCTCACACATGTTAGACTCTTACAAAGTCGCCAATAGCCTCTATGATCATTTAGTTTTTGACTTTTAATGCCATCTTATGCTTCTTTTAATGTTGCTTTGTCGCTATGCATGATTATGGCCGTTATTGCTCTCTTAGTTGGTCGCTCCCAGTCTTTTGCTAGCCTTCATTTTGTACTGAGTATGAGCTCTACTCATGCATCCAACTCCTAAAAACCAAGTTTGCCAAAGTGTCCACCATACATACCTATTAGCAATTGGCTATTCCAAAGTACATTTGACTTGCTTTTTATCTACTCTTCAAATTAAACTCTTACCAGTGTTATGCGAAAATTGGTCAGTAAAGCTCTCATGAACCGGATGGCACACTTTACTTTTCTTGCTTTAAAATTTTGACATTGTGGTCTGTTATGTTGAGTTGTTATGCTTACAAGTTGTAAGTTGGGAATTAGCCCAGCCATGCCGTCATGGGGCAAGCTTTCAATGTTGCACTTCTTATTTGAGTTGATATCGTGATCTTTTGTTTATGGATACTCGTGGTGTGAAATGAATAGGGAATCTTGCGGGATCATGGAGTTTGTATATGTGTTAGAGAAACGCCTGGGCCGCCAATCTAAGCCATGCATAATTCATGGTGGAAATTTGCAGCATGCTCATAGTGGACATTCGACGACGCATCTCAAAATAAAAAGCTATACAAATGGTAAATAAAAGAGATGTCGAGGTGTTCATTGTCTGCTTGTCCTGTCATTTTGATGTGGGCTTATTCCATGTCATCGGGCACGGAGGTACCCCGTTGACGGTTCTCGATGATACGTATATACTTACAATGATAAGAGCTTGCTTGGGACTCTAAGTAAAGTAGCATGAGGTTTGGGTACTCGTATTCACGTGACATGAGGTTTTTAACTTATGATTTGTCAAGCATATGCAGCATAAGTGTTCTCGCATTAACTTTAACCATTCAAGATTCTTATGATGGGGGCAATGAGAGCTCAAAGCCGGTAAGTACTATAATTTTTGAAGGATTATAAAACTTGCAATCACTGCTTTCCTCTGCGAAGGGCCTTTCTTTTACTTTTATGTTGAGTCACCACCTTCTATCTTTATGCACCATTAAGAGAGCATAGTTGTCATTCTGAGTATAATGTGCATTGTCCCAAAGTTTTCATTGATTGATTCATATTGTTGGTTTCACTTATTCTTAAATTACTTATATCTAGTCGCCCTCTTAAAATTGAAGGTGTCCTATGCATTTATGTTTTGCTCTCCATGAAGGACAAGCTGAAAACCATTTGTATGTTTTTCCTTATGATTTGAACACATGTTTGACTTTCATTGTTTCATTTTCATGATCTTTTGTTTGTGTTCATTTTCATGTTATAACATGGTTGCTAAGTTTCTTCTATCAAGATTATATCTTTCATGCCCATGTTTTAAGTTCTTTTGATCCCAGCGCACAATGCTTACTTACATGATCAAGATTGTGTAGGTGCATGTCACCTCAAAAATTATTTCTTTTGTTATCACTTACCTACTCGAGGACGAGCAGGAGTTAAGCTTGGGGATGTTGATACGTCTCAAACGTATCTATAATTTTTGATGCTCCATGCTTGTTTTTACACCATTTACTTAGTGTTTCGTTACACTTCATGGCACTTTTATGCATTTTCCGGAACTAACCTATTAACAAGTCGCCACAGTGCCAGTTCCCTGTTTTCTGCTGCTTTTGTGTTTCAGAAAAGTTACACAGGAAATATTCTCGGAATTGGACGAAACCAAAGCCAGTCGCCCAGAATTTCACCGAAGCTTCCAGAGAACCAAAGAGGAGACAGAGTGGGGCCACAAGGGCCCCATACAATAGGGCGGCGCGACCAGGGGCTGGGTCGCGCCCCCTATGTGTGAGGTCGCCTCGGTCCACTCCTGACGATGCCCCTTCGCCTATAAAGACCCCCCGACAGGAAAAACCTAAAGACCCGATCACTTTTCTAGAACACATCACGATCCGCCGCCGCCGTCGACCCGAAGATCGGGAGGGTCCAGAAGCTCTTCCCGGCACCCTGCCGGAGAGGGGAATCGCCACCGGAGGTCTTCTTCATCGCCATGCTTGCCTCCGGAGCGATGAGTGAGTAGTCTACCTTGGACTATGGGTCCATAGCAGTAGCTAGATGGTTGTCTTCTCCACCATGTGCTTCAGGTTTAGATCTCATGAGCTGCCTTACATGATTGAGATCACCGTTATGTAATTCTACATGTTTGGTTTGTTGGGATCCGATGAATATTGGTGTTATGATTGAGTTAAAGTACTGAATTTTATCTTATGTTATCTCTGTGTTGTTTATGATCTTGCATGCTCTCCGTTGTTAGTAGCTATCTTGGCCGAGTAGTTGCTAGTGACTCCAAGAGGGGGTATTTATGCTCGATAGTGGGTTCATGCCTCTATTTAATCTGCGGGAGTGACAGAAACCTCTAAGGTTGTAGATGTTCCGTTGCTACTAAGGGGAAACCAACATTCATATGCTCGAGGGCATATACTTTGTTTACATTACACACTTTGCTTAATGCAATTATCTGTTGTTCACAACTTAATACTTGTGGAGTTCTCGGATTGATTCGCCACAAGTGGATTATTAGTCATAGATGCAGTTGGATGGCAGTCTATGTATCTTGTTGTAATGCCCAGAGTAAATCTCATAGTGATCCTCTCGACATATGCACGTTGTCTTTATTCTATCAATTGCCCAACTGTAATTTGTTTACCCAGCATGTATTATTTTATCTTATGGAGAGACACCACTAGTGAACTGTGGACCCCGGTCCTATTTCCTTTATGTTGCTATCACCTGTTTACTTTACTCGCACTGTTTACTTTACTCACATACTATTACTATTTTCCACTCGATACGCTCATACCCTTTGTTTCAAGCAAACCGGTGAGATTGACAACCTCATCGTAAGTTGGGAACAAAGTATTTGGTTGTGTTGTGTGCCGGTTCCACGTTGCTACTGGTTGAAGATGCGCTAACAAGTTATCATTAACGGCGCCCTTGTTAGAGCATCACGCAGCTAGTGAGCATCACCTTCAGTCGTTTGTCTCTCTCCTACTGGATTGATAACCTTGGTTTCATAACTGAGGGAAAACTTGCTGCTATATTCATCAAAACCTTTTCTTGGGGTTTTCCAACTGGCCGGTCATTTTTACTTCATCAACTCGGCCCCATCAAACATTCTTGGAGGTTTACCCCAAATGGGCAATACACGGCGGCTTCAGCCTATGAAGCTCAATTTCTAGGAGCAACATCCACCATCTTGAATCATATGGTGTGGAAGGTTTGGGAGCCTCCAAAAACAAATCTTTGCACAGATTGCGCTCCAAAATAGGCATTGGAAGATCGCCCGGATTGCTAAACATGGATGGTCAAATTGTGGCGCTCGCCCCCTTTGCAAGAGAGCCCCGGAAACAATCACTCATATTCTTGACCATTGACATTACACCATGCCCTTTGCGATTCTACCATAGTGTGGCTTAGACTCCATGCCCTTGATGTCCAACAATGGCTGGACCTATGTCCGATGACTCAACACCAAACCGGAAAGCTTTGACATCTCGCACTTTACTTATATCGTCAGAATTTTGGAATGACCATAATGCAAGAGTGTTCGATAAAAAACACACCATCCCTTTGGTCATCCTCGACAAGTTCAAGAGCGAGGCCCGTCTTTGGGGAACTACGGGCACCAAATGTTTGAGAGATATAATGCCATGAGAGTAAACTTGTTGTAATGATTTTTTCTTTCTTTACTTTTTTTGTCAACATCCTTGTTAATTAATACATTGGGACAAACCTTTTGTGCCCATTTCAAAAGAAAGAAAGAATGGAATAACCTTTTACACCCACTATCCCGAAGCCCAACTACATAAGTCAAACATTGGATTACCATCTTCGTAGAGGAGTTCCGAGCTAACCCCTACAACATGGCTACCAAACCTTGTTGCTCTTTTCAAGCAAGACTGCAACTTGGCATCTTGACAACTATATATAATAGCACACCAAACCTATTTTTATTAAAATTTTAATGTTTGCGAAATATCATCCCACAAAATCATACTAATAGACATCAAATGGCATATCTCAACTTCTCAAGCATCTCAAAGCCAAATAGATATGAGAACCACCTAACAATTCACTAGGCAGTCATAGTACATGAATTCTTTTATCCCTAGTGAGGCAACAACAGAAAGGTAAAAATCATAGTAGGATCCAAGATTTCTATCACTGCCCAGTTCCATACTACCATGTTACTCCAACTCATGCACACGTTCTTCCTTTGGCGCCCTATCATACTAGTTTGATCAGAACATGTAATCAAGAATGAGGCACATAATATGCTTCTACTCATACATCAAACACAATTTAAAAATGCAATCTCAAATACTCAATTCATCAAAACCAAAGATCCACCAAAGATATTACATATGTGATCACAATCATATAGGAAGCTCATGTGATTCTAATTAGTGAAGAACAAAGAAAGAGGTAAAACAAACTACTCCCATGAGCCCATATCCCTGGGATGAACTACTCCCGCTTCATAGTGTCGAAGGAGATGTTGATGGAGAGGTCGGAGATGCGATCCGGCGGCTTTCTAGCGGCATTTCCCCCCTCCAATCTTCACAAGATCTCCTCCATTCTCATGATTCTATTTCCGTGACGCACCGTACTCTACGATCGTGATCGGGAACCTTTTTATAGATGGGTTTAGGTCAAGATGCATCCACGGAGACGAAGATCAATGACATCAGAGTTTCAAGGAAGAAACAGGCTAGGGTGGTGCGGCCAGGGTATCGGGTTACGCCACCTATGGCTGTTTGGCCCTCGTGGCTCCTCTCATGAGGCCCAAGTGCTCCATGTCTTCTGTTTTAATAAAAACTTGCATAGAAAAAATCACAGGTCCCTTTGAGTCCGTGAAAGTACCTAAAAGTGAAAAATATGAAAAACAGGGTTTTCTACCTGGAGCTTCTCAAAATCATTCTACAACATGATTATAACAAGTAATATGATTCAATTATGATGGTATATAGCGCAATAAACTAGAAAAGGCATATATGCATTTTAAATGCTATGGTAAGACAGATCAACTAGATTACGTTGGTTGATGGATTTTCTTTCATTTTTTATTGCCTAGGTTGACCTTTTCCTTTTTTTTGTCATAGTATGAAATTTGTCCCATGCTCATTGACACATCCAAATTATCGTTATAAAATCAAATTAACATAACTTAACAAATGAAGTTATTGTTTAAAATATGGTAGCCGTTTTGAAAAAAGAGGCAAGGATCAAACTATATTGGCAGGAAGGATGCAACAAACATAGTAAGAATACATATAACTCGCCATTCTCGCCTATTTAGTCTATCAGTAGAAAATTGATAACAATGTGTTAGACGATCGATCACATATTCTTGTCTTGTCGGGCTAGCAAATGAAATGTATTACCTGTGTTTTTTAAATATAGACTGCTATTGCACAATTTATGTTGTTGCCTATTTGCACATCTTTAAACTTCATCCAAAACATGTTGAAAATTTTCTCCAAGCTCATGGCATACTTTCTTGCCCTTATCCTCCCTAGCATTGTGTCCAAGTTCAAGAGCGCCTTTGTTAAAAAAAAAAAGATGCATACGTGACAATTTCATGCACGTTCAAAACCTCATTAGGGAGGTCCATGGTTTAAATACTCCTTGCCTTGCCATCAAGTTCAACATCTCAAATGCTTTAGATTATGCCAGATTGTCAAACCTTATTGAGGTCATGCATAAATTGGGCTTCAGCTCGGTGTAATTGGCTAGTAAGCCTTTCCATCTTCACGACCTCTTCTAGGATACTGCTCATCAACGGGATCCCTAGCACCCCTTTGAGGCATGTGTGTGGGATTCATCGAGGTGACCTCTGTCTTTAACTCCTATTCAACTCTTCACTAAAATCATTTCGGAGAGGGGCTACCAAGACTAGTTCGCGCCACCGTGTTGCAGAATCTCGCACTGATGACACAAATTCTTGTGAACCCCATGAAAGAGTACCTTCAAGCTATTTCCTCCATCCTTGACTGATGTTGGGAAGGTTAGTGGCCTCACCACTAATCTGAAAAACGTACTCCCGGCCTTCCCATTTAAATTCGCAATTTCCTAGGGTTGTTCCTGCATTTCAAGTGGCTTAGAAAGGTTGAAGTGCAACCCTAACTAACAATATTTATTTTAGCAATTTTAAGTTTACTCAGAACTACATAAAGACAATCTAAGATGTGAAAAAGTTCGCTCAAGGTTGCATATCTTACTCAACCATCAAATTACCGTAAGTGTAAAAAAAGGTATCATAAGTGGTTTGATATTCATAATTGTACTTAAGAAAAACAGTTAAATGGATGATCATAATTGCACCTAAACATATCATCTCCGAGAGTTCTTCATAGACGTATCTAAGTCTATTACATTCAACAGTACTTCCTAAAGTATATGTCTGGACATGCCGGTTTGGTCTCTATACAATTACAAATTAGCATCCACTGTTTTATATATAATATACACAAGAAATGTGTGGCAATACTTTTATAGAGAACCTAGATTGGCCCAATGAACCTACCTATTAACTTGGACAAGTTTTTATTTTTCAAATCATCAAAAAGGTTATACAGCTTTTCATTACAAAATCACCAAATTAAATATCAACTATATGTTGCTCTGGTGTATCTTCGTTGTTATTTCAAATACAAGAGGAAGAGTTCCATAACTATAGCTGGGTGTAATAACAAGATTAACCTTAATAAAATCACAACTTCATTGTTTAGACCGTTTCAACACAATAAAGATGATGCCCTCGCACTTACGCGGGCCACCATGCTAGTTTAAATTAAAATCCAATTTTAAATTATTCAGTAACTACTCGGGATTTCTCCTTAACTACGCTAACCGGGAATCCTGGGGCCTCTTAGGAAAAAAAAAAGGTTTGGATCCAAAACCTTGGCCTGACACACCCAAAACAGGCTGGCCTGCATGTGAATTTAGTGACGTTTTCTCTCTTTCTGCCGGTATTTATGCGCTATGTATCTCTCTGTTGGACATCACTGATTTTTATGACTTCTATAGTCCACGCGTTGAAACAACATACGTCTCATAGCGAACGGAGTGCTCAAGAACACGCACACACTATATATATTTTCTTAAATAAAAAACTTGAGCACAGATTCAACCACACTGGGGGCAATGCCCATACTTAGGGTGTGTTTGGTAGCCCGGGCCACTTGAGAATAGCTATCTGCCCTCAACCAAGCTGAGTCTAGCTAAGCTGTGTTGAGATTTTTCAGTGTGTTTGGTAGCTCGTGTTGGTTGAGATATTCTCGTTGCATCTATTGTTTGGTAGGTTGTACGTGGTGAGAAATGTTGAGAAGGTCAAAGTTTGCACAACAATCCCTAAATACAAAAATGAACCGCAATCACGTCCCTGTATGTAAAATAAAAAGCAATTGGACCTCTGTATACAAAATAAGAAGCAATCAGACCCCTATATATAAAATAAAAAGCGATCAGGTCCCTAAAAAAAGCAATCGGGTCCTTGGCAAGCCGAGCTCCGACGAGGGTGCTCCGGCGAGGTTCTCCGGCGAGGGTGCTCCGGAGAGGGTGCTCCGGCGAGGGTGCTCCCGGGCGCAGGCAGCAGGGCGCGCTCTCCCTGGCTGGGCTGGCCGACGGCTGCCCGTGGCGGCAGATCCCGGGCGCAGGCAGCAGCACGCTCGCAGCTCGCAGCAGGGCGCAAGCTGCCCGTGGCGGCAGTGCGCAAGCTGCCCGTGGCAGCAGGGCGCAAGCAGCAGGGCGCAAGCTGCCCGTGGCGGCAGATCCCGGGCGCAGGCGGCCGTACTCTTGAGGAGGCGCTGTCCCCGTGCTCCTTGAGGAGGCGCTGCCCCCGTGCTCGCTGAGGAAGAGGAGGAGGCCCTGCCCGTGCTAGCTGAGGAGGAGGCGGCGGGCCGTGGCTTGGCGGCGCGAGGAGGCTGCGGCCGGCGGCGGGAGGTGGCGGCGGTGCTCGGGAGTGAGAGATATGGGTGAGAGAGAGAGAGAGCTGTTTCAGGGGGAAAGTGAGGCGGGGAACGCGAGACCCCTACGGGGAAGGGGGCGCGGGGGCGGGGGCGCGGGGCGAGTCCAGCCCTGCCCAGGTGGGAAGCTCGAATCGAGCTTCTCTACCGGGCAGGGCTGAGAGACATTTTTCGGTTCAACTCGGCAGTGCTCGTTCGCTCGGGCCGGTCTAACAAACACCTAAAATTCTGAAATTCTCGGTCGAGATGAGATTTGCTGGGTTGGCCCGGGCTACCAAACATGCTCTTAGCAGACGAGAGGGTGCCACAGTAGCACCGGAATTTGGTGGCTCGATCGGCGTCGGCACCACCACCACGCGTCCATGACCTCGCAGTGACTACCAGACACGAGAGAGACGGAGCCGGCGGGCAGAGTTAAATCCACCAAGAGAAACAAAATCACGGCAGAGCTAACTCAGCCGTCCTCCCTCAGAATCGCCCTCCTCTCTTCTTCCCAGCCCATTTGGCACGCCCGCCTCGCATTAACCTCGACCTCCCCGGATCCAACTAATTCCGCTTGCCGGTGCCGCCCGCGCTCTGTCCCTCTCTACAACCCATAGCGTGTCCTCTCGCCTTAAAATCTCTCTCCATTCCTTCTATCTTTGGCCAGCCAGCTTAGCAGGTTTCATTAGCTAGCTAGTCTGCTGGTGGTCGTTCTCTGACTTCTCTGCTCTCACTCCCCAGTCCCCACACGACCCCAGCACACACGCTCGCGGCTCTCTCTGTCTCTGTCTGTCTCTTCTTCCATCCCCTGCAATGGCCAAGCAACGGAAGAACAGCGCCGCTTCTAGCGCCGGCGACGATGGAGACGCCGCCGCCGCCAGGCTGAAGCCGAAGCGGACTCGGAAGAGCGTGCCGCGGGAGTGCCCCTCCCAGCGCACCTCCGTCTACCGCGGCGTCACCCGGTACGCACCGTTTGCCATTTGCTATCGTTAGCCCTTATTATCCCGCCGAGGTCGCGAAAGAAGAAACTGACGCGCTCGCGTGCAGGCACCGGTGGACGGGGCGGTTCGAGGCGCACCTGTGGGACAAGAACACCTGGAGCGAGCCGCAGAGGAAGAAGAAGGGGAGGCAAGTCTACCTCGGTGAGCTCCCTCGCTCTCTCTCTCTCTCTCTCTGTCTATGTATCTTAATTCTCGAGCCTCGGTTGCCGACAACGTTTGTGCGCCGTCGCAGGGGCGTACGACGGCGAGCAAGCGGCGGCGCGAGCCTACGACCTGGCGGCGTTGAAGTACTGGGGGCGCGACACCGTCCTCAACTTCCCGGTACCCATCCATTCCAGAATTACTCGCATTCATTTGTGCGGCGCCGTGCCAAGAATTAGCAGAATGTTGCCCATGCCTAGGACTTTTTCAACACACGTACACTGCTATTGTTATTGTTAGCCAATGCAAGAATGTGCAGCTTCTCTGTCTTGCTACAGATTACGTTGGTGGGTCCACATTAAATCGCCACAACTTAACAAGTTTTTTTCTTTTTTTTCTTTTTGGGAAGACAAGTTTTTTGAAAGCTTTTGGGAAGACAAGTTTGCTTAAGTTGTGTAAGACATTTTCTCAAAATAAAATAAAAATCTGTGTAAGACATGCAAGTGTTTTAGTACTATGATTTTTCAAAAACAACCCTGTCTGCACTGATTCAGTCATAATTCTTGACAAAATATAACCTGTATTTTTGTAATCCCGTTTTTTCATGGGCCCACATATAGTACACTCAGAGACTTCTTAGCTTCCCTGATTCATGGTTCCCTTTGCTGAATGAAACCTTTTGCAGCTGTCTAACTATGACCAAGAGTGGAAAGAAATGGAGGAGCAGTCCAGGGAGGAGTACATTGGATCGCTCCGGAGGTACACAAATAGCTCCAAATTTTGACAAGTGGTTCTGTCTGTGATCAGACGGCCTGGCAATGTCACGCCGCAAAAGTTTTATCCTGAGATCTCACACACAGTTTTTCGTGCCTTTTCCACGCAGGAAAAGCACTGGGTTCTCAAGAGGGGTGTCCAAGTATAGAGGCGTCGCAAGGTAGTGCTAATCTGATCTAGAAAGCAGGCTCCAAGATTTCTACTGAACATTTTCAGATTCTTGCGAGAAAACCTCTGAAACCAACACTGCATTTCTTTTTCGATAAAGAGCGCATTATTACTTAATAGTCATTAAGCTTACATCCGGCCTAATTTTCTGCAGGCATCATCACAACGGCAAATGGGAGGCTAGGATTGGGCGTGTGTTCGGCAATAAGTACCTCTATCTAGGTACATATGGTAAGTTACTGATCTTTCTTAAGACACAACTTCTATGGATGATAGGAACTATCGACTAAACTGATGTGTTGTTGAGGAATATATTCTCCTTGCTGAGTCATCACTTGGTACCAAAAGGTAGCTGCTTGTGTCGTTATTAGATTGGTGGCATTTCTCTCGTGAGCCATGAGGGCAGTAAAGAACCAGCGATGCTCTTTGCACTCAATTCTATTTTTGTGTAGAAACACTTTGCACCCATTCTAGAACTCTTCTGGCTTTAGAATGGTAAAATGGGCATCACAATGCAGTAAAGCAAAGAATGAAAAGACAACTGATCAGTTTGTGCAGAACGCCACTGAGTTCGAAAGCAAACATCCTCTTCACCATGTTCACACTACACTTACGTAATTTTGAATCCATACCCAAATTTTGAATCTCATCATATGAAAATGCTTATTTTGGAATAAAGAGCAAGACAACTATTTCTGGGAAATACTATGTAGGAGAAGTGAGGCACTGCCCACTCGGCTAGCCAAGTTTTTGAATTGAGTAAGGCCAAATCCAAAATCTTTTGCGGATAAGATGTATCACAAGAAAAGGAACACATGCCAAGTGTGTCCCCGAGTGCTCCACTGGTAGGCCCGTCTCCTCTGGATGCCACAGAAACATTTCGTACGCCCATGCTAAATGCCAAATCAGATGTTATAGCACTGATTAGGACTGAAGCCTTCCCGTGTTAACTGCAAACAGAATGGCACCACCAAGCGCCGCCGCACCAGCAGTTCCTGCACTTACATCATCGATCTAGCTACATCACTATCTTAAGAACCCTCATCGAACTACATTTCGGCATCCATAAATCGCCAAGGCAACAGTATAAATTGCCCACCAACAGGTGTTTAATTCCCGGTTGTTGTCATAAAGTGGTGCCTGGTACAACACTACTTTCAAACTGATTTGATGCCCCAACCACAAGATTGCTTCTTTGATTCTGTCATGTCATGCATTCATGTGCTTGTTTTTTGGGTGCTGGGGATACTAGGATCTGCGTCCTTAACGGTCTTGGGTCGTCTCTCCTCCCACTGAAACAGCACGAGCCAACAGCACCAGCTTCCCGAGGTCCCTCCTTCTGCGCAGTGGAGCCGTGGAGCTCGGGGAACCACGAGCTCGATCAGCACAGCTATCCCTCGCAGGCAACGACCAAAACTAAGCGACAAGCGAGATGCGCTTGCCACGCCACAGCCTGATCTCCCTAACCAAAACGTTCCAGCCAATCCCTCTCGACACCTCCCCGTTGGGAACCTCACAGTTATTATTTGCCCCGAAACTAGGATCTACCTTGCCGTTTTGGCAATACTCAAAATCTGGAGTTATCCACGAATTCACAGAGGATCCCTTGTGAAAAGCGATTTTTTTCATGTAACATTGACAAATAATGACGAACTCGTCTTACTTTTTACGTGTGACACTGGCAGCTACGCAAGAGGAGGCAGCCATGGCGTACGACATAGCCGCGATCGAGCACCGCGGCCTCAACGCCGTCACCAACTTCGACGTCAGCCGCTACATGAAGTGGCACCACCTCTGCCGCGCCGGTGACGCCGACGGCTTCCACGATTCAGGCCAACTCCCCGTCGACATGGCCCCGCACCCCACCGTCGATCTCGACGAAGCCATGGCCGTCGCCGCCCCGCCGTCTCATGCGGCGCTAGGCCTGCTGCTGCAGTCGCCAGGGTTCAAGGAGATGATCGAGCGGACCGCGGCCTCCGAGGGCAACAACACCCCCTCGCCGTCTTCGTCTTCGTGTTCTCCTTCACCGCCGCCGGCGCCAACCCAGCAGGAGCAGCAACCTGAATATAGCGGCGGCGCTTCATCGGCGCGGTGCAGCTTCCCGGACGACGTGCAGACGTACTTCGGGTGCGAGGACCACGACGGTGGCGTCGGCTACACGGAGGTTGACACGTTCTTGTTCGGGGACTTGGGCGCGTACGCCGCTCCCATGTTCCAGTTCGAGCTGGACGTTTGATTTGAATAATTCAGTGTGTTAAATTTATAGATGTTGAAAAGGAAACTGCTCATAGGTCATAGCTAGAAGCTAGGCTTAAATAGCAAGAAACTGTGTTTCAAGTAGGATGAAGATAATACTGGGACAGGGGATACAAGTTCACAACAATAGCAGAGTCAGGATTTTGAAACTGGGCATACGAAGTTACAATTGTTATTGCAGTACAACCGTATAGCAGTGATAACGAAACCACCATGGCTAAGCCTTTCAGCGAACCAATTCAAATTGTTGCTAAAACGGTCAATTGATAAACTCGGGATGATTCTACATTCATAATTGAAAAAATTGGGGAAATCAGAAATCGGGAGAATAACCAAGAAAACACATACGATGTGAAACACCATGTCTGTCTCAAGCTTTCGATGAGAAACATATTATTGTTGATTTGGGTGCATACAACCATGACGACCCGACTAGAGTGAGCGTCTAATTTTTCGATAAAGGGCAATATATTAATATCAAGATGGTATCAAATACACCCAACCTCTCCACTAACTTAATAATGCATACAACCACATTATTACAGAGAAAGAAAGAAAAATGGTACCCAAGTATCAAGCTGAAGTGATCATGGCACACAAAAATAGCCAACGACGCCAACCATCACATGAGACAACACATGGGCTGTGAGAAAGGTCCTCCAACAACAGCGCCTTCGAGACAGAAACGACACGCAAGTGTCGGCATTGACGGATCCAATCAGTAAAGAATAAATCATGATTTTCTCCCTCGAGAGCAAGTCTGAGCAATTTATGCAATGCCCTCAACAAGGTACGTAATGATGCATAGACACAACCATTGCCATGTCCAGCCAATAAAGGACAAAGCAACAGGTTTCACACCGGAGCTCAATACCTAGTACTCAAAGAGCACCACCAAAACACAAACACCTTGTGTTGCCGCCTCCACTTGCCAAGCCGCCATCTTCAAACCTTCTAACCTTGACAAATCCGAACGCAAACGGACCGCCCTCTTAGGGATCGATGCATTAAGGATGTTCGAGTATCAATCCAAGATCTTCGATGGGCAAGCACACGCCATAGACATCGGGTATTGGAATACCTACCCAATCTGTGGCATAGTTTGCCCCATGAGCAACACTGACCGTAGACTAGCAGGTTCAGGTTGGAAGAATTGGACTTGCCGCCAAATATTCTCCCAATTCTGTCGCCGGTGCTGCAGCACCACATCGTGGGCCACATCCTCACTGCCATGAGCCGCTGGGGTCGTGCCTTGCATGCGATTGGGATTCTCTGACTTGCCAAGCCTGACCTAGGGGTCATTGATAGGTGGGTCCCCCATATGGTGGGGCCCACATGCAGTTAGGGCAGGTTAGGGACAAGTTAGAGATGGCAAGTTAGAGAATCCACGCCACCTTGCGCACTTCTCCTACAGATTGGGAGGCGGAGAGATGAAATTAAGCAGTATGCAGTCCAGCCGCACTTGCATGCCATAATGATTGGATCTGAGAATGGTGGCGAGTGTCTAATACAGTCGCTAAACAAACTTTTGCGATGTTATAGATCATGTGGGACATAGTCAACTAAACCACGAAGGTCTAATTCTTGCAAGAAATCTAAGAAAAGAAATAATTGTCAAATGTAATATGGATATTTCCAAATATTAGAGTTTCTTCTCGAGGTTTTGTTTTGACCTATCTGGTTGCGTTTTTGTTTGTTCTCGCTTCTTTTCTCCTTGTCATTGTTTGCCTTTCGTATGTTCTTTGTTATTTCCTCCTTGTTTCATACTCCTCAGTATTTTGACCATTCTATTTTCCTTTCATGCTTTGCTTATTCGCTTTTTCCTCATAGTTTCCTAGCTTTGTTTTGTTCATCTTTCTATGTCTTGGTTTTGAAAATAAAAGAACAAAAGAGTTTTTTTTACTTGCTTATTTTAATTCTTTCTTTGCTTCTTTGACCCCGTTATGTTTTCTTTTGCCTTTTCTTGTCTGTGATCCAAAAAACAATCGAAGATGTTTTGTTTCACTTCCTCTTTTCCCATCTTCCCTTGCCTTTGTTTTAAAATGAAAACAAAAAAAGTTTTTCCTTTTATGGCCTCTTTTTATTTTTACTTTGCTTCTTTCTTAAATTTGACAAAATAACATAGGATCTTTTGTTTTAGTTGTTCCTTTACATTCTTTATTTGCTTCTTTGTAACCGTTTTTCCCCAACTTTCTTTTCTGTAATCCTTTCATATCGATTTCAAACCAAACTAACTACAAATTTTTGTTTTGCTTGCTTCTTTTCTATTCTTTATTTGTTCTCTTGCTTCTGTGCAGTGCTTCCTTTTTCTTTTTTCTTTTTGTCTGATGTGATCTAAGTAGTTTTATGCTCTCTTTTGTTGTTTGAAACAAAATTTATTGCCTCTTCCTTAAGACATGCTTCCGAGGATGTTTCTCATCGGCTAATTAATAGCACATATTACATATTGTTATTGTGACTATTTTTTTCTTTACTGTGATTATTTTGGATCTTCCAATTTTATGTTACCCACTTACGCAATGCTTCCATCTCTACCATTTATGTTTTTATATCTTTTCTCCCTTCTATGTTCCATTTTTAATTATTTTCCACCGCTAGTGTTAGGGTTAACTCCGCTCATGTCAGGTTTGCATGCCTTGGACTCCTCATACTAACCCCATGTGACATCCTGACCTAGGGCTTAATAGGATTGCTAGGATACTCATACAACCAAGGTGTATATTCGTTTCTAAAAGACCATCCCCAGATTAAGTGTGCCTGGTTTGGAGCAATTTGAGGATAGGAAACCGACCAGAAATTCTTCTCATCTGAGGGTGGCTTGGGAGTTACACTTCACAAGTGCGCTACTTTAGACTCTTTCTGATTTTAACTATTATGGAGTCTATAATTTTTTTGTGTCATATGGATCTTGTCCTCCTTCTTGATGGCATAAAATACAACAGTTCGGGAATAAAAGATATATGCAATATCAAACATAGAGGGTGACGGCGCCTAGTTGACGAGGGAGATTATTCTTCTTCGTTCCTCGGTAACGGCGCCAGAAAACTGCTTGATGGCGTGTAAGTACAGCCCGTTGGGAATCCCAAGAGGAAGGTATGATGAGCGCAGTAGCAAGTATTCCCTCAGTTGTGAAACCAAGGTTGAATCGAACCAGTAGGAGAAAGCCAAACTTCAGAAGGTGATGCTTTCTAGCTTCACGACACTCCGGACAAGGGCGCCAGATCAACTGCTTGTCGGCGCGTAGCTTTTCACCAGCAGTAACGTGAAACCTGCACACAACACAACCAAGAACTTTGCTCCCAACTTATGATGATGTTGTCTATCTCACCGGTTTACTGTAAACAAAGGATTGAGCGTATCGAGTGGTAAAAGGATAATAGTAATGCAAGAAAGTAAACAGAGCGAGTGATAGTAAAATGGTAAAGCAATGTAAAGGAAATTGGACCGGGGTCCACAGTTCACTAGTGGCGTCTCTCCATAAGATAAATAATAACATCCTGGGTAAACAAATTACAGTTGGGAAATTGATAGAGTAAAGATAACGTACATACATCACGAGGATCACTATGAGGTTCACTCTGGGCATTACGACAAAATACATAGACCGTAATCCAACTGCATCTATGACTAATAATCCACTCGCGGGGAATCATCCGAGGACCCCTTGAGTATTAAGTTGCGAACAACAGATAATTGCATTAAGCAAAGTGCGTAATGTAAACAAAGCAAATGTCCTTGGACACAAGAATGTTGTTTTCCCCCTAGTGGCAATAGCACATCTACAACCTTAGAGGTTTCTGTCACTCCCCCAGATTAAATAGAGGCATGAACCCAACTATCGAGCATAAATAATCCCTCTTGGAGTCACTAGCATCTTCTCGGCCAAGATAGCTACTAGCAACGGAAAGCATGCAAGATCATAAACAACATAGAGATAACATAAGATATATAATTCAGCACATCAACTTAACATAGTAACAATACTCATCGGATCCCAACAAACACAACATGTATGATTACATAAAGATGATCTTGATCATGTAGGGCAGCTCACAAGATCTAAACATGAAGCACATGGTGGAGAAGACAACCATCTAGCTAATGCTATGGACTCATAGTCCAAGGTAGACTACTCACACATCACTCCGGAGGCGACCATGGTGGTGGAGAAGGCCTCCGGCAGGGTGCCGAGAAGAGCTCCTGGATCCTCCCGATCTCATTTCAATGACGGCGGCGGCTTGCAGTATGTTTTGAGGAAAAGCGATCCGTCCCTTAGGTTTTTCCCGTCGAGGGGACTTTATAGGCGAAAGGGCATTGTCAGAGGTGGGACTAGGTGGTCTTACCACAGGTGGGCGCGGCCAGGGGCTGGGCCGTGCCCCCTGGTGGTGAGGCTGGCTCCTGGCCCCCCTCCATCTCATCTTTGGTCTTCGTGAAGCTTTGGTAAAAATAGGAGGTTCGGCTTTTGTTTCATCCAATTACGAGAATATTTCCTGTGTAACTTTTCTGAAACATAAAAACAGCAGAAAACAGGGAACTGGCACTGTGGCATCTTGTTAATAGGTTAGTTCCGGAAAACGCATAAAAACGCCATGAAGTGTAACAAAACTCAAAGCACATGGTGTATAAACAAGCATGAAGTATCAAAAATTATAGATATGTTTGAGACATATCAAGCATCCCCAATCTTAACTCCTACTCATCCTCGAGTAGGTAAGTGATAACAAAAGAATAATTTTTGAGGTGACATGCACCATCACAATCTTGATCATCAAAGTAAGCATTGAGTGTTGGGATCAAAGAACTTAAAACATGAGCATAAGAGACATAATCTTGACAATAAAAACTTAGCAACCATGTTATAACATGAAAAGAAACACAAACAAAAGATCATGAATAATGAAACAATGAAAGTCAAACGCGTGTTCAAATCATATGGAAAAACATAGCAAATGGTTTTCAGCTTGTCCTTCATGGAATAGCAAAAGTTAAATGCATAGGACACCTTCAAGTTTAAAAGGGCGACTAGATACAAATAATTTAAGAACAAGTGAAACCATAATCATAAATCAATCAATGAAAAACTTTGGGACTATGCACATTAAACTCAGAATGGCAACTATGCTCTCTTAGATGGTGCATAAAGGTAGAAGGTGGATACTCAACATAAAAGTAAAAGAAAGGCCCTTCGTAGAGGGAAGCAGTGATTGCAAGTTTTATAAACCTTCAAAAATTATGGTACTTACTAGCTTTGAGCTCTCATTGCCCCCATCATAGGCATCTTGAATGGTTAAAGTTAATGCAAGAACGTTTATGAGCATATGCTTGACAAATCATAAGTTGAAAACCTCGTGTCCCGTGAAGTATGAATGCCCAAACCTCATGCTACTCGACTTAGGGTCCCAAGCAAGCTCTTGTCATAGTAAGTATACATGTATCATCGAGAACCGCCAACGGGGTCCCTCCTTGCCCGATGACATAGAACAAGCCCACATCAAAATGATAGGACAAATAGACAATGACCACCTTGACATCTCTTTTATTTACCATTGATATAGATTATTATTTTGAGATGCGTCGTCGAATGTCCACTATGGGCATGCTGTAAATTTCCATCATGAATGATGCATGGCTTAGATTAGCGGCCTAGGCGTTTCTCTAACACATATACAAACTCCATGATCCCGCAAGATTCCCAACTTATTTCACATCGCGAGTATCCATAAACAAAAGATCACGATATCAACTCAAATAAGAGAAGTGCAATGTTGAAAGCTTGCCCCATGACGGCATGGTTTGGCTAATTTCCAACTTACAACTTGCAAGCATAACGTCAACATAAAAGATCCACAATGTCAAAAATTTAAAAGCGAGAAAAGTAAAGTGTGCCATCAGGTTCGTGAGAGCTTTACTGACTAATTTTCACATAACACCAAAAGAGTTTAATTCGAAGGATAGATAAAAGCAAATCAAATGTACTTTGGAATAGCAAATTGCTAATAGGTATGTATGGTGGACACATTGGAATAACTTGGTTTTTGGGAGTTGGATGCATGAGTAGAGCTCATACACAGTACAAAATAAGGGCTAGCAAAAGACTGGGAGCGACCAACTAAGAGAGCAATAATAGCCATAATCATGCATAGCGACAAAACATCATTAAAAGAAGCATAAAATGGCATCACAAGTCAAAAACCAAATGATCATAAAGGCTTATGGTGACTTTGTAAGAGTCTAACATGTTGTAAGCATGCGCCAAGTCAACCCAAATAAAGCATCAAGGACAAAACCAAATAAATGCTTCCGTATAATAAAAACAATGCATGATTTTTTCAAAGGCTCATTAAGCAATCTTAGTCATTTGAGACAATTCATGCTACAGCAAAAATCACTAAGCATACTATCAAAATGACATCAAGCATGGCATGAAAAAGTCTAAGCCGCAGTCTAAACAAGCTCCTTTTTGTACCATTTTTTGCATGAAACTTTTTCTCTTTTCCAACACCATTCAAACCTTTTTGAGACAACTCTTTTGATGAAAACCAACATAGACCAGAGGTCCAAGTACACCTTGATGCAAAGATAAAACAAGATCTTAACAAAAATCAAGGCGAAAAACGAAAGCTAAACGCAGTTCTAGAAAAAGAGAACACTCGTTGAACGATAAGAGTGAAAACTAGAGTGTTCTTGGCAATGAAAAACAAGTAAATCTCCTCCAAAAGAAATTTGTTGGGGTCCAACCATTTATTGCAGCAAACAAAACAAAAGAAAACTGAAAGCTAAAGTAAAGACGCTTCAAGAAAAATGCATAGAATATGAAGCAATAAAAATATAGTGTGTTGAAAGGTGACCTGATTTTTGCCGATGAAGAAGGGGTGCCTCGGGGGCATCCCCAAGATTTGACGCTTGTACCTCTTGGATATTTCTTGGGGTGACATGGGCATCCCCAAGCTTGAGCTTTTGTCCATTCTTCATCTCATCTCATCATTCTCCAATCCCTACACTTGAAAACTTCCTTCATACAAAACTTCACACAATTCTATTAGCAACCTTAGCATAAACATAATAGTAGATCAACCCTTTTTGGTTCAGGTTTCAACTCAAAAACACCACATATAAAGCATATACTACTGTAGCAACTTCCCCAAATCTTACCTCCCTCAAATTAGAGGTTCTTCTTGGCACAACAACGAAATAAAAAGGATAAGGAGCGGTTATTACAGTAGTAATAACTTCCAAGACTCAAATAAAAGAAAAAGTACTGAAAATAAAACAATGGGTTATCTCCCAAGAGTGCTTTTCTTTAATGCCTTTGAGCTAGGCGCATAAAGTGGAAATCAAGTAATATCAAGCGATGAAGCATCAAGTTCATAATTTGCTCTAAGAATAGAGTCAAAAAGTAATTTCTTCCTCCTTCTAGGGAAGTGTTCCATACCTTTCTTGAGTGGGAATTGATATTTGATGGTGCCTTCCTTCATATCAATGATGGAACCTACAGTTCGAAGAAAAGGTTGTCCCAAAATAATAGGACATGAAGCATTGCATTCAACATCCATAACAAGAAAATCAATGGGAACAAGGTTATTGTTAACCATAATAAGAACATCATTAATCCTTCCCAAAGGTTTCTTCTTAGCAACATCAGCAAGAGGAACATCAAAATAACATTTTTCAAGCGTTGGTAAACCAAGCATGTCATAAATCTTTCTAGGCATAATAGAAATACTAGCACCTAGATCACATAAAGCATGGCAATCAAAACCATTAACATGCATATCAATGATGGGCTCCCAACCATCTTCTAACTTCTTGGGAATAGAAGCCTTTTGTTTCAACTTTTCCTCCCTAATTTTCATGAGAGCATTTGTAATATGATTTGTAAAAGCAACATTAATAGAACTAGCATTGGGACTCAAAGCAAGATTTTGCAAGAACAAAATAACTTTAGATATATTGCAGCCATCAATATCAAAATAATTAAAATAAATAGAGCTATCATCTCCCATACTCCGAAAAATTTCAGCACTTTTTGTAGAAAAAGGTTTTGCAGTTTTGGGCTTTTTAGCACAAGGAGTAGGAGTTTTCTCTACACCAATCAAAGTAAGAGGATTGCTAGCATTTGGAACAATATCATTAGAGGTAGTAATAGTACATACCTTCATCTTTCTAGCCATCTCACCTTCTCTTTCCCACCTGGCATGCAATTCTACTAACATCCTAACATTTTCATCAATTCTAACTTGGATGGCATTAGTAGTAGCAAAAGTACTGCTTTCTTTCACATCATTAGGCAACACTTTTAGTTTCAGAAGTTCAACATCAAGAGCAAGGCTATCAACTTTAGAAGTAAGGGTATCAATTTTACCCAACTTTTCCTCAACAGACTTGTTAAAAGCAGTTTGCTTACCGATGAAGTCCTTGAGCATGACTTCAAGTTCAGAGGGCGCGCCCCTAGTGTTGTTGGAGGAATTACCATAAGAGTTACCATAACCATTACCATTGGTAGAAGGATACGGCCTATAATTGTTGCTAGCAAAATTGTTCCTATAAGCACTGTTGTTGAAATTATTATTTCTAATGAAGTTTACATCAACATGCTCTTCTTGAGCAACCAAAGAGGCCAAAGGAACATTATTAGGATCAACATGAGCTCTATCTTTAGAAATCATAAGCATAATAGCATCAATCTTATCACTTAAGGAAGAGGTTTCCTCAACAGAATTTACCTTCTTACCTTGTGGAGCTCTCTCGGTGTGCCATTCAGAATAATTTACTATCATGTTGCCAAGAAGCTTTGTTGCGGCGCCCAAGGTAAGGGACATAAACGTGCCTCCAGCAGCTGAATCCAATAGATTTCTTAAAGAAAAATTCAGTCATGCATAAAAAGTTTGGACAATCATCCAAGTAATTAGTCCATGAGTGGGATAATTCTTTATCATAGATTTGATTCTTTCCCAAGCTTGAGCAACATGTTCATTATCAAACTGTCTAAACTTCATGATATCACTACGCAAAGTTATAATCTTAGTAGGAGGATAGTATTTTCCAATAAAAGCATCCTTACACTTATCCCAAGAATCAATACTATTTCTAGGCAAAGATAGCAACCAATCCTTAGCTCTTCCTCTGAATGAGAAAGGAAACAACTTAAGCTTAATAATATTACCATCTACATCCTTATACTTCTGCATCTCACATAACTCAACAAAATTGTTGAGATGAGTTGCAGCATCATCAGAACTGGCACCAGAAAAATGCTCTTTCATAACAAGATTTAACAAAGCAGGTTTGATCTCATAAAAATTTGCCTGAGGAGCAGGTGGCACAATAGGAGTGCAGATAAAATCATTATTTTTGGTGCTAGTAAAGTCACACAACTTGGTGTTCTTAGGGGTACCCATTCTAGCAAAACTAAAAGCAAGTAAATAAAAGCAACTATAAAGGAACTAAATTTTTTGTATTTTTTATAAAACGATGTAAGCACCTATAAAATAAAGCAAAACAAAAACAAAATAAAAGATTGTGCATGCGAGACTCCCCTTGCAGAAGTCTTCTTCCTCCCCAGCAACGGCGCCAAAAAACTTGTTGACGGCGCCTAGTTGACGAGGGAGATTATTCTTCTTCGTTCCCCGGCAATGGCGCTAGAAAACTGCTTGATGGCGTGTAAGTACAGTCCGTTGGGAACCCCAAGAGGAAGGTATGATGAGCACGGTAGCAAGTCTTCCCTCAGTTGTGAAACCAAGGTTGAATCGAACCAGTAGGAGAAAGCCAAACTTCAGAAGCTGATGCTTGCTAGCTTCGCGACTCTCCGGACAAGGGCGCCAGATCAACTGCTTGTCGACGCATAGCTTTTCACCAGCAGCAACGTGAAACTTGCACACAATACAACCAAGAACTTTGCTCCCAACTTACGATGAGGTTGTCAATCTCACCGGTTTGTTGTAAACAAAGGATTGAGCGTATCGAGTGGTAAAAGGATAATAGTAATGCAAGAAAGTAAACAGAGCGAGTGATAGTAAAACGGTAAAGCAATGTAAAGGAAATTGTACCAGGGTCCATAGTTCACTAGTGGCGTCTCTCCATAAGATAAATAATAACATGTTGGGTAAACAAATTACAGTTGGGCAATTGATAGAGTAAAGATAACATACATACATCACAAGGATCACTATGAGGTTCACTCTGGGCATTACGACAAAATACATAGACCGTAATCCAACTGCATCTATGACTAATAATCCACTCGCGGGGAATCATCCGAGGACCCCTTGAGTATTAAGTTGCGAACAACAGATAATTGCATTAAGCAAAGTGCATAATGTAAACAAAGCAAATGTCCTTGGACACAAGAATGTTGTTTTCCCCCTAGTGGCAACAACACATCTACAACCTTAGAGGTTTCTGTCACTCCCCCAGATTAAATAGAGGCATGAACCCAACTATCGAGCATAAATACTCCCTCTTGGAGTCACTAGCATCTACTCGGCCAAGATAGCTACTAGCAATGGAAAGCATGCATGATCATTAACAACATAGAGATAACATAAGATATATAATTCAGCACATCAACTTAACATTGTACCAATACTCATCGGATCCCAACAAACACAACATGTATGATTACATAAAGATGATCTTGATCATGGGCAGCTCACAAGATCTAAACATGAAGCACATGGTGGAGAAGACAACCATCTAGATACTGCTATGGACTCGTAGTCCAAGGTAGACTACTGACACATGACTCCGGAGGCGACCATGGTGGTGGAGAAGGCCTCCGCAGGGATTCCCCTCTTCGACAGGGTGCCGGGAAGAGCTCCTGGATCCTCCCGATCTCGTTTCGACAACGGCGGCTTGCAGTATGTTTCGAGGAAAAGTGATCTATCCCTTAGGTTTTTCCCGTCGAGGGGACTTTATAGGCGAAAGGGCATCGTCAGAGGTGGGACCAGGTGGTCTCACCACAGGTGGGTGCAGCCAGGGGCTAGGCCGCGCCCCTGGTGATGAGGCTGGCTCCTGGCCCCCCCTTCCGTCTCATGTTCGGTCTTCGCGAAGCTTCAGTAAAAATAGGAGGTTCTGCTTCTGTTTCGTCCAATTCCGAGAATATTTCCTGTGTAACTTTTCTGAAACATAAAAATAGCAGAAAATAGGGAATTGGCACTGTGGCATCTTGTTAATAGGTTAGTTCCAGAAAATGCATAAAAATGCCATGAAGTGTAACAAAACTCAAAGCAAATGGTGTATAAACAAGCATGAAGCATCAAAAATTATAGATACGTTTGAGACGTATCAGAGGGTGCCACATTAGTTGGGGCTATTCATGGTATAACAAGTGAAATCCATGTAGATGGCACAAAGCATGGCCCACTTCATATGTACCAAAGATAGGGTGGTCATAGTTCACCGAGATCCGTGGTAGGTTCAAAGGTCGGTGAAAATGTTGCACACACCTAAAACTAAAAAAATCATGGTACGTGCACTCACATCTACCACAAATATTTGCGTTCATCGGGTCATGGTAGATGGGCATTTCTCTTATAGTGTCTTCTCACTATCAACAACTTTCATGTTGTATCAATGCAACACGACATGATAGTACATGGCCGCATCGAGTTATTCAATGATTAACAATGTCTCTCTAGTCTTAGACATCTCGGTATCTAGCATAGAGGCAAACTTCTTCCTGAATGTCCTCGGTTAAATGTTAGATCTTCCAACTCTAGAATCTTTGTCTTTGCCTTGGAATTTATTTTCTAGAACTTGACCTCTGCTGGAGTATTCTTAGTTTTATCTGGCTTGTACTTCTTCACAACTAGGGATGGTAGCTGTATGTAGGAGGAACCATGAGCAGGAAGTTTTATTACCTCATTTTTTGTGTCACTTTAAATGGAGTAGTCATATTTTTAGCCGACTTGGTATTTTTACCACGGAGGGGGGGGGGTGAGCTCTTGTGAGTCAGGTGCCGCTTCAAATGTTGAGTTGTAAACCGTCTCGAACAACCCTTTTAGGAAGAGATATGGTGAAAAGAGGTGCTCGAAGGATACCTGGATCATTGGTCTAGAAGTAGTGGGGGACATCGACATGCCCTGCATTGCACACTGATACGTCTCAAACGTATCTATAATTTTTGATGCTCCATGCTTGTTTTTACACCATTTGCCTATTGTTTCGTTACACTTAGTGGCACTTTTATGCATTTTCCGGAACTAACCTATTAACGAAGTGCCACAGTGCCAGTTTCCTGTTTTCTGCTGTTTTTGTGTTTCAGAAGTGATACACAGGAAATATTCTCGGAATTGGACGAAACAAGTTCTTGAAGTCATATTTTACCCGGAAGCTTCCAGAGATCTGAAGGAGAGAAGGAGTAGGGCCACGTGGGCCCCACACGCACAGGCGGTGCGGCCAGGCCCCTGGCCGCGCCAGCCATGTGTGAGGGAGCCTGGCTCCACCTCTGACGACGCCCCTTCGCCTATAAAGACCCCCCGACGAGAAAAACCTAAGGACCCGATCAGATTTCCAGAACACATCGCGATACGCCGCCGCCATCGACCGGAAGATCGGGAGGG
Source organism: Dactylis glomerata (assembly GCA_007115705.1). Taxonomy (NCBI): domain Eukaryota; kingdom Viridiplantae; phylum Streptophyta; class Magnoliopsida; order Poales; family Poaceae; genus Dactylis; species Dactylis glomerata. Next base: position 651,672 of record QXEO01000327.1, on the reverse strand, counting down.
TCCAGAAGCTCTTCCCGGCACCCTGCCGGAGAGGGGAATCGCCACCGGAGGTCTTCTTCATCGCCATGCTTGCCTCCGGAGCGATGAGTGAGTAGTCTACCTTGGACTATGGGTCCATAGCAGTAGCTAGATGGTTGTCTTCTCCACCATGTGCTTCATGTTTAGATCTCATGAGCTGCCCTACATGATTGAGATCACCGTTATGTAATTCTATGATGTTGGTTTGTTGGGATCCGATGAATATTGGTGTTTATGATTAAGTTGCTGTACTGAATTATATCTTTTGTTATCTCTATGTTGTTTATGATCTTGCATGCTCTCCGTTGTTAGTAGCTATCTTGGCCGAGTAGTTGTTAGTGACTCCAAGAGGGGGTATTTATGCTCGATAGTGGGTTCATGTCTCTATTTCACCTGGGGGAGTGACAAAAACCTCTAAGGTGGTAGATGTGCTGTTGCTACTTGGGAGAAAACAACATTCATATGCTCAAGGGCATATGCTTTGTTTACATTACACATGCAATTATCTGTTGTTCGCAACTTAATACTTCTAGGGTGTTCGGATTGATATCCCCGGGAGTGGATTATTAGTCATAGATGCAGTTGGATGGCGGTCTATGTATTTTGTTGTAATGCCCAGAGTAAATCTCATAGTGATCTTCTTGACATATCACGTTATCTTTATTCTATCAATTTCCCAACTATAATTTGTTTACCCAGCATGTTATTTTATCTATGGAGAGACACCACTAGTGAACTGTGGACCCCGGTCCTATTTTAATCATATTGCTATCACCTGTTTACTTTTCCCGCACTGTTTACTTTACTCGCATATACTCTACTGTTTTCCACTCGATACGCTCATAACCTTTGTTTCAAGCAAACCGGTGAGATTGACAACCTCATCGCAAGTTGGGAACAAAGTATTTGTTTGTGTGTGTGCAGGTTCCACAAACACCTTCAGTCGTTATTGTCTCTCCTCTCCTGATCGATAAACCTTGGTATCTTAACTGAGGGAGAACTAGCCGCTACACTCATCATACCTTCCTCTTGGAGTTCCCAACGGGCTGGTCATTCACCACGCACAAGGACAGTTTGCTCCCACATCAACTTGGAGTAGCAGCTATTTTTCTGGCGCCGTTGCCGGGGAGGAAGAGAAGACTTCTGCGAGGGGAGTTCTTCGCACACACATTCTTTGCTTTGTTATTTGTTTTGCTTTACTTTATTTTATTTTACCTGCATTGTTTTATATTAAAAACCCAAAAAAATTAGAATCCGTGGTAGTTGTTTTTACTTGTTTACTTTCGTTTTGCTGAAATGGCCAATCCTGAAAACACCAAGTTGTGTGACTTTACTAGCACAAACAATAGTGATTTTATCTGCACTCCTATTGCACCATCTATTCCTGCTGCAAACTTTTATGAGATTAAGCCTGCTTTGTTGAACCTTGTTATGAAAGAGCAATTTTCTGGTGCTAGTACTGAAGATGCTGCAGCTCATCTCAACAATTTTGTTGAGCTATGTGAGATGCAGAAATATAAGGATGTTGATAGTGATATTATTAAGCTCAAGTTGTTTCCTTTTTCTTTGAGAGGAAAGGCTAAAGATTGGTTGCTGTCTTTGACTAAGAATAGTATTGACTCATGGGCTAAGTGTAAGGATGCTTTTATTGGTAGATACTATCCTCCTGCTAAGATTATAGCTTTGCGCAGCAATATTATGAAGTTTACTCAGTTTGATATTGAACATGTTGCTCAAGCTTGGGAAAGAATGAAATCTATGGTAAAGAATTGCCCCACTCATGGACTGACTACTTGGATGATTATCCAAACTTTTTATGCAGGACTGAATTTTTCTTCAAGGAACCTACTTGATTCAGCTGCTGGAGGCACTTTTATGTCCCTTACATTGGGCGCCGCATCAAAGCTACTCGACAACATGATGGTAAATTATTCCGAATGGCACACTGAGAGAGCTCCACAAGGTAAGAAGGTAAATTCTGTTGAGGAAACCTCTTCCTTGAATGATAAGATTGATACCATTATGGCTATGCTTGCTAATGATAGGACTCATGTTGATCCTAGTAATGTTCCTTTGGCCTCTTTGGTTGCTCAAGAAGAGCAAGTTGATGTGAATTTCATTAGGAACAATAATTTTAATAACAATGCTTATAGGAACAATTTTGCTAGTAACAATTATAGGCTGTATCCTTCTACCAATGGTAATGGTTATGGTAATTCTTATGGTAACTCCTACAACAACACTAGGGCCGCGCCCTCCGAGCTTGAGGTAATGCTCAAGGACTTCATCGGTAAGCAAACTGCTTTTAATAAGTCTGTTGAGGAAAAGTTAGGCAAAATTGATATTCTTGCTTCTAAAGTTGATAGCCTTGCTCATGATGTTGAACTTCTGAAATTAAAAGTGTTTCCTAATGATGTGAAAGAGAACAATGTTTTTGCTACCGCTAATGCTATCCAAGTTGGAATTGATGAAAATATTAGATTGTTAGCGGAATTGCATGCCAGGTGGGAAAGAGAAGATGAGATGGCTAGAGAGATGAAGGTATGTACTATTACTACCTCTAATGATGTTGCTCCTACTGATAGCAATCCTCTTACTTTGATTGGTGTAGAGAAAACTCCCACTCCTTGTGTTAAAAAGCCTAAAACTGCCAAAACTTTTTCTCAAAAGAGTGCTGAAATTTTTCGGAGTATGGGAGATGATAGCTCTATTTCCTTTAATAATTTTGATGTTGATGGCTGCAATATATCTGAAGTAATTTTATTCTTGCAAAAGCTTGCTTTGACTCCCAATGCTAGTTCTTTAAATATTGCTTTTACTAAGCATATTACCAATGCTCTCATAAAGATTAGGGATGAAAAGTTGAAGCAAAAAACCTCTGTTCCAAAGAAGTTAGATGATGGTTGGGAACCCATCATTGATATGCATGTTAATGGTTATGATTGCCATGCTTTAGGTGATCTAGGTGCTAGTATTTCCATCATGCCTAGAAAGATTTATGACATGCTTGATTTACCACCGCTTGAAAAGTGTTATTTTGATGTTCCTATTGCTGATGTTGCTAAGAAGAAACCTTTGGGAAGGATTAATGATGTTCTTATTGTGGTTAACAATAACCCTGTTCCCGTTGATTTTCTTGTTATGGACGTTGAATGCCATGCTTCATGTCCTATTATTTTGGGAAGACCCTTTCTTCGAACTGTAGGTGCTATTATTGATATGAGGGAAGGCACTATCAAGTATCAATTCCCACTAAAGAAAGGTATGGAACACTTCCCTAGGAAAAGAAAGAAATTGCTTTTTGACTCTATTCTTAGAGCAAATTATGAGCTTGATGCTTCATCACTTGATATTACTTGATTCGCAATTTTCCGCGCCTAGCTCAAAGGCGTTAAAGAAAAGCACTCTTGGGAGATAACCCAATGTTTTCTTTTCAGTACTTTTTCTTTTATTTGAGTCTTGGAAGTCATTACTACTGTAATGACCGCTCCTTATCTTGTTTATTTCGTTTTTGTGCCAAGAGAAGCCTCTAATTTGAGTGAGGTAAAGATTTGGGGATGTTGCTGTCCTGAAACTGTTTTCGGTGCTGCACCATAAAAATTCGTGAAAATTCTCTGTTTATCTTTTGGACCTGCGATTACTTGTGCATATGCCCCAGGTTATATCCAAACTTTTCTTAGTTGAACACTTTTTGATTTGAGCAACAGAAAATCCCTCAAAAATTCGTCCTTTGTCAGCTGTTCAGTTTTGACAGATTTCTGCCAATATTTGTTTTTGCCACTTTATCGCTTTCTTTTGAGTTCTTTTTGATCATGGAACTCTTGTGGAAGTTGCTACAGTAGTATATACTTTATATGTGGTGGTTTTGGGTTGAAACCTGAAGCTAAAAGAGGTTGAATATATTTTATGCTTACACTAATGTTGCTAATAGAATTGTGTTTAGTTTTGTATGAAGGAAGTTTTCAAGTGTAGGGATTGGAGAATGATGAGATGAGTTGAAGAATGGACAAAAGCTCAAGCTTGGGGATGCCCATGCATCACCCCAAGAAATATCCAAGAAGTACAAGCGTCAAAGCTTGGGGATGCCCCCGAGGCACCCCTTCTTCATCGGCAAAAATCAGGTCACCTTTCAAGACACTATATTTTTATTGCTTCATGCACTATGTGTTTTTCTTGGAGCGTCAGTTGTTTTAGTTTTCTTAGGTTGTTTAGTTTGTTTGTTTGCTGCAATAAATGGTTGGACCCCAACAAATTTCCTTTGGAGGAGATGTACTCGTTTTCATTTGCAAAGAACGCTCTAGTTTTCACTCTTATTAAAAATCGAGTGTTCTTCTTTTTCTGCTACTGCTTTTGGTTTTCGTTTTCGCCTTGATTTGCGTTCAGATCTTGTCATATCTTTTTTATCAAGGTGTATTTTTGCCTCTGATCTTTATTGGTTGTCATCAAAAGAGGTGTTTATAAAAGTTTCAAATGGTGTTGGAAAAGAGAAAAAGCTTTGTGCAAAATAGTGGTACAAGAAGGAGCTTGTGTAGACTGCGGCTTAGGCTTTTTCATGTCATGCTTGATGTCTTTTTGATAGTATGCTTAGTGGGTTTTGCTGTAGCATGACTTGTCTCAAATAACTGAGATTGCTTAATGAGCCTTTGAAAAAAATCATGCGTTGTTTTTATTGTATGGAAGCATTATTTTGGTTTTCTCCTTGATGCTTTATTTGGGTTGACTTGGCGCATGCTCACACATGTTATACTCTTACAAAGTCGCCATTAGCCTTCATGATCATTTAGTTTTTGACTTTTGATGCCATCGTATGCTTCTTTTAATGTCGCTTTGCATGATTATGGCCATTATTGCTCTCTTAGTTGGTCGCTCCCAGTCTTTTGCTAGCCCTCACCTTGTACTGAGTATGAGCTCTACTCGTGCATCCAACTCCTAAAAGCCAAAGTTTTTCAAAGTGTCCACCATACATACCTACTAGCAATTTGCTATTCCAAGTAAATTTGACTTGCTTTTATATTCTCTTCAAATTAAACTCTTACCAGTGTTATGCGAAATTCGGTTAGTAAAGCTCTCACGAACCGGAAGGCACACTTTACTTTTTCATGTTCTTAAAAATTTGACATTGTGGTCTCTTATGTTGAGTTGTTATGCTTGCAAGTTGTAAGTTGGAGACTAGCCCAGCCATGCAGTCATGGGCAAGCTTTCAACATTGCACTTCTTATTTGAGTTGATATCGTGATCTTTTGTTTATGGATGCCCGTGGTGTGAAATGAATTGGGAATCTTGTGGGGATCATGGAGTTTGTATATGTGTTAGGGAAACGCCGGGCCGCCAATCTAAGCCATGCATAATTCATGGTGGAAATTTGCAGCATACCCATGGTGAACATTCGACGACGCATCTCACAATAAAAAGCTAAACAATATAGCAAATAAAAGAGATGTCGAGGTGTTCATTGTCTGCTTGTCCTGTCATTTTGGTGTGGGCTTGTTCCATGTCATCGGGCACGGAGGTACCCCATTGGCGGTTCTCAATGATATGCATATACTTACAATGACAAGAGCCTTGCTTGGGACTCTAAGTAAAGTAGCATGAGGTTTGGGTACTCGTATTCACGGGGCACGAGGTTTTCAACTTATGATTTGTCAAGTATATGCATCATAATTGTTCTCGCATTAACTTTAACCATTCAAGATGCTTATGATGGGGGCAATGAGAGCTCAAAGCCGGTAAGTACCATAATTTTTGAAGGTTATAAAACTTGCAATCACTGCTTCCCTCTGCGAAGGGCCTTTCTTTTACTTTTATGTTGAGTCACCACCTTCTTTCTTTATGCACCATTAAGAGAGCATAGTTGTCATTCTTAGTGTGATATGCATTGTCCCAAAGTTCATTGATTGATTCATATTGTTGGTTTCACTTGTTCTTAAATTATTTGTATCTAGTCGCCCTCTTAAACTTGAAGGTGTCCTATGCATTTATGTTTTGCTCTCTTTGAAGGACAAGCTGAAAACCATTTGTATGTTTTTCCTTATGATTTGAACACACGTTTGACTTTCATTGTTTCATTATCATGATCTTTTGTTTGTGTTCATTTACATGTTTACAACATGGTTGCTAAGTTCTTATTGTCATGATTATATCTTTCATGCCCATGTTTTAAGTTCTATTGATCCCAGCTCACCAATGCTTACATATATGATCAAGATTGTGTAGGTGCATGTCACCTCAAAAATTACTCTTTGTTATCACTTACCTACTCGAGGACGAGCAGGAGTTAAGCTTGGGGATGCTTGATACGTCTCAAACGGATCTATAATTTTTGATGCTCCATGCTTGTTTTTACACCATTTGCCTATTGTTTTGTTACACTTAGTGGCACTTTTATGCATTTTCCGGAACTAACCTATTAATGAAGTGCCACAGTGCCAGTTTCCTGTTTTCTGCTGTTTTTATGTTTCAGAAGTGATACACAGGAAATATTCTCGGAATTGGACGAAACAAGTTCCTGAAGTCATATTTTACCCGGAAGCTTCCAGAGATCCGAAGGAGAGAAGGAGTAGGGCTACGTGGGCCCCACACGCACAGGCGGCGCGGCCAGGCCCCTGGCCGCGCCAGCCATGTGTGAGGGAGCCTGGCTCCACCTCTGACGACGCCCCTTCGCCTATAAAGACCCCCCGACGAGAAAAACCTAAGGACCCGATCAGATTTCCAGAACACATCGCGATACGCCGCCGCCGTCGACCCGAAGATCGGGAGGGTCCAGAAGCTCTTCCCGGCACCCTGCCGGAGAGGGGAATTGCCACCGGAGGTCTTCTTCATCGCCATGCTTGCCTCCGGAGCGATGAGTGAGTAGTCTACTGTCGGACCCCGGGTTCTAAGCTATACAGAGATGTTATGTGTATTAGTCACGCTAGCAACGAGTGATACTGGGGTTACCAGTCCCTGGCCGGAACACCATCGGCAGGCAGGCCGGAATTAAACATCGGCTCTACACATCTCGAAGTGCCGTGAAACTAATCATAACCAGGACTGCATATCAGAGAGCTCGAGAGCCTTAAACCCTTCTCGTGCACTTTATATCCATACACGCATCATGCACGAGATGGGTAACCACAACTGGTAACACAACAGTGACTCTACGACTCAAAGTAGTAGTTCAAACTCTTGACAAAGTGAAGATCCAACTTATTACAAGCATAGGTCACTGACCAACATTTCAACAAGCAACGGAAAGCAAATCTGTTATGCTACATAACAAGATAGCAAATGGCCTAAGAGGCCCTGAACATAAGCGACGTCCCAACCCGTAGATCTCAGGCTGCTCTCAGGGAACCCCAAACTAGTCGTCGAAGTCAATATCGGCATAGAAACCACCTTCGTTGCCTACGGCGGTCTCTTCTGAGGAAAAACAACATTAAACAAGGGTGAGTACGAGGGTGTACTCAGCAAGCTGACCTGCTACACTATATGAATGGCATCAAGGTCTTTTTGTGTAGCTCTTTGCAGAAAGCAAGTTTTCTTTGTGAAAATGACACAAGGCGAGGACTACTCAGAATTTGTAAAGGGGATAAGAGAGCATCTCGCCAGCTCTTTTAATCATGGAGCAACCACCAATTCATAACCTTCAGAAACCACTCATCTCATATCACCCCCTCGACCCCGAGGAAGTAATCCAGAGCCTCACTCTTAAGTTGGCACTTTTAAGATTAGGTTCAAGTTGTCTATGATCTAGTATCTGTCTCCAAGTCGTCCATAACCGTGGACACGGCTTTTCGAAAAGATTTAACCATGCAGGGGTGTACAACTTTACCCACACGTGACGATCGTCCCCTGGACCCTCGCGAAGAATCTTAGCGGGGTGATGATCGCCTACAACCTTTACCTTACGTCGACCTATTCCATGAGCCACGCCAAAAGGTTCTAGCCGCCATCGCGAGATCGGCCGTTCTCCGACGCGGAACCGTTTGTTGCACGGCGAGGTTGGTTTACCAGAGGAATCCGCCTCAATCAACCTCGGCTGCATTCCTGTATGATGCACCTCCTTCGCTTTCCAAAACATTTTTGATGCATATGCCAAATGGAAAGCCCGAACTAGGTAGCTCATGGATAAGTCTAAGCAAGTTATTCAGTCGACGGGAGTCCCATACCTCCACGTGCGGTTGTACGCTCTTCTTGGATCAAGAGACAAGAACTCGGGTCCTAGGGCGACAAGAATGAGTCAAATAACCACAACTCGCGTGGCGGCTCATCCATGCCTATTGTCAAGTTTTATCAATTCTCCACAGTACCACGACAATCTATCATGCTAGATTCATATAAGCTTCAAACCCAGATACCGGAATTGCAACAGTAAATACTAAGCATGGCTAAGCATAGAATAGTAAGTTTTCGGTGACGCTAAAGCATAACCTAGTCATGCTAGGAGCAGTGGATCATGGATATATAGTTGACAATAGCAGGGCATGCATCAGAATAGGTTACTCTATGTTTCGGCAAATGACAGTTGAACGCATACAGATATGGTGGAGGCTCGAAACATTTGTAAATCATAGGATTAGAAATGCATCAAAAGGGGTTACGCTTGCCTTGTGCTTCGATGTAGTTGATCTGAATAGTTTCGGCGTTGATCTCGGTCGCGGTCTCGGATTCTACCGAGCGGAAGAAACACCGGAAAGGAAACAACACATTCAATACAAGTGCATCAATGCGCAATCAAGTATGATGGTATGACATATTAGAATGCATGAAATAAACCCTACAACATGAAGAATAGATTGGAAGGGTTTCGGACGCTTCATAGTAGCAATCCGACGAACCCTAATTTGCAAATAGGGTACCGATTAGTTCTCTAATATAAACAGGATTCAAAGTTGGTTAAAGATGCATGACTTTGACACAAACAGGTAGAGCATGTTTTTCTGAGCATTTTGGTATATCATACGCATTTTTCTGATAACCAGATCAAAAGATATGCATTTTACAAGATTGTACAAAATTCTGAAATTCTAGACGCAAAAATAAAGCTTGCAGTACTTTTTGTACACAGGGTCAAGTTGACCCAGGCCACTGTCTGCTGGGCCCCATGGCCCATGTGCCAGGCCACGTTGGCCAGCTTGGCCAAGAACAGCCATGGCCATGGCGGCTCCTGCAGGGAATCAATGGAGGCGGCGCTCCGGCGCGAGAGACGGAGAGGGAAAAGGTCCAGGGGAAACAGCAGCTCACCCTGAACTCGCCGGAGGTGGTGGCTTGGCCGGAGATGAGCCGGCGGCGGTGTATTTGGCGACGGCGGCGGTCAGGACCTCCGAACGAATCGGCGACGGCGTCGGCTATCCCGGGCGTTCTGGCTCGATTCTTCGGGCGTGGAGATAGAGGACGTCGAGGGGAACCTTCTCAGCAACTCAGCGGAGCTCGGGGCGGCTCCTAGCGGCGGCGGAGGACGACGGCCATGGCGGGTGCTCGGTTACTGGAAGCTTTTTTCACGGAAGAGAGAGAGCAGAGAAAAGGGAGAGGGCAACGGGGAAGAAAGAAGTACGGGGCGGCATCGTGGCGTCGATAGGCATCTTCAGGAAGTAGCCTCGGTGTCCTGGGCGCAAGCAGGAGGTGGCGTTGGCTGCACCTGGGAGCTCCACGCACCTGCTTCCAGCTGGAGGATAGGGATGACGTGCATTTGCACATAACCCCCTGGACTTTGCAGGTTTTCCAGGGAATTTTGAAAATAGCACACTTTCATATGATTTGATGCTTTAAACTTAATTAAAACATCTGAAAATTTCCAGGGCTTTTCTGCTATTTTAGAAAACCCTAGATTATTTTATTTGACACTTTGAAATAATTGAAATCATTTGCAATAAATCAAATATGGTTTGAATTTGGATCACTTTTAAGGTTTCCGATTCGAATTCAAATGCAAAAAATTTCAGAGTGAACTTTGGATGATGCTTATGATGCAAAACACTTTATTACAAACATGGGATGTTACAAGTCTACCCCCCTTACAAGAATCTCGTCCCGAGATTCCTAAGAACTAGAGAAATAGGAAGGGTACTCGGATCGAAGGCGATCCTCTCGTTTCCAAGTTGCTTCTTGTTCAGAATGATGAGACCATTGAACTTTGAGGAACTTGATGATTCGGCCTCGAGTTTTTCTTTCAGCTTCACCAAGGATAAGAACAGGATATTCTCGATAGGTGAGATCTTCCTGAAGATCAAGAGTGGTATGATCAACTCCACGAATTGGATCTTTGAAACAACGCTTGAGTTGAGAGACATGAAATACATCATGAACATCCGGAAATGTTGAAGGAAGTTCCAACTGATAGGCAAGCTCTCCACGCTTAGGGAGAATGGGGAAAGGACCAACATAGCGAGGAGCCAATTTGCCTTTAATACCAAAGCGATGAACGCCTTTTAGAGGTGTGACTCGAAGATAGGCTTTCTCACCAATTTCATAGCTCACATCTTGATGATGACGATCATAATAGCTCTTTTGACGAGACTGAGCAGTTTTCGGACGCTCTCGGATTATGCGAACTTGATCTTCTGCTTCTTTGATCATGTCCGGGCCAAAGAATTGTCTTTCTCCGGTTTCAGACCAATTTAGCGGTGTTCGACATTTTCTTCCATATAGAGCTTCAAAAGGTGCCATGCCCAAGCTGGATTGAAAGCTGTTGTTATAGGAGAACTCAGCGAAGGGAAGACACTTCTCCCAATTCTTCCCGAAAGAGATAACACAAGCTCGGAGCATGTCCTCAAGAATTTGATTCACTCTTTCAGTTTGACCTCCGGTTTGAGGATGATAGGCAGTGCTAAAGGAAATATGAGTCCCCATAGCTTCTTGAAAGCTTTTCCAGAACCTGGAGGTGAAAAGGCTTCCGCGGTCGGAGATAATCTTCTTTGGAACACCGTGAAGAGTGACTATCCGAGAAATATACAACTCTGCCAGTTGAGTAGCAGTGATATCTTCGCGGATAGGAACGAAATGAGCAACTTTGGATAGACGATCAACAACTACCCATATTGCATTGTTGCCCTTTTGAGTTTTTGGAAATCCGGTGATGAAATCCATGCCAATCTCATCCCATTTCCACTCGGGAATAGATAAAGGTTGAAGAACTCCAGCAGGTCTTTGATGTTCAGCTTTTACACGACGACAAACGTCGCATTCAGCAACATACTGAGCGATTTCTCGCTTCATCCCAGTCCACCAGAACCTTTGGCGAAGATCCTGATACATCTTGGTGCTTCCAGGATGGATGGAAAGGGGTGATTCATGAGCTTCCTTAAGGATTTGCTCTTTCAAGTCTCGATGGTTTGGTACAACAAGACGTTTACCGAAATAAACGGTATCCTGATGATCAAGAGAGAAACACTTAGCATCCCCGCTAGCAATGTTCTTTTTGATCATGGCAATGTCAGAATCTTGCTTTTGAGCATCTTTGATTTGCTCTTCAAGGGAAGGTTTGATTTCCAAGTTTGACAGGAAGCCAGAAGGAACAACTTCAAGATTAAGCCGTGCAAACTCTTCATGAAGAGGAGGTTGGGCTTGCTTAAGCATTAGAGTATTGCAGTAGGACTTCCGACTTAGCGCGTCAGCCACAACATTGGCTTTGCCGGGTTGATAATTAAGACCCACATCATAATCTTTGATGAGTTCCAACCATCGTCTCTGTCTGAGATTCAGATCCGGTTGGGTAAAAAGATACTTCAGACTTTGATGATCGGAATATAGCTCACAGCGATTGCCAAGCAAGTAATGCCGCCATTGCTTCAAGGCATGAACAACTGCTGCGAGCTCCAAGTCATGGGTTGGATAATTGAGTTCATGCGGTTTTAATTGCCGAGAGGCATAAGCAACCACATGACCATCTTGCATTAACACACAACCGAGTCCTTGGAGTGAGGCATCACAATAGATAACGAATTCCTTGCTCGTGTCCGGAAGGGCAAGCACAGGAGCAGTAGTCAGCTTAGTTTTTAGTAACTGGAAAGCTTCTTCGGCTTTCTCTGACCACTCAAACTTCTTATTTTTCTTCAGAAGTTCAGTCATAGGTTTGGCAATCTTGGAGAAATTCTCAATGAAATGGCGGTAATAACCAGCCAATCCGAGAAAACTCCGCACATCCTTGACTGAGGAAGGGGTCACCCAATCCAGAACAGATTGAACTTTATCAGGGATGACCGCAACACCATTTGCAGAGAGCACATGGCCAAGAAAGATGAGCTCATTCAACCAGAACTTACATTTGGAGAACTTGGCATAAAGTCGATGCTCACGAAGCTTTGTCAAAGCTAGACGTAGATGTTCAGCATGTTCTTCTTCGGTCATGGAGTATATTAGAATATCATCAATGTAGACCACGACAAACTTGTCGAGATACTCCATGAACACAGAGTTCATGAGCCGCATAAATGTGGCTGGAGCATTTGTGAGTCCAAAGGACATGACAGTGTACTCGTAAAGACCATAACGAGTTGTGAACGCCGTCTTTGGAATGTCCTCGGCTCGGATTTTAATTTGGTGATAACCCGACCTTAAATCCATTTTGGAGAAGACGGTTGCACCGCTCAATTGATCGAAGAGATCATTGATTCTAGGGAGAGGATATTTGTTCTTGATTGTTGCTGCATTCAAGGGACGATAGTCAACGACTAGACGTGGAACAGTGGTGTCCCTTTTCTTGACAAAGAGTCCGGGACAACCCCAAGAGGAAGTGCTATGTTGAATGAAGCCTTTGTTTTCCAACTCCTCGATTTGCTTCTTTAGTTCAACCAACTCTTCAGGAGGCATACGATAAGGTCTTTTAGAAATAGGAGCGGTTCCAGGAACCAACTCTATGACAAACTCCACATCTCGATCAGGTGGCATGCCAGGTAATTCTTCAGGGAAGACATCTGGAAAGTCACAGACCACCGGTACATCATGAATTTCAAGTGGTGGAAGGACATCAATGGCATAGAAATTTGCCTCTGACATAGGCACTGCAGAGGGAGGTATTGATGATGGAGACCACCATATAAAATTTCTGCCAGCAGGAGAGGTCATTTCAATAGATCTGGCCGCACAATCAATGATGGCTTGAGCTTTTGTCAGCCAATCCATGCCCAAGATGACATCAATGTCAGTTGACTTCAAGGCGATAAGAGAAGTGGGGAACAGATTATACCCAATATCAATGACAACCTCATGGGTAACCATTGAAGTCCGAGAGATAAGCCCAGGAGAGTGGATCACCAAAGGCAGAGTCAAATTCACTAAAGGTATTCCATGTAAATCGGCGAACCCTTTTGCTATGAATGAGTGAGATGCTCCAGAATCAAAAAGAACTGTAGCTAGGATTGAGTTGACATAAAGCGTACCAAGTATGACGCCTTGGTCTTCTTCAGCATTTTCAATGGAAACATGGGTCAGACGACCACGTCCTGGAACTGAAGGCTTAGCCCCCTTATTAGGAAGAGGGACTCCACGACCAACAACAGAGCCTGGAGTAGGTGGAGGCTGATAACCAAGATTCTGAGGACAAACCCTGGAAATGTGGCCAGGCTGATGGCATTTGTAGCAAATAATACCAGGACCAGCTGAATTTGGCTGAGCGCTTGGGTACTTCTGCGCTACAGGTGGCTGAGGTGGACGAGGCGCATCTGGCCTTGGCTGATAGGGAGCACGTGGAACAGCATCATAAGGAATCCAGACACGGCGACGCTTTGAACCTGAGCCGGATGACTGAGCATCTTCTCGAGGGCGCTTGCGAGTTTCTTCATACTCAACCTTTCCCCTTTCAGCTTTCATAGCTTTATTCACAAGGTCTTGGAAAGTGTTGAAATCCAGGAGATGAAGGTCACGACGAAGCTCAGGGTCTAGTCCCTTGCGGAACAAGGCCTGCTTCTTGGCATCAGTAGATACCTCTTCAGGAGCATAGCAGGCAAGGCGGTTGAAGTTGCCCTGGTAGTCGCAAACTGAACCATAGCCCTGCTTTAGCTTTAGGAATTCCTCCCTTTTAAGCTCCATTAAACCCTCCGGAATGTGATACCCTCGGAAGGCAGTTTTGAACTCCTGCCAAGTCACAACGTGCTCAGCAGTCTGCATAGCAAGGAAATTCTCCCACCAGGAACCAGCAGCACCTTCAAGGTGATATGCGGCGAAGGTCACCCAATCCGCTTGGGCGACATGAGCAGCCTGAAGTTTGCGCTCAACAGTGCGGAGCCAGTAATCAGCATCAAGTGGCTCAGTGGAATAGCTGAAAATTGGAGGTGTAAGGCGGATGAAGTCTCTCATGCCGACTCGGTCATCTTGACGACGAGCGGTATTCTGTTCAATCCTTTCCAGGAGTCTGATGTTATCAGCGCGGTTGGCTTCATACATGGCCATAAGCTGGACCATGGACGGTGGAGGCGGAAGATCGACATCCTCCTGATCATTCCCACCGCCACGACGACCACCACCACCACGAGTACCACCTGACATCCTGGAGGATAACAAAATGATTCAGCGATAGGATCAAAAGGAAATGAAGAGATTGATGTAATGTAGGGGAAAACAAGACATGTGGTACAAGTAATATCATCCAATCAAGCATGGTAGTAGAAAGGCATACAAAACGTATACACTAACCAGCCGATTCACAAACCATAACTATGGAATGCCAGGATGATAGAACACCACCAAGTCATTTCCATTACATCACTTAACAAAGGATAACCAGCAACAAGATTGATTGAATTCTAAACATTTGAAGCATTATAGAGAGAGACAATGCTTCAAAGTAGTTGATGCAACCTGACACGGAGTACTAAAGGAGAACCCAAACCCCGAGATCCTAGAGGTTTGAAATGATAGATGAGGAAGAAAATCTTTACAATCAAATCAAGGTAAGGTGACTCAGAATTAGAGTGACACCAGATAAGGAGTAAAAAGAATCCTAGTCAGAGTTTTCTCAAATCATTTTGTCTTTCAAATAGTTTTTTTTTACAAACACTAGACTCAACTTCGACCAATGGTAAGGGTTTCCTACAGACAGTCCTGCTCTGATACCAAAGCTGTCGGACCCCGGGTTCTAAGCTATACAGAGATGTTATGTGTATTAGTCACGCTAGCAACGAGTGATACTGGGGTTACCAGTCCCAGGCCGGAACACCATCGGCAGGCAGGCCGGAATTAAACATCGGCTCTACACATCTCGAAGCGCCGTGAAACTAATCATAACCAGGACTGCATATCAGAGAGCTCGAGAGCCTTAAACCCTTCTCGTGCACTTTATATCCATACACGCATCATGCACGAGATGGGTAACCACAATTGGTAACACAACAGTGACTCTACGACTCAAAGTAGTAGTTCAAACTCTTGACAAAGTGAAGATCCAACTTATTACAAGCATAGGTCACTGACCAACATTTCAACAAGCAACGGAAAGCAAATCTGTTATGCTACATAACAAGATAGCAAATGGCCTAAGAGGCCCTGAACATAAGCGACGTCCCAACCCGTAGATCTCAGGCTGCTGCCTGGGAACCCCAAACTAGTCGTCGAAGTCAATATCGGCATAGAAACCACCTTCGTTGCCTGCGGCGGTCTCTTCTGAGGAAAAACAACATTAAACAAGGGTGAGTACGAGGGTGTACTCAGCAAGCTGACCTGCTACACTATATGAATGGCATCAAGGTCTTTTTGTGTAGCTCTTTGCAGAAAGCAAGTTTTCTTTGTGAAAATGACACAAGGCGAGGACTACTCAGAATTTGTAAAGGGGATAAGAGAGCATCTCGCCAGCTCTTTTAATCATGGAGCAACCACCAATTCATAACCTTCAGAAACCACTCATCTCATATCACCCCCTCGACCCCGAGGAAGTGATCCAGAGCCTCACTCTTAAGTTGGCACTTTTAAGATTAGGTTCAAGTTGTCTATGATCTAGTATCTGTCTCCAAGTCGTCCATAACCGTGGACACGGCTTTTCGAAAAGATTTAACCCTGCAGGGGTGTACAACTTTACCCACACGTGACGATCGTCCCCTGGACCCTCGCGAAGAATCTTAGCGGGGTGATGATCGCCTACAACCTTTACCTTACGTCGACCTATTCCATGAGCCACGCCAAAAGGTTCTAGCCGCCATCGCGAGATCGGCCGTTCTCCGACGCGGAACCGTTTGTTGCACGACGAGGTTGGTTTACCAGAGGAATCCGCCTCAATCAACCTCGGCTGCATTCCTGTATGATGCACCTCCTTCGCTTTCCAAAACATTTTTGATGCATATGCCAAATGGAAAGCCCGAACTAGGTAGCTCATGGATAAGTCTAAGCAAGTTATTCAGTCGACGGGAGTCCCATACCTCCACGTGCGGTTGTACGCTCGTCTTGGATCAAGAGACAAGAACTCGGGTCCTAGGGCGACAAGAATGAGTCAAATAACCACAACTCGCGTGGCGGCTCATCCATGCCTATTGTCAAGTTTTATCAATTCTCCACAGTACCACGACAATCTATCATGCTAGATTCATATAAGCTTCAAACCCAGATACCGGAATTGCAACAGTAAATACTAAGCATGGCTAAGCATAGAATAGTAAGTTTCCGGTGACGCTAAAGCATAACCTAGTCATGCTAGGAGCAGTGGATCATGGATATATAGTTGACAATATCAGGGCATGCATCAGAATAGGTTACTCTATGTTTCGGCAAATGACAGTTGAACGCATGCAGATATGGTGGAGGCTCGAAACATTTGTAAATCATAGGATTAGAAATGCATCAAAAGGGGTTACGCTTGCCTTGTGCTTCGATGTAGTTGATCTGAATAGTTTCGGCGTTAATCTCGGTCGCGGTCTCGGATTCTACCGAGCGGAAGAAACACCGGAAAGGAAACAACACATTCAATACAAGTGCATCGATGCGGAATCAAGTATGATGGTATGACATATTAGAATGCATGAAATAAACCCTACAACATGAAGAATAGATTGGAAGGGTTTCGGACGCTTCATAGTAGCAATCCGACGAACCCTAATTTGCAAATAGGGTACCGATTAGTTCTCTAATATAAACAGGATTCAAAGTTGGTTAAAGATGCATGACTTTGACACAAACAGGTAGAGCATGTTTTTCTGAGCATTTTGGTATATCATACGCATTTTTCTGATAACCAGATCAAAAGATATGCATTTTACAAGATTATACAAAATTCTGAAATTCTAGACGTGAAAATAAAGCTTGCAGTACTTTTTGTACACAGGGTCAAGTTGACCCAGGCCACTGTCTGCTGGGCCCCATGGCCCATGTGCCAGGCCACGTTGGCCAGCTTGGCCAAGAACAGCCATGGCCATGGCGGCTCCTGCAGGGAATCAATGGAGGCGGCGCTCCGGCGCGAGAGACGGAGAGGGAAAAGGTCCAGGGGAAACAGCAGCTCACCCTGAACTCGCCAGAGGTGGTGGCTTGGCCGGAGATGAGCCGGCGGCGGTGTATTTGGCGACGGCGGCGGTCAGGACCTGCGAACGAATCGGCGACGGCGTCGGCTATCCCGGGCGTTCTGGCTCGATTCTTCGGGCGTGGAGATAGAGGACGTCGAGGGGAACCTTCTCAGCAACTCAGCGGAGCTCGGGGCGGCTCCTAGCGGCGGCGGAGGACGACGGCCATGGCGGGTGCTCGGTTACTGGAAGCTTTTTTCACGGAAGAGAGAGAGCAGAGAAAAGGGAGAGGGCAACGGGGAAGAAAGAAGTACGGGGCGGCATCGTGGCGTCGATAGGCATCTTCAGGAAGTAGCCTCGGTGTCCTGGGCGCAAGCAGGAGGTGGCGTCGGCTGCACCTGGGAGCTCCACGCACCTGCTTCCAGCTGGAGGATAGGGATGACGTGCATTTGCACATAACCCCCTGGACTTTGCAGGTTTTCCAGGGAATTTTGAAAATAGCACACTTTCATATGATTTGATGCTTTAAACTTAATTAAAACATCTGAAAATTTCCAGGGCTTTTCTGCTATTTTTGAAAACCCTAGATTATTTTATTTGACACTTTGAAATAATTGAACTCATTTGCAATAAATCAAATATGGTTTGAATTTGGATCACTTTTAAGGTTTCCGATTCGAATTCAAATGCAAAAAATTTCAGAGTGAACTTTGGATGATGCTTATGATGCAAAACACTTTATTACAAACATGGGATGTTACATCTACCTTGGACTATGGGTCCATAGCAGTAGCTAGATGGTTGTCTTCTCCATCACGTGCTTCATTTTTAGATCTCATGAGCTGCCCTACATGATTGAGATCACCGTTATGTAATTCTATGATGTTGGTTTGTTGGGATCCGATGAATATTGGTGTTTATGATTAAGTTGCTGTACTGAATTATATCTTTTGTTATCTCTATGTTGTTTATGATCTTGCATGCTCTCCGTTGTTAGTAGCTATCTTGGCCGAGTAGTTGCTAGTGACTCCAAGAGGGGGTATTTATGCTCGATAGTGGGTTCATGTCTCTATTTCACCTGGGGGAGTGACAGAAACCTCTAAGGTGGTAGATGTGCTGTTGCTACTAGGGAGAAAACAACATTCATATGCTCAAGGGCATATGCTTTGTTTACATTACACATGCAATTATCTGTTGTTCGCAACTTAATACTTCTAGGGTGTTCGGATTGATATCCCCGGGAGTGGATTATTAGTCATAGATGCAGTTGGATGGCGGTCTATGTATTTTGTTGTAATGCCCAGAGTAAATCTCATAGTGATCCTCTTGACATATCACGTTATCTTTATTCTATCAATTGCCCAACTGTAATTTGTTTACCCAGCATGTTATTTTATCTATGGAGAGACACCACTAGTGAACTGTGGACCCCTGTCCTATTTTAATCATATTGCTATCACCTGTTTACTTTTCCCGCACTGTTTACTTTACTCGCATATACTCTACTGTTTTCCACTCGATACGCTCATAACCTTTGTTTCAAGCAAACCGGTGAGATTGACAACCTCATCGCAAGTTGGGAACAAAGTATTTGTTTGTGTGTGTGCAGGTTCCAGAAACACCTTCAGTCGTCATTGTCTCTCCTCTCCTGATCGATAAACCTTGGTATCTTAACTGAGGGAGAACTAGCCGCTACACTCATCATACCTTCCTCTTGGGGTTCCCAACGGGCTGGTCATTCACCACGCACAAGGACAGTTTGCTCCCACATCAACTTGGAGTAGCACACACCGCTTATGTGCTCCATGCTCTAAGCTCACCATTTCCCTTTGGATCTACAGTGGTAGAGGGTCTAATATGGAGATGTGACTTTGACAACACATGCAAAACCATCATTACTTCATTCTTATGGGAGTTGATTTTCAAACCAGACATGGCTTCAAACATATACAAGATTAATTTCAGGTGGATTATCTGGTCCATATCATCTTGCACCAACAGAATGGTGACATCTGCGTACTGTAGAATCACTACTTCTTTATCTATTAAATGTGGCACCAGATTAGTAATTAAATCATCCATCTGAGGTAATTTGATCATTTTAGCCAAACCCTCGCCAATGAAATTGAACAGAAAAGTAGAAAGTGGACCCCCTGTTTCACACCTATGTGCCTGCCAAAATCTCGACCTCTTGTGTTATTAATTTTCACACACAAAGTTCCATCACTAACAATGTTGTTGATTTTGTGACACCAAGCTTCACATGATCCTTTTTGTGATACACATTTGGTGAGATAGTCCCAATCCACTTTGTCGTATGCCTTTTCAAAATCAAGCTTCAGCACAACCCCTGTTGTTTTTTCCTCTTGGCTTCATGTAAAATCTCATGTAGAGACATAACTCCATCCATAATAATCATTCCTTTGATAAACGTCGCCTGGCATGCAGAAATGAGTTTTCCCATGAGAGGGTCCACTCTGAGGGTGGTCAGTTTTGTCAGCAACTTGTAGATGACCTGCAGTAGGCAGATTGGCCTATACTTTTGAATAGTATCAGCATCAAGAGATTTTTGAAGCAGGATAATCATCCCAAAGTTCAATCTGTACAGATTTAACCTACCAGCGTGCCAATCCTAGAATAGATTCATAATATCATTCTTGACAATCCCCCAACATGACTGATAGAATTCAAGAGGAATTCCATCATTACATGGGGCCCTGTTTTTGACCATGGAGTCAAGAGCATTTTTCACTTCTTATTCTGAAAAAGGTTATCTTGATCAGAAAGTTTCTCTTCTTCCTCCCAAATCTCATCAGAAAGGCCGACTTTATTACCTTCACCATGTCCAAACAGTACTTTGTAATATTCAGTGGCATGAGTCAAGAGATCAGAGGTCCCTTGAACAGTAACATCATCTTTTTTTCAAAGAATACATAATATTTTTCTCTCTTTCCACCATTGACAATTCTACGATCCCTCCATCATCCATCTCTCACTGGACCTACTAAACCAAAACTTTTCCTCTTACTCAAAGATTTGCATGAGGGTAGACTGGATTTCCCTTTTTAACATGCTGATCACCAGAAAGGATATATTCTTCTTCCAGGTCTTCCAGATCTTCTAACTCATCCATGAGTTATTTCTTTGAATTGATGGAATCCCCTCTTATATTTGCCCTCCCCCAACCTTTCAGACTATCTTTGACCTTCTTGAGTTTCGCTTGTATGATGCCAACAGCCTGAACATTAGCTTGCGAGGCTGATTTTACTCCATCCTGATAATCAAGATGTTGAATCCAACTTTTCTCAAATCTGAACTCCTTATTTTTCATCTCCAACTTCTCCCCAGTATCAACCATTATTGGATTGTGATCAGATATCACCCTAGATATTTTCCTGGCTCTAAAGAGGGGGGAAAATGCATTCATAGCGTGAATTAATAAGGATCATATCCAATTTTTGAGAGTAGGATTTACCTGGTTATTTGGCCAAGTAAATTGTCTACCTGATAGTTTCACTTACCTCAAGGCATAGCTACTGATGATATTGTTAAAAGCATATGCAAATCTATTATTTCCACCACTCTTGTTTTTCTTCGTAGCAAATCTAAGAATATTAACCCCCCCCCACACAATAATGGTAGGGATATTTAGACCATCACAAATCTGAGATAGAGCCTCCAGAAAATCATCATCATTTTCACCTTCGGAACTGGACTTGCTAACCATGTTATTAGGAGATTCCACACTAATAGTTTCATCCACCCTAACAGATTCAGACAAATGAACAGAAGAAACTTCTAGAAAAGATTTTTTTCTAACTAAATTGTCTCTAGCAGCTTTCAAATCTTTCAGCATATGCACCATTTCAAGAGAAAAAGATGCAATATTAATACCAAATTCTAACGCCTTGCCTACTATACCATTATCCTAGAGAATGGAGAAAGAATTATAGGAAAGAGTTTTACCTTCTTGATCCCTTTGTTTCATCTTGTTCACATCCTTCTCCAAGATGGGAATATTCGCCATTCCAGCAGCTTGAATCATGGTACTCCCCCTAATAGGTTGAGGCTGATCAGGGCTAGGGATAGAGGGTACAAAGGCCCTGGTAATGAAGCATTCCTGCATAGATCTTGTAGGGCTAGGAGACCGTTCAATAATTTAGACAATAGAAGAGAACAAGTTCTAGGAAGCACCCAATTCAGAAGATACATCTCCTTCTTGAGAAGATTCACTGCTAGTCCCTGAAGAAAGTTGAGTAGGAGATTCAACAACCGGATCGAGATTTTCTCCTGGAATCCTTTCCAACTGCTGCCTCCACATGTAACTCTTATCACTTCTGCTTTCAAGAAGCTGCCGCAGGAAATCCTCATAGGTCAGCTCATTTTGCATCAGGATTCTCCACAACTCCAACAGTGATTAAGGTACATGGAGTAGTAGTCTACTACATGATTTGCTCTAGTGTTGCTTGTAGATGAATCCATATTAACTGATTTGGGATTACCATACCCAAGCCTCCTTGTTCTTTTAGCTAAAGAATACTCCTCATCACTGTCATCATTAGACGCTAGTTTAGTTTCAATAGCTTTCCTTTTTCCTCTGATGTCTGGCTCCTGGGATATAAGTGGAGCACGAGTAGGAGCCTGGAACACATCAACTGTCCTCACATCCCTCATCAAGCCACCAGGGCCAGATTCATATCCAATATTTCTTCCACCTATCCTAGAATTATCAATCCTTGATCTTTTTGGAGTGCGCCGCACATTGGTCTCCCTTTCCACATCAGATATGTTTTGGTCATTTTGTCCCACCATAACTTGATTCGCCTCCACTTGAGGCCTGCTTCTCAGAATCTCTCTGTAAACTCCAGGTCATAAAAGCTGGACCAAATATTGACATTTGGCACCACATGAGGAACTAGATACACATTCATATTGTCAATCTGAATTCTCACATAGTCCACATTATTAAGACTGTGCCTATCAACTGCAAGTGTTCTGCCAACAGTAATACCACCATACACTGCAATTGTACAATTTCTATTATCCAGAGGAATCCCCCTCACCTGAAACATGCAATGTCCAGATCTATAGTTGCCCCATATCTAGGAACCAGTGGATAACTTTGTTAACCACATTCTATAACGTCCTGGTTCGGTCCTTCCAAAGTGCATCCAGGCATCAATGTCAAGAGAGCTGGGAAATCTCATAAAATTTTTAGTAGCTCACATAGGCTTAGCATACAAACACAATGAGCATCTATGTCCTGCCCATTGGGTAAATTTGTTTTCAATCTGATTGGTTAAAACATTCCCTTCCAAAACTTCCACCACAGCTTGGAAGATTTCCTTAGCAAGAGTCGCATTCCTTATGTCAGAAATAATAAAGAAACCATTCCCTAGAACAGCCCACAAAGGGAGCTGCAACCTCCTAGGGTTGGGATTCATGAAACACAAACTTCTCCTCATGAACATCACCATAGAATAAGAAAGATTCACCCTGCTTCCAGAATATGGTTCCTATTCGTTCTATACTAGAAATCTTCGAGGAGGATTAGGCTGCTCTTCCCTCCTCTATTAATTTTGCTGAGGATCGGGAGACTAATTTTGCTGTCTCACCACATCATAACCTCTAGGATTTAAATTCGAAGCAGCTATAGAGGAACTGATAGGGATTTCCTGACATTGATTTTCATGATGATCAGAAGCAGACTTTTCAGAATCCTCAGCTCTAATCTCAGATCTATGAGCCCAACGATCTTTATTGTGATTATTCGGATCCGCCCGCAGAGCCAGACCAACTGGCCTATCATATGGAGCAATAGCACCGAGGAGTTAGAATTTGCGCATACCTCTCGGTGATCCCAGCTACGAGATCTGTTGTCCTGAGATCCAAGGTATGGACCTTAATCCTACCGGGCCGCCGTGCGACCATGACCTTAATCCTCATGAAAGCGGTTGCGGTCTTCACCCACCATGTTGGCGTTATTCCACTACAGACGATGCTATTGTTGCCATTGCCCACCACCACGCTGCTTGAAGGCGCACACCGCAAAGCCTCCTAGCGGCCGCATTGGGGCAAATTTGGGCCGTGATGGGTACTAAGGGACCCCACAACCACCCCCTTTCCCAAAGTTCGACATCCTCGGAAGAATTCCGACCACCACTGCGAAGCTACAACGATCTTTGTGTAACGTACGCGTCTAGGAGGAAGGAGAAGGAGCAAGACACGGAATCGCCAGCGCAATCTCACGGGTCACAAATGTAACCCTAGGTTGCCCCGCCGCCCTGCCTCTGTCCTAGATAAGCTGGCATCATGATATGTGGGTTGGATCTTAATGAGGGGGATGAGAGGCCACGACCTTATCTCGATTGTCTGCCCTCGAAACTAGTGGTGTTGATGGCGTACATGTGCCTCCCATCTGAGAAAGGATCTTAACGGGCGACTAGAGGGGGTGAATAGGCGCTACACAAATTTTTAGTCTTTGTCAATTTTAAGGCTTGACACAAATTAAATTCACTAGATGTGCAACTAGGTGAATTTCCTACAAGTGACAAGCAGGCAAGCAATATGTAAATAAGTAATATACAAGTAAGGGAGTGAGATAACCGGAAGGTGGAGACCAGAGACACAAGGATGTATTCCCGTAGTTCCTTCCTTTTGAAGGGAAGTACGTCTACGTTGGAGAGGTGTGGTGACACGGAGTCGACCAACGCCACAGAGTCTCACCTTGTTCTCCGATGAGCAAGCCACGGAGGCTAGCTCGTTTCCACTAAGCGGTGGTATTGGGGGAACCAACCGAATCCCTTACATGGAGCTTGGGGCACGCATCCACAACTTAATTGGAGGCTCCCACGAAAGCCACAGAGGCTAGAAAACCACAAAGACAAGAGTAATCATGAATCACACCACCTAGTGTTTCCAAGGAACCACTAGGCACAAATTCCCCAAGCTAATGGAGAGGGAAATGAAATTCCTTCGGTGGAGATGTAGATCGGGACCTCCTCCTTCAATCCTCCAAAGATCAGGGACTATGGTTGGTTGAAGGTGGAGATCTAGCAATGAGGTTGGCTACAAATAGTGTCTTGTTCTTGATGAGGATGAGCAAGCTGGAGAAGAAGAGGGGGAGGGGTATAAATACCCCTCCCCAAAATGTATCTGTTGCAGCCACCAGGACCGGATTATTCGGGACAAGTTAGGGCCGAATAATCTGGCCGTCGGATAATCCGGCCCAGATCTGGAATAATCCAGCCAAAATATCCCGCCAGCTTCTGGGTGACGCGCACCTCGCCGTTTTCTGGTCCTTAGCCATTTTTTGAGGGTGGCCGGATTATCCGGCCAGATTTGGAAATATCCGGCCATCCTTTTGGGTGACGCGCGCCTTGACTTCTTATGGTCCTTAGCCGTTTTCGAGGGTGGCCAGATTATCCGGCCAGATTTGAAATATCCGGCCAAAATATCCTGCCATACTTCTAGGTGACGCGCACATCGACTTCTTCTGGTCCTTAACCATTTTCGAGGATGGCCGGATTATCTGGCCAGATTTGAAATATCCGGCCATACTTCTGGGTGACGCGCACATCGACTTCTTCTGGTCCTTAGCCATTTTTGAGGGTGGCCGGATTATCCGGCCAGATTTGAAATATTCGGCCAAAATATCTGGCCATACTTCTGCACCAAAGACACTCACAAACAATGTTAAATTATCCAAGTGTTGTTAACTAACACACAAAACTAGGGAGGGCTAGAAAATGCCCTAACAATCTCCCCCTTTTTGGTGTTAGATGACAACACTAGGATTTGCAAAATAATATAGTGACCAAGCAAATGTAACTTGACGAAATGAAAAGGAGACCCCCCTAAAGATGTGCATAGGATCAATTGGAGCTCCCCCTAAAGATGTACATAGGATCAATTTACAAAAGAGAATAAGCACAAAATATAGAGGATAGCATATGAACATAAGGCAATAGTTCCACAATAATTTAACGACTAAAATAGTTCACTAAGCACAAGTCTCACACAAATGGAAAGTTCAACAAATGATACAAATGGAAGCACAAGCTCTCAAAGAATAATAAAGGCACATGCTTGAGCTCCCAAACCAAAAAAAGCAAATCCCTACAAGGCCTACTAGAAATACTTCTCCCCCTTTGGCATCGAGACACCAAAAAGGGAAAAGAGTGATGCTACACGCCCCAAGAGAACACACAAAGTCATCGTCATCCTCATCTTCCTCCAAATCCTCTTCAGCCTCCTCCTCTTCCTCCTCATCTTCTTCACTTTGTGCCTCTCTTCCTCTTCCTCGTCTTCCTCTTCATCTTCAACAACATCATCATCATGATGGGTATGACCAACAAAGAGAGACCTCTCCATCGCACCCCAATCATAGGAGTCGGTGTGCCACTTGTTGTAGGCAATGGCAGGAGGAGGTGGAGAAAGAGCAGCTTGTTTCCCACTTAACTTGCGAAGAATCTCTCGCTGAGTGTCAAGGATGACTTTGCACTCATGATATACTTGATAGTTCTCTCGGTGAATCTCGACCTTCATGCAAAGAACATGCTTTTGAAATCAGCTCAACTTCTTCACTCTCTTTGGCACATCCTTGGACACAAACTTGCCCAGAGCACTAGACCGAGCATCTCCCATAAAGGACCTTGGAGCAACTGGAGCATCTTCTGGCTTGACCTTCTTGACATAGAGCCTCTTGACTTTGTGTTCCACACATCCCCCACTAAAATCATGGTCCTTAAGTTTATCCTTGATGAGCCTCATGATGAAGGGGGCATAGGTAAGAGAGCCCTTGTTGATCATGGCATCAAACATCTCATTGTAGATGAAGTCCATCACATCTAGACAGAAATCCGTGTTGGGGTCTGTGGACTCTGCACACTCATGGGCATAGATGAGAAGATCCACCAAGGAAGCACAGATAGCATCATTGTTGCCTCCACTAGGAGCAATGTTCTTTTGAAAGATGCGCACAAGCATATCATACAGAGGAAGAAGTCCATAAATCTGACCAACAACCCCCTTAGGCCCATATAAATCACTGAGCAACTCCTTGTCAGCCGGAACCGGAGAGTGAATGCGATGACCAATAGGAGTGGTACCACCATAGGGATAGCCCAGCAAAGAAGGAAACTAGGTGAAAGTGGACTCATAGTAATGAGTCCCAGTCATCCACTTGAACGTCTCCTCATCATCACCAGTGAAAGACAAAGTGGCATAGAACTGCAGAATGAGCTGAGGATCATAGTCACACTGAAAAGTCATAAGCCCTGTGAGTCCCAACTTCTCAACCACCTTGACAGCTAGAACGAAATACTCCTTGGACTTTAGATATCCAAGATCAATGGGGTGCATGGGGCGAGTAGGCTTCTTCATGGGAACAAAGATATCCTGGTAAATGTAAAGCTGCTCCATACACCAAAACCGACGATCCTCAATGTAAACTGCCCTCTGCTGAGAAGTGTACCAATCACGTTGCCTCAAGGACGAGTAGGAGATTGAACTCATTGTCTTGTAGTTCACCCTTGGAGCCTTGCCCTTGCGGGCTCTAGCGGGCTGTGCTTTCTTTCCTTCCTTAGCTGCATTGACCTTCCTAACGGCCTCGCTCTTTTTCTGACGGATCGACACTTCATCTTCAAGGACACCTTCGTCATTGGGACAAAGGTAGCAAGGTCGACTCCTCTTGGTCGGTCCGGCACCTGTGAAGAGAAGTAGGGGTAGCATGGTGGTGAGGATGCACACAAGTATCAAAGATATACACTAAAGGGATATACATAGCAGAGGAACGTAGGCCAATGGTGGTCAGAAAGGGAGAAAAAATCCCAGGCCGGTTTATCCGGCCAGAACAGGGCCGGATAATCCGCCCCTGGTGAAAATTCTCAAATCTGGCCAAACCGTGGCTAAAGCGTAGATCGGCTATATAGATCACTAGAGTATGCTATCACGCCCAAGGAAAAATCAAGGGAACAACTAGAACACCAAGATCTAAGCAAATAAATTTCACAAGAACTTCACCACTAGGGTTTGGAGATGCGAAATTTACCCCCATCCATTGGAGAAACTTCTTGGAGGAACTTGTTCCCGAGGTGAAGGAGAGCACGGGGCTGAGAGATCGGCCGGTTCCGGTGGCCGAGGAGGCACTAGCGAGCAAGAGAAGATCCGGGCGGTGGAGGAGGAGAGAGAGGGTCGGGGGTGGAAGAACTGGCTCTAAGAGTAGTTCACCTCGACGCCCCCCTTTTTATATGGACAGACCGCAGGGCTGGATATTCCGGCCCCCGGATAATCTGGCCCAAAGGTGGCCCGGATAATCCGGCCTGGAGCTTCTCTGCTCAGGAAAAACTAGATAGAATTCGAACATGTGTGCATGGAGAGAGATGTTTTTAGATGAGATGGGCTTAGGATAGAAGACAAACATGGAGTGGTTCTCGGCACTTGACATTGCAAAACACAAGAAATCATCAAAAGACCAACTCAAGTGCCTTCCCATATCAAAAATAAAGACAAAGGAAGAGAGCTCAAATAACTTCCAAATAAGATTTGCAATGAACTAATTCTTCAAAGAAGAGGTCGGTGGCCGAGGCCACCATGTATGAGTGTTATGGCATTGAACCGCGAAGATATATCTTGGGTCCATAACCAATACTCATCATTGAAGCTCACATGTCAAAAAATGATATTAAGAGAATGATTTTGTTACTATCGGCATTATGGGGGGGAGGGATAGCCCAATTACTTAGGACCGCACTCCCCTATCTCCATGCCCACATCTAGATAAGAACACGCGCTATAGTATGGGAATGATTGCACACTATCAAGCCACATTGCAAGAGTCAATGATATTCAACTCATGCCTCAACTCTCGGAATCTTGCTTCATCAAGGGGCTTCGTGAAGATGTCGTTGAGTTGATCATTTGTACCTACATAAGATAGGTTAATATCACCTCGATTGACGTGGTCCCAGATGAAGTGATGCCAGACCTCAATGTGCTTCATCTTGTTGTATTGAACCGGATTATGAGTGATCTTGATGGCACTATCATTGTCACACAAGAGTGGAACCTTGTCACAATGAACTCCATAATCCTTTAACGTTTGCCGCATCCAAAGGAGTTGAGCACAACAACTCATAGCCGACATGTACTCGGCTTGGGCAGTGGAGAGAGACACGCAGTTTTGCTTCTTGGAAGACCAACTAACCAAGGACCTACCAAGAAATTGGCAAGCCCCAAAAGTTGATTTCCTATCCACTTTGTCTCCCGCCCAATCAGAATCCAAGTACCCAACAAACTCAAAGCTTGATCCCTTTGGGTACCAAAGGCCAAAAGTTGGGGTATGAATCAAATATCGAAAGACTCTCTTGACGGCCATCAAATGGCTTTCTTTTGGGGTGGCTTGGTATCATGCACACATTCCCACACTAAGCATGATATTGGGTCTAGATGCGCAAAGATAAAGTAATGAGCCAATCATAGAGCGGTAAAGCTTTTGATCCACTTCTTTACCATTGGGATTGAGTTCAAGAGTAACCTTAGTAGGCATGGGAGTTTTGGCTCCTTTAACTCCGGAGTCCATGTTGAATTTCTTTAGCATGTCTTGGATGTACTTGGCTTGGTTGATGAAGGTCCCTCCTCTCAATTGCCTAACTTCAAAGCCAAGAAAGAATTTCAACTCCCCCATCATCAACATCTCGAATTTGTCGGTCATTAGCTTTGCAAATTCATCATTGAAGATTTTGTTAGAAGAGCCAAAAATAATGTCATCTACATAAATTTGGCATATGAAAAGCTCCCATTGACCTTCTTAGTAAAAAGAGTTGGGTCAATAAGCCCTATTTTAAACCCACGGTCTACAAGTAACTCTTTAAGATGCTCATACCACGCACGT
Organism: Dactylis glomerata; assembly: GCA_007115705.1. Classification (NCBI taxonomy): domain Eukaryota; kingdom Viridiplantae; phylum Streptophyta; class Magnoliopsida; order Poales; family Poaceae; genus Dactylis; species Dactylis glomerata. The sequence goes on along the minus strand of QXEO01000327.1, from coordinate 622,368 downwards.
GGAGCTTTTTTAAGGCCATAGAGCGCCTTATCGAGTTTGTAGACATGGTTAAGGAAATGAGGGTCCTCAAAGCCTGGGGGTTGCTTTACATATACTAACTCATGTAGAGGACCATTGAGAAAAGCACTCTTCTCATCCATTTGTTGCAACTTAAAATTATGGTGAGAAGCATAAGCAAGAAGGATATGGATTGACTCAAGGCAAGCCACGGGTGCGTAGGTCTCTCCATAGTCAATGCCTTCAACTTGAGAGTATCCTTGAGCAACCAAGCGAGCCTTGTTTCTCACAACAATCCTATTCATGTCTTGCTTGTTCTTGAACACCCATTTGGTTCCAATGACGTTGCGGCAATCTTTGGGCTTCTCCGCCAATGAACAAACTTTGTTGCGCTTGAAGTTGTTGAGTTCTTCGTGCATAGCTTCCACCCAATTGGGGTCTTCAAGTGCCTCAAAGATCTTTTGGGGTTGCACACAAGAGATGAAAGCATGATGGCTACTAAAGTTGGCCAATTGTCTCCTTGTGGATTGATGACCCACAAGTATAGGGGATCGCAACAGTCTTCGAGGGAAGTAAAACCCAAATTTATTGATTTGACACCAGGGGAGCCAAAGAATATTTATAAGCCTTAACAGATGAGTTGTCAATTCAGCTGCACCTGGAAACAGACTTGCTCACAGCGGTTTATCAGTAGCAATAGTTTTATAGTGGTGATAGTAGCAAAACAGTAACAACAATAGTAAAATAAAAGCGGTAATAGTAGCAATAGTAAATTGTAGGGCTAAATACTGTAGGCATAGGGATAGATGTATAGGCGTTGCATGGATAAGATAATTCATGAAATCAGTGAGACATGGGCAATTGCAGATAAATAAAGATAAAGCATCCTAGTACTAAACAATCATAGGCATGTGTTCCGTATATAGTCGTACATGCTCGCAATGAGAAACTTGCACGCCATCTTTTGTCCTACCAGCCTGTTGCAGCATGGCCTCAAGGGAAACTACTGGTAATTAAGGTACTCCTTTTAATAAAGTACCGGAGCAAAGCATTAACACTTGGTGAACACATGTGATCCTCACATCATAGCCATCCCCTCTGGTTATCCCAATTTCTGTCACTTTGGGGCCTCGGGTTCCGGACAACGATATGTGTATACAACTTGCAGGTAAGATCATAAATAACAAGTATCATCATAAAACAATAACAAGTTCAGATCTGAGATCATGGCACTCGGGCCCAAAGTGACAAGCATTAAGCACAACAAGTTGCAACAATGTCATAAGCACTAACAATAGATACTAGGCACGATGCCCTAACAATCTCATAGCAAATTACATGAATGATCTCATCCAATCCCTACCATCCCCTTCGCCTACAGCGGGAATTACTCACACATGGATGGGGGAGTCATGGATGGTTGATGGAGAGACGTCAGTGATGATGGTGATGAAGATCTCCTCCAAATCCATGTCCCGGCAGGGTGCCAGAACGGAGTTTCTGATTCTGAATTGCGGTTTCTGATGGTGGCGGCACAGCGGAAGTCTATCTGGGAAAAATGCCGAACCCCTGCTCCTTTCAGGTCAGAGGGTATATGTAGGCGGAAGGAGGGGTCGAGGCGACGACTAAGGTGGCCTCACCACAGGTGGGCGCGGCCAGGCCTGGGCCACGCCCCCTGGTGGTGAACCCAGCTCCCTGCTCCTCTTCGTCTCTCCTTCTGGCTCCGTGGGTCTTCTGGCAAAATAGGAATTTTGCAATATTTTCTGGGATTTTTCCTGAAAGTTGGATTTCTGCACAAAAACAAGACACCAGGGCAATTTTGCTGAAAATGGCGTTAGTCCGTGTTAGTTGTATTTAAAACACACAAATTAGAGGAGAAACCATAGCAAAAGTGTTCGGGAAAGTAGATACGTTTTGGACGTATCAACTCCCCCCAAGCATAGCTATTTGCTTGTCCTCAAGCAATTCAGTTAACAACTGAGAGCGATAAAAGAAACTTTCATGAACACATTTGCTTCATATGATGTATATATACTCACTATATGATCAAGTACTCAAGCAATTCATAATAATAAATATGCAACTAATGTTACCTCATAGTCAAGCAAGCTATGAAAGAGTGCCAATGCACTAATAACAAGTAACATGAACATAAGAAGCTACAAGATTGTAATGTTCATAAATGATATGGAAGAGTGGTATCCCGCTTGCCTTAATTTGTGGAGCAAAACATAAATGTTGAGACACCTCTGAAGTTCAAGGGAAGACTAGAAGTAAAAATATCAAAGATACAAGCATCAAAGTTATACCACAATTAACCGTGTTCTGGGACAAGCACATTACACTAAGAATAACAACTATTCTCTCAAGAGGGAACTTAAAGTTAGAAGATGAAGACTCAACATAAAAGTAAAAGAGAGGCCCTTCACAGAGGGAAGCAGTGATTTAATATGTGCTACAGCTTTTCATTTGTAAAATAGAGATAAAAATTTATTTTGAGAGGTGGTTGTTTCATGTCAACGACTGGCAATGGGGACTTGCTATCTTCCATACTAAATAAGTGAGAGTGGTTCCGAGTTCTTTGAAAATTTGGCACATTGGTGCTCTTTTATAAAGCTTTGGAACTCCTCCCCACCTTTTTTCCTTTCTCAAACCATGGCTAACCGATTCCATCGGGTGCCCACCAACTTTCACATACCATGGAGGAGTGCTCTTTTTTCTTTTCTTTTTTAGAATTAGATTACAATGGTCTGACCAGCTCCCTTGCAAAATTAATGACGAGCAGATAAAGCTGCCTAGTCGAGGGGTACTCAATTTAATATGGAAGATAGCAATTCTGACCACTATGTCGTCATGACCTAAAAACAGTGGCACAAAATGAGAAGTATTTGAAAGTTTTGAAAGGTAGCACATGAAAATTTACTTGGAATGGCTTACAAATACCATGCATAGGAATTTATAGTGGACTCTTTGGGATAACTTTGTTTAGGAGTTGGATGCACGAGAAGTATTCCCTCTCAGTACAAGTGAAGGCTAGCAAAAGATTGGGAAGCGACAATCGAGAGAGCAATAACTATCATAATCATGCTTGCGACAAAACAAAATTAATATAGGCATAAAAATGATACAAGAACTCTGAGGCAAAGTAAATCATCGAGGCTTAATTGACTTTGTGTTCAGTCATATGCATGCTTGAGCATGTGCCAAGTCGATTCAAATGAAACTTTCAGAGGAGGATACCACAATAACATACCATATTATGAATAAAACAATGCAAGCAAGCGTCTACATGACATGCTACAAACTATTAGTAAATTGGAACTAATCATATGAGAGCAAGAACTACAAAGCATCCATTAGATAACATATACCTTACATGAACCGACTAAGCATGTCCACATAGATGAGTATATGTACAAAAATGAAAACAAATAGAGTTCATACCAGCCTCTTACCACATCTCGGATTGTCATATGTCATCATTATTGCCTTTCACTTGTGTGGCTTGAATAATATGAAGTGAATACCAAGCTCCAATGGAGTCACAAGGGACTGAACTCTGCAACAAACTTTACAAAACCGAAGAAGAACAACAAATATTTTTGGATTTTCGATTTTTGAAACAAGAACAGAAGGAAATAGCACACAAAGCAAACCAAAGCTAGAAACTAAAAAGGCAAACAAAGAGAAACAACGGAAATATTTTTGGTCTTTTTGTGTTTTGGAAAGTAGAAATAAGAACAAGAATAACAAAGAAAGCTAAACATGGATATACAAAGTACCGACAAAATATGATATGTAGATGAGTGAATCATCGGCGTACCTCCCCCTAAGCTTAGGCTTTTGGCCTAAGTGGAGATCAACTTCATCTCCAATACATGGCCCATGCTGGTGGGTCATCATTGGCATAGTCATAACCTGGCCCTTGTGAAGATGAAGCAGATGGTGTATAATCATAATAAGGTTGCTGGTACGGAAACTCCGCAATGTTAGAGGGATGGCCCGACTCCTCGGTCGCCTCTCCATCGTGCACGGGCGGCGGGTGCTCCTCTATGTACGCATCGAGCTCATGCTCTGTAAGTGACCATCCATTCCTGCGATCAAGGTTAAACAAAAGAGGTGCAGGCAAATGGACTGATCGATCAGCCTTCACTACCTTCCAGGTAGATTTCTTGAAGAAGGTTATCTCAAACGTCAAGTTATTCAAACAGGAATGAGGAGAAACAAACTTATGATGTAACATAGAATTAAAATCAAGTTTCTCTACGGGGAACTGCAGATCTAAAATATGAGGCACTACACCATGCAAGGCTAATAAGCGTGAAGCAATAAGACCTCCACAGGTTCCCCCTTTCTCATGGTTAGCATCAAGACGGAAAGCTATTAAAGCACCCAAATTATAAGTCCTATCCACTCTCAACGCAGCAGCAATAAAAGCTAGATCACAGGAGGATAACTTATTTGCAACTTTCCTAGCAAGAACACACTTGGTAATAAAGTAGGCAAAATAATGAATGGCTGGAAAATGAATATTCCGAATTTTACCATTATCTCCTGTGAAGCTTCTTCCTTGACAAATCTCCTCATATAGGTCCATCAATGGCCTAGGTCGTTCCTTCATCCTTTCACGCGATCCCCACTGTGGTACTCTAATGGCTGCACAGAAAACATCAAAGGGCAAGTCCACAGATTTATTGTAAATTTTATAATGAACCATGGGGTTAGATGTGGACCAATTGAATCTGAAATCCTGCACCACAGACATTGTTAGTTTAGCATATTGGGGCGGTTCACCATCAATAAAATGCTCCAATCCTGCATTAGAGACTAGAGTTTGGAAATCCTGTAGGATTCCAGCGGCATTCATGAACTCTGAGCATGGATAGATTGAGGGAAAGACCCTCTCTTCATGGTGAACTCTCATGACTTCATGCACTTCTAGTTCATGTTGAAAGAGTTGGTATGCATTCTCCTCCATTTCTGAAATTTTTAACAAACCTCATAAAAAGTGATTTTGAGACAAACAAATGTAGGGAACTACTATAGGGAGTTACTAGAGGGCTAACATGCATCAAAATAACATTTCTAAGCAATAGAACAAGCATGCAAACTTATTTCACCTGTAACTTATAGAGCTAAAATACTCAAGAAATACTCCACTAAACAAAATTCTACTTGGACAATCGAAGGAGTCACATACCAGAGAACAAATGCTCCAAATCTCAGCAACAATGATGGGCTGAGCAAGAAGATCAAAAAATCGAGATGGAGAGCAGCAAGAACATGAGTTTGAGCTGGGGTGTCGTGATTTTTTGGGAGAGAGAAAGAGCTGGGGATGAAGAGATAAGTGAGAGGCCAGGGGGCCCCCCTCACCATAGGTGGGTGCGGCCAGGCTTGGGCTGCGCCCCCTGGTGGTGAGGCGGCATTGTGGGTCACCCTGAGGTCTCCCAGGTGCCTCTCTGCCCCATTTTTGACATAAAAATTTAAAAAGATTTTTCTGGAATTTTTCGAGAAACTTTATTTTCGAGGATTTTTCAGAAAAACGATAAGAGAATAAAACTCGGGAAAATGACGGTGGAGCGATAGAAAGCAAATCCAAACCAACCTTACAGTAGCTCTAAGACACTCTAATATGAAACAAACAGAGAGAACAAAAATGGTGCAAGTAAATATGAGTCAGGTAAAGTAAATGCAGTGAAAACGAAGTTCCATTCATATAAAATCACTTTGTTAACAAGGTTGATCAAGTCTTGTTACCAAACTAACTTTATATGAGGCAAAACTTTGCATTTCACTATATGCTTATGTTACCTCGACCTTGATAGGCATAGTCCCAATCATGATAATTTTATAATCTTCCTTGGGCTTTCGCTCTGAACAAATAATTTGACCAACTCGAATGGTCTCAACATTCTTAATTCAATTTAGAGCATTCTTTCTATCAATCTTCTTGGGAAAATAGACCATGTACTCTTTGTCATTGACATTAAAAGTTACTTTTCCTTGATTGCAATTAATAACTGCACCTGCAATGTTTAGAAAGGGTCTCCCAAGAATAATAGACATATTATCATCTTCAGGCATTTCTAACACAACAAAGTCAGTTGATATCAAACAAATGTTAGCAACTTGAACAGGAACATTTTCACATATACCAATAGGAATGGTAGTAGACTTATCAGCCATTTGCAAAGATATATCAGTTGATACCAATTTTTCTAGATCAAGTCTCTTATAAAGAGAAAAAGGCACGACACTAACTCCAGCTCCCAAATCACATAAAGCAGTTCTAACATAGTTATTTTTAATAGAGCAAGGAATAGTTGGTATACCTAGATCTCCAAGCTTCTCTGGAACTTTGCCATCAAAAGAATAATTAGCAAGTAAAGTGGAAATTTCCTCATTAGGAATCTTCCTTTTGTTAGTAACAATATCTTTCATATACTTTGAATAAGGAGGCATTCTAATAGCATCAATCAAAGGAATTTGCAAAAATAAAGGTCTCATCCATTCACAAAACCTGTTGTAGTGTTCTTCTTCCTTAGATTTATGTTTCTTACCAGGAAAAGGCATTGGTTTCTGCACCCAAGGTTCTCTCTCATTACCATGCTTGTTGGCAACGAAGTCTTCCTTAGTAAACTTTGCATTTTTGGCAAGCTTTTCTGGTTCCTCTTCAACTTCTTCTTTATCAGAAGCATTACCTGGTTCAGTTTCAGCATCAGAAATAGAAACACTGTTAGGATCTTTACCTGTTTCAGAAGATTCTGCAACTGTTTTATGCTTCTTCTTCTTCTTCTTGGAAGGAATATCATCTCTTGAAGTGCGTTGAGAATCTTGCTCGATCCTCTTAGGATGTCCTTCAGGATATAAGGGGTCTTGAGTGGTAGCACCTCCTCTTGTGTGTATTTCACACGCTTGTTTTTCTCTTGAAGCATTAACTAGCAAATCTTTTTGCACCTTGGTAAGCTGATCAATTTGAGTCTGAACCATTTGAAAATGTTTAACAAGCATCTTCACATCATTGGAGGTTCTCTCCACAATATCCTGCAACTTGTTAATAGCTCTAGAATTTTCCAACAAATGATTCTGCACCCTTCTATTAAAATTATCTTGCTTAACAACAAAATTATCAAACTCATCTAAGCATTGATCAGGAGGTTTAGAGTAAGGAATATCTCTATCATCAAAGCGTTGGAGAGAGTGTACCTCAATAGTAGATGAGTGAGCGATTGGTTTACATAACTCTTCTATAGGAGGTAAATTCTCCACATCTTCAGATTTAATCCCTTTCTCCTTAAGAGATTTCTTGGCTTCCCTCATAACTTCATCATTTAATTCAATCATTCCTCTCTTCTTTGGTGTTGGGTCTGTAGTTGGCGCTGGTGTTGGTGTTGGTGTTAACTCAGTGTAACAACCCAAATTTTTGGGAAATAGAAATAAATGGATTTATTAAAATACCAAATTTTGGAGACAACAAAAACTTTTATTTTGAATACAAGATTAATTTCTTGTCTTTTAAAAACTTGTGAATTTGAGCATTTGCTCCCATGCTTCAAATAAAAAGAGTATGAGAAGGGTTTTAAAACAATTCCTTTGAGCTCAAATTTTTATAATAAAGATTTTTGTTAAAATGAAATAGTTTTCTAACTATTAAATTTTGTGCATGGTTACATGCTAAACCCATTTGGGTCAATTGCCAAACCTATATTAAGCAATATTTGAATCATACCATCATGCATCTCTCCACCACAACTAAGAACAAGTTACACAGAATCAAATACAATAAAGTTTGAAACAAAAATCAACTTGGAACTCTATTCAAATTTCTACCAAAGTGTGAATTCAAATAAGAGGTCATTCCCAACTCCATGTCATCTCCAAGAAAACTAACACCTTTGGACCAAGGTAAATCTTTGCACTTCATATTGCATGTATGCATAGTTTGATAATATATGTCTTTTATGATTTCATGTGTGTTTTAATTTGTTGTGCAATGTTTAGTTAATTCAAACTTAACCAATAGAAGCATTAGAGAAGAACCACAAAGATCAAAAGAACCAGAAGCAAGAGAAATAAAGAAAAAGAGAAGAAAAGATGATCTAGAAAAAGTTAACCACTACCCTACTTTGGACCCTTAGAATAAGAAATCTGCAACTCAAGCCAAGGTATGGTCAGTTAGTTGAGCTTGACCATATCACATACTAACTCAACCAAGAAGTTTCCAGCAAAAACTCAAACCCTAACCTCCTTCAAAATCTGTCCAAAGTTTGAATCTGAATCATATGACAACCCCAAATTCAAAATAGCCCTGGAGCAAAACCCCACCTCTTGACCTAACAAAAATTGTTTTAGAGTCCCTATCCAATATAATGACCAACCTAATTGGAAATTTTCAAAAATTCAAATTTTGATTTCATGCGGGCATTGTATCGAACACTTGGTGGGCGAAATCCAGGAAAAATCCAAGCTACTGTGGCCAACGCTGTTCACCCTTGCCCAAACCCTGTAGCCATGCTCGGGGACATCTCTTGGTCGAGCCCCAGCCTCCCCTGCCCCGACCACGGCCGTGAGACAGGGAAGAACAGAGGAGAACCACCGCCCGGACCCCTCCCATGTCCCCCTCTGAACCAGACCATCTCAGCCCCTCCCATCGTGCCAGGACGCTCCTACAGCACGCCGCAGCACCCCGCCGAAAGCCCCGACCGCCGCGTCCCTTCTGTAGCCGACACCGGCCACACTCTCTCCGCAGATCCCCTCGCCCCGTGCTCCCTCTCCCGCCTATAAAAAGCCGCCATTTTTTCTTGAAAAGATTCGCCTCACCTCCCTCTCCCTCCTAGACAACGTCTCCCTCTCTCCCGTGCCCTACGTCGAGCTCGCCGACCTCGACCGCTCCGCAGAGCACCGCCCGTCCCCGGCGATTCTAAGCTTTCCCCGGCGCTGTGCCTGCTGGAGGTGGAAGAGGAGGAGCTCCTCCGCCGCCCTGCATCCTCGCCGGACTTCCTCGACCCTTCTCCGGCGAGCCCCGCCTCCGAGCTGTTCCCCTGCTGAGCGCCGGTGAGGCTCGATCCTGTAGCACGAGGAAGATGACCCCGTACCGATTCGGTCCATTAAGTTCTGACCAGCCGGGCCCATGGTCAGGCCGGTATTCTTTTTTTTCCTTGCTCACCCGCCAGCCTGCAGCCTAGTGGGCCGGCCCAGCTCAGTCTGTGTGTCCGGCCTGGATTAAAAAAAAAGGGATATTCGATTTCCGATTTTTGAAAAACTCATTCAGATGCTTTAGTATATTTAATTTTCCCGGAGATCTACCGATCCAAATCTAGCAAATGAAAATGTTCTGGAAACCTTAGAACATAAGCTATCCAATAAAAGTGGTTTCAACACAATTAGATTCACATAATGGTTGCAGTAAAAATAACAAAATAGGAGCTTTTCCACCTTAGAAAATCCACATCAAATCCAATAAAATTCCTAAAAATATAAATCCAACTCTATAAATTCATAATTAGTGATACCCATCTTCTTGTAGCATTAGATCTAATTTTTGAACCTTTTAAATCAAATGCTATTTACCCATTTGGTTAAATAAGCATTTGCCATATAGGATTTTATTAAACTCAAATCTATAATCGAAATTGTTATGGAACCTTTATTGTTAAACCATATTTCCAAATACCTATCTATAGGTAATGATCTTAGTCCATGTAAGCTTGTATGAAGTATTTGGAAATTTAATACTACATGGTAGTAATTAGAAACTCAAACTTGCACACATATTTCAAAATAAATGGAAATGATATGAAACCAATTCGAATCAACCACATTTCTAAATATTGATCTATAACCCTTGATCCAATTCAACTTGGATTAATAGATTGTACTTGTAGATTCAAATTTGATTACTAAATAGTTGCAAACTAGAAATGGCTTCAATAAAAGAAAAATACTCCACATTCTATGAAGCCTCCTTGGTTGAACCATAATCTTGAATATCTACTTGTGGTCTATGACCATGGTCAATAAAGACTTGCAAGAGATATTTCACGATTCAAAGTAAATTAAATCCTCACTTAAGTCAAGAAAGCAACAACCTCATCTTCATGGAGTCAATTAAATCGAAACCACTCTCCATAGACTTCCTAGATCACTTCCCTTACCCAAGTATGTGTATTTGAGTAAATAGGTGTTGTTTGTGAATTGTGAGGTGATTGTATGCTTATTTGCTTTCCAACGATTAGACGACAACGAGAGTAAGGAGAATGGATCCCGAAGTCAACCAAGAAATGGAGATGGAGATCAATCAATCAAAGATGAAGATGAAGACTATTTTGACTTTGCCAAGCCAGGCAAGCCATCTTTTGAATCATACTCCAAATACCTAGTTTTACTATTGCATTCTACCTGTTTTAAGTAAATTGCATGATTGAATTGCTAGAGTAGAATGATAGATGTGTAGTGATATCTTGCTTAGCAAGAGCATCAAGCTGAGTTTATCCAACCATATTTAGTGGTATCATCACTCAATGTAGTTGCTTAGTCGCTAATAATATTGAGGCCATCTATAAGGGGAACTCTAGTTGAAATTGGTGATTTGAACTTGAAACTTGAATTGGAGATTGCTCCTACATAATGGCTTTATGAAAGAAATTAATCTTGACTAAGAACTATGAAATATATTTCTCAATGACAACGAGTGATGTACATGGGAGCCAACCCTACAGTACGACCACATTATCCCGATATGGGACGGGGCTTAGTGGAGTAGTTTGTTTCGCCTTAGTGTAGACCCTACAAATGTGAATGGAGGTCCGACCAAGGACTCCTTTTCCAGGGCACCCTTGGCGGTTGCCGAGTTTCGCCTTGTCCTCCTCTTCATAGGTGGTTGGGGTACAAGCCGAAGAGCCCTCATTGAAAATGTACTGCCGGGGTAGGACTCTATTTCGGTTAGTGGCATTCCGGAGACCAATTGGCTGGGAACCTTGCACCTTCCGGACAGCTTCTTGGAGACTCCGGTGTTGAGGGGTACATCTCTAGGCGGTAGTGTTTATGCTAAGGCGGGCAGGTGAAACATTATGGTCGGCTACTTGTCGTGGCATATGTTGTTATGCGGGGAAGTTGCCCACACGATGAGTAGTCGGATGGTGTGGGTAAAGTGTACAACCTCTGCAGAGTGTAAAACTATTCGAATAGCCGCGTCCGCGGTCATGGACAGTTGGCTAACTCTACTTGGCTTTTGTCAATAATGAAAACAACTTGGTGAACTTGGTGAATGACATGAATTGAATTGACTTGACTTGACCATGATGTTGACACACCTGAAGTTCCTTTAGGTCGAACTTAGAGAACTAAACTTCTTTTCTACCAATGAACATTCTTGGAAATAAAACTAGCTTTTGCAAATAAACTTAGTGCTTAGTCCACCATATCAACCATGCATATCTCTCTCATCACTTTGTTTATAAGATGGTTTGCGAGTGCATCCAATGTACTCACGGCTGTGTCCCTGGCTATTAACTTGGCCAGACTTGAAGGAGCAAGATCAAGAAGGAAAGACTCATTGACGGCTTTGCGAATTAGGCTCGTTTCCTACTGTCTGCTCTGCCTGTGCGGTTGAAGCTTGACAATATGGACCCAAAGTGTTATTCCGCTGCATGTTGATGTAATGTAAGGTTTGGTCTGTGCGACCACCTATGTAATCCCCTTTAATTACTATTAATGTCTATGACTGTGATATCAACTATGTTATGTAAATCACAACATTGATTCTGGGATTGTGATGGATTACATAACGGGCACTTCGAATTTGTATCAAATTTGAGGTCGTCACACTCAGCCATAGTCCAATCATCATGATTCCGGCTTATTTTAGCCATTAGTTCTTCAGCTTCGGCTGGAGTTCTTTCCCAGAAAACACAACCAGCACAACTATCCAGATATGTCTTAGATTCATCAGTTAGTCCATTATAAAATATATCAAGGAGTTCATTTTTAGGCAATGGCTCCTTAGGCAATGCTCTAATTAGAGAGCAAAACCTTGCCCAAGATTCAGGCAATATCTCTCCTTTTCCCTATTCAAAGTCAAAGATTTTCTGCACAGCAGCATGTTGAGCACTAGCAGGAAAATATTTTTGAAAGAAAGCATTAACCAAAGCAATAGGACTATTAAGAGATCCAGGAGACAAATTATTAAACCAAGTTTTAGCTACACCTTTCAATGAAAAAGGGAAAATCTTAGCAACAAAGTAAGTGCGAAGCTTAATATCATCAGAAAACAAATTACTCAAAGTAGACAGCTCATTCATGTGTGCCATAGCACTTTCACCTTCAGTACCACAAAAAGGGTCTTTCTCAACAATAGATATGTAAGATAAATTTAAAGAGAAATCATAATCCTTATCTCTAATATTTATGGGAGAAGCAACAAACTTAGCATCAGGAGATAATTTATATCTAATAGCACGTCTTGCTAGATGTTCCTTAACAGCATTAGCATCACGAGTGGCATGAGCTTCAGCAATAAAATCATCGTCAAGCTCAATATAAGTGTCATCAAGATCATCACTAGGGCATTCCCTAGACTCAGGTGAACTAACAGGTGTAACAGTATGATACGTCTCAAACGTATCTATAATTTTTGATGCTCCATGCTTGTTTTTACACCATTTGCCTACTGTTTCGTTACACTTCGTGGCGTTTTTATGCGATTTCTAGAACTAACCTATTGACAATATGCCACAGTGCCAGTTCCCTGTTTTCTGCTGTTTTGTGTTTCAGAAAAGCTACACAGGAAATATTCTCGGAATTGGATGAAACAAGTTCCAGAAGTCTTATTTTTCCCGGAAGCTTCCCGAAGACCAAAAGAGAGCCGGAGGGGGGCCAGAGGCCGCCCTCACACATAGGTGGCGCGGCCCAGGCCCTGGCCACGCCACCCTGGTGTGAGGAGCCCCTGGCTGCCCCCTGACGACACCCCTTCGCCTATAAGAAGCCTCGGGACGGAAAACCCTAAAAGAGTCGGCGAAATTTCTAGAACAGTTTCGTAGCTCCGCCGCCATCGCCGATGAATTTCGGGGGACAAAAGTCTCTGTTTTGGCACCCTGCCGGGACGGGGAAGTACCCCCGGAGCCATCTCCATCGGTCTCCATCGCCGTCTCCGCCATCTCCATCGACCTCACCGCCATCTCCATCAACCTTGCTGTCTCCTATGATGAGGAGGGAGTAGTTCTCCCCCGGGGCTGAGGGCTCTACCGGTAGCTATGTGGTTCACCTCTCTCTCCCATGATGTGATCTTTATGTGATCGTGAGCTTTGTATCATGTTGAATAAGTAGATGTTACTCTTCTTCATTATGTGTACTCTAGTGTGTTATTAAAGTAATCTATTCCTCCTGCCATGGTGTAACGGTGACAGTGCGTGCATCATGGTGGTACTTGGTCTAGGCTACGATTATGATCTTTTATGGATTATGAGAATAATTATCACTATGATAGTATTGAAGTGATCTATTCCTCCTTTCATTGTGTAATGTTGACAGTGTGTGCACCGTGTTAGTACTTGGTCTAAGTTGCAATAATATCTATCTTGAGTTGTGATTTGATTTGGATATCTCTATGAGTGGTGTTTGTCAAGTACTTGATGAACTTTGAGGAGGGCTTCGTAGCCCTACGCAATGATTAGTGTTATTCAATAGGAGAGTAATTCAGAGTACCATAGTGAAGAGAAGTTATTTATTTGTTCAATTATGTTATATTTGTTGGGAGTGTGTCCACTAGTGAAAGTATGATCCCTAGGCCTTGTTTCCAAGCATTGCACACCGTTTACTTGCTGTTTTGTTACTTGTTTGCTTGCTACCATTTTTATTCCAGATTGCATTTACTACTTACAATTATCTATACCACTTGTATTTCACTATCTCTTCGCCGAACTAGTGCACCTATACATCTAACAAGTGTATTGGGTGTGTTGGGGACACAAGAGACTTTCTGTATCGTAATTGCAGGGTTGTTTGAGAGGGATAGCTTTGACCTCTTCCTCCCTGAGTTCGATAAACCTTGGGTGATCCACTTAAGGGAAACTTGCTGCTGCTCTACAAACCTCTGCACTTGGAGGCCCAACACTGTCTATGAGAACAGAAGCGTGTGTAGACATCACAGTAGTGTTCCCCAATTGCTTAGTCCTAGCAATTGTAGCATCTAAAAAGGAACCTAACGAACCACTCTCATCAAGCACAGTAGAAGCATCATCTAAATTATCAGTAGCATTTTCAAACTCAGCAGAAGAAGTAGCAGTAGCGTGTGCATGTGATGGTGTAAGCAACTTACTCATCACAGATGGTGAATCTCGAGCAACAGAGGTGTTCAGAGTCATACCTCTTCTTGTAGTGGATGGCAATATAGGAACTTTTCCATCACGAGGTTTACCCATGATGAATGGATTGCATCGAACAATATGAATCCCAAGTGAACTTACAAATAAAGCTATGCTCCCCGGCAATGGCGCCAGAAAATAGTTTTGATGACCCACAAGTATAGGGGATCGCAACAGTCTTCGAGGGAAGTAAAACCCAAATTTATTGATTCGACACAAGGGGAGCCAAAGAATATTTATAAGCCTTAACAGATTAGTTATCAATTCAGCTGCACCTGGAAACAGACTTGCACGCAGCGGTTTATCAGTAGCAATAGTTTTATAGTGGTGATAGTAGCAAAATAGTAATAACAATAGTAAAATAAAAGCGGTAATAGTAGCAATAGTAAATAGTAGGGCTAAATACTGTAGGCATAGGGATAGATATACGGGCGTTGCATGGATAAGATAATTCATGAAATCAGTGAGACATGGGCAATTGCAGATAAATAAAGATAAAGCATCCGAGTACTAAACAATCATAGGCATGTGTTCCATATATAGTCGTACATGCTCGCAATGAGAAACTTGGACGACATCTTTTGTCCTACCAGCCTGTTGCAGCAGGGCCTCAAGGGAAACTACTGGTAATTAAGGTACTCCTTTTAATAAAGTACCGGAGCAAAGCATTAACACTCGGTGAACACATGTGATCCTCACATCATAGCCATCCCCTCCGGTTATCCCAATTTCTTCACTTTGGGGCCTCGGGTTCCGGACAACGATATGTGTAAACAACTTGCAGGTAAGATCATAAATAACAAGTATCATCATAAAACAATAACAAGTCAGATCTGAGATCATGGCACTCGGGCCCAAAGTGATAAGCATTAAGCACAACAAGTTGCAACAATGTCATAAGCACTAACAATAGATACTAGGCACGATGCCCTAACAATCTCATAGCAAACTACACGAATAATCTCATCCAATCCCTACCATCCCCTTTGCCTACAGCAGGAATTACTCACACATGGATGGGGGAGTCATGGATGGTTGATGGAGAGACGTCGGTGATGATGGTGATGAAGATCTCCTCCAAATCCCCGTCCCGGCAGAGTGCCAGAACGGAGTTTCTGGTTCCGAATCGCAGTTTCTGATGGTGGTAGCGCAGCGGAAGTCTATCTGGGAATAACACCAAACCCCCGCTCCTTTCAGGTCAGAGGGTATATGTAGGCGGAAGGAGGGGTCGAGGCGACGACCGAGGTGGCCTCACCACAGGTGGGTGCGGCCAGGCCTAGGCCGCGCCCCCTGGTGGTGAGCCTAGCTCCCTGCCCCTCTTCATCTCTCCTTCTGGCTCCGTGGGTCTTCTGGCAAAATAGGATTTTTGCAATATTTTTTGGGATTTTTCCTGAAAGTTGGATTTCTGCACAAAAACAAGACACCAGGGCAATTCTGCTGAAAACAGCGTTAGTCCGTGTTGGTTGTATTCAAAACACACAAATTAGAGGAGAAACCATAGCAAAAGTGTTCGGGAAAGTAGATATGTTTTGGACGTATCATGGATACCCCTCTCCTCACACTTCCAATCACACTATCTAAGGTATGACTCCCCTTGTGGAGAGTGATATGTCTCAAACGTATCTATAATTTTTGATGCTCCATGCTTGTTTATACACCATTTGCTTTGAGTTTTGTTACACTTCATGGCATTTTTATGCATTTTCCGGAACTAACCTATTAGCAAGATGCCATAGTGCCAGTTCCCTGTTTTCTGCTGCTTTTGTGTTTCAGAAAAGTTACACAGGAAATATTCTCGGAATTGGATGAAACAAAAGCCGAACCTCCTATTTTTACAGAAGCTTCGCAAAGACCGAAGATGAGACGGAGGGGGGCTAGGGATCAGCCTCACCACAGGGTGGCGCGGCCCAGCCCCTGGTCACGCCACCATATGGTGAGACCACCTGGTCCACCTCCTGACGCTGCCCTTTCGCCTATAAATTCCCCTCGATGGGAAAAACCTAAAGGATGGATCGCTTTTCCTCAAAACATACTGCAAGCCGCCGTCGTCATCGAAACGAGATTGGGAGGATCCAAGAGCTCTTCCCGACACCCTGCCGGAGAGGGGAATCCCTGCCGGAGGCCTTCTCCAACACCATGGTCGCCTCCGGAGTGATGTGTGAGTAGTCTACCTTGGACTATGGGTCCATAGCAGTAGCTAGATGGTTGTCTCCTCCACCATGTGCTTCATGTTTAGATCTTGTGAGCTACCCTACATGATCAAGATCATCTTTGTGTAATTCTACATGTTGTGTTTGTTGGGATCCGATGAGTATTGGTACTATGTTGAGTTGATGTGCTGAATCATATATCTTATGTTATCTCTATGTTGTTTATGATCTTGCATGCTTTCCGTTGCTAGTAGCTATCTTGGCCGAGTAGATGCTAGTAACACCAAGAGGGAGTATTTATGCTCGATAGTTGGGTTCATGCCTCTATTTAATCTGGGGGAGTGATAGAAACCTCTAAGGTTATAGATGTGTTGTTGCCACTAGGGAGAAAACAACATTCTTGTGTCCAAGGATATTTGCTTTGTTTACATTATGCACTTTGCTTAATGCAATTATCTATTGTTCGCAACTTAATACCGAAGGAGTCCTCGGATGATTCCCCGCGAGTGGATTTTTAGTCATAGATGCAGTTGGATTACGGTCTATGTATTTTGTCATAATGCCCAGAGTGAACCTCATAGTGATCCTCGTGACATATGTACGTTATCTTTACTCTATCAATTGCCCAACTATAATTTGTTTACCTAGCATGTTATTATTTATCTTATGGAGAGACGCCACTAGTGAACTGTGGACCCCGATCCAATTTCCTTTACATTGTTTTACCATTTTACTATTACTCGCTCTGTTTACTTTATTTGCATGACTGTTATCCTTTTTCCACTCGATACGCTTAATCCTTTGTTCACAGCAAACCAGTGAGATTGACAACCTCATCAAAGTTGGGAGCAAAGTTATTGGTTGTGTTGTGTGCAGGTTTCATGTTGCTACTGGTGAAAAGCTACACGCCGACAAGCAGTTATCTGGCGTCCTTGTCCGGAGTGTCACGAAGCTAGCAAGCATCACCTTCTAAAGTTTGGCTTTCTCCTACTGGTTCGATTCAACCTTGGTTTCACAACTGAGGGAAACTTGCTGCTGTGCTCATCAAAAAACCTTCCTCTTGGGGTTCCCAACTGGGTGCCTTAACATCGCACCATCAAAGCATTTTTCAGGCGCCGTTGCCGGGGAGAAAGAAGATTTCTGCAAGGGGATTCTCTCATGCACAATCTTTTACTTTGTCTTTGTTTTGCTTTATTTTACTTTTGCTTGCATTCTTTTTATCAAAAATACAAAAAATTAGCTTCCTTTATAGTTGTTACTTTATTACTCTTAGTTCATTATGTTATTCCCTAAGTATGTTTTGGAGGACCTCTCAGTAGGTAGTGGTTCTATTATTGGAAAACGTAACATTGAGGAGTTCTTTAATCATATTAGTATGCATAAAGATGTTGAGGATAGATCTTTGGCTGACCTTGCTCCTAGTTATGAAGTTGATACTACTTATTTAGTTCACATGTTGGAGGCTAGGTTTGTTAACCTTAATCCTTTTATGCAACAAATGTTTCTTAAGCTTTATGATATCGAAGACTCCGAGAAGAAAGATTTTATTTTGGAGACCCTGCGTAGAGAATTTAGAGGTGTTGCTATTGAAGCTAGGAATGTTTTTGAGCGTGTTAATATGCTTGGCTCACCTGTTAATGTTGTTGGTACAACCAAAGAAGACATCAAAGTACCAATTCCTTGCAAGCTTATAGGATTGCATGAAGCTTTGGAAAAGAATTTCGATTGGATTTGTCCTGAAAACCCTTTTGATGAAAGTAGTGAACCAAAGAGTGTTCATAAGGGATCCTCAAAAACTCATTTGGACACAATTCAATTCATTTTTGAGAAGACTTTTGCAATTGATCTTAATGCCTCATTTGATAATACTTGATTTGCACTTTCTGCGCCTAGCTCAAAGGCGTTAAAGAAAAGCACTCTTGGGAGATAACCCAATGTTTTCTTTTCAGTACTTTTTCTTTTATTTGAGTCTTGGAAGTTATTACTACTGTAATAACCTCTCCTTATCATTTTTATTTTGTTTTTGTGCCAAGAAGAACCTCTAATTTGAGGGAGGTAAGATTTGGGGAAGTTGCTGTCCTGAAACAGATTTCGGTGCTGCACCGTAAAAAATTGTGAAAATTCTCAGAATATCTTTTTGACCTGCGATTTCTTGTGCATATGCCCCAGGTTATGTACAAACTTTCATTAGTTTTGTACTTTTCGATTTGAGCAACAGAAGGTACTCGAAAAATTCGACCTTTGTCAGCTGTTCTGTTTTGATAGATTTCTGCCACTATTTGTGTTTGCCTCTTGATCGCTTTCTTTTTGAGTTCTTTTGATCACAGAACTTTTGGGGAAGTTGCTACAGTAGTATATGCTTTATATGTGGTGTTTTTTAGTTGAAACCTAAACAAAAAAGGGTTGATCTACTATTATGTTTATGCTAACGTTGCTAATAGAATTGTGTGAAGTTTTGTATGAAGGAAGTTTTCAAGTGTAGGGATTGGAGAATGATGAGATGAGATGAAGAATGGGCAAAATCTCAAGCTTGGGGATGCCCATGTCACCCCAAGAAATATCCAAGCGGTACAAGCGTCAAAGCTTGGGGATGACCCCGAGGCACCCCTTCTTCATCGGCAAAAATCAGGTCACCTTTCAACACACTATATTTTTATTGCTTCATATTCTATGCGTTTTTCTTGGAGCGTCTTTACTTTTGCTTTCAGTTTTCTTTTGTTTTTTTTGCTGAAATAAATGGTTGGAACCCAACAAATTTCTTTTGGAGAAGATTTACTTGCTTTTCATTTGCCAAGAACACTCTAGTTTTCACTCTTATTGTTCAATGAGTGTTCTGTTTTTCTAGAACTGCGTTTAGTTTTCATTTTTCACCTTGATTTTTGTTCAGATCTTGTTTTATCTTTGCATAAAGGTGAATTTAGACTACTGGTCTATGTTGTTTTTCATCAAAAGAGTTGTCTCAAAAAGGTTTGAATGGTGTTGGAAAAGAGAAAAAGTTTCATGCAAAAAAGTGGTACAGAAAGGAGCTTGTTTAGACTGTGGCTTAGAATTTTTCATGCCATGCTTGATATTGTTTTGATAGTATACTTAGTAGTTTTGCTGTAGCATGACTTGTCTCAAATGACTGAGATTGCTTAATGAGCCTTTGAAAAAATCATGCATTGTTTTTATTATACGGAAGCATTTATTTGGTTTTCTCCTTGATGCTTTATTTGGGTTGACTTGGCGCATGCTTACAACATGTTTGACTCTTAAAAAGTCGCCATAAGCCTCTATGATCATTTGGTTTTTGACTTGTGATGCCATTTTATGCTTCTCTTAATGATGTTTTGTTGCTATGCATGATTATGGCCGTTATTGCTCTCTTAGTTGGTCGCTCCCAGTCATTTGGTTTTTGACTTGTGATGCCATTTTATGCTTCTCTTAATGATGTTTTGTTGCTATGCATGATTATGGCCATTATTGCTCTCTTAGTTGGTCGCTCCCAGTCTTTTGCTAGCCCTCATTTTGTACTGAGTATGAGCTCTACTCGTGCATCCAACTCCCAAAAACCAAGTTGTTCCAATGTGTCCACCATACATACCTATTAGCAATTTGCTATTCCAAGTACATTTGACTTGCTTTTATCTATCCTTCGAATTAAACTCTTTTTGGTGTTATGTGAAAATTAGTCAGTAAAGCTCTCACGAACCTGATGGCACACTTTACTTTTCTCGCTTTTAAAATTTTGACATTGTGGCTCTTTTATGTTGATGTTATGCTTGCAAGTCGTAAGTTGGAAATTAGGCAAACCATGCCATCATGGGGTAAGCTTTCAACATTGCACTTTCTCTTATTTGAGTTGATATCGTGATCTTCTGTTTATGGATACTCTCGATGTGAAATATGTTGGGAATCTTGCGGAATCATGGAGTTTGTATATGTGTTAGAGAAATGCCTGGGCCGCTAATCTAAGCCATGCATCATTCATGGTGGAAATTTATAGCATGCCCATAGTGGACATTCGACGACGCATCTCAAAATAAAAAGCAATACCAATAGTAAATAAAAGAGATACCGAGGTGTTCATTGTCTGTTTGTCCTGTCATTTTTATGTGGGCTTGTTCCATGTCATCAGGCAAGGAGGTACCCCGTTGGCGGTTCTCAATGATATGCGTATACTTACAATGACAAGAGCTTGCTTGGGACCCTAAGTCGAGTAGCATGAGGTTTGGGTATTCGTACTTCACATGACACGAGGTTTTCAACTTATAATTTGTCAAGCATATGCTCATAAACGTTCTTGCATTAACTTTAACCATTCAAGATGCCTATGATGGGGGCAATGAGTGCTCAAAGCTAGCAAGTACCATAATTTTTGAAGGTTTATAAAACTTGCAATCACTGCTTCCCTCTGCGAAGGGCCTTTCTTTTACTTTTATGTTGAGTCTCCACCTTCTACCTTTATGCACTGCCTAAGAGAGCATAGTTGCCATTCTGAGTTTAATGTGCATAGTCCCAAAGTTTATCATTGATTGATTTATGATTATGGTTTCACTTGTTCTTAAATTATTTGTATCTAGTCGCCCTTTTAAACTTGAAGGTGTCCTATGCATTTATATTTTGTTATTCTATGAAGGACAAGCTGAAAACCATTTGCTATATTTTTCCATATGATTTGAACACATGTTTGACTTTCATTGTTTCATTATTCATGATCTTTCGTTTGTGTTTCTTTTCATGTTATAACATGGTTGCTAAGTTTTTATTGTTAAGATTATGTCTCTTATGCCCATGTTTTAAGTTCTTTGATCCCAGCACTCAATGCTTTACATAGATGATCAAGATTATGATGGTGCATGTCACCTCAAAAATTATTCTTTTGTTATCACTTACCTACTCGAGGACGAGCAGGAGTTAAGCTTGGGGATGCTTGATATGTCTCAAACGTATCTATAATTTTTGATGCTCTATGCTTGTTTATACACCATTTGCTTTGAGTTTTGTTACACTACATGGCGTTTTTATGCATTTTCCGGAACTAACGTATTAACAAGATGCCACGGTGCCAGTTCCCTGTTTTCTGCTGCTTTTGTGTTTCAGAAAAGTTACACAGGAAATATTCTCGGAATTGGACGAAACAAAAGCCGAACCTCCTATTTTTTACCAAAGCTTCGCGAAGACCGAAGATGAGACGGAGGGGGGCCAGGGGCCAGCCTCACCACAGGGTGGCGCGGCCCAGCCCTTGGCCGCGCCACCATATGGTGAGACCACCTGGTCCACCTCCTGACGCTGCCCTTTCGCCTATAAATTCCCCTCGACGGGAAAAACCTAAAGGACGAATTGCTTTTCCTCGAAACATACTGCAAGCCACCACCGTCGTCGAAACAAGATCGGGAGGATTCAGGAGCTCTTTCTGGCACCCTGCCGGAGAGGGGAATCCCTACCGGTGGCCTTCTCCACCACCATGGTCGCCTCCGGAGTGATGTGTGAGTAGTCTACCTTGGACTACGGGTCCATAGCAGTAGCTAGATGGTTGTCTCCTCCACCATGTGCTTCATGTTTAGATCTTGTGAGTTGCCCTACATGATCAAGATCATCTTTGTGTAATTCTTCATGTTGTGTTTGTTGGGATCTGATGAGTATTGGTACTATGTTGAGTTGATGTGCTGAATCATATATCTTATGTTATCTCTATGTTGTTTATGATCTTGCATGCTTTCCGTTGCTAGTAGCTATCTTGGCAGAGTAGATGCTAGTAACTCCAAGAGGGAGTATTTATGCTTGATAGTTGGGTTCATGCCTCTATTTAATCTGGGGGAGTGACAGAAACCTCTAAGGTTGTAGATGTGCTGTTGCCACTAGGGAGAAAACAACATTCTTGTGTCCAAGGACATTTGCTTTGTTTACATTACGTACTTTGCTTAATGCAATTATCTGTTATTCGCAACTTAATACTCAAGGGGTCCTCGGATGATTCCCCGCGAGTGGATTTTTAGTCATAGATGCAGTTGGATTACGGTCTATGTATTTTGTCGTAATGCCCAGAGTGAACCTCATAGTGATCCTCGTGACATATGTATGTTTTCTTTACTCTGTCAATTGCCCAACTGTAATTTCTTTACCCAGCATGTTATTATTTATCTTATGGAGAGACGCCAGAACTGTGGACCCCGGTCCAATTTCCTTTACATTGTTTTACCGTTTTACTATTACTCGCTCTATTTACTTTACTTGCATTACTATTATCCTTTTTCCACTCGATACGCTTAATCCTTTGTTCACAGCAAACTAGTGGGATTGACAACCTCACCGAAGTTGGGAGCAAAGTTCTTGGTTGTGTTGTGTGCAGGTTTCACGTTGCTGCTGGTGAAAAGCTACACGCCGACAAGCAGTTATCTGGCGCCCTTGTCCGGAGTGTCACGAAGCTAGCAAGCATCACCTTCTGAATTTTGGCTTTCTCCTACTGGTTCGATTCAACCTTGGATTCACAACTGAGGGAAACTTGTTGTTGTGCTCATCAAAAAACCTTCCTCTTGGGGTTCCCAACTGGGTGCCTTAACATCGCACCATCAGAGAGCTTCTTCCACTTTCCTTGCAGAGCGAGCTTGAGCTTCTTCAAAAGTCTCTTGAGAAACTCCTTGGTCATCACCACTATTTTGGTCCTCGCCTTGACCTTCAACTTGAGCTTGTTCATCAACATGAGCATGCTCATCATCTTGAGCTTGGCCTTGATCTACCGTTGGTGAAGACTCACCACCATCCAGTTGGTCTTGATATTGGCTTTGCTCGCTTGGGTGAGGGTCTAGAGCTTGTCTTTGGTTAGCATCAATCGGACCTTGTGAAGGTTGTGGAGCTTGTGAAGGTGAAGGCTCCACTTGAGTAGAGCATAGTCCTTCTCCTTCCGCCAAAAGGTGTTTCTGAATGGGTATGAGATGTCCCACACCCATTCTTCTTATGGCTCGAGGAGGTATTTCATCACCTACATCACAAACACCACTTTGCTCCACACGGGAGCCATCATTCTCGTCGAATCTCACATTAGAAACTTCAACAAAATGAGCGGACTCTTTTTCAAAGATTCTAAAAGCATGAGATTCGGCGGCATAACCAACAAAGATACCCTCAAGAGCTTTAGAGTCAAACTTGGACAAATGGACACCCATTTTAAGATAGAAGCACTTACAACCAAATACCCGAAAATACTTGATGTTGGGCTTGTTGCCGGTGAGGATCTCGGATGGAGTCTTGTTCAAGCCCTTGCGGAGATATAACCGGTTAGTCGCATGACACGTGGTATTAATAGCTTCGGCACAAAAGTTATATGGAGACTTAAACTCCGCTAACATGGTCCTAGCCATGTCCATCAAAGTCCGGTTCTTCCACTCGGCTACACCATTTTGTTGTGGAGTGTAGGAAGACGTGTATTGATGACGTATCCCTTCATCACTTAAGAAGTCATTCAATGTGTAGTTCTTGAACTCGGTGCCATTGTCACTCCGAATCATCAAGATATCTTGGCCATATTGATGTTGTACTTCATTGGTGAAGTCTTTGACGGTTTGTTGGGTATCATATTTGTGCTTGAAGAAGAATACCTATGTATATCTTGAGTAGTCATCAACAATCACCAAATAATACTTCTTTCCTCCTAGACTTGCATGAGTTGGAGGGCCAAAGAGATCCATGTGAAGGAGCTCTAGGACCCTCTTAGAAGAAATGATCATCTTGCTAGGGTGAGGAAGTTCATGCATCTTTCCTTCAATGCAAGCTCTACACACACGATCTTTGGCAAAGGTTAGATCGGTTAGTCCTAGGATGTGGTTACCTTTGTGAAGACTTTGCAAAGTTCTCATATTGACGTGGCCTAGCTGGCGATGCCAAAGCCATCCCACGTCAACCTTAGCCATTAAGCAATTCGCGGCTTTAGTGACTTTCTCCGAGAAGTCAATCACATATAAGCCATTTTCGACATGCCCAACAAAAGCTACTTTAAGAGACTTGCTCCACAAAAGAACTACAATCCCAACATCAAAGAAAGTTGCAAAGCCCATATCGGCAAGTTGAGCCACGGAAAGTAAATTGTAAGAGAGAGTCTCAACAAGCATGACATCTTCCACGGTAACATTTTGAGAAATGACAACCTTACCAAGACCCAATACCTTTGACCTTGAAGAGTCTCCATAGGTGACGTAGCCCGCACTAGATGGACCGGTGGGAAGCTCCTTCACCAACTCTTTGCTTCCGGACATATGATTGGTAGCACCACTATCAATTATCCATTGTCCCGCACCGGAAGCAAATTCCTACAAGAGATCAAGTCTTGTTTTTAGGTCCCCATTTTTCAATGGGTCCTCTTTTGTTAGTGACAAGGGTCTTAGGAACCAAAATATACCATGCAATGCATTCATTGGGTGATCCAACAAATTTGGCATATACATGCCCATCATAAGCACGACAAAGAACATAGGAGGGATTATATTTTCTCGCAAAGTTGTTGTGATTGGGAATTGCCCTTTTGGCATTCCCAACCACTTCCTTCACTATCTCACTCTCCTCCTCAAAGACATTGCCATCCTCATCAAAGCATATGTCATTTGGGATGCTCTTCTTAGGAGGAGGAGGAGTAGGCATGAGAAACTTCTTCTTCTTGTTGTTCTTCTTCTTGTTCCTCTTCTTCTTTGACTTGGAGATGAAGCCAAGTCTGATCTTGTCACCATGTTGCTTTTGAGCACTCAAGAGCTCATCAAGCCTTTTATCCCCGTTGGGAGGATCTTTCTCATAAAGAGGGTTAGTGTGACATGAACTTGCAATAAAAGTTCTAGAAGGGAACTTGGTTGCTTCTTTGGCAATTATAAGATTAAGTTTCTCATTTTGCAACCTAAGTTCATTAGCAACGGATTGCGCAATATCACAATCACTTTTAAGTCTAGCAATGTCCAAATTATGAGATTCTTCAAGACCCAACTTGGATGCCTCAAGTGCCATCCTAAGGTCTTGCTCAACCTCAAGGGATTGAGTGAGAGTAGAAATTTCATCGACATACTCACGAGCATGCCCTTCTAACTCAAAGATGCATTCCTCATTTTTATCATTAAGATGGAGAGATTCGTTATATTGATCTACGAGAATCTCAAAGCGAGCTTTGGTCTCCCCATGCAAAGTTGACATGAAGATGTCCATTTCACTAAGCTCATCCTTATCATCACTTGAGTCAACGCAATCCTTCAAAGATAAGCTTCTAGGTATGATGGGTGTGAGAGTAGGTGATACCTTTGTAGCGTGAGCCATTAGACACGTCACTTTGTTGTTGGTGCGCTTGGACTCGTTTGCGGAAGCGAAGAGGGATGACAAAGAGGTAGGTTTGGCAATGGAAATGGCGGCCCTTCCTACTTCTTCATCATTGCTTGCATCATCATCGGAGATGTATTCTTCTTGAGTCATCAATGTGTGTATTGGAACGGCTTTCTTCTTGTTGGAGTTCCTTGGAGGGTATGACTTGGCCTTCATATCCTTGCGGACAAGTCTTCCATTGTGATCCTCCACTCTTTCATAAGGACAATCCGCAATGAAGTGGTATTGGTTACCACAATTGTAGCAAGTCCTCACTCTAATTGTGGCCTTGGGCTTGGAGGGGCTAGATGACCTCCACTTCTTCATGAATGCCCTTTGAGCGAGAGCCATGTGCTCGGCATGAGCATACTTCATGTCCTCGGGACTTCCACTCATTATATCTTCCTCTTCCACCAAACTTGCTTTTTCATGATATGAGACTTTGGCCTTCAAAGTAAGGTTAGGAGCACGAACACCACGAGCACGAGAAAGAGCATCATCCAAATTGTTCTCGGAAATCTTTCTTGCAACAATCTCTTGCAAGATGTCATGTGCGGTCATCTTCCGGAAATTGGCATCTCCCTTGATTGAGTTCACGGTATCTTTGAAGAAGGGCAAGAGAGCTTGGATGAACTTCCTCTTCATCCACTTCCCATCACATTGGGTAGAGCCAAGATCAATTAGCTTCACTTGAAGTGCTGAGAGGCACCTATGGAGTTATTTGGGGCTTTCACCATCAAGCATGGCAAAGTTGTCCGCTTCGTTGTGTGCTTCATCATACTTGGATTCTTGAATGCTCTCATTGCCGATGAAGAGGTTCGTGAGAGCATCCCAATCGTCCTTGGCGGAGGTGATGTTGCGAACAAACACCTTGTCCTTCTCGGAGAGTGACATGTGGATGAGGTGTAATGCGGAGGCATTGAGTTGCTTGTCGATGAGCTCCCATGGTTGCAAGTTGTTCAAGTCCTTGTAAGATGGATGAAATCCCTGCTCAATGATCCTCCAAAGCTCAATAGACACAAAGTTTATGTGAGAGTGTTTTAGCAAGATAAATATTTTAATTTATCTGCATTGGCATTTTAAGTGCGGGCGTGCCAGTATACAGTTGTATACAAATAAAATGGTTGTAAATACATAGAGATAGACAACTTGTATTTCATCAGTTACCGATTCTTTACATACTCCCATCTCACATGTATTTTCTTTATTGCGCCTGAATATGCATCCAACGATGACGATTGTAAAGTTGTTGATTCCTGGAGTCCCGGAAGACTTTCCAGTTAATTATATTCATAGACTTAGCTTGTCCATGAAATACCTCCGATTAAACTATCGCAACCATGGTCAACATCAGTAATCCTAATGTTTTGGCCTCATCGAACTTAGCATTTCTCGTAACATACACAACACGATGAGTAGAAGAAGTAGAGCACACATGACACACTTGTTTAACGTGGAAAACCCAAATTGGGAAAAAACCACGGTGACACAGAGGCCAAATCCACTATAACAATACTTGTTTACATGAGATGTTAGAAAGAGCTTATATCCACCGACAAAAAAATTATCTGATGCTATTCGTGGCGCCTGGCTAGCCTTTTCTATGATCACAATCTGATGGTATCATGTTTCATTGGACGAAATTCTCATACAACTTCAAAGTAAGTGTTTGGCCTCATCAATCCAAAACAGCGTGTGTCTCCTAGCTTGCCTCGTCGGTCAAGGTGTATATGTAGTTTCCGGCCTCATCGATCACGGAAAAGAGCAAGCTAAACTAAGAATAAACATTAGATCGCTGGTTGATGTGGATCGTGTCTCTATAAATTGTTGAGATTGACCTTGCTTATTCCAATGTAGATGGCCAAGTTTTTATTTAATCTATCGCATACTCATTCCTTCCATGGAGACATTGGAGACCATCCAGTTCATGTACATGTGAGCCCGTTGAGTAGACAATGATAAACTTTTGGAGAGTGCCACAAGCCGTAAGGTGTCTTGAAATGTTGCAAGTCAATCATATTGCATTGCGAATGCATCGGCGGTGATGTAAATCATGTAAAGCCATGTGGTAGGACAACATATAAACAGGATCATGAAACGTTCATGGCGGTGATATAAATCACGTAGAGCCAGAACAACAATTATTATTGCCATTAACCATGAATATCATCCGTGGAAATATAAATTGCATAGAGCGCAGATGTCACGAATTGTAAAAGTCCAATCGCGGCGATATAAATTGCTTAGAGCTGAGATGTCACAAATCGTAAAAATCTCACCGACGGCGATATAAATCGCGCAGAGCCGAGATGTCACAAACCATAAAAATCTCACCGGCGACGATATAAATCACGTAGAGCCAAAATGATACAAAATTTCAAGATCTTATCGGCGACGATATAAATCGCGTAGAGCCGAGATGTTACGAATTGTAAAAATCTCATCGGCAGCGATATAAATCGCGTAGAGCCGAGATGCCACAAATTTTGAAGATCTCATCGGCGGCGATATAAATCGCGTAGAGCCGAGATGTCATGCATTTTGAAGATCTCATCGGCGGCGAGATAAATCGCGTAGAGCCGAGATGTCACGAATTTTGAAGATCTCATCAGCGGCGATATAAATCGCGTAGAGATGAGATGTCACGAATTTTGAAGATCTCATCGGCGGCGATATAAATCGCGTAGAGCCGAGATGTCATGCATTTTGAAGATCTCATCGGTGGCGATATAAATCGCGTAGAGCCGAGATGTCATGCATTTTGAAGATTAGATGTCACGAATTTTGAAGATCTCATCAGCGGCGATATAAATCGCGTAGAGCTGAGATGTCACGAATTTTTGAAGATCTCATCGGCGGCGAGATAAATCACGTAGAGCCGGATAAGAAAATATAGTAGGAAGAAGAAAAAGAACAAAGACATCGATGTGGCATACTACCTCCATGTAATTTACTCACCATGTGGCGCCATCGATCTGTGGCTTGAAGAAACCACCCAACGAAGATTGGAAGGGATGACCAGCTCCGGATCTGAACGGAACAAGCTGTGGTCGCAGCCTCGTAGGTGAGATGTGGTGCGATGATCTAGATCAATTTTTGTGGAAAAGAGCTTCGGCGTCGCGTGCGGCCGGAAAGCTCCTCCCTTTTCCTCTCGTCCCGTCGTGAGGTTCTTTTTTTTACATCCGATTGTGTTGGACGAGCTGCCGCCACTTGCCAACAGCTATCCGCGCAATCAGCGGATCAACCTCCGAGTTGTTAATATGCAGCCCTTATCACATTATCTAGTTTTAAACCGCTGATGTTCGGATCAACCCGGTCAATGGCAACCATGGTCGTGCGTGCTTGTTGAAAGCAACCAGATGAACCATACGTGCACATGTGAATAGTTCAACTTATTTGATTGCTACTAGCTGAGAACCAAAGGATTGATCAGTCCGCCGTGTATGTACTGCTGGTATACATACTTATTTGCTCTCTGACAGCTGGTCCTACTGATAATCATTTCATTGAGAGAGCTGCTCTTTGTATTTTCAAACCTCGCAAAATTCTTAGCTCCCGTGTGTGTGTGTCTCTCCTCAATGCTTACCATGCTATTATGCTATTGCTTATAGCTGAATAGAAATACTTTTATTTCTCTCATGCACACACCTTTGATATGCTCTTTCTTTTACTTGATGAGAAACCTTGTAGATATTTTGCACGAATTTGAAATTGTGATTTTAAATCTATAATATGTAAAACCATGACAAAATGTCATCAAACAAATGCCCCTCGCTAAGTAGAGTGCGAATGCGTAGCAATTCGGACTTTGCTTAGCGAAAATGAGCTCGCAAATCTTGTAACCTGCTAGCATAGACTGATAATAGAGAGCTATGTCCCTTAAGCAGCTTGTAGTATTTTCAACTATTCATGTAACCTCTTTCTTCTGCTACACCAGTAGTGATCGATGCATAAGTGTAGATTGAATCCTCTTACAATGATTACTTGTATCCAGTAGCATAACTTATCGTGAATTGGAACTACGACATTTTCTAGTTGGCTCAGAACATGTATAAACTGGCACAATCTTCATTTTCTTAAAAGCAAAAGTTGATCCTGTATTGTATCATGTATACCTAAACTCATCCCATATACCAACATGACTCAACGCAGCATGCGTTTGTTAATTTCTTGTTGAACTCTAACAACAAAGTGGCACAACACACACAAGTCTATGGTATAAGCTTGCTAGAATATTTTTCATTTTCAAACTTAGATAGATGTTTGAAAAAAACCGCGGCGAATATCCATGCCATGATAAAGTTTATATCTTAACCTTGTAGTTAATCTCAAACTATACTTCGGCAATGTCACAACGAAAGCCATGTCGTGAACATTTGGCGATAAGGAGTATATCTCATTTGTAAACTTGTATCTTAATTTTGGCAAAGGCACGACGAAACCATGTGTGTATATCCCATGAACAAGAGATAAATCTCAATAGTGTACTTTTTTTAAAGGGATTTCTATTTTCGTGCCCTCGGGTCCTTAGTTGTACTCAGTTTTCCCCAGCTCCTTAGTTTTTCCTCAGTTTTGTCCAAGCCCTTGGCTGAAACCGTCACCGGTGCTGGAACGGCCGGTTGCCCGACGGTTGAACACCTTTGACCGTTAACTGCTGACTAGTGGGGCCACGTAGAGCCCGCAAAGACACGTCAGAGCATCCATCTTTGTTTGACCGTAAGCATCGCCGTATCCCTGACCAAAACGCGGACGAGTGGGGCTTCGGTATATCGAATGACAAGTGGGGCCATGACGCTGATACAAGATGCAATACACGGGTAGGAATAGATTTTTAAATGGAGCTCTACAGCGATGGCACGGAGGAGGTGGCCTGCGGGGTGCCGAGATGAGATCGACGTCCACAAAGAACTGCATGAGGCGAGACCAGACGCATTAGATAGATATGAACTAGACGCGTTTAACCATGCAAAGAAGAGAAGAAATGGTCGAGGACATCGACGACGACCTCAACACTTTGACTGACGGTGTCGGACACGAACGCGAGCAATATAGAGAAAACTAGTGTCTCTCCTTTCTGGCGTGTATAGATAGGTGCTAGGGGAGTGTGGTGGCGAAGGGAAAGAACTCGCGGTGGTTTGTGGCGTCCAGCATAGCGGGGCGACGTGGCCGTGCCCACAGCGGCGTGCATGTTCGGCATTGGCATCAGCATGTACGTTCGTCATTGGCCTCGGCGGTATCTCTGGTGTGTCAGTGATCGGATGAGGGGACGGGATTAAGGGTGCATCCCGACGGTGACCTAGCAGTGGCGGCGAGCATGCATAGCCGTTCTAACCATGCCGATATCGGCATCGGCATCGTTTGGAGGCTGTGGTGCTCGAATCATGGTGGAAATTGCGATTCCCTATTATTTTTACATGCATAATATATAGAAAATAGCTAGATCTCTAAATCGATGCATATGAAGCTACATATATATTCTTGGTCATAATCCCCTTATCTAAAGGGGATGGATGCATGGCTTCACGTCGTCGTCGCTTTCATCGTCAGTATCTTCGTCGTCCGTGTAGTAGTACTTCCTGCACAATGTTACGTCGAACACCTTCACTGTGAGCACATCATCGCCTTCATATTTGAAGTGTAGGATGTAGCCGAAATCCACACCGTGCGCGATGGCGAAATTCTCCCAGCCCTTGTCGAGGTACATCCGGCCTTGTCCGTCAAATAGGACCTCCACGGTCCAGAGACGAGGACCGCAGTCAGCTGCTCGCAGATACACCTTTGCGGGCTCCTGGCCGTCAAGATAGTCCGCAAACTTTTGTGGGAGTGCCTGCAAAGAGATCGAGCGCCGATCGTTTGAAATTAAAGGCTTTTTGGAATATGCACATAATTAATCACATGCATCATATATGTGGGAACGCGTACGTACCTTCTTGGCCAAAGGGTCTTCATAGATGACGATTAAGAACTCCTCTATGATCAATGGCAGTGTTGACGGTGGTGGTGGCAATGATGATGATCCACCACCCAGGCCACCCCTTCCCCTTCCCCTTCCGGTCGGCGTCCGAGACGTGGAAGCCATGGCAATGGATCAAGTGTATGTGAACGAAGAAGAGAGAGGCAGAAACGAAGAAGATAGAGGAAGAACCTATTGACATGAGGGATGGCCGAGGTGGGGGTTTATAAGGACGAGATGACCGTTGTGGGGTTACATAATAAATTAAGGAGGAGATGACCGTTGTGGGTGTTTATATCTCAACAAAAAAGTAATGCCTAAAAGAAATGGAAATTCGTGATAGTTTATTATTTTACCGTGAAAAGTAATGCCTAAAGGAAATTCGTGATAGTTTATCATTTCACCGTGAAAAGTAATGCCTAAAGGAAATTCGTGATAGTTTATTATTTTACCGTGAAAAGTAATGCCTAAAGGAAATTCGTGATAGTTTATCATTTCACCGTGAAAAGTAATGCCTAAAGGAAATTCGTGATAGTTTATTATTTTACCGTGAAAAGTAATGCCTAAATGGAAATTCGTGATAGTTTATCATTTTACCGTGAAAAGTAATGCCTACAAGAAGTGGAAATTCGTGATTACCAAACTTGTTGAATCCGGTGGCCAACTCGTTATTTAGCATACATAGAGGGGTAGTAGTTTGCCACCGACAGATAGAGAGAGGGTGGCACGATCCTGCCCGTTAGATCATAGGATCGACGGTAGGTGGACACGATCCGTGTGACAACAGCTCGACCAATCAGACCAAGTTTGGGCTTCTGTGAGAAGGGAGAGGATAAAACTGAGTAGTATCAAGGATACAAGGGCAAGTAAATAGTAAACAGGCTAAGGAATTCAAATAAGAGATTTAGAAAAAGAAAAACACATGTTTTG
This sequence comes from Dactylis glomerata, assembly GCA_007115705.1. Lineage (NCBI taxonomy): Eukaryota > Viridiplantae > Streptophyta > Magnoliopsida > Poales > Poaceae > Dactylis > Dactylis glomerata. The sequence continues at coordinate 589,666 of QXEO01000327.1, read as the reverse complement.
TACAATGAAACCCAGGTTGGCCTACCTCAAAGTATTAGCAATTCAAATATACATGAGTGTAAAAATTATGGCCTCATTCAGACAAACTATGTTTTGGGTATAGATGTTTTGAGAAGGGGTTTGAGTGGAAAGCCATGAACCTTCATAGCTACTAGTGATTTCAGAAGTGGCCATTTGTGTGAAAACTTGATTTATATATGATTGTTATGATTTTATTTTGTGCATTAGTAGGAGGCACAATGATTTTATCTTTTTGAATTTTTTTGCGCATGAAATGAGTCAATTAGATAGCTTAATCCCATCTGTTGACTCTCTGTTGACCAGCCACTTGAGGGTAGAACTGAGTATATTGCACTAGCCAGTATTAGTACTCGAGGGGAAAACTGAGTACAGATATTTTTCCAGTGTAAGACTCGAGGGTAGAACTGAGTACACGTAACGGTGCTGACGTGCAGTCCCACGGACGCGTGTCGCGGTGAGCAGCGGTTAGCCGCGCGGTGCGCGTGTTGAGACCAAAACGTCAACTACTGAGACGAATCGTCACTTTGCCAGTACAGAGCCCCTCTCTCCCTCCCTCTGACACACACGCAACCACGCCTCTCACGTCCCATCACCTTCTCCAAAAAACCCCAGCCGCCCTACGCGCGCTCCCCTGCCGGCGATGGAGAAGAAGAATGCGCCGGCGGCCTACGCCCCCGAGCCCGTCGCCTCCGAGCCCGTCGCATCCGAGCCCGTCGCCGCCGAGCCCGTCGCCTCCGAGGGCGGCGCATCCAGACGCGGCGCCTCCGTGAACTGGGCCTCTCTCAGGGCTGACGGACCACTTCACAAGATCGGCACCTGCTTACTGGCGAACGAGGAGTACGTGGACACCTACGCTGCTTTGAGGCAAGTTTGTACAAATTGGCGCTCAGATCTACCTGAGCCCGACGTGCACCTGCACGAATGGATCATGGTAGAACACGCCCTTCCACGCGCCGCTGAGTTCTCCTTCCTCAACCTTCGCACATCCCGCTACGTCACCATCGATCTAACGGAATTTCATGCAAGGTTCAAATTCCTCCATATCTATAGAGTTAATCTATTTTTATTTGCAATCGTAAACATCTTAGTGTTGAATGTTATCTTCATCAACTCCCTTTTAGATACTACTTCGTCGGCTTTTACCGTGGCGTCATCGTGCTTGGCCAGAGGAACCAGCCGCACAAGATGCGGCTTCTGAACCCACTCACAAAGACATTGAACGCTACGTTTGAGGCGCAGATGCCATCTATGATTGTGCAGTCAATCGCTGTAATGAAGTCCCCGGCTATGCTCTTCGTTTCCACATATTACCCGGCGGAAATTGCTTGGGTCGATGAGAGCACTCCAACTAAGGGTATAGATGAAGATTGGGGAGAAGGAAGATTTACGATCGAGCACCATTCTATGCGTTGCATTACCACGTTCAATGGTGAATTCTATGCACTAGCTCTACCTTGTCTTTACCACAATTTGGAGTTCGGAACATTAGTGTGCACCAACAATGTCCAGTTGGAGCAGGGTGCGAGCAATGTCAACATGGAGACACTTTTTTCATTTCCAGAACTTGGAAATGACAAGTTCTACCTTGTGGAGTCGGATGGTGATCTGCTGCTTGTGTTGTTGGGCGGTCGTTTGGATGAAGGTCAAACATTGGTGTACCGTGTGGACACTGAGAGCCGCTCTCTCCATGCCGTCAATAACATTGGCAGTCGTGCCTTCTTCGTCCATCATGTCCGGTGTATCTCCGTCGACACCAGAGTGCACCCGACACTTCGACCTGGCTGCATCTACTACGCGGATATGGGTTATATCAGAGAGTACTTTGATGATATGAACGCCTGGGATGAGTGGCCACTACGTGTGGATAGATTAGGAAGGTACGGTCTGAAAGATGAACAAAGGCCATACCGTTTGGAGGATGTATTGGCTGCACACTGCAGACGGAAAGAGTTCAATGAATATTTCATTCAGACCAGAATAGGGAGCGACGAAGATATATATGATGAATGAAGAACAGATTCATCCATCATGGGCTATCCTAATCTTCATGTTGGGCATACATTGCGTCTTGTATTATTTTCAGCTTAGTTTGTCGTGAACATTAACATCGTTATTGGCTGCTTTTGGCTGCTGTATGCAGTTTATGTATTATACTTAGTTTTCTAGATTTATTATGCTGCTGTGAATTTATCCTATCCTATATTTGCTTCTAGATTTGCTACTAGATTTGTTACTATATTGGGCAAAAAATGAGGGCCAAAAGGCAACAATTATTGAAGAAAGATAGAAATAGAAGCTTCTCTAGATTTGATACTAATTTGGTGAAAAGAGAGAGAACTGTTACAGAGAGAGAGAGGGGAAAAAGGCGCTCTGAAAAATGCCAATTTGGGCCGAGAGAGACAAAACCGAGCTCTCACGTACAACCAAACGCGGTCTCGTCCTGTCCCACGCGGTCCCGTTCTACCAGCCCCACGCGACGCGGCCCCACACGACGCGGCCCCACACGTCAGCACGGAACGGTCAACTAAACGGCAACCTTCCCGTCCGACCGTCTGCGAGGGGTTTTAAACTAGAGCGAGGGGAAAACTGAGAAAAAGTTAAGCGGCTGGGGAAAACTGAGTACAACTAACGACCCATGGGCACGAAAATAGAAATCCCTTTTTTTAAAGCCACAACGAAACCCATGTTGTGTGTATGTCCATATCAAAAAGAGTAATCACATTTGCAAACCTGAATTTTTTTTAGCCACAACGCAATCCATGTTGTGTATACGCCATGATAGAGAGTCAATCTCATTGCGACCATAATGGTGCCAGCCAATAGGATGTTAAATCTCATGTATAAACTGCAGAGCCATGACGAAAATCCATGTCATGACCCGATGAAGGAAAAGAGGACCCCATTGCGACCGTGATGGTGCCAGCCAATAAGATCATAAGGTTCGATAGCTATAGAAGTATTCTCATAAGGTTCGATAGCTATAGAAGTATTCTCTTAATGGTGCAGCGAAATACCATGCCACTATCATAGAGCTTCCTGCGACTGTGTTTGAATAACAGTGCCAGCCAGGGTTTTACCACTATATACATGCCACTCCCCTTAATATTGAGGTATGCGAAAGATCATGCTTCACCTCAAGATAGTTTTATCAACTCTACTGCGATCGCCTTGCTGCTACGATGCCAACCAGTGGAGTTCAAAGGTCTCACAATTCCACATGAACCGCTCTGGCATGCTTCACTGCTCTTTCAAATGATGGCAAATCAAACACCGGCATGTCAATTCCGATGAGTACTTTCTAGTTGATGGAAAGCTAAAGTTACTATATCGATAATGTCGGTCGATACCAAATATTCCATATTTTGATATACACAAGTCATTGTTGGATCTATGCTCAACATGTTAAATAAAATATCATATCAACATCTGGTTTGATTACTGCCAGAAATATTGGTTACTGTCATAACCAGTATTGACCACTGCTCCAGTATTAAGAAGTAGACATGATATATCCGTTATGATCATCCACGTTTTATCTGTTGTATTGTAGCGGCACTCGTGACACATATAATACTTGGGCTTGCATATTTTTCCTCGTACCTCAGCTGAGCTCCATAAGACAATAAGTGAGTTCTCATAGTAAAGGAAATGGCATATGCCGAGCTTTTTGCCAGTACTAGCCTTCGGAGTTTCAGGCAGTCACTGTTACGAAACAACAACTTCATGGCTAGTTTAGCTTCACCTGATGGAGGACTTACTGCTAATTAGAGAGTGAATAATTTCTCAACTTGAATGTGTCTTTCAGTAAGATGCCGCATTGCAAGCTATCGTGCCCCTTTTGCAAGTTCTGTATTGACTCCAATTTCACCTTTAGAACCCCTAAATTCAGACATGAGACGCGGTACAAAAGGAGCTTGCTTTTTTTTTGCAGCTCAGCTATGTTTGAAAATATACTGGAGGGTACCGCAGACCACTTTTGTTACATATATACGATCAGTCTGAATTCTCACAAGAAAGTTTTCCTTTTTTACTGACGTAAATATGCCATGTTTACAACTCAGCTAAAATCTCGACAGTTTTCAAATGCCTCTCCATGTTTGGAGTGTGCTCAAATATTGAAGATCGCTTTCAACACTAGTTTCCGTGCTTCTGACAAAATATATCTTCAAAATTCCAGGCGAGACCATTATTAATATCTCTCACTGCCCCCGGTTGTTGCCCCTGCTGTATTTACTTTAAATGGACATGTTTTCAAAATACAAAATGGACATTCACCTGGATAAAAAGAGTTTGCGTGCCTTAACTTGGCATCACACGTCCCATTTCACCTTAGCTCAAGGTAGGAATATTGAGGTTGAGCCCCTCGTAAAAATTTCTCTGAACATTTATGGTGACCCTCGTGTGCCATTCAAATTTGGGCTATTGCATACCCTCTGAATATGGCAGCATCACTGTGCATATGGCTAAAGGAGAACAGTATTGATGCTTGAAGCCTTTTATTTTTTGAAGCTGGTTCAGTACAACTGCAGAAAGAATAGAGCCCCAATATCTCTGTAGCCATGCGACCTGACCAAAGTATATTAGATGATAGTGTGGAACTCGCAATATTAAAATTTGTATGATAATTGTGCCTTATATCACGGACAAGCAGATCCGTCAAGATGAACTTGGACTTAAATATCTTGTAACTTATGACAGCCAATGCAGTACTATCAGAACATAGGTTTCTCCATGGCAGCATAGCAATGGTTAATTGCCTCTGCTTTGACAATGGGCTTGGTGATAACAAGACTTTATTTGGATGCACAGTCTGACCGCAAATTACAGGATCTTCTCCTGCAAACTTGTTTATCTTTCATGAAAAAAATACCTCTCATGTTATAGATTTTAGTATTTCATAGAGGAATTTCTGCAATTCAAGCACGCGGGATGAATGCGACTTACAATAAATACTAGATTGATCCATTTGAACCCAAACTCTTGAGATGCTTCATGAATGAGTTTTGTACACCTAATTCTTTTAGAATCTATATCATTATGTATTAGCCTGTTCAGGTCCTGCCTTTGCTGCTGTTGGACTAATGTCGTTGATTCTTTCCTCAAGCCAAATGGACTGAATTTATAGTACTTGCAGTATCGTGACTTCTTCACTTGTAAACTATTTCAGATCGAAACCATTTGTGCTTTGCCCATAATAAATTCCCAGCTAGTATAATGCTAGCTCTATATTGTCGGACAAAAACTGATCCTAGTATAGACTACGCCATCTGCCGATCGTCATTTGGCTTAAGCTTGTAGAACCTGTGTTACACTTTTCTTCACTTATGTTTTAGCAAGGCACATGTCAAGCACTGAATAAGCTGGGATGTCACTTTCCCCTAATGTGATTTCACAATTTGCACATACACTGCTTTAGATTATACATGTTTCCAATAGTTGACCGTTCAACTTGCATGATCATCCCTTAGATCAAATACCTGTTTTAACCGGTAGTTGTGAATTTGGGTTGGCAAAGAAACACCTATTATTGAATCCCATATATTAACGTCGGTGTAAACCGACCAAACTTTCAGAGGCAACCAGATATGTGTGCCTGCATGGAAAATGAAGCATGCCCAACAACGCTGATGTGTTTGTATGCGGACAAAAGCTGAATCCAGGATGTGTAGTGCTTGGTTCTTTGCATAGGGGATCTAGGATAAACAACTCGTATTTGCCGCAAGCTCTGCCCCTACATAGTCATAACTCACCAAGAGCCACCATTTTAATCTGTGTTCCAAGCAAGATCCTATAAAGGAACACCATCACGGCCATTTCTCACATTCCGCTGGATTTTGAATAGTTCATTTGTTCTGTTGAAGGCGAACGGTAGTACCTAGATAAACTTCAGGATTGGAGTATAACCAATGCCAGATGTGCTGGAGATTACAGTGTAGTAAAATAACGTTTGCCCCACTATGAACTTTGAGTGTTTGTGCTTGCGAGACTAGTCATAAAGTGGCTGCCCGTTGACTGACTCTATTGGCTGATGCCTCAGTACTATAAATAAAAATGCTCTTTATCTTGCATGGGTATATCAGCCGAGCTTATATCTGACCTGATGCCTAACATACAGCCTCTGAGTAGCAGTTTTTTTTTTTCGAAATGGGGAAAGCCCCAGCCTCTGAGTAGCAGTTTGAAGTCACAAATGCTCTTCTACCTATGTTTCCAACAAATAAGAACATGCCATCATCACCAATGCAAAGTGTGACCTGAGATCCGATGAGGCACTATCGATGACCACTGAAGCGCAGCAAAGATGGGAGGAGAATCATGTCCCACCGGGCGTGCCATTTGTTTTAGCAAGATAAATATTTTAATTTATCTGCATTGGCATTTTAAGTGCGGGCGTGCCAGTATACAGTTGTATACAAATAAAATGGTTGTAAATACATAGAGATAGACAACTTGTATTTCATCAGTTACCGATTCTTTACATACTCCCATCTCACATGTATTTTCTTTATTGCGCCTGAATATGCATCCAACGATGACGATTGTAAAGTTGTTGATTCCTGGAGTCCCGGAAGATTTTCCAGTTAATTATATTCATAGACTTAGCTTGTCCATGAAATACCTCCGATTAAACTATCGCAACCATGGTCAACATCAGTAATCCTAATGTTTTGGCCTCATCGAACTTAGCATTTCTCGTAACATACACAACACGATGAGTAGAAGAAGTAGATCACACATGCCACACTTGTTTAACGTGGAAAACCCAAATTGGGAAAAAACCACGGTGACACCGAGGCCAAATCCACTATAACAATACTTGTTTACATGAGATGTTACAAAGAGCTTATATCCACCGACAAAAAAATTATCTGATGCTATTCGTGGCGCCTGGCTAGCCTTTTCTATGATCACAATCTGATGGTATCATGTTTCATTGGACGAAATTCTCATACAACTTCAAAGTAAGTGTTTGGCCTCATCAATCCAGAACAGCGTGTGTCTCCTAGCCTGCCTCGTCGGTCAAGGTGTATATGTAGTTTCCGGCCTCATCGATCACGGAAAAGAGCAAGCTAAACTAAGAATAAACATTAGATCGCTGGTTGATGTGGATCGTGTCTCTATAAATTGTTGAGATTGACCTTGCTTATTCCAATGTAGATGGCCATGTTTTTATTTAATCTATCGCATACTCATTCCTTCCATGGAGACATTGGAGACCATCCAGTTCATGTACATGTGAGCCCGTTGAGTAGACAATGATAAACTTTTGGAGAGTGCCACAAGCCGTAAGGTGTCTTGAAATGTTGCAAGTCAATCATATTGCATTGCGAATGCATCGGCGGTGATGTAAATCATGTAAAGCCATGTGGTAGGACAACATATAAACAGGATCATGAAACGTTCATGGCGGTGATATAAATCACGTAGAGCCAGAACAACAATTATTATTGCCATTAACCATGAATATCATCCGTGGAAATATAAATTGCATAGAGCACAGATGTCACGAATTGTAAAAGTCCAATCGCGGCGATATAAATTGCTTAGAGCTGAGATGTCACAAATCGTAAAAATCTCACCGACGGCGATATAAATCGCGCAGAGCCGAGATGTCACAAACCATAAAAATCTCACCGGCGACGATATAAATCACGTAGAGCCAAAATGATACAAAATTTCAAGATCTTATCGGCGACGATATAAATCGCGTAGAGCCGAGATGTTACGAATTGTAAAAATCTCATCGGCGGCGATATAAATCGCGTAGAGCCGAGATGCCACAAATTTTGAAGATCTCATCGGCGGCGATATAAATCGCGTAGAGCCGAGATGTCATACATTTTGAAGATCTCATCGGCGGCGAGATAAATCGCGTAGAGCCGAGATGTCACGAATTTTGAAGATCTCATCAGCGGCGATATAAATCGCGTAGAGCTGAGATGTCACGAATTTTGAAGATCTCATCGGCGGCGATATAAATCGCGTAGAGCCGAGATGTCATGCATTTTGAAGATCTCATCGGCGGCGATATAAATCGCGTAGAGCCGAGATGTCATGCATTTTGAAGATCAGATGTCACGAATTTTGAAGATCTCATCAGCGGCGATATAAATCGCGTAGAGCTGAGATGTCACAAATTTTTGAAGATCTCATCGGCGAGATAAATCGCGTAGAGCCGGATAAGAAAATATAGTAGGAAGAAGAAAAAGAACAAAGACATCGATGTGGCATACTACCTCCATGTAATTTACTCACCATGTGGCGCCATCGATCTGTGGCTTGAAGAAACCACCCAACGAAGATTGGAAGGGATGACCAGCTCCGGATCTGAACGGAACAAGCTGTGGTCGCAGCCTCGTAGGTGAGATGTGGTGCGATGATCTAGATCAATTTTTGTGGAAAAGAGCTTCGGCGTCGCGTGCGGCCGGAAAGCTCCTCCCTTTTCCTCTCGTCCCGTCGTGAGGTTCTTTTTTTTACATCCGATTGTGTTGGACGAGCTGCCGCCACTTGCCAACAGCTATCCGCGCAATCAGCGGATCAACCTCCGAGTTGTTAATATGCAGCCCTTATCACATTATTATCTAGTTTTAAACCGCTGATGTTCGGATCAACCCGGTCAATGGCAACCATGGTCGTGCGTGCTTGTTGAAAGCAACCAGATGAACCATACGTGCACATGTGAATAGTTCAACTTATTTGATTGCTACTAGCTGAGAACCAAAGGATTGATCAGTCCGCCGTGTATGTACTGCTGGTATACATACTTATTTGCTCTCTGACAGCTGGTCCTACTGATAATCATTTCATTGAGAGAGCTGCTCTTTGTATTTTCAAACCTCGCAAAATTCTTAGCTCCCGTGTGTGTGTGTGTCTCTCCTCAATGCTTACCATGCTATTATGCTATTGCTTATAGCTGAATAGAAATACTTTTATTTCTCTCATGCACACACCTTTGATATGCTCTTTCTTTTACTTGATGAGAAACCTTGTAGATATTTTGCACGAATTTGAAATTGTGATTTTAAATCTATAATATGTAAAACCATGACAAAATGTCATCAAACAGAGAGCGCATGTTATCTTGCCAATTGGCAAAGCTAGAAGCATCAAGTGGTGGCAGAGCACCGCATGAAGCAAGGTGTGGCATTTGAAGCTGTCTTCTAGAGACATAGCTCACCGGAGGTGGAATCCCCAAGCTTTGTTCCCTAGGTGTGTTACCCTTATTGTTTGTGTCCTCGTCGCCCTCAACAACCTCAACCTTCTCTGGATCATCCTCGTTTAAGGTTGGCTTATCCGAGGGGTTAGTCGGGGTCGGTGTAGTAGTACTAGACGTACCACTAGCGAGGCCTTCAAGTTGAGTTCCGTGACTTGGATTTCTGCCATCATGGCCCCCATTTGGGTCATGAGGGTGTTGAAATCCAACTTAGTGACGGGATCCTCATCGCCCATATTCTCTTAGGCGGTTAAGCCCAATCAAAGAGCTCCCGCTCTGATACCAATTGAAAGGATCTTAACGAGCGACTAGAAGGGGGAAGGGTGAATAGGCGCTACACAAATTTTTAGTCTTTTTCAATTTTAGGGCTTGACACAAAGTAAATTCACTAGATGTGCAACTAGGTGAATTTCCTACAAGTGACAAGCAAGCAAGAAATATGTAAATAAGTAAGATACAAGTAAGGGAGCGAGATAACCGGAATGTGGAGACCGGAGACACAAGGATGTATTCCCGTAGTTCCTTCCTTTTGAGGGGAAGTACGTCTATGTTGGAGAGGTGTGGTGACACGGAGTTGACCAATGCCATGGAGGCTGATACATCTCAAACGTATCTATAATTTTTGATGCTCCATGCTTATTTTTACACCATTTGCCTTGTGTTTTGTTACACTTCGTGGCGTTTTTATGCGATTTCCGGAACTAACCTATTGACAAGATGCCAGAGTGCCAGTTCCCTGTTTTCTGCAGTTTTTGTGTTTCAGAAAAGCTACACAGGAAATATTCTCGGAATTGGACGAAACAAGTTCTGGAACTCCTATTTTTTCCGGATGAAGGACGAGGACCAAACGGGAGACGGAGAGGGGCCAGTGGCTGCCCACACAACAGGGGGGCGCGGCCCAGCCCCTGGCCGCGCCCACCCATTGTGTGACCACCCTGGTCCACTCCTGACGACGCCCCTTCACCTATAAGAAGCCTCCCGACGGAAAACCCTAAAACAATTGGCGAAATTTCTAGAAGAGTTCCACAGCGCCGCTGCCGTCGAAGACAAATTTTGGGGGATAGAAGTCTCTGTTCCGGCACCCTGCCGGGACGGGGAAGTGCCCCCGGAGCCATCTCCATGGGTCTCCATCGCCGTCTCCGCCGTCTCCATCAACCTTGCTCTCTCCTATGATGAGGAGGGAGTAGTTCTCCCCCGGGGCTGAGGGCTCTACCGGTAGCTATGTGGTTCACCTCTCTCTCCCATGATGTGATCTTTATGTGATCGTGAGCTTTGTATCTAGTTGAATTGGTAGATGTTATTATTCAGATATTATGCTACTCCAGTGCTTTATATTTGTAAACTCCGGAGATACCTTGTATCATGGTGTGACGGTGACAGTGTGCGCATCATGTGTGTCTTTTTGGTTAATGTCTCTATGAATTGTTGGTGTTTGTTGGAACCATCTAGTGCGTTCACGGTGACAGTGTGGGACAATCTAGTTTGGGGAAATACGGACTTTGAGGAGTGCTTCGTAGCCCTACGCATGATTAGTGTTTGTTATCTACTGGAGAATTGTTTTGAGTTGCATATTGATAACAGTATCTATTGGTTCAATTATGTTATATTTGTTGGGAGTGTGTCCACTAGTGAAAGTATGATCCCTAGGCCTTGTTTCCAAGCATTGCACACCATTTCCTTTCAGTTTTGTTACATGTTTGCTTGCAGCGATATTTATTTCAGATTAGATTTACTACTCATAATCATCACTACTACTTGTATTTCACTACCTCTTCGCCGAACTAGTGCACCTATACATCTGACAAGTGTATTGGGTGTGTTGGGGATACAAGAGACTTTCTGTATCGTAATTGCAGGGTTGTTTGAGAGGGATAGCTTTGACCTCCTCCTTCCTGACTTCGATAAACCTTGGGTGATCCACTTAAGGGAAACTTGCTGCTGTTCTACAAACCTCTGCACTTGGAGGCCCAACACTGTCTACAAGAACAGACACGTGCATAGACATCAAGCTATTTTCTGGTGGCGTTGCCGGGGAGGTAAGGTAAAAGGTACTCGCATCCTCCTATGTGAGTGCTCGAAGTTATTTCCTTTAGATTCTGCAATTATATCTTTTTATTTCTTGTTTTTATTTTCACTAGTTAGGCTTAATGGAAAACAAAGAGTTCTTTAGTATTTTTCCTATGTTAGGATATGAAGTGTTTGAAGAGAAAATTGAAAAACCTTTGGAGCTTAATTTGCATGCTAATAGTGTTGTTAGTATGAATGCTTTGAACACCGTTATTGCTAATGCTATAGAAAAGCCTATGCTTGGGGAAGCTGGTTTTGTTAAGCATGATATTTTTAGTTCCCCAGCTTTAGTGGAGAAAGTTTGCTCTGATGATATTTTATATCCCATATGTGATAATTCTTATGATGCTTGTGCTCCTCATCCTTTTAAAATACCTATGAAAATTGTTGATCGTGCTATGAATAACTGCTATTTAGGAGATGGAACTGTTCATCCCGGTGATCATTTGCTCTTTATACATGAATTATGCGAGTTGTTCAAGTGTGCAGGTATTTCGATGAACCAAGTTAAGAGGAAGCTATTTTCTTTATCCCTGAAGGGCAGAGCTGCGGAATGGTATAAAACACTGAAGGATGGCCGACCTATTGATTGGGAGGAAATTGTACCTCTCTTTTATTCTAAATTTTATCCTTCTAGTGAGGTTTATAAAGATAGGAATTATATTTATAATTTTCATCCGCATGAGGGAGAAAGCATTGCCCAAGCGTGGGGAAGATTGAAGTCACTAATGCTCAAATATCCTATTCATGATCTTCCTCGTAATATTGTTATTGATAATTTTTATGCAAGGCTTTTAGGATATTACAAGGACTATCTAGATGCATGCCTGGATGGGTATTTCACATGGAAGGATGTTGACGTCAAGTGGGATCTGCTTGAAGCAATTCAAAACAATATTGAAGATTGGGATAGCGACAAAGGTAAAGGATCAGGTATGAATTATGAATATGATTGCATTAAGTCTTTCGCTGAAACTGCTAATTTTCAAGAGCTTAGTGCTAAATATGGTCTTGATCCTCAAATTATGGTTGATTGCTTTAAAGCCTTTGCTTCCCATATTAATGTTCCTAAAGGAAATGGGGATGCGTATCATGAACCTTTTAAGGACACTTGCATAGAAAGTGATATTGTTATTGATGATTGCAATAAACATGCTCAAATTTATGAAAGTACTACTTCTTATGAGCATATTAATTTTTGTGGAGTACATAGACCTTGTGAACAGAGTCACAACAAGGAAGATTATTGCATCATCCACGGGAATGAAGAGACCCAAATGTGGCTCAAGGCTCTAGATGAGCTTGGTGAAAAGGTTTGCGAAGTTTATCCTTTTCTTTGTGAATTTTGCGATGACACGGGTCATTTTAATTTTCAATTCTCAAGCCAATATCGTGACTCTTTTAATCAAATGAGTACCGTAAATTTGTATTGTGATGACAAGATTACTCTCAATCAACATGATGAGCTTACTTTGTTCTTGGGGTGTGAAGAGATATCTAGAAAGACTTCTTTGGTAGATATGCATGTTTGTGATATTAATAGCACCCTTCGTGGTTGTCGTCTCTATTGTGTTAAAGATTGCCTCGCAAATACATACATACAAAATCTTATAAAACATGATGTTTTGCCAAGCTATGACAGGACTGATAGATGTTTCCATCTTATTAATAGAGAGGAGGAATCCTCCAAAGTTTCTTCTGTTGTTCCTGTCAGCAGACCAGATTATATGGAAAAAATGCCTTTCAAGTCTCTCCCTCCCGAAGGAGAGAGTAAGAAGAGTAAGAAGAAGAAGAAGAGGAGTAAAAGGCGAGAGGAACGGTATCTTGCCCTAAGCATGTTGCTCCTATTATAGATTATGATAATTCTGATCTTGATGATGTTCCCATGCCTGTTACCTATGTTAGTGATCATGATTGGGAAAAGCACTCTACTTTTGATATTAAAAATCTTTTTGGTACCAATTCTAAGGTTAATAATTGTTGTACCATTAGTACTATCCATGTTCCTTCTTATGATGATATGTTTGATGAATATGCTTTATAAAATAGCTATTCTCTAGCTTGTGATGATACTAAACCGCTAGTTTATGATGGTTACAATGATGAGTATAATATTTTTAGTTCATCTACTTTTGAGGAGAAAATTAGTTATGATTACAATATGCCTCCTGTTTTTGATGATTATGGTGATGAGAATAATTATTCTGTTGAATCTGCTCCTACTACAATTATTCATGTGGGGAGTATTAATTCTTTTATACATGTGGCTCATGATAGGGATGCTTTATGTGATAGTTATATTTTTAGTTCTATTCATGATGTTACTGAAAGTTATTATGAGAGAGGGAAACATGGTTTGATGGATCTCAACAATATTGAGTTTCCCCTCTTTATGTTGCAATTCTTGAAGTTGTACTTATTTTGCCTTCCTATGCTTTTTGCTTTGCGCTTTCATGACTTATCTCTTTACAAGATTATTTTTCATAGGAAGTGGTTTAGATTTAAATGTGTTTCATATTTGCTTTTTGATGCTCTCTTTTGCTTTAAGTTCCTATATAGCGCCTTTGCCTTAAGCTCTTATATGGCGCCTACATGAGCATCTTTTCAAATCACTGCGCCTAGCTCAAAGGCATTAAAGAAAAGCACTCTTGGGAGATAACCCATTGTTTTACTTTCAGTATTTTTTATTTTATTTGAGTCTTGGAAGTTATTACTACTATAATAACCGCTTCTTATCCTTTTTATTTCGTTGTTGTGCCAAGAGAAGCCTCTAATTTGAGTGAGGTAAGATTTGGGGAAGTTGCTGTCCTGAAACAGATTTCGGTGCTGCACCGTAAACATTCGTGAAAATTCTCAGAACATATTTTTAACCTGCAATTTCTTGTGCATATGCCCCAGGTTATATCCAAACTTTCATTAGTTTACACTTTTTGATTTGAGAAACAGAAAACCCTCAAAAAAATTGACCTTTGTCAGCTGTTCTGTTTTGACAGATTTCTGTCACTATTTGTGTTTGCCTCTCGATCGCTTTCTTTTTGAGTTCTTGTGATTACGAAACTTTTGGGGAAGTTGATACAGTAGTATCTAAACTATATTAAAAGTGTAGAGGTGATGGATGCCCGTACGTCCTTCCATCGATAAGGGTATCCCGGCAGCATTTCACACGAATGGGCTAGGCCCATGCCACGCACACGATCCGCTTCCCAGAACTCCTCGCACAAGCACGATCCCTCCGGGAAAAAAACGCACCAGCACGATCTATCCCTTCCGGGCTCCAACCTCTCGCACGGCCGTGCCTCCAACTCCGCCTCCTCTTCTCCTCCCCGCCGCCCCTTCGCCTGCGCCCCTGCTTTCCTCTCCTCGCCGACACCGTCGATTCCGTTTCCGTCGGCGAAGGAAGCGCGGAGGAGGCCGTCGAGCAGTGCGACAAGCCCCGGATGCTGCAACGGAGGGTGCTCGCGGGCGTGGCCATAGGGGCGCTGTTGCCGCAGCTTCCGCCTCCGTCGGCTAGGGAAGAGCAGAGAATAGCGACAAGGCCCGGAGGGTGCTCGTGGGCGTGGCCATCGGGCGGGGGCGCGCGACGTCGTGGTCGCCGGCGGCTGGGTGTTTGCCGCCGCCATGGCTGTCGTCGGCCTCGTCGGGGCCGCGCCAATTGGGAGGTGGCCGTTCGAGGGAGGAGGGTGACCACGCGGCGCTGTGCCTGGCTGTGGGGAGCCAGCCACGGCCAGGGGATGATGAAAGGGGGCGCCATGGGGGATATGGCTAGAGGAGGGGGGAAATTGGAAGAGGAGAGGAAATGGATGTGTAGTTGTTGGAAGATCGAGAGAGGAGAAAATAAATATATGAGAATTCTGTTGCTGCTGTGTTATTTTGTGCTACTGATTTTACTGTTACCATCGGTGCTACTCTCCGTGTTGTGATTCTTTTTTGCTCCTACTGACAGGTTGATTCTTTTACAAATTACATATTCAGGTGTTTTGTACATGAATGAAGATTATAAAGGTACATCCTTGCGATTTATTTGTCAATATCAAAATATGTGTTAAATAGGGTGTGGAACTAAGAGTAATCTGATTATGTTTGTCGAAATGAGTTGATGTCCATGTTGATTTTGAAAGGTCTGACAGATTGCTTCACACAAGGCATGCAGCATTTTCTGTACTGGTACCGTGAAGATATAAATCTCATGGCAATTTCTGTACTGGTACCATGATGGCATACATTGATAATTAGCAACGAGTTCTGGATTTCCTAAAATCTTGTTTCTGCCGCAAATATCACGGCCTATATGCTAATGATTTGTGGATTCTGAAGAGCTTGGATGAGGCGCACAGTTTCCCATCATGATACGTTTCTCTCAGTTGTTGCTTGCTTTAGGTCGCGTTTTAATCAGCAGCGGAGTGCTCTTGTTTTTTAAGACCTTTGCAGGGTGGGTGCCGGGCTGGGACGGCGAAGTTGACCAATGCGTATGATCTTCCTGCTAGGTTGGTGATTTCATTCTCCTTTGGTGAGCAGATAGACTACATACTTATTACTTAAAAATGAAGACTGTAATGTAGTTAGGCAACCAACGTTGAACTTGAGGTAATAATGTCATGTGTTTGAAGTCCTTTCGTAATTGCAAATTTTGCATCCATTATTCTTTTTTTAAAGAAAAATAGGACAATCAAGTTGACCGCAACATGAGTTTTTGTGGATAATTGTTGTGTTATCTGCTCTTGTCATCTTATTGTCACCACTTTCGAGCTGCAAAGCTGTCATCAAAAGAGTAATTGTAGGTATGATGTAAGTTCATGGTGGATTAGCCTCACATGCATTTGCAGACAATGAACTTCGATACCATTAGTAGTCTCCACTATAAAGTTTGTTTCGATAACTTGGTAAACTGTTAGGTCCTATTGGTGAAGTACATTCATGTAAATTAATGGACAAAGCCACAGAGGCCACAGAGCACCATGTTATAGCATATGTTTATATGAGCATGAGCAACTATGATTTCTTGGTCACAGTTCATTTACCCAGTGACCCTGGATTGCACTCCGAGCCTGAGATACCCCACCCAATTACTGTTGTGAAGATCAGGTATTTTCATGTTGCCTGTGTTAAAGTGGGGGCTGGGCAGGATATATTTTATCTTGAGTCTTAATTAGAAATAAGGACAAAAATTATTGTGTATTTCATCATTCAATCTCTACAGTTTTCTGAATTTATTGAAAACTGCTACTTTGCATGTTGATTTCAGATTTCTTATGGCCATGACAGGAGTGGTGCACACCATCATCTATGATCTATGTGAGATTCTAAGACACAATTGAGCATATATAAATGGATATTTATGCTAACGTCGTTTGTCATACAAAGAAATATCTAGCTGAAGGTTTATGATTGAGGATCTATTGATGTTCATGGCCACCGATTTCACGCATCACGTTTCTTTGGAAAACCATGGAAGGCTATTTTTGGTTAATACAGTTGTTTGTGTCCATGGACGCTGTTCCGAAGTTGGCGCCTTGCAAATAGACAAGACGCACCACCTGAGAGGATACACGAATCAAGTTCCTCTCGAGGGAGAGCTAATGAAGTAATGATAACTTGATGAGCAACATTCTTTCGGTCTATGCATTTTCTATAAGTATATTTGGATCTTTGAGTTGTTCTACACGATCTGATCCAGGTAAACATCATCTTAAAGCCAATTACGTGCTTGTTTCAGCATAAGAATTATTTTGCTTAAAAAATTGGAAAATATAACATGTCTTGTGATTTTTCTAGAAATATAACAAGTTGATTGATGCACACATTACTTTTTATTCCAATTCTTTGCATATGGATGTGTATAGCTTGCGTGCATAGTTTCCAGTTATTTTGCGACTAGCCCGACTTTCAGAGATTGTGATGGAGGCCTCTCGGGAAAGGGTATCGTAACCAACAGAAGTTTAACTTCATAGAGTTATCTAGGTCATGGACTGATCCATATCTTCTCTCGCAGGTAAGCACCCCTGCCTTCTAAGGGTGTAATGCTCTGTTGATCAGATGTTCACCACTCTCCTATTCTGTAGTTAGTGGTTCATATGGTTTGACGGCGGCGGATGAAGGCAGTGAGTACACCGTGCTAACTTCCAACATGAAATTTCTTCTAGCAATGGGCTTTAGTTACATCCAAGTGAAAGAAGCCTGCAACATATTTGGCCAGAACTTGAACTCGATGATCTGCTACCTTGTGGAGATTGGAGGCATGAGAATATCTGCAGGTAGAAGCAATCACCGGAAAGGAAAGGCTGTTGAAGTGTTGAGTGATGCAGGCAGAGAATGAGAGCGTTAGACATGAATCTACAAAATAACGGTATAGCATTTGTGATTTGAGATTTGAGATACCAATGTGGTGCTGCCGTGTTCGGAGAAAATAATGATTGAAAGCTACTCTCAAAAGTACCTACGTTTTGTCCAATCTGGTGTCTGAATGGCCGTTGTACTTGTGATGTGTTGAAAACAAACACATCGGGGAAAATAGAAGATTGCAGAATGGAGTGCATGGTTAACATGAAGAGGAATAATCATCTACTCCAGTAAGCAAAGCATGTGCAAATGAAATCAGGATGTAAGTCGGCGAGGACGACCCTCATAAAAAATATGATAAAATAAATACTTTGGCTTGATTACTCCTTATTTTTCCATTTTTTGTCTCCATAAACTTTTTTAATAGTTATTTCAGCTCTTAGCTATTGTTTTTCTGTTTAGAGGGTTACAAATTTAGGAGAATAATATTTGTTAAGTTATTGATGTGAGTTAGCTTAATCTCGAGTCAGGAGGTTTCTTACAAGGTGAACTTTCAGGCTTTCATCTCAGATGTTTGTTTACATAATTATAAAGTATTAGACAATATATTTAACTTCTAACGATGGTATCTTTATGTTATTTTTTTTAAAGTGAAGGAAAAAATTGCCACACGGCTCCCGAAAATAAAAGGTCACTTCTATATAACCTGTACTTGTGTTTGAAAAATGGTTTATAGTTAGGAAAAGGGTAATACCCATCATCCTATGTATATGTCAGGACCTTTAGTTAGGAATAAGGGAGGGATACAAAAAATAGTAAATAACAAATATAAATTATTCTATATATCCACTAAAACTCCAAAACAATTGAGAAATAATAATAAAATAGAATTCCACCAAAGATCAAAATCGATTTTTTATTAAATTTGTTTGTTCAGTTCTCCTTATTTGCAAACTTGATATGTGCGATAAAAAAAGAAACTTGAAAACCCGTAGCAACGTACGGGCATTCAACTAGTATGCTTTATATGTGGTGGTTTTGAGTTTGAAACTGAACAAAAAAGGGTTGATTCACTATTATGTTTATGCTAACGTTGCTAATTGAATTGTGTGAAGTTTTGTATGAAGAAAGTTTTCAAGTGGGTTATTGCTGATTTGTTACTTATTATCGGTGGTCTATGGACTTGTTGTTGATAGTTAAATTTTTTTTGTTATATGATGAAACTATTCAACGCCTGATGTATACTACAATATTTGTAGATATTTTACTTAAATGGAATTCAATGCATCCTATTATGAGGTGAAACCTAAACCCATAATTAAAATAAGACGATAATGGATATATTTATCGTCTGTGGCAACGCACGGACATTTTGTTAGTCTATATAAGTACGCAATAACTGTATATGCAAAATAGCCTGCTACCACCGGTGGTAGCTATGCACCCATCATCCACCATTAGATTCTCTATAGGGAGCATGTGATTTTCTACCAGGAGCACAAGAGTTAACAGACGAAAGCGACGGTGTTTGCATGCATATTCCTATCTCTCACCACCTCAACACACCACCTCAACACACCACACCATGTGTTTGGAGAGTGTGCATGGCAACTAGGTGTGGCATTCCCAAAATCACCACCTTGATCGGTTAGGAACTCATACAAGGCAACTCTGCAGGTTACTTGGTTAGTAGAGTGTGCATGGCAACTAGGAATGACATATCTTAAATCACCACCTCCTCTAGCCATACACGGTTGCCATCCTAGGTAGACATTTAAGAGTGTGCATGGCAACTAGGCATGGTATGTCTAAAATCACCACATGCTCTAGCCATCCACAGTTGCCATGCTAGGTAGCCATTCAAGAGTACCATGTGCATGCAACAAACGGAGGAATTTTATCCGTTATTACCGTCATCTCCTGCTCTCTACATCGCATGCGGAGAAATACCATGCTCACATAATCTAAGGACTATGCATGCATGCATAGCTACCACCGGTGGTAGCAAATCCGCGTTGAACTGTATATTATCCAAACTCATAAAAAACATCCAATTTCATCGTTTGTATATCCAAACAGGAATTGAAAATAACTACCACTTTGTGATTCCAACAACACAATACAGGCCATCCAAACAACATAATTCAAATTGTAAGTCATTACCTTTCCATCCCGAATTTGGAATTCTCACTCAATTCAATTCCAGAAATCATTTCTGTGCATCCAAACAAAACGTTATGCTTATTCAGCCAGGACGCTCCCTGTAAAAAGATCTCGTTGATTTTGCAAAGAAGAAAACGAACGCTTCTCTATCAAGGGATGGCGGCGCGGTTCCGACCAAACGGCTAGCACGCACGACCCCCACTCCGGCAGTAACCAACCAAAACCGCACCCGCACTTCCCTCTTCTTCCTTCTTCCCGCCTTTCGCCCCCCTCTCCCCAACTCCGCTCCTCGCAACCCCTCCCAAATCCTCCAACCCCGCGCCGCGCGCCGCACCAAACCCTAACTCCGGCCCCGTCGATCGCGTTCTCCCCACCAATGGGGGGCCCTCCCGCCCCCGCACGCGCCACCTCCTCCCGATCCTCGGCGCCCGCCCGCCGCTCCGCCCGCCACGGCCCACCGAGCGGTGGTGATCATCAGCCCCCATCCCCGCCATCGTCCAAGACGGCTGCGGTGGATTCTCCGGGCGCAACGGAGCCCCGCCGCCTGGTACCCATCCGCCTCCGCACCCGCGTCCATCGCCTCCCCTCGGCGGCGCCCTCGGCCTCTCGGATACGGCGCGAGTCCCCCGCGGCGCCCCGGCGACGCACGGTACAGGAATGCGCGGAGGAGTGGGGGAAATCGAAGGCCGCGTCAGGTGCCCCGGAGGAGGACTGCGTCCTCCCTTTCCTCCAGAAGGGCGCGCCAAGGAAGGTACGTACGCGGCCTGCCACCGGCCTGCAACTGCAATTGACAAACGATTCCCCAGCTCTTCGATTTGCGCACTCTCGGTTCTAGGTTTCGGCCTACGGTAAAGATCATATTTGTGGGCTTCCTGCCCGTTGTCCTTGGGTTGAATTTGGTCCCCGGAACTCCGAGAGCTCCAATTTGTTGCTGTATCCTGTATCGTGGGTTTGATTTTGTTACGGGGAGACTGGGTTGTCGTATTGTGGTGTTGGCGGAAACAGATAATTCCCCTCTTATCAAATTTGCGCGTCCAATTTTGTGTAGCAGCGCGCGTCAGGAGTAAGAGATGCTTTGCGTTCTTGATTTCTTGTAAATACGGGTTGCGTTTGGTGTGTCGGAACGAGTCTTGGTTGATGTGGTCTGCCACGACATGAATGGAATGAGAACAAACAACCCACGCTCCAGAAATATGGTGCCCGTAGGATTTTCTGTGTGTTTCTGTACAAAAAAAATTCCACTCATGAGCTATTTCGTTGTTTCCCCAAGGATCCCCCTTTTTTTTTGAAAAGGTCCAAGGATCCCCCTTGTTCGGCTAGACTCCATTTGATTTACTAGGGTCTAGTTTTCGTTTTTATGTATATGCTTTCGGTTATTTATGGTTACTATGAGATATTGTTTGCTGTTGTTGGTATGAGTTGCGATGAGTAAGCTCCTAACGAGTGGGGGGCGGTATTTTAGGCAACAAGGACTTGCATTGTGAAATTTAGTAGCTAAACATATTGTAGTTACTTTCCCTGTTAACTTTCTGTCTGAAATGTAAACTACACTTCAAGGGGATCAGGTCCTGCAACAACTCTCTTCCATAGCCACAATATGCTGCTTGCATTTACTATTGCAGAAAGAACAATTTTTGTTGACCTTAGCTAACACTGCTGCATTTGAATGTTTTGTTAGAACAACAATGGTATTCTCTGCATCAGAGATAGATTAAACTACAAGGTTATTAAAATCTTTCGGAAACCTACCGGATCTCAACGCATTTCTGCATATCTGAACATTTGTAGCGTCGTTTTACATGCGCATATTCAACTTATTAACACCTCTTATATCTCTGTATACAGACCAGCCAATAAAACACATGTCGGAAGTACTGTTTGCAACACTGAATGCGGTAATTGTCGATATGCATCGATTACTGAATTGACTCGTGCAGGGATTTGACAACCAAAACATTAGGTTTTGTAAAAACAGGATGAACTGATAAATGGGGGTGCTTGTCAGGTTGCACGGAACTCATGATACAAGCAGAAAAAGAAACAAAAAAGGTGTTTGGAACAAAGAACATTGAACTTCATTATGGTTATCATTATCATTTTATCTTCATAAGCCATTGAGAAGAAATGGATATACTAGATGGATTTGGATATCACACATAAATTTGGAGAGAAAATAAGCACTGTAACAAACATGTGCAAATCAGTGTACACAAGGATTATATCTCTTCAGGGATATCCTCACATCAGAAAATGTGGTTGGAAAAACTTCCTTTTTGTAGGACGATTGGACTAAGGGCACAGACTCTGTTTTCCGAGAGCTTCTCACAGATAAACAACATGGAATTTTTGGAAACATGGTGCCAAATATTAAGTCGAGGTATTTTTCCTCGAATACGCACCTAAATGCGCGTCATTTTGTATCACAAAAAAGTGCCATGATGACGCGGGACTTTCAAGATATCCCAAAAAGTAAAACACGGAAAATCAGAGCTCTGCAAAATTGGAAAGCTGAAAAGAAGAACATATGTATTGAGTTCTATAGCAAATGAAGTTATATCTGCATTTCTGGAGGGCACATTTTGAAGAATTTAGCTCTGGTGCAAGAAAAAGAAGCTAGAGCGCAAGGGGACCTTGCCTCTGAGTGGTTGAGGTAGGAGATGGGACTTGAAATCGTGAACTCAATGACACCACCTAAGTGCCTACATGGACAGAGTGTTGATCTGTAGACAACCTGAAGAAACTGGACTATTATGGAATATGGATGTCTCCCAGTAATAACTCTTATGTATATATTCTGGAAATGTTCTTTGGACAATGTTGATTTGACAACCTGCATAAAAAATTGCTGCATATGTGATCACCAGCTCTGATAGAACTGACAGAAGAAGACGGTAGTATTGAGAGTTCGGTTAAACTGAAGTACTGCGTCATTGCTTTTAGTCAAGAATAGGTGAAAGTTTGGTCAAGAAGTGAAGGATGGATGCCAAGTAAACTTACTATAGTATTCTGATGCACTTGAAAGCTTCCTTATATAGGACACTGGTATGAAGCGATTGTATTGACACAATATTGCTTGGATGTGTACACTGGATGTTACTAGCCTGCTTTCGAACAAAGTGCATAAGGTAGTACGATTTCCTAATGATTTACTGAAACTAAGAATTTGTGAAATCATTTGGATTTAGGTTGAGTGCCTGATTTGCTCGAAGAGCGTCATGCCTGATGAAAGGACGCAGTGTTCAGTTCATCGCTGTGATGTAACCTTACATAAGGTTTGCTTTGGAAAAAGTGATGGAATCTGTCCTCGCCATGTAAGTTGTTGAAACCAAGCCATAGATCTAACCCTTTTTTTCATTTTTCCTAGATTGCAAATAATGTTATACTACATATATGTTTGTTGGTACTAATGTAAAATTGCATATCTGTGTGTCCAATCAAGATTGATATTATCTATTTAGTTACACTGAAGTAGGTGTTAGTTCTCAGTAATTATGACGATTCAGCCCCTCATATTTTTGTTAACTGTGCAGATATGCTTTTACTGCAAAAGGAGAACAACTTTGCAGCGTCGGAAACATGTAATGCCTGCATGTGCAAAGTGTTCGCTGCATGAAAACAGAATGGTTGAATCTGTTGATCCTTCAAATATAATGATAAGTTGGAGTATTTGGCCATCAACGAGTGAGGTTGATGCTGTTGCTTCATCTACCCTATGTGGTGCTTGGTTGTTAGTTTCTTATATAATTTGTAACCTCGGTGCCTACAAAAACATAGCAGAGTGGGTATTGTTGGGTTTAACCAGCATCAGGACAGTTACTCCTAGATAATAGCAACTGAAACTACAGTTTGCATCTAGATAACCACTCAGAGTTATAACTAAGAACATGGTAAGCATGGATGTATAACTTGTATGTACAGGTTATTGATTTAATACAGGGTTGATATGATAGTTCACTATTGGCTGATGAAATATAGATCATAAAGCAGGTTGCATCGAGCTATGAGCTTATAATCTTTTTATGATATGAAGTATACGTGCATATTTCATAGCATCAAATTTGAAGGTCTTGTTATGACACATGACCTAGATGATTTTGGTTTCTGCTTAAGGTTTGTTAACTGTTAATGTATTGACAACAAAGGAGGGCCTCATCGAATAAGTTGGTTTGCAAAAGGACATTCACCAATTTTAAATACTTCGAATATGCATGCCAAAATATTATATCTGTTGACTAGTTTGCCTTAAATGATTAATTAGAACATCCAACATTAAATGCTTTTTGTTTGATTCTTTATTTCTGTAAGCTTTGGATATTGCTTTCTCGTTAATTTTGCTGATGACGTGAAATGTACTTCTGACAGGGAGCAGGTCCTGCAAATCACATTAAGGTGCTTAACAGTTCCCTTTCATTTATTTATTTTAGCAAAAAATATAGTGTATTATTTATTGACAAAGGGAATAGATGACGAAATTCTCCAATTTTGATTCTCTGCCGCATTAGCTTCGTAAAATGTGATTTTGTGGACTTATGCACGGTCAATCTGTTAGACTCATACACTTCTACTTTCTTTATTGGGGATATTCCATCTATGCCTTGTATGTATCTGGAATGATCTGTTTTGTGGAAATGAACTGAAAGAAAAAACGAAGATCAGTAAATTCATTATAATTCTGAAGTTCAATGGTTGTTTACAGTCGTTTGATCTGTATTCTTGTTGAGAACTGATTCATTTACAGGAAACCTTCCGGCGATTACCTCTCCCATATGCTGACCAAGAGTTCAATATCGACCCTATTAAGAAAGAAGAGATGGAAAGTCTGACTACTCCACCTCCATATGTACATATGAAGCATAGTATTCTTTGATTGAGTGAAACTGAAATTAAATTACCAGTTTCCCTTTTATATATTTTCATTTGTATTTTCAACTTTGGAGTTCTTAATTTCCTTAATGAGCTAAGATGTTTATTTTGTCAAGAAGAAATGTGACGGTGATGTCCTTGAAGCTAAGTGTACTAATTGTGACCCTCCTTTGACCTGTCAAATAAGGTGCTCATGCAGGTACAAACCAATTTCATTTCTTCTGTGAATGCTTGTGGGAGATCTGCTTACTCTCTCTTTATATCTCTTCCAGATTATTATGCTCAATTTTTTCAGCAGATTTGTATTCTATGAAATGCATCTACTCGTTCATTAGATATAAATGCATGTTTTGTTGACAGAAAGTTATTAATTCCTACAGGTCTGTGTTCATTAGCTGCTCTCAAGCCTGCAATTGCTCAAAGAAGTGCTGTAACAGACCATTTCGCAGAGAGAAACAAGTAGAGATTGTTAAGGTAAGGATTGCAGTGGACCTTTCTCCTGATCGTCCTGTTTATTTTTCGAGGGCTCTTTTTAACTTGCATGACTTAGAATATTTTTTACATGTTAGCATACTAGTTCATTTAATGACTGCTTTTCATTCTCCTGTTTCTGTCAACTATCTTGTTTTTCTATTTTGGTTTCTCCTAAATTTAAACATGCCCCAAAGCGCATATTGTATTTCATGCCTAAACTTGACCTAGTGCTCCAACAATATAGATATTTATGTTATATTTTACTTACTGTAATTAATAACTTACTTTGATAATATACCTATGGTCAAGAAATTTGTAAGGGGCAAATAACTTCCTGATGGAATTCTTCTGTAGACTCAGCGTTGTGGATGGGGTGCTATAGCGTTGGAAGGCATTGAGAAAGGAGATTTTGTGAAAGAGTTTGTTGGAGAAGGTATTTGAAATTCGTTCTTTTGTTTGCTTTATAATCTGATGTAGTTCGTTTAAACTCCTACTTCTAATGCACTTATTGCTGCATAAATTTGTGCTATATCTTAAATTACTCTACAATGACTGAAAGAACTTAGAAGATAAACTTATTATTTGTTAATGATGACAGATTCTTTGATTATTAGGTCAACAATAGGTGTTTCCTTTCCATACCTGTTAACTTTCCTGATTAGCCATTGAGTATTCTTGTTATTGATATCCAAAAGATTACTTACTTGATTACATCTGGTACTTATTTTCAACATGAGCTGTTTTAAGTAATTTTTAGAAAAATGGTAAAACCTATTTTTGCCTAATTCGAAACTTACGTATAGGAAAACACTCCGGCCCGTTTGGATACAAAGTATTTTCAAAGTATTCTTGAAATACAATGGTTTGTAGAAAACCTTCAGTTTTATGTACTTTAACGTATTTGGCTATACTAAAATATCACGTTTTTTAACCATGGTATTCCAAAAACTAATTCACAGTTTTGAAGAAAGAAGTCCAGACCTGCTTTTTTGCAAAACGTGGTTTTACAAAAACTGCAGTATTCTCGTGCCTAGACGTTGAAATGCCATGGTTTGGGAATACTTCGTTTTAACTAAAACCGAGCTGCCAAACCGAGCCTACTTTTAGCACATCAATATGCCCTGATTCAGATGCCAAGGCATACCTTCTTAAGCATGGTAGTGTAAGTTCTACCATCATTGATGTTACATCTTTTTTTTTGTAATTATGCACCCCGCCCCACGCCCAACAACAAAACACCCACGCACACACAACTCCTTGAGTAGAGCCATGCTAAGGCCCCACACCATGGCCCTGCCTCAAGCTGCGCTTTCCTGGATGAGCCTGAAGATATCTGGGCCGTGAGCGTGGTCAGGGAAGCGATGCCCTTGCATTTTGCAGTATCCCACCAGATCTGTAACTATGTTGTTCGTATTCTTCTAGATATATGTTATTTTTCTGCGGTATTATAGTTCTTGGCGTATGGTAACAATCTCTCAGTTTTATGAATTGTGTATTTCTATATATTAACGTCCTTTTATCTTTGCCCTGGACCTCTTTGTAGCTTCTGAAAACGAAGATATTTTAGTTCCATGTGTCATGATGCTTACAATCATATAACAACGATGAGAAAAGTAGAAGCAACAGTAGAAACAGTGTGG
Source organism: Dactylis glomerata (assembly GCA_007115705.1). Lineage (NCBI taxonomy): Eukaryota > Viridiplantae > Streptophyta > Magnoliopsida > Poales > Poaceae > Dactylis > Dactylis glomerata. Next base: position 562,951 of record QXEO01000327.1, on the reverse strand, counting down.
TGCCTTCATTTTTTTTTGGATCCACTCAACTAATAAAAGTTCTCTTGAGCATCATATCCAATTTCCACGTTTATAGTTTGTACAGAAGGAAATGATCTTGTGATTATCTTGCTGACGATTATCGATGAGCTATTCTGCTATTGTACTTAAATATTGCTGTTAGCTTAAGTTCCTTGCCTCTCTGCTGAAATCAAAAGCCTGTTTAAATAAAAAAATTAAAAGAATCTTGTTTGGTCACCTCAGTATACTCTGACTTATTTACTAAGTCATATATATTTTTTATTACTTAATTCCTCAATCCAGTTGTAGATGGTGTAACATGCCGTGAAAGGCTTGAGGACATGAAGCAACGAGGAGATAAAAATTTCTACATGTGTAAAGTCAGCAAAAACTTCGTAATTGATGCAACATTCAGAGGAAATGATTGTCGCTTTTTTAACCACAGCTGCACACCTAACTGTCAGTTGGAGAATTGGTAAATGTCTTATTTGCAGAAGCTTGGCGTATGAATCTCTGAACCATAGGTATCTATTATGTTGGTGATTTAGTGACTTGCTGTTCATTTCTTATCGCCAGGCAAGTTAATGGCAAGACAAGGTTAGGCGTGTTTGCTTTAAAGGCTATACAAGTGGGGGAACCCCTGACCTACAATTACAGGTACATGAGAACAGCTCAATCGTCCCTGTGTCCCAATTTAGTGCCAGAACTTTGTATGCCGTTGATCCGTCATGCAATACACATTGACTTTTGGTATAATTTTGTATGCAATTCTAACACCATAAAATCGACAAGGTTAATATGTGTAGGTATACACATGCTTAGCTGGACCTTTATCGTGACCAAGTTATATTAGTAGTATCATTTTCATTGGTGGTGCACTGCTAGATCCAAAAAATACTTGATATCAACCCCTGAAATCTTCCAAACTTGATGTATTATGATGCAATATAAGCACCACACAGAAGCAACATGCACGTGGTACAACCACTGTACGTCGATGCTTATACCCCAGAAGTATCTTGCAGTCATCATTGTTGCACTGTAGTTTTGAGTTGTCTGTATTTTCAAATTTCTTAACATAATGGTTGATTACTTGTTGACAATAAGCTTAAGGCTGAGACCATAATGGCGAATGTAACCAGGCAGAGTTCAACTTAAACGTTAATCATAGCCAGATTAACCGACCTAGATTCTAAATCTATCTTCTACAGTAGCATTGACGCCTTAGTAAAATGTTTAGCATATGAGAGGCACTAAAAGATCTTTCCTATACTGCCTCAGCTGGAATTTTTTTTTCAAAATCCATAGAAGAGATGCTCCAGTTACTTTGTGATAGATGTTTTGCGATGTACTATATTATCATAGTTTCATTTTGCTCCATCTTGTAGATTCGAACAACATTTCGGTCCACAGACAGAATGTTTCTGTGGGTCTGCAAACTGCCGAGGGAAACTGTGATAGGTAAAGATCGACAAGGGACAGGTACATAACAGTAGGCTGAAAACAATGGTAGATACCTGGAAATGGAATGTACAGTGAAGATTAATTGAGCAGTACATTTCTTTTTCTATTTCGTCAACTTTCCAGAAGAACGAGTGTAGATGATATTCATCTTGTCCAGTAGAATGTATCATAGACATGTGTGTAGTTAGCTGCAGTTGCTCCTTCTGAATTAGGATTTACCCATTATTTGTCAAGTGTACATGCTTTACCCTGTGAACTTGTGAATATAAACCGATGCCTCTAGATGTTGAATGTACTAATTGTTTATCTGGGCCTTTTTTTTATCACAAATAGTTCAGTTATGTCATTCTGGATAGCGTAGTTGAATCTCTGTGCTATTCCCTACTCCGTGGATCAAGTCAGTGCAGTGATTTCAAAGTTGTATTTGACTCCAGATTTGATTCCTTCAGATATCACCAAAAGACTATTTTCAGTACTTCATTTCCCACTAACTTCAGGTGTTTGTAGGACATATTAAACACCTGATAATGCTTGGAATTGCTTGTGTGTCGCTTATGTAACCCAAGTTTGGCTGTTGCGATCCATGGGTTAGCCAATTCCAGTTATCCATATGACCAAACTTTAGTGTTCTGGACGATTAATGGGGGGGGGGGGGGGGGGGGGGGGGACGGGACGGGACTTAGGTGAGATCCCAGGATCAACTGATAAAAACCATATTTATAAATTGTAGAATAATCTGAAACTTATATACAACATACCTATGGGTTTTTTCTACAAATACAAAAAAAAACCAGCTCAAAATTTGATCTGCAGTTAGAGAAACAAAAAAGATAAATTGTATCTAAATAGTGTCAGCTTTGGGTGAATAGTTTCCGAGAATGTACCCTGGAAGGTGCATCAAATTTTTATGGAAGAAGTGCCAAAGTTGTAGTTTACAACGGTGTGAGATGACAAATGTGCTGGAAGAGGGTGCTAGCAACCACTCTAGAGCAGGGTCGAGAAATCCAGACGCCTTAGCCCAGAGTAACCTTGCCAACATCCAAGACTTCGCTTTTGTTTTGATCATCCGTCTCACCACATGGGCTAAGGGTATCTGACAAGGGTATGACTACCAAGGTCCACGATGTTAGTACCCCTGAGGCCTGTTCGAGTAGCGGCCCATGAATAGACAAGCCGATAAAGACTTTTATTGTAATCTACATGATGTAGACTAATTTGTATCAAACTCGACAGGTTCCTCGGGATCTGGCCACCTATAAGTAGGAGCCAGGAGAGGCCGGCAAGGGACACATCGAATTGAGCTGAGATTAATCCCAAGTTTACTTTCGATACACAATATTTGACTTGTTTGTCTGAAACCTTACCTTCGAATTCATCCGACGTCCTCTCCCCCGATCCTAAGTCCATCATATTGGACATTTGCCAAGTTAACCATCGTCAATTGACGCCGACCGTGGGGAGCTTGGACGTTGGGATTATAGATTCGACGGTTGTTTCGCTTCTCTCAGCAGATAACTCGAAGATCGGCGAGAATCAGATCGCCTTTGGAACCATTAACTTCCAACCACATCAACCAAACCTAGCTCCAATATTCGCAAATCTAAAAGAGGAGACAAATCTAACGATCGGAAGCTTCAACTTTCGCGTTGGAACCCTAGGCTCAACTCGCCTCTCAGATCCGACAGAATCGGGTCCGTGGGCAAGAGACACAACAATGACAGCAACCCTAGAAGCATCGGTTGGCTCATCCAGCGAGGCAAAATCGCCGGTCAACACCAAACCGACAAAAAGAAACATAGCTGAGGAACTCGACAGAATCATGAAAAATCTAGACCTCGAAGAATCATCAGGTAGACTGGATTCGGGTTCCGACGAAAACCCCAGTAAGTCGAGCAAAAATTCAGAAGAAGACTTCATGGTTTGTTACGGTGACGTCTCTGACAAATCCGAGGATACATGGAAATCCGGGCTAGAACTCTATGATGATGAGCAAACAATCTTCTCTTTGGGTTCCAGTGAGGGCATCCACAGCCAGTACCAAGTATACGCAATCATTGGCGACTCGTCAGAAGAATTTGATGGCAATAACAACCCTATTATCAATCCTGAAAACATCAGGAGAGGAGCAAACCATATGGCAGAAGGAGACACAACAGAATCCATAGCAAATAGAGAAAAAATCCAGCTAACAGTAGAGGAGTGGGATACAATAAAAGCAGCAGTCAACGAAGGCGCATCTATCCCAGTAGACGCAAGGAGAGAGAGGTGCTTTTAGGGTACCATTACATGTTGCATCGGCAGGCACATCAGTTGGAAAAGGAGAAAAACATAATCAGGAAAAGGCGAGAATCGGTCAGTGCAGCCAGCAAAGCATACCACGCAGAAAAGGATAATGCGTTCTTCAGCGGAAGGCACCGCATGCACGGATCTCGGGTAGACAATCTCGACCGCGCCAAAAAAAGAAACCTCTCCCGAAACCTCGACTCATCTTTCTTGTCAATCGATGAGCGAGGGAATATCATACCAAAAACACCCGAAGCAGCACTCGTAGCAGCACAAGCCTACTTGTTCGCACACAACCAACACCGGGTGACCGACGGGAACATATGCATCGAGCAACATTGCAAGGATTAGGATTAGTGGGCAATAAGTTAAAGGCAAGAGACGAAGCACCGCATCGCCATGGAGGAACCCACCAATCTTGATCCCCAAATAAAGACAAGTCACCGCATAACCACAAGAACAAGGGACGATGGTCACGATCTCCGTCACCAAAACGTTACCATAGTCCAAGGTACGGAGCAACCCGATGATTTAAATCTCCAAAGTATGCATATGAATATGACGACGACGAAGTCGAGCTGGGGGCAACATGCTTTACTCGAAGAGTTCGCAGAGCACCAGTACCCAAAGGATTCAAATTACCACATGACCAGCAGAAGTACGACGGATCACAGGAGCCACAATCATGGCTGTCAGATTATTTACAAGCAGTAAAAATACTCTGGGGCTGAAAAGAAACAGCAATGCAAAGTCTAAAATTACACCTCACCAGGGCAGCACGCTCATGGTTAGGAAAACTCGAAAAGGAAACAATAGGGAGTTGGGACGAACTCGCCAAGCAATTCATAGGCAATTTCAAATCAACACACAAAAGGGCAGCATCGATGGAGGAGCTCAAAGCGTGCACACAAAAATATGGAGAGACACTATGTTCTTACATCCAATGCTGGAGCATAATTAAAAATTTAGCCGAAGACGTTTTAGATGAAAGAGCAATCGACGCCTTCACGCAAGGACTACGTCGCGCAGACTTTGTCAAAGAGATGGGATGAACAAAACCAAAAACAGTGGCGGAACTCATGGATGTAGCAAACAGATTCCCAGATGGGGAGGACGCATATCAAAACAAGAGAACTAGGTCACCCGAAGATGACAGGTCGAACAGATACAGTAACCAGAGAAGGCGATTCCGCAACTATGACAACTACGGTTCTCACAGTCAAGTAGCAGCAGGGTACAAGGAAAACAACTATCAAAGTGACGACCGTCGAAACAGCAGGTATCGCAATGATAGTAGAGATAACAGCAACATGCAGTATAGACCAAGGAGTTCAAGAGAATACAACCAGTCACGAGAGGATATGCTCAACGGGCCATGCCACATGCACTACACATACATATGACCCTGATACAATATAAGTAAACAAGTCATGGGGCAAAGAAGTCAAAAATGATAACACATGGGAGAGCAAAGAGAGTATTCGGCTCAGGAAAAGGAAGTACCTTTGGTAAAGGGTGTGTGGCATCATAAGGAACGGCTAGGCAGGCAGGAACTACCATCTTTGTAGTCAGAGCAGTAAGGGATCTGACCCTCTTCTCAAGATCTTTTACCTCTGGATCCTTTGGGGACACCCGAGAAGGATCTGAGGAGCCATAGTATGTCCACAATTTGGACATTCTAGCTTGTAGAGGCTGAATTTGACGTTGCAAGAAGAAAACTATGAGTTGTGTACCAGTGAGTTCCTTCTCTCTTGCAATCTTCAGCTCTTGGATGCGGGCCAACCATGGCTTAATTTCCTCGACTTCAGCATCTGATGGCAGAGGACCCCAAGAAGTAAGCTTTGTCAGGCCCTTGCCAGCGTCGAATGGAGCAAGTCCATACTCATCAACTGCCGAAGTTTTTTGTTCCTTGATGTAGAACCATTTTTGCCTCCATCCTTGAACCGGTTCAGACAAGTTAAAGGCAAGATACTGCGATTCAGATCACATAGAGACAATGGCGCCGCCCTAATCGTGAATTTCCTCTTTGGTTGCATTGGGGCGCAAACGGAACAGAAATTTCCACAAACCCCAATGGGGATCAATGCCCAGAAATGTCGCACATAAAGTAATGAAGCAGGCAATGTGGAGAAGATAATTTGGTGTGAGCTGATGCAGCTGCACACCGTACACAAAAAGGAGCCCACGAAGAAACTTGTGGGCAGGGAAAGAGAAACCGCGGAGGAGGAAAGCAAGAAACATCACCCGGTATCCCTCCGGCGGCGCAGGGATGATCTCAGTACTGGGGAAGCGGACATCGGCGGATTCCGCCTGAAACCCTTCCCCCCTCATCTTTGTGAGATCCCCCTTCGCAAGGGAGGAACCGGTCTAGCCAACGAACTGTTTCTTCAAGCTCTTTTTCGTCATTCTTTTGTGATGGGCGATGCGCTTGATGGGCATGCAATGACGAGGCACAAGAAGGTGCAAGCAAGAACAAGCGCGAGGAAGAAGAAGAAGTGGTGGCGGTGGAGAAGCAGAGAGCTAGTAAACAGTAAAAGTGAAAGGGATTTTCCTTAAATAGCTTCCGCTAGAAGGAACGTGGGCTGAGACATGGCGAGAAAAGCGGAAGCGGTAGCCCACTAATGGGCAGAAAATTTAGAAATTTACCATGCTACCCATGTGCGACGGTCAGCCTCTGGTCAAATCATTGCAGAGAGTTGTCATGTCAATGACATCATACTACAAAATTTTCTTCAAACACGATATATCGACAAGATAGGAGTCGAAGAAATCACATAAGTTGAAGAATCTCTTGGAGCCTATAAACGGCTGCAAGCATCCCCTTATAGCCTCGGGGGCTACTCCCATCGGGAGCGCTGATCGCGCTACCCGATGATTATCGAAGAAATGAAGAGTTATATTCTACAAGTTCCATCGTATGATTGATGAAGCAGATATGATTGAGCCTATACTGGAATAAAAATTCGACTATAGCCTCGGGGGCTACTCCCGATCACGCACCCGATGAAGTTGACAAGTACAACCTTTTATACAAAAAGTAAAATTCAACTTCATCATCGATACTCAGCATCAGATCACAAACTCGCATTTTACTCCGATCGAGAGTGATTTGTGACTAGTAGAGTAAATCAACTTGAAAACTTAGGGTTATCAAACAGCCAAACAAGGCTCTCTGTAATATTGTATTCTCAAGCCGTGTCCGCCGCGAATGTATGCGTGAATGTCGTGATCGCAAAGATCATGAAGGTAAGACCACGGAATCTATCCTGGATGGCCTAGTATACGCACATGAATGCACTCTGCTAGTAAATTTCTGTATCCATGATATGAAGAAAATCCTGGTGGACGCACTAGGTACTCTAAGAAATACTAGAATTCATGCTTTGGTAAGTCCTAAATGCGGCACAAGGTGGGTTATGCCAGGTACCAAGTTCGAGTTTGGGGACTCGAGTTTGAAGTAGGTAACGAGTATTTGCTCCGACAATTCACTGGTTTTCTGATCCGTCAGATGCACCATGCTTGTTCACCAAAATCCCCATAAAAGATTTGAAAATATGAAAGTGAAGAAGTCAAGAATTGATAATGAAGTCGAAGATTTGTAGAAAATGAAGAATACAAGTCGAAGATTCAAGATTTGAGATTCAACCCAAATCTGCGATTCTGGTAGAATCTCGGGGGCTACTGACAAGGGTATGACTACCAAGGCCCACGATGTTAGAACCCCTGAGGCCTATTCGAGTAGCGGCCCATGAATAGACAAGCCGATAAAGACTTGTATTGTAATCTATATGATGTAGACTAATTTGTATCGAACCCGACCAGTTCCTCGAGACCTGGCCACCTATAAGTAGGGCCAGGAGAGGCCGGCAAGGGACACATGGAATTGAGCTGAGATTAATCCCAAGTTTACTTTCGATACACAATATTCGCCTTGTTTGTCTGAAACCTTACCTTTGAATTCATCCGACGTCCTCTCCCCGATCCTAAGTCCATCATATTGGACATTTGCCGAGTTAACCCTCGTCAGTACTACTCCATGGAACACAACATCGTTGCCATGGTGCCAAAGATGCCAGAAGACAAGGACAAGCGTCGTAGATAGGTCTCATCGCTCCCTACGGGAAGCTGTTCTATACATCCACATTCCACCAGCCCGGTGTCCAGTTGGGGGCACGTGAGCTTTCCCCAATAGCAGAGCACCCCCTCCTAGAACTCCATCGCCAACACACAACCAAGCACTACGTGTTATAGGGTCTCAAGCTCTTGGCCGCTAAAAGGGCAAGCTACAGGGTGTGGAAGTCCACACATTTGAACATGATCAGCGGTACAACATTTGTTGCGACAGAACAACCACAAAATAAACGTGTTGTAAGGCATGAGGGAATTACAAATTGACTCGGACACCGTCGTGTGGACTGTCCCCACAAGAAAGCCCTGTAGGCTGACTTGGCTAAGAAACTGTCGTCCGCCTCCCAGGTCAACCTAAGCTTGTAGCTCACATCGAGGTTCAACTAAATCGTAGCCACTCCCCCCATAGCTCAAGGAATTCTTGCAGGTCTACGCCTCCAAGTTGGGGCCACCGTACGAAAGTCATGCCCCTGCTGGTGCCTCCTTCAGCAAACACAGTCAACAATCCTTGGTGGAACTTTAGCGAAGAGGTGGGAGGCAATCTCCTCGATCGTGCGGCCCTCAAGACACCTATCCGCCTAGAACAGGTGTGCATTGCCCCGCCGAGTAGAGGTAGCCGCCTTGAAGATGACGTTTGATTGTTGCGATACCTAGATGTTAAGCTCTGCCATGGCTTGTTTTCACTCCTTATCCTATGCAACCACGACCATCGACAACACAACATCAAGTCCACAACCTATGGTGACCCACACCGCTAAGCAATGCCCCTTGTATGTAAATCTGCCAATTCCACATGAAACCTCGGTAAAAATTCCAAAAGGCTTTGAGGGATTTGATGAGGACATCGAGGGACATAAACGCATGCCCGGGCCACCAAGAGTGTAGTTCTAACCAGTGTTGCACATACGCCTTGCTTCGGGAGATGCACACTCCACAACTACAGATTGTTAGTAGCCTGGTTCACTATAGGCTGAAGTTGGGCTATCGACAGCTTTCTTAAGCTCAAGAATTGCCCCAGGTAAGTGTTGGGATATCCCATCTTGGACCAATGTTATTGCCTCTGGAGAGCAACGTATTAAGTGGGTCGCGCTATTTGCCAGATTGTTCTGTAGCATAGAGGTCACTCTAGAGTCCTCGATGATCACAACGCGACAACCAAGTCACGCGCCGTCAGCCAGATGAGTGCATGATGTCATCATCGTAATTAAATGGAAACATGCTGATGTAACCAACAAGGCGCTAAGGGGGAGAGCAGCCTCTCCCGTGTCACTCGCCTAAACATCTAGTGAAAGCGCTCCATCACCACTAGAAATAGCATCGGGGATATATAGGGGTCTCCCTACCATAGCCCACACATGTTCCGGATGAAGGCGCCAACCACCCCCATTGAATAGCACCCTTGTGGTTGTAGTGGAGAGGAGGGTATAGATTATGGCTAGCCAGCGCGTACCGAAACCCACCTTCCTAAGGAGTAAGGACTCGAGCAAAAAACGCCTAGTCCACTATGTCAAAAGCGTTCATGATGTCGAGCTTGAGGAGGACCGCATCGATTTTTGTGTTATACAATTTCCGCGCTATACCTTGCACCATCTAAAAGTTATCATGCAAACAACGCCCACAGACAAAGTCACTCTGATGTTTTTCCACTAGGGGGGGCATGTGGAGCGCCACATGCATCGCAAGTACCTTAGTCACTAGCTTGGCCATACTATGTATAAGGCTGATCAGGCGGAAGTCCTGATCTCCAAAGCCTCGGTATGTTTGGGAAGAAAGCAAAGTGATGAGAGCCTGCTTAACATCTCGGAGCCCATGACCATCACGGCGTCGAAGGTAGTCAACGACTCCCATGACGCCGCCTTTGATGACCCCCCAACAAGTGGTATAGAAGCGACCAGTGACACCATCTGGCCTAGGTGTCTTGTCCTACTCCTGAGACTTCACCACCTCCCAAACATCTTGCTCGGTGAAGGCCACGTCCAATTTGGACAACTCAAGAGAGGGTAGGCCGAGGTGGTCTAGGTCAAGAGAATCCATGCTCCTGGGCGCACCCGAGCAACCCATCAAAGAAAAATCGATTCGCGTGAGCCTTGTCACTGTGATCTAAGAGGAGTACCTCATCCACCATTAGCTCGAGATGTGATTCTTGCGCCATCTGGCACTCACATAGATATGGAAGAATTTTGTGCATGTGTCACCATAGTTAAGCCAAAGCAGGCGAGAGATGACGAGCAATGGACCACTCCAGACACCGGGCCTCCTGGTTAAATACTTAATATTAATTTCTTTTCTAACTTTCACATTTCACTATCGAGAAATATGGATACGCATCAACTAGTAGACTGCAACTTCTGGCTTATAGTGATATGATACATGCCGATATATGCATGGGTACTTGCCGGGACATGGAGCCATCGGTTCAGGGTCAGGTATATGTAATTCAGACTAGTACTACTGACCAGGAGGTACCATCAGAATTGCCAATGAGCAACCGCTGGTCATATCATCGTAGCGTAGGCTTGAACCCCCATTTCATCACACCACTTGCAGACCAGCTCGGAGTCTTTTGTACCCTAGGGTCCATCAGAGATGGACATTTTTAGTTGGATTGAAGTCGTGGGTTTCTACCTGGTAAGCGATATCCATGTCGCCGATAGATGCCTCTAGATGTTGAATGTACTATCTAGGCCTCCTATTTATCACAAATAGTTCAGTTATGTCATCCTGGATCACGTAGTTGAATCTATGTGCTATTCCCTACTCCGTGGATCAAGTCAGTGCAGTGATTGCAAAGTTGCATTTGACTCCTGCATGGCTTAACCTATCGTAGATTTGATTCATGTAATGTCCCAGCATTTAGGAACAATGAAGGGTAGATTTAAGACTTCTGTGTATTCATGCATCCTAAAATCTAGATAATTTTTTCGCAAATTTAAAAACCGAAGTGATCGAAGTTTCTTTCAATATAACATTAGGAGTTTGGGGTTATATTGATTGCTTTGAGCTGATCTCTTGGTACTATTGAGTTGAAGTTGTTTGTGCTATATAAATAAATATTCTTAAATGCTGAAGTTGATATTGAAGCAAATAAATAAATAGTTAAAGAATTCAACTCAAGTAAGGACCTGTTCGGATCGGCTCTAGCTCCGTGGCTGAGCTCCTGGAGCGGATGGAGCGACGCCGAACACTTCAACTCCAAGGTGTCAGAGGAGCGGCCTGTAGTTCATTTTCGCGGAGCTACAAAACCCGGGCTCCACGCGCTCCGCGGAGTCGGCGGAGCGGTGGAAATCCGAACAGGCCCTAAGTAAAGAATTATAACTTAGAATTGACCCCTGTGGGTTTGGGCCTAGGCGCGGGGACATGGGAGGCATTTCGGGTGAGGCCGGCCTGACTGGGTAGCGAAGCTCGATTCGAGCTTCTCTCCTCAGTCTGGCAGAGGGCCCTTTTTTATATGAGGTGTGCAGTACCTAGTTGGCCTGACCCAACCTATGAACAAAGAAGAGGTGTAAAATTCTAAGATGAGCTAGGAATCTTTGGGTTGAGCCAACCTACCAAACACACCCCTATATCCAGCATTGAGTTTCATTTCGTGTGCTATCTTTTTGCGCCACAAGTCAAGCTACGAAAAACCATTAACAATTCGAGCTTCTCTCCTCAGCCTGGCAGATGGCCCTTTATTGTATGAGGTGGGCAGTGCCTAGTTGGCACGACCCAACCTATCAACCAAGAAGAGGTGTAAAATTCTGAGATGAGCTAGGAATCTTTGGGTTGAGCCAACCTACCAAACACACCCCTATATCCAGCATTGAGTTTCATTTCTTGTGCTATCTTTCTGCGCCACAGGTCAAGCTACAAAAAACCATTAACATTTCAAAACCTCTGCAAGCAAAGACACCCCCTCAGGCTTATGCCAAGCCAAGTGGACATATATTACATCATCGTCCCCTCACACCACACCAAACGAAACCAAGCAGCTCTTCATCTTTACAGGTCAGAAAGCAGTCAAAATGACTGCATGTCTCTCAAGCCTCAACACCTCCCTCCCCTACATTCAGCTAAAGCAGAGCGGGACACTGCAAAAGATCGCTAAAAAGAAGGTCGCTCGAGATGAGGAGCGGAATACAAACCAGAGGGCTGCAGTGCTGCATGTGCTCGTGCCCCCAAATCAACAGAACGAAAAAGCAGCAGCAGCGAAAGAAAAAGAGCAGACTGTAAAAAAGAAGCAAAAGAAAAGCCACCCCTTTTTCTTTACATCTTTCTTGGGAAAAGGAAAGCTTGATCAGAAGCTACACATTTTTGTGGTCTACTAAAACTAAGCCATCTTACAGCTACTACTTTCAAACTAGCTAAGCAACAAATCCAATCCCCGCCCCATGTATTTGTTTTCTCCTGAAGTAGTCTGAATTTGTCTGAACGCGCAGCGCTACCTGGGTCCCGACAGCTCCATCTCCTCCACCATGTCGATGGACCGCACCTCGTCGCTGCTGAGGCTGCTGTCGTTGTCGTGGTAGTCGTTGAAGAAGACGGAGCCGTTGGAGTCGTTGCGGTGGTCGTAGCCGAGGCCGCCGTCGTGGAGCTGCCCCGCCGCCGCCGACGCCGGCCGGTTGGTGGCCTCCCACTTCTCGGCGAGCCCGTCGCCCTCGAGCATCCGCACCACCTCGGACATCCTCGGCCTGTGCGACGGCTGGAACTGCGTGCAGAGCAGCGCCACCTGCACCATCTCCGCCACCTCGATCCTGTCGTAGTGCGGGCCCAGGTCCTGGTCCACCAGCAGGTCGAACATCTTCTCCTGGTGCACCTTCCTCACCTGATTTTGAAGAAAGAAAATGGTTTAGCGTCCAGCGGAAATTAATCGGTTTAAAGCTATCTGATCGAAGAAGACGGCAGAGGATTATGCGTACCCAGTCGAGCATGACGCCCTTGTTGCTGAGGTTGATCCCGGACCCCTTGCCGACCTCGAGCGCGCGCTGCCCCGTGACGAGCTCGAGGAGCAGGATCCCGAACCCGAAGACGTCCGTCTTCTCCGATGACTGCCCCGTGGAGAGGTACTCCGGCGCGATGTGCCCGACGGTTCCCCGCACGGCGGTGGTGACGTGCGAGTCGCCGTGGTCGAGCAGCTTGGCGAGGCCGAAGTCTCCGACGACGGCCTCGTGGCAGTCGTCGAGGAGCACGTTGGCGGCCTTGACGTCCCGGTGGATGATCTTGGGGTCGCACTGCTCGTGCAGGTACAGCAGCCCGCGCGCCGCCCCCACCGCGATCCGCTTCCGCGTGTGCCAGTCCAGCGCCGGCTTCCCTGATGAGGCGCGAGCACCAACACAATTCCAAGTTAATTAATCGATCGGTAGGAGTAGCAGATTCCGAAGATCACCGGACAACATATTTTGGTGCGCAGTAGAGACTAGACAAGACTTGTCCTGGTCGGAGATATTGTAGTGCCATGCAAGTTGGGATTGCTGCCTAAGTTGGGATTGCTGCCTACCGTACTACTCCAGTAGAAACCGCCGTATCAAGCGAGAAAATACGGTAGACGTACACACAGGGGTTCCTCTTTTGGACCAGCATCTGCTTGCGCAGGCCCACACACTGATCGGAATGCTGAAACCCCCAGGGGACGTACCCACGCTACGTACGCAGCTACAGTAGGTGATAGATAAATAATGCCAAACTGCAGCTACAAGTTGCGAAGAGCGAGCAGACACATGAGCTCGTAGCTAGCTCGTCCTGTGTGCCCTGCCTGCCTGCCGCAGCCGGAGCGAGCTGCCGGAACAAAAACATGAAACAAAATTTCACCAGGACCACGCAGCTTAACCTTAGCTATGCCGTCAGTCCCCTGAGCATGCGTTAATCAATCACCTGAACTGGCCTAACCTGCGTAAGTGGCTACTGGCTACTGAGAAGGAGCACTGTGGCTGTGCGGTGCGTGCTTGTGTGCCGTGTCGTGGTGCTGGGGCGTGCCACGGCAGCGACGGCATGCCCTCCGGCGACCCCACCGGGAACGGGATGCGGACAAAACGTGAGTGCGGTGGTCTGACTGACTCGCCTGAGCCTCTACACAGGTGGGCCACGCGCGGCGCGACCACGCCTGAGGCACTGGCACCGGACGGGACGGACTACGACTACTCCCTCCCATGACTCCTGCGTGCTCCCCCGCCGCCGGGACCCATGCTGATCTCGCTCTCGTACGGCACAAACGCAACGTTGAACCGCCGTGCTCGGAGCATCATGTAGACGTACCTCGCAGCCGGGCGGCGACGCTGCCGTTGGGCATGTAGGGGTAGACGAGGAGGCGCTCGCCGGAGGCGGCGTCGGCGCAGAACCCGACGAGCCGGAGCAGGTGGCGGTGCACGGCGAGGCTGATCATCGCCACCTCCGTCCGGAACTGGGCCTCCCCGGACGCGCTCGGGTCCTTGAGCCGCTTCACCGCCACCGTCGTGCCGTCGCCCAGACGGCCACGGTACACGTCCCCGAACCCGCCCTTCCCCAGGATGTTCTTCGCGCTGAACCCCTCCGTCGCCGCCTGCAGCTCCCGCAGCCCGAACTGCCGCACGTTGCCCAGACCGCCGCCCACCTCCACGTCGCAGCACCCGTCTGCACATAATACACCCGATAATCAATCAACAGTTGCCAGAGACACATCTCTGTCGAACAGGAACAATCATCGTCGGATGACGGGGACGTAACGGCGTACCGAGAACGGATGGGCCACCGAGGCAGCAGCAGCGCTGCCGGCGCCTGCGCCGCCAGAGGAAGCAGGACACGGCGAGGAGCACAAGGGAGGAGGCGCCAAGGCTTGTCCCGACCCCGATCGGCAGCCGCGCGCCTGCAGCCTTTGACCTCGCCCCTGTCGTCCCTGTACATAGGCAAAAACAAAATTAATGCCGATCCCCAGGGTGTGTCGCTCGCACGCCGTGAGCCGCGCCAAACACGGCCTTGTTTGGTACTGCGAGCAGAGCACAGGGTCGCATCCCAATCGCTACAGGGATGGAAAGGAACAGAACAGGAACACTCCACCGCGCACTCCGAGAAAGCACCCAGCCACGACTAAACAGAGACAGAGACAGGAGTTGCGGATAGAGTGTACTCACTGCTGCCCGGAGTGGATTCCAGCGAGAACGGCTCGGCGGCCGGCGCCAGTGCGGCGGCGCACTCCCCTGCGCCCGGATGGCTCCCGCAGATCATTGGGTTGCCCACGATGCTGCTTGCCAACACACACACACATGGAATTAGTTTCCATCTTTGCAATTGACACGATACAATTGGCGGCTGGAATTGAATGAGGAGTCGTCCGTACTTGAAGGTTCTTGTGGGGAAGACGGGAACAGGGCCAGTGAGGTTGTTGTAGGACAAGTCCCTGGGCACACCAACCGAATCGGGTCATGGATATATTCAGTTCTCGCGAAATCGAATAACAGACAAAAAGGAAATCTTCCGCGCTTACAGGAAGGAGAGCTGCGGGATCTTGGCCAGCGACGCCGGGAACGCCCCCGACAAGCTATTGTTGTTTAGCCTCCTACGGCAAAACGAAGACAGCATAGGTGGAAACACATATAAGCAAACTCAGCTAGCTGATCAGTAGGAAAACCACTGGAATTTGGGGGCTGGCTCACAGGTATCGGAGCGTGGACAGGCGTCCCAGCGTGTCGGGCACGCGGCCGGAGAAGCGGTTGTTGGAGAGGTCCAGCGTCTGGAGCCTCGGCAGCGCGCCCAGCTCCGGCGGCAGGCGGCCCGTGATGTTGTTGTTCTGCAGCAGCCTGAAATTGCAAGCGAAGAACGTTATCGTTACCATCAGCAAGCATTGTGATCTGACCGTTCTCGCATTGTGACGAACAACACGATGGCGCCGGGATGTATCTCGTCGATTAGTGTCTCTAGAGCGCAGGTAAGACAGGCAAGCAATGTAGGGATGGTTGAATTTCTCTAATCACTTACACTTGCTCGAGATTAGTGAGGTTGGCGATCCTTCCGGACAGGGTCCCCGACAAGCCCTGGCTCGGCGCTCCGCTGAAGAACGACAGAGAGGCGTCTGCGTTAGTGCAACTGTAATAAGGAAGATGAAGCTAGGGAGCCAAGGAGGAGCTTGGCTTACAGGCCAATGACGAGGTTGTGGGGGGAGCAGGTGATCATGGCCCAGCTGCAGGGGTCGACGGAGTCTTCGTCCCAGTTGCTGAGCACGCCGTGCGGGTCGACCAGCCCCTGCCGGACGGCGATCAGCGCCACCACTGCACGACGAGCTCACAGGTGAGCAAGCAATTAACCACACGCCATGAAGCGGCAGCAAGCGATGATGAAAAACGGAGCGGCGGCGCGTGAAGAGCGTACCTTCGGCGTTGAGCGGCTCGGATGAGAAGACGGGGAAGGGGCCGGCGCCGAGGAGGAGGAAGATGAGGACGACGGGAAGAAGGGGGACGTTGGAGGCCATTGGATGGAACGGTGGGGGGAATGATGGAGGTGAGAGGCGCCCGAGGAGGGAGGAGGAGAAAAGCGTGGGAGGTGAGGGGGAAGCAGAGGAGTGGCTTTGCTTTGCAATGCTGCTTTTTCTCGTGTCATGCGAGGGGGAAGGCTGGGGCGACTGACGTGACGGGGGTGGCCTCATGGTCAGGAGCTGCTGCATGCCATGCATTGCCAATGGCATCTTTCGGATTTCGATGGAATGAACAATGATCTTGCCGTGGAAGCTGACAGCTGGGCCCCCGGGGGGGTTGCTGATTGGCTTATACGTACATGTTCTTGTGTATTTGTAGGCTGGGTCTTGGGAGCTGGGAACCTTATTTTGTTCTTTTTCCTTCTTGGGTTGGGCGGTGTTACATGGGATGGGGGTAGTGATGATCACTGATCTGCGTGGGGTTTGTGGATAGTAGAAACATGTTGCAGGGGCGGCGGTGGTGGTGATCATGTCATCGAGTGAAGGGAAAGGGGAAGGGTAAACTGGCATTTGCACGTTGCGATGGTGCTTTTGTAAATCCTTGTCATGTAACATTCAGGCGAGGTAGATTCCTATATCGAGTTTAAGATCTTGTTATCACATAAAGGCCTGTTTAAATATCTTAATAAAGCTACGTAACATTGTTGCCAGTTCCGGCAATCATCTCTAAGGCAACACCGGGAAAACCTAGATATTCGCCTTCGGATGTCATCCTTCCTCTCACCCCCTCGGTTTCGTCGAAGCATGCGGCCGGTCGAAGCTCACGCTACCGATGACAGTGCTACCAACTATTCATATTAATCTCAGCTACCACAAACATTAGTAGGGTTGTTACCCTTGTCAGTCGAGGTGCTAACCCCGAATAAATATGTCTCTTGTGTGTGTAACCCGTGGGCTACCTATACAAGTTTTTTTTTCAAGAATATGTCCTGGAAGACATATCAGTCACATAGAAGAAGAGGCCGACGGCCGATACACAACGCCAAGAATGGCTACAACACACACCGCTAATTCGAAGACTAGCCACCACGCACTACAACAACGACGGTACAAGGGCCTCGCCCAAACTGAACCATAAGCCGCGTCACGACCAACGCCAAGCGACTCCGAAGAATCGACCTCCTCCGAACTCTCCTCGTCAATGTACCAGCAACCCTTGAGCGCCTAAGAGTCGGCAGGTGGGTGGCAGGACTTGGCCAGTCGTCGGCGACGGTGTACATTGCGCCTTCAAAGTTCAACCTTGAGCAGCAACAACCAGAGCGACACCGCACCAGAGCAAGTATGCTCGACAAGTAAATGTCTCCAAAAACGATGCTTTCAAGAAAGAAACAACGTCGAAGACGCCGCCATCGCTGATCGGACAACCCGATCTGGGTTTTCACCCCGGAGACACCACCCCGAGTAGGTTAGGGAGGTGCTAGCACTCCTCGGTGACGCCTCCAAAGAGGGAAGCGACGCCCACAGGCGCCGTCGTCACTGGCTCCGACGTAAGCCCGGACAGGATTTTCATCCGGAGTCTCACAAACCTCGGCCTTCCCACCCGACGCTGGAGCAGCAAATCCTCCTCGCCGGATTGCCTAGCCGCCGCCATAGCACCTCGACCCCATCGCTGCCGAGATGCAGCTCATCGCCAGGTCGGGGTCTCACTCCCGCATCCGACGCCGAGGTCCTCGGCCGCCTAGCCTGCAGCCTCTGGCACCACCACGGTGCCCGGCAGCGGCAACAGCTAGCGCCACCACGCCGCTGCAGAAAACACCTCAGCCCCACAGGCCCGCCATGGCCCATGGCCCGCGGACGAACCCAGGGCTGTCGACGCAGCTGCAGAGTCAATCCGCCGGAGGAGGCCGCTCCCCTCATCACGGACGACGTGCCGAGCTCGCTGCAGAGGACCATGACACCGTGCCGCGACCGAATCGACACCGAGAACGTCGCCGCCACCCCGAGGAAGGAGGGCCGCCGCCCGGGGAAAAGGTCCCCGTCGCCGTCGTCGCTGCTCAGGCTTCGCCCGGCGGGTCCTTCGACAGCGGCGAGAGGGAGGGGGGCGCAGCGGAGGTGGGGCGCTTGGGCCGGCGGCGCGGTCGCCTCCCGTGTCGCCTAACCCTAAGGCGACGCGGAGGCCTGGATGCTACCTATACAAGTATTTGCTAGTAAAGGAAAGGAAGGAAGGAAGGAAGGAGGAATATACTTTAGGGATTTTCACTCGCTCAATCTAGCTATGTTGGCTAAACAAGTTTGGAGATTGGTCAATGAACCTGATTCACTTTGTGCTCAAGTTCTACGTGAATATTACCCTCATGGTGATATCCTCAAAGTTGGACCAAAGGCAGGTTCCTCATTTAAATGGTAAAGCATCTTAGAAGGGTTGACAACGTTTAAGAGAGGTATGAGTGGCGACTCGGTAATGGTGAGAGCATCGTCATTTTCCCTCTGGCCCCGTTAAAAAAATCCCTCTGGCCCAACATTTGGAGGATTCCTTGGTATCTTCGGTGACACGCCGATGAATAAATCACCATGAGGATGTGCCTCTGTTATCTAAATGCAAGTTATCAAGATAAACCTCGAGTAAAAAAGGATCTACAACTGGGGCACCCGCGACGTGACACACTCTGACGCTGCTCGATTGTCCCAATGCGTTGTTTTTGATGCTCCCACCTTTTTCTTGACCTAAAACTATCTATGTATGCCTTCAGGAGACTTGTTTCACGGTATATGAAGGCCAGGTGACAAAACAAAGAACCAAATAAACGCCAGGGCACCGCCGGAGGAGAACCAAATAACCATTGCCAGAATCGCCTCTGATGGGATCTTCCCTCCCTCCGTGGCCTCCTCAACATAGGGAGGATCATCTTCATCGCCATCTACATTGATGGTTTCTTGTTAAGAGTAGTGCGCCATGTCCCTTAGGGCATATGTATTAACCATGATTTCTATCTAGTATGCTATGAGTATGTGGTCAAGTTTTGTACTTTATTGTGCTTCTATAATACTCCCTCTGTCCCAAAATGTAAGGCGTCTAAGAATTAATCAAAAGTCAAATTTACTAATTTTGACCATATATTTAGGAAAAAAATATCTACAATACTGAATTGATATATTAAAAATATATACTTTATGGTGAATCTATTGATATCGATTCAGTATTATAAATTTTCATATTTTTGTTTATAATTATGGTCAAACTTAGAAAACATTGATGTTTAACTAATCCTTATGCGCCTTACATTTTGGGACGGAGGGAGTAGTAATATATGAACTTCACTCATATTTTTTCACTTTAGCTTTATAGGATCATAGTTCCTCAAATTAGATTAAGAAAGAGATGTGTGATTGCTGGAGTTAACAGAAACGGTGTCCCAACTATTAGAATTGCAATAGGGGTGTTCTTTAACGTGGAACCAAGAACTTTAAGATGGGTTGGATATTTATGCCTTAATTACTCTCTTAATGGCTCATGTACATGGCCTTATGATCAATCATAAGAGGAGTAATCTGTCGTGGATGGGGGTGCACTAGCTTTGGCTTCGTCCGGTAAAAATATAACTCGACACCATATTCTTCATCCTTTATGTGAAAATATACATGTTCCCCTCAGAAACACGTAAGCTTGTTCTCTAACAACTTACAAGATTGGACCATCTCTGAACCGTTACACTTTGATTTACGATTTGATCACATTTCACTTCAAACTGAAAACAACGAACTTTGTTTATCTAAATTGTTCAGTGCATGAAAAATTAGAATTGTGACACTCTCGTTTGGAGATAAATAGTTTTACCTTTTTCTCATGTGAATTGATACTCTCGTTTGATACTCTCGTTTATAGGTGCTTTACAACAATATCTTGCACTTGGGTGGGTATCGAAAGGGTCTAAATCCGAGGATGGCTAGTTATTAAGTTTTAATAATTACGTCTGTGCGTGCTAGACCAACATGATCCAACTGGGTGGAGTCTAGAGAAAGATATTGCTCCGCTTGTCATGTTAGTCTCCTTGGAGCTTTGAAATAAAGGAAACATCTAAGTATTTCGGAACACCCGGCGACGTCGACAACAATCTTTGCAAGCATAAAGAGAGAGTTCACGTGCGGAGTTCCCTTGCGCGAGGCATTTGAGTTCTATAATTTCACATGAGTATTCTCTTTTCGTAAAAAAAAACTTTAGTTTGATCCTATCTAAGCATCTTCTTAATTTATGAACCTTGGAAAAACTTGTATCTCCTATTATAAAAATAGACAACAAGGTTGTGAATCGGACTAATGTTCCAGCTAGCAATAATTATTATATACTCCCTTTGTCGATAAAAGGATATCTCGACTTTATCTAGATTAAAGTTGAGACATTCTTTTGTAGACGGAGGGAGTATCCTATTTTAACTAATTGTTTTGCAAGAACTTAACTAATTGATCATTGCCGTATTTGGACTAGTATACTACATTTCGTTGCACTACCTATTTTTAATTATAAAAGATTTGACACTCGTGTGGTGTAAAAATGAAAATATAACGAGAGAACTAATGCGTAGCCTCATGAGTTGGCATCTGTGCTTACACGTTCCAACTTGCGAGCATGTACTGATTCGGGTAGGGCCAGTCCGTTTCTTTAGCGGAGGGGACAATGGAATTGGAGATGAGTGGAGGATTGATTCGCGTGTCAGCCCGGCGCTGGCCCAGCCCCCAGGGCTTTTCAGGGAGAAAAACGCAGTCACAAAACTGAAAACCCTCGGTTCATGACATGTGGTCCCGCCCGATACTCCGGGTCCACATGAAAGCGATACACGGTTCGTAGTCGCGTGGAGCAACGGGTCAAACAGAGCCTTGGTCCCGGTACGCTCTTCTTCTTTGTGCCAAAGCAGCGTACTCCCTCGCCTTGGTAGACCAAGGGCGGCTCTCATCGCGCTTCCTGCAACTTGTAGCCCCAAAATCATAAGCTTTGCGCGATAATTATGGACTTATGGGGGGGAGAGCATATTGTTGATCCAAATGCGTCGGTAAATGATGTGGCTGCTCATCTCCATTTCTTCGTCCCTGACAGAAGGCAAAGATGTCGAGAAAGAGCAAAAGTTGCACAAAGGAGAGAGAAAGCGAGTGTAGTAGAGAAAAAATTGAAAAAAAGGAGAAAGGATACATACAAAAGCAAAACTTAAAGACCACGAAATGAAAAAAAAGGGGGTGTCGTGCTGTTGTACTAGGACTGAACAGTCTGAGGCGCGTGACGTGGAGAAAAAGAGGAGCTCTCGCGTCCCATGCAGGAGGCGCCAGGTCGAGAGGGACAGGGAGGCACACTGCGCGCCTGCCTGCTACGTACAGCGCTGCGGCACTGCACATGTAGCAGGTGCTGCCGCTCGACATCATCTTCCCGGTCGCACTGACTCGCCCGCCCGTTTGGGCGAACCTGTGGCCGCGCCGGGGACGCAGGCGCGGCACGGGTCGCTGCTGGGCTCCGCATGGAAAACGAAAACAGGAGAGGGAGCTGTGGGGAATTCATGGGGATGTGGAATTTGTGTTCCCAGATGCACCTTGTCATGATCGCGCGCGTGTCGCATGGATTGGAGAGTTTCCGTGTCGGGGCCGGCCGGCCGGCCGGGGGCTCCGGTCGCTCTCGCTCCTGCCAGGGTTGCCGGATCCGACACCGGCAGCCGGCGGGGTCTAGCTACTGTGCATGATCGATGCGGAGACGAGTGAGTGGATGTGTAGCCGCCAACTTAATTACTGTGGTTCTGGGTTCGACAAGTTCAGACATTGACAGGAATGTTTCAGAAGCCAGCACCTAAGTTTGAAGGGCATCGTTAGATAAGGTTTTAGCAACTTTTTTCGTTTTGTGTTAAGTCTAGTTAAGCAGTCTTGTGTCATGGGTTGCGAATCCGTGCCCTGTTTGCAGTGGGCCAGTGGCGGAGCTGGAGCATTCAACAACAGGGTGTAGACTGGTGTGTCAGATGAGATAAAAATCATCTTCTTAGGAGTGCACACATGGTGAAAATTTGATAAATTGCAAAAAAAAAAACAATTTCTTTCCGGTGTCCTATGCACCCCCATAGGTTACAATATAGATCCGCCCCTGCTCTGCTGCGGAGAAGCTAAGAAAGCCTAGGAAATGCTAGAGCATCTTCACTTAAATCATTTTTTTAAAACGGCACCTAAATTATTTAGAGTAGCTCTTCCAATGTTAGAATATCTTGACCCACTCAGCCTTCATCCACATATTCACACTGCAGAAAAGCAATGATAAATAACCACGAGGCCAGCAGCAGAGGCAACAACCGTCACCGAGGAACCGAACAGGATAGTCGGACCTTGGACCGACCCCGACCCCCGCTACAGTGTGGTCGGGCGATTTTCTGAGCGAACTCCCTAGAACCACCTCGCCGCCGCGAGATCCGGCCGATCCCCCGCCTCCGCCGGCCGCTTCGGCGGCGGGAGGTTGGGGAATCGCCGGATCCGGGCGTGTACATAGCGTAGGCTCTAGTGGTTGGGTGGCCGGCGGCGTGAAGGAGACGGTGGCGCTGTCGGTGTGGCCTTTTGCGGAGGCGGTCGTCTTCTCCGGTGGTGGTGCCCTGCGGGGCGCGGCCGCGGATCTGCTTCCTCTTGGCGCTCGCGGCTCGGTGGAGCTGTGGGGTGCCTCTACCCCGAACCGGAGATCGTGGAGCGGCGGATCCGGTGAGGAACTTTTGAAGGTGAAGGTGATGATGAACCAGATCAAGGACGGTGGCGATGAGGTTAGGTGGAGGTTCTTTCGAGCCGAGTTCCGTGACTTCCCGTCCGCCTGGGGTGTCCGTCCGTGTCCAAGGCATCTGTGGAGGAGCGGCGGCGGCGCGCCGCGGTACGTCTTCTTCTTCGACGGCGTCTTCAAGGTCACTCAGGACTTGTGCGCTTTTTTTGTGTTTCGTAGGGTTCGTTCTGTGTGATTTTGGTTCTGTATCACTTGATCTTTCTAGCAAAAAAAAAAAAAAACAACCGTCACCGAGGAACCTCATTTTCTCTGCGGAGCCACGAAGATCTATAGGCTCCTTTCGCACCATACGCCAAAGCAGCGGGGTGGGGGAGGGGGACCCTAAAAGCGCCTACTAGGAAGAGCTCTTCCGCATCGAGCGTGAGGCGGCGCTCCCGCACTACATCAGCATCTACTAGTCGCGCAACAAGAACACCATTGATCACGCGTTGTGGTGGTCGATGGAGACCGCACGCTGGACAACGTGGTGACTGGTGCCCTTCGTGCTCGCCACCCGATGGAGGGCTCACATCCACCACCACGTTTGGCCACAGTGTTGCCAATGTTTCGATCGTCGTCCTCCTGCTCATCATTGCCGCACTCCACTTCGACGCTTCTTGCCTCCAAGTCGAAGAGGCATTCATCGTCACATGGCGGGATAGTCTTCCGTAGCCCCAAGAGGGAGAGGGCTTTGCCGTCATGTGGTAAGCATTCGTTTTGGGTGTTGTCGCCGATGCACGACCAAGATGCCTCATAGGAGTGCCCGTGACTTGCAGACTCCATATGTGCATCACAGCGACGGTGTAGCCGACCATCAATGAATGGGTGTATGAATGATCGGTGGAGGATCTTGGCAACATCACAGTGCTTAATTTCATTCGACGATGACGGTGGCAACAACCGCGACGGCGAGATCGACTAGAGCGCCTTCAACAACATGTACTCTCTATGTTCCAAAATAATTGTCCCAAATTTATCTAGATACACATGTATCTATACGCATTTTCAGTGTGTAGATATACATATCAATCTAAACAAAGTTGAGACAATCATTTTAGAACAAAGGGAGTATTAGATTAGGGATATGTTTAGTTAAATTTGTAAAATATCCTAAATTTAAATGAAAATTTCCAAACCAACTCAAATGATCTTCCAATATATATGCACATTAAGCTGGTCTTGCGATCTTCCTTGTATAGTCATATGATTTAGACAATCGCGGTATAAATCCAGGTATAGTATGAATAGTTAGATTTATTTTTGAGATCAACTAATTAGATCAGTGAAGCTCTTGGAGCGGGTCTTGTATCTTGTTGCGTCATGGGCTGGATGAGGTATAGGTCCATTGGCCGCAAAAGTACAACCTGACCCCATATGTCGTCAACTAGATCCGAGTCGTCGAACATTAAAGATGTTTCTTTTGACACGTCCGTTCTCTAAAGGTGAATATTATTGTTGATAAGACTAGTTATTTTGGGAAATAACTTAGACTAGTAACATATATATGTTGCTACTTACTAGCCCATGTTACCATCTCTATAGTGTATATTAACATAAGAGTAGTATCATGTATAACTATATTAATTAGCTTGTAGACTCATCTTATCTTGAAAAGTGTGATGTTACAGTAACATAACTAGTTACCACTAGCATCTCTCCCTTCATTAAATGACACACCATGTCATTAAAATGTCTAGTTGGCATTGCATGTACTCCCCACTATGAGTAGTCTAAGAGCCCATTTAGAAGCCCTCATTTCATTTCATTTATTGTACAGTAAATGAAATGAGAAGACGTTGATATCATCATTTCATTTGTCCAAATGGTGTTTCTCAAAAAAAAAAAATGTTCAAATTAAATTCATGCTTAAAAATCATATTTGGTTGCCACATGGATTAATGAAATACTCCTTCCGTTTCAAAATATAAGATGTTTTAACTTTGTAAAATAAATATATTAGACATCTTTTAATGTGTATGTTTACTCGAATATACATACTAAAACGTGTCTAGATACATTTGCTTCACAAACTTAAAATATCTTATATTTTAAAACGGAGGGAGTATATGAAAATGATAGAGGTACCAAGCGGAAATGAGGTTAGACGATGGAGAATTCTCAAAGAAATCCCGTGTCCTGTTCTATGGCAGCCAAACAAATTGATTCCTGGAATGCTAAATGAAATCCATAATTCCAAGCCCAAATAAATAACAGGTGAAAATCTTCAGTTAGCAGCAGTACAGGTTCAGGGCTTGACACCTCTTAAATCTGATCCGTAGAATCTCAATCGGACGGCAGTCAAGACCGGTTTCTCAAACCCGAGCTAAACCCTTCCCGTCGGTGCCGGCACCAAGCGCGAACCGCCGCCACGTCTGCTCTCACATTTCAGTGAGAAACTAGCTAGGGTTTCCCATCCCCCCTACAACCCACCTCGCCGCCGCCGCCGCCGCTAATCCTGAACGGCGCAGGCCCGCCGCGCCGCGCCGCACCCGATCCGTCGCCAGGGGGTCTCGATCTTGCGGGCGGAGATGAAGCCTGTCGTGGGGATCGTGGTGTCGAACAAGATGCAGAAGTCGGTAGTGGTGGCGGTTGACCGCCTCTTCCACAACAAGGTGTACAACCGCTACGTCAAGCGCACCTCCAAGTTCATGGCGCACGACGAGGCCGACGACTGCAACATCGGCGACAGGGTCAGTAGCCGCCCGCTTCCCTCTGTTAACTGTGATGCTGCGCTTGATTAGGCTGTTGCTTACGAAGTCATCCGGTTTTCCGATCTCTACTCATTTCCGTACCACTATTTATTTCTCTGTCCTCCGATTGAGGTTCAGGTTTATGTTATGAGGGCCTGTTTGAACGATGGGGTAGGGGTTTGTCTTCAACTTCTTAGAATTTAGTTCAAATTTAGTGATTTTTTCGATAAGGAGTATATATATTAATATCGAGAAGATACCAATTACACCCAGCTTTTGCAACAACGCAGTGCCCTAGTGGCAATACGGATGCACACAGCCAATCAAATTTAGTGATTGATTACTTAATGGTGTAGAAGGTAACTTTAATGGGGTAGCAGTTTCGGTGTTCGTGACTATAATGTTGTAAATTGTAGATAATCCTGCCATTTAGATTGCTGGCTAGTAGTTTCTCAACTATTTCTATTATACATTTTACTCCTGAGTCCTGAGTGTTATATGCTCTATGTTGTACCTGTTGTTCATACTTAAAGATGGACTCGAAATATTAAAGCAGTTATGGTGCTTGTGTCTAGTCTAATGTTATAAATTTTAATAAATCCTCCCATTTAACTATCCGTTTAACTATTTAAGCTGTCTGCGTAGTAGTTTTGGGTGTTGACACCTTGACGGAGGTTTGTCTTGAGGTGGTGACCATATTATTAGTGGAAACTATGCTTGATCCTGTAGAGTTAATCATCCTTCTCCCGGCATGTTTGCTTCTAAACAAGTTCCGAAAGGCTCCGAAAGGACGGATGGTACAAATACAAGTCAGTTGAACTTTTATGAAGTGTATTAGTAGAGCTTCTTTTAAGAACTAAAAAATACAAATGGCACAATAACACTAGTTTCTAGAGTACTATGTACAGTTGGTATTTGGTAGTCTTTCAGTTTAACCATTGGATAGTCAAGCAACATATTCTCTTGTAGCTTTGAAATTTTGAGGCCTATCGAAGGAACATAGCTGATTAATTGCCAGCACATTTCTAGCTTTTTACTCCTACACACCAATCAATACAAGGTTTACGACATGTCATGTGATTACAGTACTATCTTGTATTTCTGTACTTCAAGCTGTGATATTATCTTATTATTAGCTGAAGCAAGCTAGATTGAGCAGTTTATTTCTTCCCAAATTCAGTAAATTAAAAGGTAAAGCTTTCCGGAGCTCCAAGTCCAAATAAGGCAAATCTGGTTGACTTTTTTTAGCTTGTAAGCTGAAGCTTCAGTATTCTAGCTAGCTTATTGGAGAAACCTAGTCTAGGCTTTGGATCTTGAAAGTAAACAGTATTGCCTCCTGAACATGTGTAACGACGGTTGATGTTTTAGCCATGATATTTTTTTCTCCATCATGATATTCTAGGATAGCATGTGTTTCGGCACCTAAACTTCTATGTATGTGAATGAATATCTGATAGACAATCTTATGTGAAGGATATTGACATAATGTT
Source organism: Dactylis glomerata (assembly GCA_007115705.1). Lineage (NCBI taxonomy): Eukaryota > Viridiplantae > Streptophyta > Magnoliopsida > Poales > Poaceae > Dactylis > Dactylis glomerata. Next base: position 535,774 of record QXEO01000327.1, on the reverse strand, counting down.
AGCTTATGATCTGTCCAATTATTGCTTTATGCAATAGTGAATAACAATGTAAATTGGCCAGTACAAAACCTATATCAAATTGAGTTGGACAGGACTCCATCTCTAAGCAGAACTTCTGAGAACATCTATTTTGCAATCTCATCTCACACTGCACCAACAGAACAATCTGGCCTGGTCAGATCTAAGTTGCTGGCAAGTAGCCCCCAGTCACAGTTGCCCTGCTGGCCACCTCTATTCATCTGATGTGCATTGCAGTTCCACGTCTGTAGCGCACGGCTTGAAGCCATCCGGTCATATTGATCGACCAATAGAGCCCCTAAATCCCTGTGCACGTCTAATCCCCAGAAAATTGCCCTGGTCCAATACTCCAATTGCTTACTGGAAACAGAAAATAAAAACGGGGCTGAGCTGTATCCAGGCAGGTCTGACTGGACAAGGAGTTTAGGCAGCTGCATAGTGAAAGTACATTCTAATAAAATAAACATGGTGTTACTTGAAAAGATTGGTTAGACTCGGTGTTGTGTGCATCTGAGACAGTAAAGGTGGTGACTGCAATTTACTTATAACATGGTTTCTTCTAAACTATTTTTACTTTCAGCTCCCAAAGATCCACATCACTGAGCAGCATTGTTTTATAAAGAAACTTGTTTGACTGGCTGTAAAAGGTTATTGACATACTGTTGCTCTATAAATGTATAATGAGTTTGCAATGTTCCGTGCTTTGATATAGTCTATTTATCTGTTTACTGGAGACTAGTGTTCGTTTTGTGCTAGTATTATTCATAAAGGTGTAATGTAGACTACAACATTTTTCTTCTTCAAAGACCTCTTTCTTTATATTGTGTGTATGATATCTTTTCAGGTTAGGCTGGATCACTCTAGGCCCCTGAGCAAAAATAAGCATTGGGTTGTTTCTGAGGTTCTTCGCAGAGCTAAGATGTATGTTCCGCCACCTGCAGCAACAGCTTCTGGTGCACGTGGTGCCACAACTCAACAAACTGCTAGCAAGTCATCTGCTTGAAGATCCTCTTGAGGCAAACGCACATCTGTCGCTCAAAGTGTGTTCTTCTCCTTGTGGAGGCAGTATTTGGTCTGAACTCCATTTGGGGGATTGGGGGCGTGGGGGGAGGAGACGAATAATCTGGTGGCTGTTTTTCTTTTTTAGGAATTTGGTTTGATTGTCTCGTTGAGCATGCCCACAGCTGGACACCAGTGAAGATGTAATTAACAGCATTAACAGAACCATTGGGTTCACGTCAATGATGATACTGCTTCACTTTATTCCTCGTTGCTTGTCATATTTTGGTGTTTGCATATATTGTTGGTAGTTTCATCTTTGTGCTTTATGGTGTCGCTCAATTGTCTTGCGTTCCAAAGTACATCCATGGCAGTGTATATACAGAACGTGCACCACCGATGCAAGGGAAATTAAGTTTTTTTCTCTAGGTTCGTCTGTAGTTGTAAAATAATTCCATGGCGGCATGCCAAAGCACTACCTCCTGAATATACAACTGCTTGTACTGATCTTTGGACAAAATGGTATGTTTTAAACTGCTCATGTTATGTGATTTGTAGAACTACAAATAAGTTCAGTTTTTTTGCACGTGATCCAAGATTTGGTGATCGGAAGAACTGTGGTCTTCCACTTATGTTGGATCCCTGTATCTTTAAGTTTGCCGTAGCACTGCCTCTGACAATGCTCATACTTGTAACTAACCATTTTTCCTCATAAAGAGAATGCTCCATTATTCCATACATCAAATCAATCTTCATACATGGTGAATTATTCATACGCGCAAATCTACACATATACAGTACCACCTTATTCATCGTTCACCACCTACACACTTATTTATATGACACAGTGCATGGAGGTGATCCAATCACATGTTGGAACACATGCCACTGAACATCACAGCATACCAATTTTTGTTACAGTACATAGCATAGCATTTCGGCACCGCCAGCGAGCTCACTTGCCATGCCCACTGCCGGCGTAGGAGCCAGCCCTGGACCCTGCGTACGAGCCGGCCCCGGACCCTCCGTGCGGACCAGCACCGGACCCCGCGTAGGAGCCAGCGTCGGAGCCGGCATACGAGCCCGCGCCGGACCCTCCGTTCCCGGCGTTGGAGCCCGCGTAGGAGCCGGCCCTGGAACCGGCGTACGACCCTGCGCCGCCGTCGCCTGACCCTGCGTTCGAGCCGGCGCCTGATTCCGCGTGGGAGCCGGCCGACGACGAGCCGGAACCTGACCCGGAGCCAGAGCCCGAGTAAGAACCTGACCCAGAGCCTGAGTAAGACCCGGACCCTGACCCGGAGCCAGAACCAGCACCAGAGCCGCCGCCTCCAATGCCGACACCGATCCCCGAGCCGATCCCCACGCCGCCACCCGTGCCGACCCCGAGGCCGCCGCCTGTGCCAACTCCGAGGCCGCCACCCCCACCGCCGCCGAGGTTGAGGCCTAGGCCTAGGTTCTTCCGGGCGGCGCGGCCCTCGGCCGCAAGAGCAAATGCAGCCAGCACGGCGGCGGCGAACACAACGGCCTTCATGAAACAAGCCATCGCGCGCATGCAGTTACCGCGACGACCACGCTAAAGCTTAGCTAAGCTACTGCACTTCTTGATTGGATCGCTGTTGACCTGTTGCCTCCAACACTCTGGGATGAGATGATCGACCGATGCGAAGATGACGGGACGCCGCGGCAGGCATTTATAGGATCCAGGGGAAGCGACACGGTGCCGCGGCGGGTTAGTGGGGTTTGCACCGGTGGCGCGGGCTCGTGGCTGCGGCGGCCGTGCGTGCGCGCGCGCTCTGGCTAGCTAGTGGAGCAATTCTACCGTGCAGATTGGGGGTGGTGCCGAATGCCGATCGACACGTACGTCCGCGCTCCGCGCTCGCCGAGTGCCTCGTAGAGCGCACGAAGGCGACGTATGTTTGTGGCTCCTCCGTTTTTCGTTTGTGGTATTCGTTCAGGGCTTCTGGCTGGTGGTGGTGGCGCTGTGCACGAAGGTTTGACTGGCCGACGAGTGCTAGGTAACCGTGTTTATCTCTTGACTTATCTGACTGACCATGATCGCCTGGTCAGCTGTGTGTGCGCGATTGGTTGATTATCTAGTGGCTGGGTAGAACGCTGGACTGGTTGAAGTGTGGTTGGTGACGAGCTGGTGCTCGTCACTTTCTATTGTCAAATGTGTTTTCAGTTTCGATCGACACATTTATTGGCTACTAGCTAAATGCCCGTGCGTTGCTACGGTTTTTGCGAAAAACACCCCCATCACCGTGTGTTTGTGAACCTTGCCAGCATACCTGATACCTCAATCCTCTGTGGACTCCAAGAACTTCACCACCATTGGGTCACCCTTGACGAGATCCAACATGATCCTATTGTTGATCATCTACCACGCAAACTCGAGGATCTGCTAGTTTGTCATCATCGTGGTGATGCCATAGTTTAAGATAGACCATAGACCTGGGCTCCTTGCCGCCGAGGAAGCCTAAGCGTAAAAGTCCTTCTTCCAGATGTTGTACCTCAGCGTGAGAATAAAAAGATGTGTGGCGGCTCTGCTTAATATTTTTTCGTTGAGATATGGGAAACCATCCTCACGCTGGTCGAGATTGCATGCAGTGGGCTTAGTCGATCTGTTTCCCTAGGATGTAACTGGCTAGCTAGCTAATTGATTAGATGCAAGGCTACCTACAAAGGGAGATTGATCAATGGAGGCGGTGCGTGAGGCTAGTCACCGCTTATTCACGTCGTCATCTTTAGTCTCCACACGCTCCTGGATGCTATTTTAGACTTGCATCAAACATACACAAGTCGAACACACATCCTCTCGTTGATCTCGCATTTCCATGGATGCGACTTGCGAGAATCAAGGCGTTGTTCTTGCTACTTCTCTCCTCATTTCTTCTCGCCGCCGCGGTGCTGGGTTGTATTTTCACATACCTATGGTGGATAAACTATTGTAGTTTTGTTCAATCAAATACATTTACTCATGCTTTTGCTTATGTCTCCTAATATCTCCATCAGTTCATCAAACTCCACTATGTACGTGCTTCAGTTCCCTCTGTTACTGCCATCTCTTGACCTAGAAAAAGATATCACATTCCCCAAGAATGTGTGGATTGAATTTTTTTTACAACATAGCCATTTATTTAACCCCTTGAACTAATGGAAGAGTCACAGTTGTCACTGTATTTGGCCATTGTTCAAGGATCGGTTCCTTCTTATTGCTTACACGGCATTAACTACAGTTTATGATCCACTGTAATGTACTTCAGATATTTTCTCAAATAGAGAAAACTTCTGCAAAATCAAATATGCATGGAAAGGTGGGTTCTTGAGTTAAGGGTTTGTACTAATGTTATGGTTATAATACAAAATGCATTGGCACAAATACAATTAGCTGCTGTTAAAAGCATCAGTTTAATATTTGAAAGGCTACTACCAAAGAAAAGAATGAATACTACAATCAGGGCAGAAGAGAAGCAATGTACTTACCTCTAAAAAATTATCCAATTGAAAGTATCACCATGGTGCATCGAAACACATTTCCAACAGAGTCTGTCAAGCAAATCCAAGGTCACTATCCTGAAAGCTACATTTGTCTACAGGTTCCCAGTCCTGGAAACCCAAGTTTAGAACATTACGCACGAAAGTAAGGCGTACGTAAATAAATTGCATGCAAAGCAATTAATCTGCAATGATCTCAATCCACCATCGCCTGAATCTCATGAAGCTCCTGTGTTTTCCTGCCTTCCTGAAACCATAAGTCACATGAATTACCACATATAGGTGTTTTGATGTCACTTCAACAATAATTTTTCAGCAAGATTGCACGCAGATTACAGAGACTAACCAATCCAATAACTTGAATATTTGTATCCTCCCTGCTCTGAACCCACGATATCAACCAAAGCGTGAGTGAAAATCATAAACAATCTACCTGATAAAGGAAAGATGTTACCTGAGCAACTGTTGCACTCCATAGGATTCAAACGACCATATAGTATACAGCCTAGAAGATTATACAAATTGACTACTCCACGGATATTAGAGTAATTTTGTTCTTGTGGTACAACAAAGAGTTACCTGAGCAAAGTTCTCCTTTCAAGCATAACCACACCATACATGATAAGAATCAAAAAAGAAATAAAATTACATATACTGGGCAACAAATGTTCCAAGAAAGTTAATGTAAAACTCCTTCCTTAATTTAATGAAAGCAGCGCAGCTGCATTCGCAAAAAGAATGTGATAGGTGAATACAAAATGATTATTTTCACTTTCCTCTGCTATCTCAACAATCAGTATTTTGTATTACAATGTGTCAAGCCAAGTAAAACATGTGCAGGACAGCATAGAAGATGCTCCATCTAAGGACACACTAATTTAAGGACACATCACACATATACGCGATCATACCTGCAGTGTAACTAAAAAACAAAGAGTAGTCATAAATCCCAACTCTGATCCAAAAAAGATAACATCTGTCAGAACAATATATGGAGAGGCACGAGCAGGGAATGCACATCATTTGAAATACCGTCTCTGGAAAAAATAATCTAACCTTTTGGAACATGCGCATCCATATGCATGGTACATGTTCTCTGAATTCACTGGTTAAGAGCTTTCACAATGGATGGTCTTACCGTCTTTCTGTAGAAAGACCAAAACAACAATTAACACAAGCTATGGATTTACTTTTGCAAGATGGAAAGTGAGGTTCCTAAGTGACCTCCAACTTCATAGATAGAGAGTAAAGGATAGCCTAGTGCAGCCTCTTCTGGATTGGATTTTGTCATGGACTACTTAGAGCTATTTTTACTTAGCTTCTTTTTTCACTTCTATCCCCCTTTTGATGTAAATTTTTTTGTTCTGTCTATATTTTTACCTGTAGATATTATATAAAATATACACCGTAGGGGCTTCCCCTACGGTTTTCACGGTAAAAAAAAACACAAGCTATGGAGAATAAACAAAGGGAATGAGATGTGCGTAATAGCATACGTAAAAATCTGAAGCATTGTAGGTCATCAGACTACAATTGATTCTGGAGATGAGACATGTAACCACAGAATAGAAATATGAATTTGGCTAAAAAGGTAAGATCGAAACGAGAGCATGTCAACATCTTAATTTTGTTAAACAAACAATTTATTGTGTCATTGATCTTACTTTCTCAAAACAAAACAAAAACTCCAGGGACTGTTGCTACGTAAAGCGTGCATATCTACTCGTACACGTTATAAGTTTCCTACATCTGTCACCATAGGGTTAATTGGCTTGCTCAGCAAACATATCTCCATCTCACAAGGAAAAGAAAGCAGGAGCAGAAAATTAAAACAGTCTCACAGAATCTGTGTTCTCCATAGCTTCCATTCGAGAAGCATAGTGCCTGAATCGTTACAGCTCTTCATCCAAGACAAATAGCTACTGCAACAGGAGATAACTGCATATGTTGTCTGAAAAATGTCAAGTAAGAAAATAACTGAAAAAACTAAGAAAACAGCTTCTATACCTTTTAAGAAACTTCTCTGAACATTGGAGGTACAGTACATTCTTTCTTTTTCACTTCAGTTCTGTGGTAAATTTGGAATTGCTATTTCTACTGATTAAAACCCACCAGTAAGTTGATCAAGACATTTTGTAAGTGAAACATTGTTATAGAGCAAACTCACTCGGCTATTATACAGTGGATATTCATGGTAGTTTTGTCGTACAACTCATGATACAAATGCCCGAAAGGAAGGGGGAAAAATACACAACAGACAAATTATAATACTTGCAGATATGATCCTTCCAGATTGTCCTTGTTGTCATCCCGAGAAGGCCGTACATTGATGTGTAGAATTGGATGCGATGAGTACTACTGTCTTCAAAGAAGAAAAGAGTTTCAGTACCTGAAAGTAAGAAGAAAGAAAATACTTTGATAAAGATGTTTCAACTTTCAATGGCAAAAAAGGAAAAGAATAAATGCACCCACTCTGACTGATGAACATTCAAATACAGATGAAGAAAATAAATAATCAGATTTAGGCATTAGGCATGTGGATAAATATTCAAAGAGAAGTGAAAAACGAAATTGGATTGGGCACGTGGTGTTCCTCCAAACCTGTAGAAATGAGAGAGGATAGAGTGGGTGCCTTTTTCAAAGAGAAGGGAAAAATGCATGTACGAATACAGTGATTCGAATTCAGATGGTAAGGATTTTGGCATTTCTTACCCGCAGTGGCCAGTCGGCGAGAGAGACATGAGACGAGAGGGGATAGAGAGTGGCGATGGGGAACTGTACCTGATCCAAAAATTACCACCTTGGAAGCTTGGCCACCGCCGGCAGGTCGAGCCGCCTTGCGCTAGTCGACGACATCAACGATGATGCGTTGGATGCAGCTGTGGCTCCTAATCAGCCGTCTCTCGCCGCTGCCAAGCCAGCGCGCCAGCCGCGAGGCAGAAGCCGGCCACCAGCTCCATCGCCTCGTGCAAGGCGTGGATGAACTCCTCCTGCCTCGTGAACTTGCCGCCGAAAACGGCCCGACACACGACGTCCTTGCTGAGCGCCGTCACCATCTGGCTGACGTTGACGGTGGCGCCAGCGGAGGCGGTGGTGGCGATGGAGCGTACGAGGCCGCCCACCTCCTCGTCCTTGATCTCCTCGACGCGCTTCACCTGCCTGGAGCCGAGGGCCCGAGGAGCTCCATGACGCAGACCTTGCGCATCTGGCGCCACTGCTCGCCGTAGGAGGCGAAGGCAATGTCCATGCCACGAGAGGCGAAGATCTCTTGCGTCGCGCTGCGCGGCCGGCCCGCGAACACGAGGTCCTTCATCTTCAGCACCAGCGCCGCCACCTCCTCATTGGAGACCACCATCGTAGGGACCTCGCCCAGCCTGAGGTGCATCAGCGGCCCGTGATGGCGAGACAGATCCGCCATAGTGCGGTGCGGGAGGACGCTGACGACGTGGTGGTGGCTGGACGTGCTCGGGCTTTTAGCGCCGGCGAGAGGGCAAGCTTTTGAGGAAGACGGGAGCGGCTGACTCTGTGCTAGGGTTTCATAGTAGGAGGTCGCGGGATGGTCGCGGGATGATGGGGTCGGACTGTGGGCTTACATTTCCTAAAAAAAAATTAACTTGGCGGTGGTAAAAGTTGTAATATGGCTGATCTTGTAAGGGTAAATTGGGAATTCAAATAATGTATCTGTCAAGTGCCTTCACCAACTCCAAACCAATAGTAAAGACTTGATCACTTTTTTTAAAAAGAGAATCGGCTACTTCTTCGTGGACATAGTGATTGGTTTACTTGGATGGGGCCGAAAATAGGCGAGCGAGCAAGGTCCTAACGAGCCCTCAAATCCCAGCCCACGCGTGGCCTCGAGCAGCTCTTTCTTACAGCCCACAACCTCGAGCTCAAAGCCGGTAAGTACCATAATTTTTGAAGGTTTATAAAACTTGCAATCACTGCTTCCCTCCGCGAATGGCCTTTCTTTTACTTTTATGTTGAGTCACCACCTTCTACCTTTAGGCACCATTAAGAGAGCATAGTTGTCATTCTTAGTATAATGTGCATTGTCCCAAAGTTTTTATTGATTGATTCATATTGTTGGTTTCACTTGTTCTCAAATTATTTGTATCTAGTCGCCCTCTTAAACTTGAAGGTGTCCTATGCATTTATGTTTTGCTCTCCATGAAGGACAATCTGAAAACCATTTGTATGTTTTTCCTTATGATTTGAACACACGTTTGACGTTCATTGTTTCATTTTCATGATCTTTTGTTTGTGTTCATTTTCATGTTATAACATGGTTGCTAAGTTTTTATTGTCAAGATTATATCTTTCATGCCCATGTTTTAAGTTCTTTTGATCCCAGCTCACAAATGCTTACATATGTGATCAAGATTGTGTAGGTGCATGTCACCTCAAAAATTATTTCTTTTGTTATCACTTACCTACTCGAGGACGGGCAGGAGTTAAGCTTGGGGATGCTTGATACGTCTCCCACGTATCTATAATTTTTGATGCTCCATGCTTATTTTTACACCATTTGCCTAATGTTTCGTTACACTTCGTGGCACTTTTATGCATTTTTCGGAACTAACCTATTAACAAGTCGCCACAGTGCCAGTTCCCTGTTTTCTGCTGTTTTTGTGTTTCAGAAAAGTTACACAGGAAATATTCTCGGAATTGGATGAAACAAAGCCAAACATCCAGAAATCCACCAAAGCTTCCAGAGAACCGAAGAGGAGACGAAGTGGGGCCACGAGGTGGCCACACACCAGGGCGGCGCGGCCTAGCCCCTGGCCGCGCCCCCTATGTGTGAGACCACCTCGGTCCACTTCTGACGATGCCCCTTCACCTATAAAGACCCCCCGACGGGAAAAACCTAAGTACCCGATCAGTTTTCCAGAAACACATCGCGATCCACCGCTGCCGTCGACCCGAAGATCGGGAGGGTCCAGAAGCTCTTCCCGGCACCCTGCCGGAGAGGAGAATCGCCACTGGAGGTCTCCTTCATCGCCATGCTTGCCTCCGGAGCGATGAGTGAGTAGTCTACCTTAGACTATGGGTCCATAGCAGTAGCTAGATGGTTGTCTTCTCCACCATGTACTTCATGTTTAGATCTCATGAGCTGCCCTACATGATTGAGATCACCGTTATGTAATTCTACATGTTGTGTTTGTTGGGATCTGATGAATATTGGTGTTATGATTGAGTTGCTATACTGAAATATATCTTATGTTATCTCTATGTTGTTTATGATCTTGCATGCTCTCCGTTGTTAGTAGCTATCTTGGCCGAGTAGTTGCTAGTAACTACAAGAGGGGGTATTTATGCTCGATAGTTGGGTTCATGCCTCTATTTAATTTGGGGGAGTAACAGAAACCTCTAAGGTTGTAGATGTGCTGTTGCCACTAGGGAGAAAACAACATTCATATGCTTGAGGGCATATGCTTTGTTTACATTACACACTTTGCTTAATGCAATTATCTGTTGTTCGCAACTTAATACTCATGGGGTGTTCGGATGATATCCCCGTGAGTGGATTATTAGTCATAGATGCAGTTGGATGGCGGTCTATGTATTTTGTTGTAATGCCCAGAGTAAATCGCATAGTGATCTTCTTGACATATTGATACGTCTCAAACGTATCTATAATTTTTGATGCTCCATGCTTGTTTTTACACCATTTGCCTAATGTTTCGTTACACTTAGTGGCACTTTTATACATTTTCCGGAACTAACCTATTAACGAAGTGCCACGGTGCCAGTTTCCTGTTTTCTGCTGTTTTTGTGTTTCAGAAGTGATACACAGGAAATATTCTCGGAATTGGACGAAACAAGTTCCTGAAGTCATATTTTACCCGGAAGCTTCCAGACATCCGAAGGAGAGAAGGAGTAGGGCCACCAGGGCCCCAGACACATGCCCGGCGTGGCTAGCCCCCTGGCCGTGCGGGGCCCGCGTGTGGGCGCCTAGGACCCCCTCTGACATCGCCCTTTCGCCTATAAGTACCCCCCGACGAGAAAAACCTAAGGGCCCGATCAGTTTTCCAGAATACATCGCGATCCGCCGCCGCCGTCGACCCGAAGATCGGGAGGGTCCAGAAGCTCTTCCCGGCACCCTGCCGGAGAGGGGAATCGCCACCGGAGGTCTTCTTCATCGCCATGATTGCCTCCAGAGCGATGAGTGAGTAGTCTACCTTGGACTATGGGTCCATAGCAGTAGCTAGATGGTTGTCTTCTCCACCATATGCTTCATGTTTAGATGTCATGAGCTGCCATACATGATTGAGATCACTGTTATGTAATTCTATGATATTGGTTTGTTGGGATCCGATGAATATTGGTGTTTATGATTAAGTTGCTGTACTGAATTATATCTTTTGTTATCTCTATGTTGTTTATGATCTTGCATGCTCTCCGTTGTTAGTAGCTATCTTGGCCGAGTAGTTGCTAGTGACTCCAAGAGGGGGTATTTATGCTCGATAGTGGGTTCATGTCTCTATTTCACCTGGGGGAGTGACAGAAACCTCTAAGGTGGTAGATGTACTGTTGCTACTAGGGAGAAAACAACATTCATATGCTCAAGGGCATATGCTTTGTTTACATTATACACTTTGCTTAATGCAATTATCTGTTGTTCGCAACTTAATACTTCTAGGGTGTTCGGATGATATCCCCGGGGGTGGATTATTAGTCATAGATGCAGTTGGATGGCGGTCTATGTATTTTGTTGTAATGCCCAGAGTAAATCTCATAGTGATCTTCTTGACATATCACGTTATCTTTATTCTATCAATTGCCCAACTGTAATTTGTTTACCCAGCATGTTATTTTATCTATGGAGAGACACCACTAGTGAACTGTGGACCCCGGTCCTATTTTAATCATATTGCAATCACCTGTTTACTTTTCCCGCACTGTTTACTTTACTCGCATATTACTACTATTTTCCACTCGATACACTCATAACCTTTGTTTCAAGCAAACCGGTGAGATTGACAACCTCATCGCAAGTTGGGAACAAAGTATTTGTTTGTGTGTGTGCAGGTTCCACAACACCTTCAGTCGTCATTGTCTCCCTTCTCCTGTTCGATAAACCTTGGTTTCTTAACTGAGGGAAAACTTGCTGCTGCACTCATCATACCTTCCTCTTGGGGTTCCCAACGGGCTGGTCATTCACCACGCACAAGGACTGTCTGTTGCCACGTTCACTTGGAGCATCAGCTACTTTTCTGGCGCCGTTGCCGGGGAAGAGAGAAGACTTCTGCGAGGGGAGTTCTTCGCACACACATTCTTTACTTTGTTATTTGTTTTGCTTTACTTTATTTTATTTTACCTGCATTGCTTTTTATATCAAAAACCCAAAAAAATTAGAATCCTTGGTAGTTATTATTTCTTTACTTTAGTTTATCATGTTATTCCCTGAGTTCGTTCTGGAGGACCTCTCTGTAGGGAGTGGTTCGATTATTGGCAAAAGTAACATTGAGGAGTTCTTTAATCACATTAGTATGCATAAGGAAGTTGAGGAAAAGTCTTTGGTTGAGTTAGCTCCTAGCTATGAAGTTGCCTCTGCTCATTTAGTTCACATGTTAGAAGCTAGGTTTGCTAGTCTTAACCCTTTTATGCAATACATGTTCCTTAAGCTTCATGAAATTGAGGATCCCGAAAAGAAGGCTTTTATCTTGGAAACCTTGCGCCTAGAATTTAAGGATGTAGTTATTGAAGCTATAAAAGTTCTTAAACGTTTTAATAAACTCGGTTCACCTATAAAGGTTATTGATACTAATGATGAGGGGACCGAGATACCTATACCTTGCAAGCTTTTGGGATTGAATGATGCTTTCGAAAACAATTTTGCCTGGATTTGTCCTGAAAATCTTTTTGATGAGAATAGTGTACCAAAGCATGATCACCAAGGGTCTTCAAAAACTTATGTGGATGAAATGCAATGCCTTATTGACAAGACCTCTTCTGTTGATCTTAATGCTTCTTCTGAAGGTACTTGATTCACAATTTTCTGCGCCTAGCTCAAAGGCGTTAAAGAAAAGCACTCTTGGGAGATAACCCATTGTTTACTTTTCAGTACTTTTTCTTTTATTTGAGTCTTGGAAGTCATTACTACTGTAATGACCGCTCCTTATCTTGTTTATTTCGTTTTTGTGCCAAGAGAAGCCTCTAATTTGAGTGAGGTAAAGATTTGGGGATGTTGCTGTCCTGAAACTGTTTTCGGTGCTGCACCGTAAAAATTCGTGAAAATTCTCTGTTTATCTTTTGGACCTGCGATTTCTTGTGCATATGCCCCAGGTTATATCCAAACTTTTCTTAGTTGAACACTTTTTGATTTGAGCAACGGAAAATCCCTCACAAATTCGTCCTTTGTCAGCTGCCCAGTTTTGACAGATTTCTGCCAATATTTGTTTTTGCCACTTTATCGCTTTCTTTTGAGTTCTTTTTTATCATGGAACTCTTGTGGAAGTTTCTACAGTAGTATATACTTTATATGTGGTGGTTTTGGGTTGAAACCTGAAGCTAAAAGAGGTTGAATATATTTTATGCTTACACTAATGTTGCTAATAGAATTGTGTTTAGTTTTGTATGAAGGAAGTTTTCAAGTGTAGGGATTGGAGAATGATGAGATGAGTTGAAGAATGGACAAAAGCTCAAGCTTGGGGATGCCCATGCATCACCCCAAGAAATATCCAAGAAGTACAAGCGTCAAAGCTTGGGGATGCCCCCGAGGCACCCCTTCTTCATCGGCAAAAATCAGGTCACCTTTCAAAACACTATATTTTTATTGCTTCATGCACTATGTGTTTTTCTTGGAGCGTCAGTTGTTTTAGTTTTCTTAGTTGGTTTAGTTTGTTTGTTTGCTGCAATAAATGGTTGGACCCCAACAAATTTCCTTTGGAGGAGATGTACTCGTTTTCATTTGCAAAGAACGCTCTAGTTTTCACTCTTATTAAAAAATCGAGTGTTCTTCTTTTTCTGCTACTGCTTTTGGTTTTCGTTTTCGCCTTGATTTGCGTTCAGATCTTGTCATATCTTTTCATCAAGGTGTATTTTTGCCTCCGATATTCATTGGTTTTCATCAAAAGAGGTGTTTATAAAAATTTCAAATGGTGTTGGAAAAGAGAAAAAGCTTTGTGCAAAATAGTGGTACAAGAAGGAGCTTGTGTAGACTGCGGCTTAGGCTTTTTCATGTCATGCTTGATGTATTTTTGATAGTATGCTTAGTGGTTTTGCTTTAGCATGACTTGTCTCAAATAACTGAGATTGCTTAATGAGCCTTTGAAAAAATCATGCGTTGTTTTTATTGTATGGAAGCATTATTCTGGTTTTCTCCTTGATGCTTTATTTGGGTTGACTTGGCGCATGCTCACGCATGTTAGACTCTTACAAAGTCGCCATTAGCCTTCATGATCATTTAGTTTTTGACTTTTGATGCCATCGTATGCTTCTTTTAATGTCGCTTTGTCGCTTTGCATGATTATGGCCATTATTGCTCTCTTAGTTGGTCGCTCCCAGTCTTTTGCTAGCCCTCACCTTGTACTGAGTATGAGCTCTACTCGTGCATCCAACTCCTAAAAGCCAAAGTTTTCCATTGTGTCCACCATATATACCTACTAGCAATTTGCTATTCCAAGTAAATTTGACTTGCTTTTATTTTCTCTTCAAATTAAACTCTTACCAGTGTTATGCGAAATTCGGTCAGTAAAGCTCTCACGAACCGGAAGGCACACTTTACTTTTTCCTGTTCTAAAAATTTGACATTGTGGTCTTTTATGTTGAGTTGTTATGCTTGCAAGTTATAAGTTGGACTCTAGCCCAGCCATGCTGTCATGGGGCAAGCTTTCAACATTGCACTTCTTATTTGAGTTGATATCGTGATCTTTTGTTTATGGATGCCCGCTGTGTGAAATGAATTGGGGATCTTGTGAGGATCATGGAGTTTTTATATGTGTTAGGGAAATGCCGGGCCGCCAATCTAAGCCATGCATAATTCATGGTGGAAATTTGCAGCATACCCATGGTGAACATTCGACGACGCATCTCACAATAAAAAGCTAAACAATATAGCAAATAAAAGAGATGTCGAGGTGTTCATTGTCTGCTTGTCCTGTCATTTTGGTGTGGGCTTGTTCCATGTCATCGGGCACGGAGGTACCCCATTGGCGGTTCTCAATGATATGCATATACTTACAATGACAAGAGCCTTGCTTGGGACTCTAAGTAAAGTAGCATGGTTTGGGTACTCGTATTCACGGGACACGAGGTTTTCAACTTATGATTTGTCAAGCATATGCATCATAATTGTTCTCGCATTAACTTTAACCATTCAAGATGCTTATGATGGGGGCAATGAGAGCTCAAAGCCGGTAAGTACCATAATTTTTGAAGGTTATAAAACTTGCAATCACTGCTTCCCTCTGCGAAGGGCCTTTCTTTTACTTTTATGTTGAGTCACCACCTTCTTTCTTTATGCACCATTAAGAGAGCATAGTTGTCATTCTTAGTGTGATATGCATTGTCCCAAAGTTCATTGATTGATTCATATTGTTGGTTTCACTTGTTCTTAAATTATTTGTATCTAGTCGCCCTCTTAAACTTTGAGGTGTCCTATGCATTTATGTTTTGCTCTCTTTGAAGGACAAGCTGAAAACCTTTTGTATGTTTTTCCTTATGATTTGAACACACGTTTGACTTTCATTGTTTCATTATCATGATCTTTTGTTTGTGTTCATCTGCATGTTTACAACATGGTTGCTAAGTTCTTATTGTCATGATTATATCTTTCATGCCCATGTTTTAAGTTCTATTGATCCCAGCTCACCAATGCTTGCATATATGATCAAGATTGTGTAGGTGCATGTCACCTCAAAAATTATTCTTTTGTTATCACTTACCTACTCGAGGACGAGCAGGAGTTAAGCTTGGGGATGCTTGATACGTCTCAAACGTATCTATAATTTTTGATGCTCCATGCTTGTTTTTACACCATTTGCCTATTGTTTCGTTACACTTAGTGGCACTTTTATACATTTTCCGGAACTAACCTATTAACGAAGTGCCACAGTGCCAGTTTCCTGTTTTCTGCTGTTTTTGTGTTTCAGAAGTGATACACATGAAATATTCTCGGAATTGGACGAAACAAGTTCCTGAAGTCATATTTTACCCGGAAGCTTCCAGACATCCGAAGGAGAGAAGGAGTAGGGCCACCAGGGCCCCAGACACATGCCCGGCGTGGCTAGCCCCCTGGCCGCGCGGGGCCTGCGTGTGGGCGCCTGGGACCCCCTCTGACATCGCCCTTTCGCCTATAAGTACCCCCCGACGAGAAAAACCTAAGGGCCCGATCAGTTTTCCAGAATACATCGCAATCCGCCGCCGCCGTCGACCCGAAGATCGGGAGGGTCCAGAAGCTCTTCCCGGCACCCTGCCGGAGAGGGGAATCGCCACCGGAGGTCTTCTTCATCGCCATGCTTGCCTCCGGAGCGATGAGTGAGTAGTCTACCTTGGACTATGGGTCCATAGCAGTAGCTAGATGGTTGTCTTCTCCACCATGTGCTTCATGTTTAGATCTCATGAGCTGCCATACATGATTAAGATCACTGTTATGTAATTCTATGATGTTGGTTTGTTGGGATCCGATGAATATTGGTGTTTATGATTAAGTTGCTATACTGAATTATATCTTTTGTTATCTCTATGTTGTTTATGATCTTGCATGCTCTCCGTTGTTAGTAGCTATCTTGGCCGAGTAGTTGCTAGTGACTCCAAGAGGGGGTATTTATGCTCGATAGTGGGTTCATGTCTCTATTTCACCAGGGGGAGTGACAGAAACCTCTAAGGTGGTAGATGTGCTGTTGCTACTAGGGAGAAAACAACATTCATATGCTCAAGGGCATATGCTTTGTTTACATTACACACTTTGCTTAATGCAATTATCTGTTGTTCGCAACTTAATACTTCTAGGGTGTTCGGATGATATCCCCGGGGGTGGATTATTAGTCATAGATGCAGTTGGATGGCGGTCTATGTATTTTGTTGTAATGCCCAGAGTAAATCTCATAGTGATCTTCTTGACATATCACGTTATCTTTATTCTATCAATTGCCCAACTGTAATTTGTTTACCCAGCATGTTATTTTATCTATGGAGAGACACCACTAGTGAACTGTGGACCCCGGTCCTATTTTAATCATATTGCAATCACCTGTTTACTTTTCCCGCACTGTTTACTTTACTCGCATATTACTACTGTTTTCCACTCGATACACTCATAACCTTTGTTTCAAGCAAACCGGTGAGATTGACAACCTCATCGCAAGTTGGGAACAAAGTATTTGTTTGTGTGTGTGCAGGTTCCACAACACCTTCAGTCGTCATCATCTCCCTTCTCCTGTTCGATAAACCTTGGTTTCTTAACTGAGGGAAAACTTGCTGCTGCACTCATCATACCTTCCTCTTGGGGTTCCCAACGGGCTGGTCATTCACCACGCACAAGGACTGTCTATTGCCACATTCACTTGGAGCATCACATATCACGTTATCTTTATTCTATCAATTGCCCAACTGTAATTTGTTTACCCAGCATGTGTTATTTATCTTATGGAGAGACACCACTAGTGAACTGTGGACCCCGGTCCAATTTCCTTTACATTGTTACACCATTTTACTATTACTCGCACTGTTTACTTTCTCGCATACTACTACTGTTTTCCACTCGATACGCTCAATCCTTTATTTACAGCAAACCGGTGAGATTGACAACCTCATCGTAAGTTGGGAGCAAAGTTCTTGGTTGTGTTGTGTGCAGGTTCCACGTTGTTGCTGGTGCAATGCAAAGCACTGGACGAGGCGCCTAATAAATTGTCCGGAGCTGTCGCGAAGCTAGCAGACATCACCTTCTGAAGTATTGGCTTTTTCCTACTGGTTCGATAAACCTTGGTTTCTTACTGAGGGAAAACTTGCTGCTGTGCTCATCATACCTTCCTCTTGGGGTTCCCAACTGGGTGGTTATCTGTCCACATCACTTTTCTTTATTGTTCATGTTCTTATTTCTACTTTCCAATACACAAAAAGACCAGAAATATTTCCATTGTTTCTCTTTGTTTGCCTCTTTAGTTTTCTAGATTTGGTTTGCTTTGTTTCCTATTTTTGGTTTGATATTCGAAAAATCCAAAAAGATTTTGCTTTGTTTGCCATTTCCTTCTATTCTTGTTTCAAAATTCGAAAACCCTAAAATATTTGTTGTTCTTTTCTGGTTTTGTAAAGTTTGTTGCAGAGTTCAGTCTCCCGTGACTCCATTGGAGCTTGGTTATCACTTCATATTATTCAAGCCACACAAGTGAAAGGCAATAATGACGACATATGACAATTCGAGATGTGGTGAGAGGCTGGTATGAACTCTATTTGTTTTCATTTTTGTACATATACTCATCTATATGGACGTGCTTAGTTTGTTCATGTAAGGTATATGTTATTTAATGGATGCTTAGTAGTTCTTGCTCTCATATGATTAGTTCCAATTTACTAATAGTTTGTAGCATGTCATGTAGATGTTTGCTTGCATTGTTTTATTCATAAAATGGTATGACTTTGTGGTATCCTCCTCTGAAAAGATTCATTTGAATCGACTTGGCACATGCTCAAGCATGCATATGACTGAACAAAAAGTCAATTAAGCCTTGATGATTTACTTTGCTTCAGAGCTCTTGTATCATTTTTATGCCTATATTAATTTTGTTTTGTCGCAAGCATGATTATGACAGTTACTGCTCTCTCGATTGTCGCTTCCTAGTCTTTTGCTAGCCTTGACTTGTACCAAGAGGGAATACTTCTCGTGCATCCAACTCCTGAAAACCAAGTCATTCCAAAGAGTCCACTATAAATTCCTATGCATGGTATTTCAAAGCCATTCCAAGTAAATTTTCATGTGCTACCTTTCAAAACCTTCAAATACTTCTCATTTTGTGCCACTGTTTGGAATTATGGGGACGTAGTGGTCGGATTTGCTATCTTCCATATTGAATTAAGTATCCCTCGACTTGCATGCTTCATCTGCTCGTAATTAATTTTGCAAGGGAGCTGGTCAGACCATTGTAATCTAAAAAAAGAAAAGAAAAAAAGGCACTCCTCCATGGTATGTGAAAGTTCGTGGGCACCCGATGAAATTGGTTAGCCATGGTTTGTGAAAGGAAAAGTGGGGAGGAGTGCCAAGCTTTATAAAAGAGCACCAATGTACCAATTTTTCAAAGAACTCGGAACCGCTCTCACTTGTTTAGTATGGAAGATAGCAAGAACCCCATTGCCAGTCGTTGACAGGAACAACCACCACTCAAAACAAATTTGTATCTCTCTTTTACAAATGAAAAGCTCTAGCACATGTTAAATCCCTGCTTCCCTCTGCGAATGGCCTTTCTTTTACTTTATGTTGAGTCTTCATTTTCTAACTTTAAGCACCTTCTTGAGAGCATGGCTGTCGTTCTTAGTGTAATGTGCTTGTCCCAGAACACGGTTAATTGTGGTATAACTTTGATGCTTGTATCTTTGATATTTTTTACTTCTAGTCTTCTCTTGAACTTCAGAGGTGCCTTGGCATTTATGTTTTGCTCCACAAATAAAGGCAAGCGAGATACCACTCTTTCATATCTTATTATGAGCATTACAGTCTTGTAGCTTCTTATGTTTCATGTTGCTTGTTATTAGTGTATTGGCACTCTTTCATAGCTTGCATGACTATGAGATAACATTAGTTGCATATTTCTTACTATGAATTGCCTGAGTACTTGATCATATAGTGAGAATATTTACATCTTATGAAGCAAATGTGTTCGTGAAAGTTTCTTTTATCGCTCTCAGTTGTTAACTGAATTGCTTGAGGACAAGCAATAAGCTAAGCTTGGGGGGAGTTGATACGTCCAAAATGTATCTACTTTCCCGAACACTTTTGCTGTTGTTTCTCCTCTAATTTGTGTGTTTTGAATACAACTAACAAAGACTAACGTTGTTTTCAGCAGAATTACCCTGGTGTCTCGTTTTTGTGCAGAAATCCAACTTTCAGGAAAAATCCCGAAAAATAATGGAAAAATCCTATTTTACCAGAAGACCCACGGAGCCAGAGTACGAGATGGAGTGGGGCCAGGAGGGCATCACACCACCTGGTGGCGCGGGCCAGGCCTGGCCGCGCCAGGGGGTGGTGTGGCCGCCCCAGCCATCTCCTCGACCCCTCCTTCCGCCTACATATACCCTCTGACCTGAAAATATCGGGGGTTCAATGTTTTTCCCAGGTAGAGTTCCGCTGCGCCGCCACCATCAGAAACTGCGATTCGGAACCAGAAACTCCGTTCTGGCACCCTGCCGGGACGTGGATTTGGAGGAGATCTTCATCATCATCACCGACTTCTCTCCATCAACCATCCATAATTCCCCCATCCATGTGTGAGTAATTCCCGCTGTAGGCGAAGGGGATGGTAGGGATTGGATGAGATCATTCATGTAATTGCTATGAGATTGTTAGGGCATGGTGCCTAGTATCCATTGTTAGTTCTTATGACATTGTTGCAACCTGTTGTGCTTAATGCTTGTCACTTTTGGCCCGAGTGCCATGATCTCAGATCTGAACTTGTTATTGTTTTATGATGATAATTGTTGTTTATGATCTTACCTGCAAGTTATATACACATATCGTTGTCCGGAACCCGAGGCCCCAAAGTGACAACAATTGGGATAACCGAAGGGGATGGCTATGATGTGAGGATCACATGTGTTCACTGAGTGTTAATGCTTTGCTCTAGTACTCTATTAAAAGGAGTACCTTAATTACCAGTAGATTCCCTTGAGGCCCCGCTACAAACGGGCTGGTAGGACAGAAGATGTCGTGCAAGTTTCTTAGTGCGAGCACGTACGACTATATATAGAACACATGCCTATGGTTGTTTAGTACTAGGATGCTTTATCATTATTTATCTGCAATTGCCCATGTCTTGATTATTACATGAATTATCTTGTCCATGCAACGCCCGTTCATCCATCCCTATGCCTATAGTATTTAATCCTACTGTTTACTATTGATACCGTTACTGTCTTTATTTTACTATTGCTGCTACTATTTCACTACTACCACTGCTATAAAACTGTTGCTACTGATAAACTCCTGCGAGCAAGTCTATTTCTAGGTGCAGCTGAATTCACAACTCATCTGTTAAGACATATAAATATTCTTTGGCTCCCCTTATATCGAATCAATAAATTTGGGTTTTACTTCCCTCGAAGACTATTGCGATCCCCTATACTTGTGGGTCATCACTTCTCTTCTATGTGCTTCATGTCTTGATCTTGTGAGCTGCCTATCATGATCAAGATCATCATTATGTAATTCTACACGTTGTGTTTGTTGGGATCCGATGAATATTGACTACTATGTCAAGTTGATTGTTGATTTTACATGTCTATGTTATTTATGATCTTGCATGCTCTCCAGTGCTAATAGATATCTTGGCCGAGTAGATGCTAGTGACTCCAAGAGGGAGTATTTATGCTCGATAGTGGGTTCATGCCTCTAGTAATCTGGGAGAGTGACAATAACTTCTAAGGTTGTAGATGTGCTGTTGCTACTAGGGAGAAAACAAAAAATATCTTGTTCAAGGACATTTGTATTTTTTACATTACACACTTTGCTTAAGGCGATAATTTGTTGCTTGCAACTTAATACCCAAGGGTTGTTCGGATGATATCCTGCGGGTGGATTATTAGTAATAGATGCAGTTGGATTACGGTCTATGTATTATGTTGTAATGCCCAAGTGAATCTCATAGTGATCTTCATGACATGTACATGCATTGCAATGCATTCTTTATTCTGTCAATTGCCCAACTGTAATTTGTTTAGCCCGCATGTTATTTATCTTTATGGAGAGACACCTGATACGTATCAAACGTATCTATAATGTTTTATGCTCCATGCTTGTTTATACACCATTTTCTTTGTGTTTTGTTTACACTTCCTGGCGTTTTTATGCATTTTCTAAAACTAACCTATTAACAAGATGCCACAGTGCCAGTTCCCTGTTTTCTGCTGTTTTTGTGTTTCAGAAAAGTTACACAGGAAATATTCTCGGAATTGGAAGAAACAAAATCTGAAGTCCCTAATTACCTGACACGAAGACAAAGTCCAAAGGAGAGCAGGAGACGGACCAGGGGCCGGCCACACCTGGTGGTGGCGCGGGCCACCCCTAGCCCGCGCCACCAGGGGTGTGACCGCATGGTCCACCTCCTGACATCACCCTTCCGCCTATTTAATCCCCTCGAAGGGAAAACCCTAAGGGCCCGAACTCTTTTCCAGAAAACATACCACAAGCAGCCGCTGTCATCGACGCGAGATCGGGATGGTCCAGAAGCTCTTCCCGGCACCTTGCTGGAGAGGGGAATCACCACCGGAGGCTTTTTTCATCACCATGCCTGCCTCCGGAGTGATGTGTGAATAGTCTACCTTGGACTACGGGTCCATAGAAGTAGCTAGATGGATGTCTTCTCCTCCATGTGCTTCATGTTTAGATCTTGTGAGCTGCCTATCATGATCAAGATCATCGTTATGTAATTCTACATGTTGTGTTTGTTGGGATCCGATGAATATTGAGTACTATGTCAAGTTGATTTGTGATTTATCATCTCTATATTGTTTATGATCTTGCATACTCTTCGTTGCTAGTAGATATCTTGGCCGAGTAGATGCTAGTGACTCCAAGAGGGAGTATTTATGCTCGATAGTGGGTTCATGCCTCTTGTAACTGGGAGAGTGACAATAACTTCTAAGGTTTTAGATGTGTTGTTGCTACTAGGGAGAAAGCAACAAACTTGTGTTCAAGGACATTTGTATTGTTTACATTACACACTTTGCTTAAGGCGATAATATGTTGCTTGCAACTTAATACCCAACGGTTGTTCGCATATTATCCGGCGGGTGGATTATTAGTCATAGATGTAGTTGGATTACTGATGACCCACAAGTATAGGGGGTGTATCGTAGTACTTTCGATAAATAAGAGTGTCGAACCCAATGAGGAGAAGAAGGTGTTGACAAGTGGTTTGATCAAGGATTCACTATAAATACTAGCAAACGGGTTTTCAGGGGAATTTGGTAATGCAAGTAAATAAAGTATGAGTAAATAAAAGACAATAATAGTAATTGCTGCAAGTGGCCCAATCCTTTCTAGAGCAAAGGACAAGCCGGTTGTGTAACTTATAATTACCAAACGTCCTGAGGACACACGGGAGTTTCTGTCGAGAGCTTTCGCTTCATGCTGCTAAGTAATCTTCATTGGTTTGATAAGTGTTATGGGGGTGAACCTGTTCTAGCGTACTACCCTTACTAGGTCTAATACACACATGTGATTATACTCCCCTGCAAGCATCCGCAAATACAAGAAAGTAATTAAGATAAATCTAACCACAGCCTTAAACTCTGAGATCCTACGCTCCCTGGTGCAATGGTTTCCTAACGGGGGTTTAGGTTTCTGTCGCTCCGGCAACCCCACAATTAGTAGCCAAATACACAATGCATTCCACTAGGCCCATAAATGGTGAAGTATCATGTAGTCGACGTTCACATGACACCATTAGTATAATAACACCACAACATAAATATCAAACCATTAAATATTACTAGACATAGTTTCACTACTAACATCTCGACTTCTCCCATGTCCTCAAGAACTAAACGAACTACTCACAAGACATCATATGGATCATGACCAGAGGTGAAATAATGGTAAATAACAACCTGAACATAAACCTTAATTCAATGGTTCCACTCAATAGCATCAACTACAAAGGTAATCAACACCGAGAAAGTTTCCCTAAGAATTTGACAAGATTCAACCCAAGATGTTACAGCGGGATGGCATGGTGATGGTGGAGATGAAGGTGCTGCTGATGATGATGATGATGATGATGATGGTGATGATGATCCCGATGAAGTCCTGCGTGATGATGATGACGATGGCGATGATCTCCCCTCTCCGGGAAGGAATTTCCTCGGCAGATTTCTGCCTGTCGGAGAGCTTTTCTCTCTCAGTGTTTTCCACCCCACAGAGCCGGCGGTGTCTATCTCTGAGCACCCCCTTGACTTAGGTTTTCGAGGACGACAATGTACTCGAGGGGGCGATGGCAGTATTGGGCCAGGGTGGCCTCACCACAGGCGGGCGCGGCCAGGGGTGGGCCCACGCCCCTTGGTGGTGAGCCCACCCTGTGGCTCCTCTCGCCTCCTCCTTCTGGCTACTTTCATCTTCTGATATTATATGAATTTCTGGGTATTTCTCTGTAATTGTTGATCTTCAGAAATATGGTGTCTTGATGGTCATTTTTCCAGCAGAATCCTGACTCCGGCAGCAAGTCCTCCAATGATTATCAAACATGTAAAAACAGAGGAAACAACATAAGTATCATCTCTAAATATGAAATATATCAATAAATAACATTAAATTATGATACAAAATAGTGATGCAAAGTGGACGTATCGCTTGTCCCCAAGCAAAAACTAAACTCGATAAACATGACCACAGGTTTATGGTGTGAAGTGTCGATAAACAAAATACGGACAAGAAGCATCACATTCACCAAGGCACAAGTTATAATAGACAGCAACTTCCCTTCATATAATGTAGACTTACAATAAGTAAAAGGGAATCACAAATAAAGATGCACAAGGTAAATCATAATTGGTGGCGGCAAACCTTTGTTCTTGGTCAGAGAACAATGAACAAACTATACTTATTTTTGAATGGAGCCTTTTAAAACAGAGCTAATATAGCAAAAACCATATGCTCAACGAAACAAACTCTTTACAATCATAGAAAGCTTTCAAAGATATATTCCTTCAAATAAAAGCATTGTACTAAACAAAGGAAGGTAGTAAACATGATTGAACAAATCAACATATGGATGAGTGAAACATAACAACTCAAATGCTTGCTTGAGATAGAAGGGAATAGGTTGAATCAACATAAAAGTAAAGGATAGGCCCTTCGCAGAAGGAAGCAGGGATTAAACATGTGCTAGAGCTTTTCATTTGTAAAACAGAGATAAAAGTTGTTTTGAGAGGTGGTTGGTTTTGTCAACGACTAGCAACGGAGTTCTTGATATCTTCCATACTAAACAAGAGAGAGCGGTTCCGAGATGTTGATTAATTGGCACAATTGTGCTCTTTTATATCTTGGCACTCCTCCCCACTTTTTCCTTTCTCAAACCATGGCTAACCGATTCCATCGGGTGCCCACCAACTTTCACAAACCATGGAGGAGTGCCTTTTTTATTTTTCTTTTTTTAAAGATTACAATGGTGTGACCAGCTCCCTTGCAAAATTAATGATGGGCAGATGAAGCTGCCTAGTCGAGGGGTACTCAATTTAGTATGGAAGATAACAAACCAAACCACTACGTCCTCATGAGCTAAAAACAGTGGCACAAAACTAGAAGTATTTGAAGGTTTTTGAAAGGTAGCACATGAAAATTTACTTGGAATGGCTTGAAATACCATACATAGGAATTTATAGTGGACTCTTTGGGAGTAACTTGGTTTTAGGGGATTGGATGCACGAGAAGTATTCCCTCTCAGTACAGATTTTTGGCTAGCAAGGCTGGGTAGCAAGCATAAGAGTTGCATGAAACAAACAAACATACATATGATAGGAACAATCATGCAAACTTCCTTGAAAGTACAAACGATTTTAACTTGAGAATACTATTGCTTATAAGCCAAACATGAAGGAAAGCTGAAATGATGTATCTACTAACACTTTCTCCTTTTCCTACTCAAACCTCAAGGTAATGTTGCTACTAACCAAGCTAAGTTTGCCGAAACCAACTAGATTTACTCATGCTCCCAAAGTGAAACTAATACTAATCAACAAGGCTAATCATATAAGAAAGATTGCAAACTAAAATAAAGTGCGCGGAAAGTAAATGATAAAACTTCTCATTAATATTTCTGAACCGCAACTCTCACCAAGGGATACATAGATAACCAACTAAAGGAGGATACTTCCACACTACAACCTATTCTACAAGATAACTTCTCTATTCATGATATGACTCTACTTGAAAAGTAAATGAGTAAAAGATAATGATGTGATACCGCGACACTCCCCCAAGCTTCGAACAAACCAAGGGGATGCCTATACCAATGACGAATTACTCCTTCGGTGGTGGTGAGTCTTTATCATCATCAGACTTCCAAGGCAGAGGTTCCCTATCAAGGAAAGATGTCTTGGTCTCCAATATCCTGAAATTGGCAGCATCACTCATTTGTTCAAACCTAGCTTCATACTCACAGTTTTGGTCCCGCAAATCATAGAGTTGTGCTTATAATTTGTTGGTGGTCTCATGGAGTGACAAGATGTCATCCCAGAGCTCTGCGGTCTCCTTCTTGTGCTTGGCGATGAGTTCTTGATTTATCCTGTGGATGATGTCCACCTCACGCTCTGCCATGTTCTTGTATTTAAAGACTTCTTGTTCCAGCACCTCCATCCTGGCTTCGAGACTCCCTTCTCCTGTAGGGCCCTGGACATCTTCTATCTGCAACTCCCCATCCTTGAGTGACAACTCCTTCAGATGCATCTTCAGCTCCCTCATGTATGGATTAATGATGTCTGCAAGAGAGTTCTCCTTGGATGAACCAGACGAAGGCATGGTGACTCTAGAGCTGAGACAATCTCCTGACAGAAATAGATCGAAACAAAAACACAACGAGAACATGATATACAGACCTCGGGCAATCCGGGGGGTTATATAGGCGAAAATTAAACATCGAAACGAAGTCATAGGAGGATACCGGGACATAAACAAGTTCCGGGGTGGTCTCACCACAGGGCGGCGCGGCCTAGAGTGGGCCCGCGCCCCCTGGTGGTGAGGAGCCACCAGACTCCGTCTCCTGCCTATTTTTGTCTTGTGATTTTTCATATTTAATAAAAACATCAAAAATATAAATAGAAAAACTTATCGTGAACCTTTTCTGACTAGAACTGTTGTACCTATTCGAAAACGAACTCTGCAGTTTCCTACATATGCTCTTTGATGTATTTTTTTTGGAGTAATCATTTGAATAACATCAACATCTTCATTATGAGAATCTCCAGCAATATAATGTTTGAGTCTTTGCCCATTCACCACTTGTGTAGTGTTATCTTTTATTGAAGCAATCTTTATCACACCTGAGCGATACACCTCTTCAATAACAAAGGGTCATTCCCATTTCGAGAGTAATTTTCCTGCAAAAAATCTGAGAAGAGACCTATACAATAGAACTTTCTCACCAACATGAAATTATCTCTTAAGAATTCTCTTATCATGCCATTGCTTGAGTTTCTATTTGAAAAGTCTGGCATTCTCATAAGCTTCGTTTCTCCACTCATCTAAAGAACTCAAATCAAGCAACCTTTTCTTACCGGTGAGTTTAAAATCCCTATTAAGCTCTCTCACTGCCCAAAAAGCCTTGTGTTCTAATTCTAAGGGCAAGTGACACGCTTTTCCGTAAACCATTTTGTAAGGAGACATGCCCATGGGGTTCTTATAAGCAGTTCTATAAGCCCATAAAGCATCGTTTAACTTGCTAGCCCAATTTTTCCTAGATCTATTAACAGTCTTCTACAAGATAGACTTGATCTCTCTATTTGATAGCTCTACCTGCCCACTGGTTTGGGGATGATAAGCAGAAGCAATTCTATGATTAACGTCATATCTAGCAAGAGTTTTCCTAATACCGACATTAATAAAATGAGAACCTCCGTCGGTCATAAGATATCTAGGCACACCAAACCTAGGAAAAATAACATCCTTAAGCATTTTTAACGAGGTCTCACCATCGGCACTCTTTGTAGGTATAGCTTCTACCCACTTAGTAACATAATCAACAACAACAAGTATATGAGTATAACCTTTTGAAGGAGGAAAAGGACCCATAAAGTCAAATCCCCAACAATCAAATGGTTCAATAACAAGAGAATAACTCATAGGCATTTCATTATGTCTTGAAATGTTACCTACTCTTTGGCACTCATCACAAGATAAAACATACTTTCAAGCATCTTTCAAAAGGGTTGGCCAATAAAAACCTGATTGTAGAACCTTTTGCGCAGTTCTATCTCCAGCATGATGTCCTCCATAAGCACTACCATGGCATTTTCTCAATATCTCTTGTTGTTCATACTCTGGAACACATCTTCGCATAATACCATCAACTCCTTCTTTATATAAGTGTGGGTCATCCCAAAAATAATGTCTCAAGTCATAAAAGGATTTCCTTCTTTGCTAAGCTGTAAAGGTTGGAGGCAAATACTTGGGAAAAATAAAGTTACCATAATCAGCATACCAAGGATTCTCTCGCGAAGTTACCTTTATTGAAGCCAAATATTCATTTGGAAAACTATCATTAACAGGAATAGGATCAAAAGAAATGTTTTCTAACCTAGACAAATTATCAGCAACAGGATTTTCAGCACCTTTCCTATCTACAATATGCAAATCAAACTCTTGTAAAAGCAACCCATCTAATAAGCCTAGGCTTAGCATCTTTCTTTGACATAAGATATCTAATAGCAGCATGATCAGTATGAATGGTAACTTTTGAATCAACGATATAAGGTCTAAACTTACACATGCAAAAACAACAGCAAGAAACTCTTTCTCAGTAGTAGCATAATTCTTTTGAGCGGCATCTAGAGTCTTACTAGCATGATGAATAACATTCAACTTCTTATCTATGCGCTATCCAAGAACAACACCCACAACAAAATCACTAGCATCACACATAATTTCAAAGGGTAAATTCCAATCAGGTGGTTGAACAATAGGAGCAGTAGTTAAAGCCTTCTTAAGAGTTTCAAAAGCTTCCTTATAATCATCATTGAAAACAAATAGTACATCTTTTTGAAGAAGATTAGTAAGAGGTTTTAAAATCTTATAGAAATCTTTAATAAACCTCCTATAGAAACCAACATGACCAAGAATACTACGAATACCTTTGACATCCCTGGGACAGGGCATTTTCTCAATTGCTTCAACCTTTGCTCTGTCAACTTCAATACCTCTTTCAGAGATTTTATGTCCAAGAACAATTCCTTCATTCACCATAAAGTGGCATTTCTCCCAATTAAGAACAAGATTAGTTTCTTCACATCTCTGCAAAACTTTATCAAGATTGTGCAAACAATTATCCAAAGAAGTTCCATAGACGGAGAAATCGTCCAAGAATACCTCCACAATTTCTTCACAAAAACCATGAAAAATAGCCGACATGCATCTTTGAAAAGTAGCAGGAGCATTGCACAAACCAAACGGCATACGTCTATAAACATAAGTTCCATAAGGACAAGTAAAAGTGTTTTCTCTTGATCTTGCTTTTTAACAGCAATCTGAGAGAAACCAGAATAACCATCAAGAAAACAAAAATGAGTTTTCTTAGATAACCTCTCTAGCATTTGATCTATAAATGGTAAAGGATAGTGATCTTTCTTAGTTACTTTGTTAAACTTCCTAAAATCAATGCACATCCTATAACCAACTACTACCCTTTGAGGAATAAGCTCATTATTCTCATTAGGCACAACAGTAATACCTCCTTTCTTAGGAACACAATGAACATGACTAACCCATCTACTATCAGCAATAGGATAAATAATACCAGCATCTAGGAGCTTCAATACCTCATTTCTTACCACTTCCTTCATCTTAGGAATTAAGCAGCGTTGATGTTCGACAACTGGCTTTGCATCTGGCTCCATGTTAATAGCATGCTGACATATAGTAGGAGAAATCCCTTTTAAATCATCAAGAGTATATCCCATAGCTCCTCGGTGTTTCCTCAATGTTTCTAATAACCTTTCTTCTTCCTTTCCTGAAAGTTTAGAACTGATAATAACAGGATATATTTTCTTGTCATCAATATAAGCATATTTAAGATCATCAGGTAAAGGTTTTAAATCAAAAACAGGATCTCCCTTGGGTGGCAAAGTGGTACCCAAATCCTCCACAGGTAAATTGTGTTTAATCAACGGTGGTTGATGAAGAAGAATGTCGTCAATTTCATCTCTTTCTTCCCTGAAGACATCACTTTCATGGTCCTCCATAAATTGTTGCAAAGCAGTATTAGGAGCAAGAGCAATAGAGGCAAGCTGTTCAACTCAAAAATCTTCATTAGGCAATTCATTTTCATAAGGACTTTTAGTGAACTTAGAAAAATTAAACTCATAAGATTCTCCATCAAACTTAGTAAAAATTTTCTCTTTCTTACAATCTATAACAACGCCACAAGTATTCAAAATAGGTCTACCGAAAATAATAGGACAAGTTTTACTAGCTTCTTTACCAAGTACTAGAAAATCAGTAGGATATTTAGTCTTACCACATAGAACTTTCACATCTCGAACAATACCAATTGGCAAGACAGTCTCTCTGTTAGCCAGCTGAATAACCACATCAATATCTTCAAGTTCACAAGGGGCAATTTCATGAATGATTTCTTTATAGAGCTCGAAAGGAATAGCACTTGAACTTGCACCAATATCACATAAACCATAATAGCAATGATCACCAATCCTGACAGAGAGCACAGGAACACTTGTTTTCCTAGATTTTCTAGGATGTGAAACAATGTTAGAATCATCTTCACAAAAGACAATATGTTCATCTTCTACAGTTTTTGTAATAAGATCCTTCACTATAGCTACAGGAGACTTAATAGTAATTTGCTCATCAGGTTCTACAGCTTTCTTTGTACTTTTCTTAAGCACACTAACTAAAGTAGAATGTTCCTTTACCTTAGCAGGGAAAGGCGTTTTCTCAAGGTAAAGCTTAGGCAAAATGCGATCAACAGTACAAACCTCATTAGTTCTAGCAGGAGCACAACTAATAGTATCTTTATAAGGCACATGATACTTGTTCCAATCCTTCTTTGGAACATCAAGGTACGAGGCAAAGGCCTTAAAACAGTTAGCAAAAACTTGGTAATCAAGACCATAAACAACACTAACATTACGAAAGTCATCGGTTTCCATAATAGCTTTAATGCATTCATAATCATAATTTATACCTGACTTTCTACCTTTGTCGTTCTCCCATCCTTCATTATTTTCTTGAATATGGTCGAGAAGATCCCATTTAGCTTCTTCTTTTATACGTGTAAATGATCCAGAGCAAGAAGCATCCAATAAATCCTTGTCATGTAGAGCAAGCCCTGCATAAAAGTTATTAATAATAATATTCCTTGGAAGCTCATGAATGGGACATTTGAGCATTAGTGACTTCAATCTCCCCCACGCTTGGGCAATACTCTCTACATCATGAGGCCAAAAGTTATATATCTGAATACGATCTTTATGAATCTCACTTGGAGGATAAAATTTGGAATAAAAGAGAGGTACAATTTCCTCCCAGCCAATAGATGGACCATCCTTAAGCAGCCTATACCATTCCGCAGCTCTGTCCTTCAGTGATAAAGAGAATAGCTTCCTCTTAACCTGGCTTATTGAAATACCTACACACTTAAACAACTTGCATAATTTATGTATAAAGAGTAAATGATCACCCAGATGGATAGTTCCATCTCCTGAATAGCGGTTACTTATAACACGTTCAACAATTTTCATAGGTATTTTAAAAGGATCCAATTGAGCAGGCGTTGGTTCATCTACTACCGTAGTAGAGGCAGTAGCGTTCCCAAATAGGGAACCAAATGGAGAATTCTCCATGGCAAAATAAGATAAAAGTACAAGACAAAAATATAAATATAAATAAAAACAATACTCACATCGAAGGTTACCTTTTCCAATTCCACTCTTCAATAGCGCTTCACTCCCTGGCAACAGCGCCAGAAAATAGTCTTGATGACCCACAAGTATAGGGGGTGTATCGTAGTACTTTTGATAAATAAGAGTGTCGAACCCAACGAGGAGCAGAAGGTGTTCACAAGTGGTTTGATCAAGGATTCACTGTAAATACTAGCAAACGGGTTTTCAAGGGTATTTGGTAATGCAAGTAAATAAAGTATGAGTAAATAAAAGACAATAATAGTAATTGCTCTAAGTGGCC
The DNA here is from genome assembly GCA_007115705.1 of Dactylis glomerata. NCBI lineage: Eukaryota > Viridiplantae > Streptophyta > Magnoliopsida > Poales > Poaceae > Dactylis > Dactylis glomerata. Next base: position 504,204 of record QXEO01000327.1, on the reverse strand, counting down.
CAATCCTCTCTAGAGCAAAGGACAAGCCGGTTGTGTAACTTATGATTACCAAACGTTCCTGAGGACACACGGTAGTTTCTGTTGAGAGCTTTCGCTTCATGCTGCTAAGTAATCTTCATTGGTTTGATAAGTGTTATGGGGGTGAACCTGTGCTAGCATACTACCCTTACTAGGACTAATACACACTTGTGATTATACCCCCCTGCAAGCATCCGCAAATATAAGAAAGTAATTAAGATAAATCTAACCGCGGCCTTAAACTCTAAGATCCTATGCTCCCTGGTGCAATGGTTTCCTAATGGGGGTTTAGGTTTCTGTCGCTCCGGCAACCCCACAATTAGTAGCCAAATACACAATGCATTCCACTAGGCCCATAAATGGTGAAGTATCATGTAGTCAACATTCACATGACACCACTAGTAGAATAACACCACAACATAAATATCAAACCATTAAATATTACTCAACATAATTTCACTACTAACATCTCGACTTCTCCCATGTCCTCAAGAACTAAACGAACTAATCACAAGACATCATATGGATCATGACCAGAGGTGAAATAATGGTAAATAACAATCTGAACATAAACCTTAATTCAATGGTTCCACTCAATAGCATCAATTACAAAGGTAATCAACACCGGGAAAGTTTCCCCTAAGAATTTGACAAGATTCAACCCAAGATGTTACAGCGGGATGGCGTGGTGATGGTGGAGATGAAGGTGCTGCTGATGATGATGATGATGCTGGTGATGATGATCCCGATGAAGTCCCGCGCGATGATGATGACGATGGCGATGATCTTCCCTCTCCGAGAAGGAATTTCCCTGGCAGATTTCTGCTTGCCAGAGAGCTTTTCTCTCTCGGTGTTTTCCGCCTCGCAGAGGCGGCGGTGTCTATCTCTGAGCCCCCCTTTCACTTACATTTGTAGGGACGACAATATACGCGAGGGGGCGATGGCAGTAGTGGGCCAGGGTGGCCTCACCACAGGTGGGCGCGGCTAGGGGTGGGCCCACGCCCCCTGGTGGTGAGCCCACCCTGTGGCTCCTCTCGCCTCCTCCTTCTGGCTACTTTCATCTTCTGATATTATATGAATTTCTGGGTATTTCTCTGGAATTGTTGATCTTCAGAAATATGGTGTCTTGACGGTCCTTTTTCCAGCAGAATCCTGACTCTGGCAGCAAGTCCTCCAATGATCATCAAACATGTAAAAATAGAGGAAACAACATAAGTATCATCTCTAAATATGAAATATATCAATAAATAATAGTAAATTATGATACAAAATAGTGATGCAAAATGGACGTATCAATTACGGTCTATGTATTATGTTGTAATGCCCAAGTGAATCTCATAGTGATCCTCATGACATGTACATGCATTGCTTGCATTCTTTATTTTGTCAATTGCCCAACCGTAATTTGTTTAGCCAGCATGTTATTTACCTTTATGGAGAGACACCTCTAGTGATCCTCACATTACCATTTACTTTCTACAAGCATTATTTACTTTCTTACAAACAAATATCTATTAGCACACGATACGTTTAATCCTTTGTTTACAACAAACCAGTGAGATTCACAACCTCACTGCAAGTTGGAGCAAAGTACTTTGGTTGTGTTGTGTGCAGGTTCCACGTTGCTATTGGCACCAAAGCTACACCCCAGGCAGGTGCCATATACAAATTCTCTAGAGCAGTCGCCAAAGCCAGCTAGCATCAACCTTCAGAAGTGGTTTCTTTCTCCTACTGGTCGATTAAACCTTGGTTTCATACTGAGGGAAAACTTGCCGCTGTGCTCATCATACCTTCCTCTTGGGATTCCCAACTGGGCGGCTAGCACCGCTATCAAGAACTTTTTCGGGTGCCATTGCCGGGGAGAAAGAGGATTTCTGCAAGGTGAGTTTCTCGCTTCCAATCTTTTACTTTGTTTTTGTTTTGCTTACTTTCTTTACTTTATTTTTGCTTGCATCTTTTAACCAAAAATACAAAAAAATTAGTTCCTTCATTACTTTTAATTTTAGTTCATTATGTTATTCCCTAAGTACATTCTGGAAGACCTATCAATAGGTAGCGGTTCTATAATTGGGAAAGATAACATTGAAGAGTTCTTTAATCATGTCAGTAAACACGAAGATGTTGAGGATAGATCTTTAGCCGAACTTGCTCCTAGTTATGAAGTTGCTGCTGCTTACTTAGTTCACATGTTGGAGGCTAGGTTTGTTAACCTTAATCCCTTTATGCAGCAAATGTTTCTTAAGCTTCATGATATCAAAGACTTCGAAAAGAAAGATTTTATTTTGGAGACTTTGCGTAAATAATTTAGAGATGTTGTTATAGAAGATAGGAAAGTCTTTGAGCATTTTAATATGCTTGGCTCACGTGTAGATGTTGTTGGTACAAATAAGGAGGAAATCAAAGTACCAATACCTTTCAAACTCATAGGGATGCATGAAGCTTTGGAAAAGAATTTTGATTGGATTGTTCCTGAAAACCCTTTTGATGAAAGTAGTGAACCCAAGAGTGTTCATAAAGGATCTTCTAAACTTCATTTGGATAAAATACAATTCCTTGTTGAAAAGACTTCTGCTATTGATCTTGATGCTTCATCGCTTGAGAATGCTTGATTTCCACTTTCTGCGCCTAGCTCAAAGGCGTTAAAGAAAAGCACTCTTGGGAGATAATCCAATGTTTTCTTTTTAGTACTTTTTCCTTTTTATTGAGTCTTCGAAGTTATTACTACTATAATGACCTCTTCTTATCATTTTTATTTCGTTTTTGTGCCAAGAAGAACCTCTAATTGGAGGAAGGTAAGATTTGGGGAAGTTGATGTCCTAAAAGAGATTTCTGCGCTGTAACATAAAAATTTGTGAAAATTCTCAAAATGTCTTTTTGATCTGCGATTCCTTGTGCACATACCCCAGGTTATTGTCTAACTTTCATTAGTTTTTCACTTTTCGATTTGAGCAATAAAAGATTTTCAAAAAAATCAATCTTTACCAGATGTTCTATTTTGACAGATTTCTACCACTATTTGCGTTTGTCTCTTGATCTCTTTCTTTTTGAGTTCTTTTGATCACGGAACTTTTGAGGAAGTTGCTAAAGTAGCTTATGCTTTAATGGGTGTTATACTTGAGTTGAAACTGAACCAAAAGGGTGGATTTACTATCTTGCTTGCACTAATGTTACTAATAAGAATTGTGTGAAGTTTTGTATGAAGGAAGTTTTCAAGTGTAGGGAAAGGAGAATGATGAGATGAGATGAAGTATGGACAAAAGCTCAAGCTTGGGGATGCCGATGTCACCCCAAGAAATATCCAAGAAGTACAAGCGTCAAATCTTGGGGATGCCCCGAGGCACCCCTTCTTCATCAACAAATATCATGTCATCTTTCAAGACACTATATTTTTATTGCTTCATATGCTATGTGTTTTTTCTTGGAGCGTCTTTATTTTCATTTTCAGTTTTCATTTGTTTTGTTTGCTGCAATAAATGGTTGGACCCCAACATGTTTCTTTTGGAGAAGACACGCTCCGTTTTCATTGCTAAGAACACTCTAGTTTTTACTCTTATCGTTCAACGAGTGTTCTCTGTTTCTACTACTGCGTTTTGCTTTCATTTTTCGCCTTGATTTTTGTTCAGAACTTGTTAGTTCTTTGTAGATAGGTGTGTTTATAGCTCTGGTATATGTTGCTTTTCATCTTCAAGAGTTGTTTCAAAAAGGTTGATTGGTGTTGGAAAAGAGTAAAAAGTTTCATGCTTATAGTGGTACAAATGGGAGCTTGTTTAGACTATGGCTTTGCTTTTGCATGTCATGCTTGATGTTATTTTGATTATATGCTTAGTAGTTTTGCTGTAGCATCACTTGTCTCAAATGTCTGAGATTGCTTAATGTGCCTTTGAAAGAATCATGTGTTGTTTTTATTATATGGGAGCATATTATTGTGGTATTCTCCTTTGATGCTTTATTTGGGTTGACTTGGCGCATTCTTACACCATGTTTAACTTTAAACAGTCGCCTCAAGCCTCTATGATCATTTGGTTTTTGACTTGTGATACCACTTTATGCTTTGGTTAATAATGTTTTGCCGCTATGCATGATTATGGCCGTTATTGCTCTCTTAGTTGGTCGCTCCCAGTCTTTTGCTAGTCTTCATCTTTACTGAGAGGTAATACTTCTCGTGCATCCAACTTACAAAAAACCAAAGTTTTCCAATGAGTCCACCATATCTACCTATTAGCAATTTTCTATTCCAAGTACATTCATCTTGCTTTTATCTATCTTCCAAATTAAACTTTTTTGTTATGTGAAAATTAGTTAGTAAAGCTCTCATGAACCTGACGATACATTTACTTTCTTGCACTTAATAAACATGACCATTGTGGCTCTCTTATGTTGATTATATGCTTGCAAGTTGTAAGTTGGAAGTTAGCTCAGCCATGCTGTCATGGGGCATGCTTTGAACATTGCACTTATTTCTATTTAAGTTGATATTATTGATGGCTGGTGTGTAGTTGATGATGATGATTATAACCAGTCAGTTGGGAACCCCAAGCGGAAGGTGTGATGAGCACAGCAACAAGTTTTTCCCTCAGTTAGAAACCAAGGTTTATTGATCGAAGAAGAAAAAGCCAATACGACTGAAGGTGATGCTTGCAAGCTTCGCGACAGCTCCGGACAATTTATATGGCGCCTCATCCAAGCTTCGCTTTGCGGGCAACAACGTGGAACCTACACACAACACAACCAAGTACTTTGTTCCCAACTTACGATGAGGTTGTCAATCTCACCGGTTTGCTTGAAACAAAGGGTATGAGCGTATCGAGTGGAAAATAGTAGAAGTATGCGAGTAAAGTAAACAATGCGAATAAAGTAAACAGGTGATAGCAATATGATGGAAATAGGACCGGGGTCCACAGTTCACTAGTGGTGTCTCTCCATAAGATAAATAACACATGCTGGGTAAACAAATTACAGTTGGGCAATTAATAGAATAAAGATAACGTGATATGTCAAGAAGATCACTATGCGATTTACTCTGGGCATTACAACAAAATACATAGACCGCCATCCAACTGCATCTATGACTAATAATCCACTCACGGGGATATCATCCGAACACCACATGAGTATTAAGTTGCGAACAACATATAATTGCATTAAGCAAAGTGTGTAATGTAAACAAAGCATATGCCCTCGAGCATATGAATGTTGTTTTCTCCCTAGTGGCAACAACACATCTACAACCTTAGAGGTTTCTGTTACTCCCCCAGATTAAATAGAGGGATGAACCCAACTATCGAGCATAAATACCCCCTCTTGTCGTTACTAGCAACTACTCGGCCAAGATAGCTACTAACAACGGAGAGCATGCAAGATCATAAACAACATAGAGATAACATAAGATATATTTCAATATAGCAACTCAATCATAACACCAATATTCATCAGATCCAACAAACACAACATGTAGAATTACATAACGGTGATCTCAATCATGTAGGGCAGCTCATGAGATCTAAACATGAAGCACATGGTGGAGAAGACAACCATCTAGCTACTGCTATGGACCCATAGTCCAAGGTAGACTACTCACCCATCGCTCCGAAGGCAAGCATGGCGATGAAGAAGACCTCCGGTGGCGATTCCCCTCTCCGGCAGGGTGCCGGGAAGAGCTTCTGGACCCTCCCGATCTTCGGGTCGACGGCAGCGGCGGATCGCGATGTGTTTCTGGAAAACTGATCGGGTACTTAGGTTTTTCCCGTTGGGGGGTCTTTATAGGTGAAGGGGCATCGTCAGAAGTGGACTGAGGTGGTCTCACACATAGGGGGCGCGGCCAGGGGCTAGGCCGTGCCACCCTGGTGTGTGGCCACCTCGTGGCCCCACTCCGTCTCCTCTTCGGTTCTCTGGAAGCTTTGGTGGATTTCTGGATGTTTGGCTTTTGTTTCATCCAATTCCGAGAATATTTCCTGTGTAACTTTTCTGAAACACAAAAACAACAGAAAACAGGGAACTGGCACTGTGGCGACTTGTTAATAGGTTAGTTCCGAAAAATGCATAAAAGTGCCACGAAGTGTAACAAAACATTAGGCAAATGGTGTAAAAACAAGCATGGAGCATAAAAAATTATAGAAACGTGGGAGACGTATCAAGCATCCCCAAGCTTAACTCCTGCTCATCCTCAAGTAGGTAAGTGATAACAAAAGAAATAATTTTTGAGGTGACATGCACCTACACAATCTTGATCACATATGTAAGCATTTGTGAGCTGGGATCAAAAGAACTTAAAACATGGGCATGAAAGATATAATCTTGACAATAAAAACTTAGCAACCATGTTATAACATGAAAATGAACACAAACAAAAGATCATGAAAATGAAACAATGAAAGTCAAACGTGTGTTCAAATCATAAGGAAAAACATACAACTGGTTTTCAGCTTGTCCTTCATGGAGAGCAAAACATAAATGCATAGGACACCTTCAAGTTTAAGAGGGCGACTAGATACAAATAATTTGAGAACAAGTGAAACCAACAATATGAATCAATCAATGAAAACTTTGGGACAATGCACATTATACTAAGAATGACAACTATGCTCTCTTAATGGTGCCTAAAGGTAGAAGGTGGTGACTCAACATAAAAGTAAAAGAAAGGCTCTTCGCGGAGGGAAGCAGTGATTGCAAGTTTTATAAACCTTCAAAAATTATGGTACTTATCGGCTTTGAGCTCTCATTGCCCCCATCATAAGCATCTTGAATGGTTAAAGTTAATGCGAGAACAATTATGATGCATATGCTTGACAAATCATAAGTCGAAAACCTCATGTCCCGTGAATACGAGTACCCAAACCTCATGCTACTTTACTTAGAGTCCCAATCAAGGCTCTTATCATTGTAAGTATATATGTATCATCGAGAACCGACAACGGGGTACCTCCATGCCCGATGACATGGAACAAGCCCACATCAAAATGACAGGACAAGCAGACAATGAACACCTCGACATCTCTTTTATTTACCATTTGTTTAGCTTTTTATTTTGAGATGCGTTGTCGAATGTCCACTATGGGTATGCTGCAAATTTCCACCATGAATTATGCATGGCTTATATTGGCATCCCTGGTATTTCCCTAACACATATACAAACTCCATGATCCCCGCAAGATTCCCAATTCATTTCACACCGCGGGCATCCATAAACAAAAGATCACGATATCAACTCAAATAAGAAGTGCAATGTTGAAAGCTTGCCCCATGACGGCATGGTTGGGTTAGTCTCCAACTTACAACTTGCAAGCATAACAACTCAACATAAGAGACCACAATGTCAAAATTTTTAGAATGAGAAAAAGTAAAGTGTGCCTTCCGGTTTGTGAGAGCTTTACTGACCAATTTTCGCATAACACTGGTAAGAGTTTAATTTGAAGAGAGAATAAAAGCAAGTCAAATTTACTTGGAATAGAAAATTGCTAATAGGTATGTATGGTGGACACTTTGGAAAACTTGGTTTTTAGGAGTTGGATGCATGAGTAGAGCTCATACTCAGTACAAGGCGCGGGCTAGCAAAAGACTGGGAGCGACCAACTAAGAGAGCAATAATGGCCATAATCATGCAAAGCGACAAAGCAACATTAAAAGAAGCATAAGATGGCATCAAAAGTCAAAAACTAAATGATCATAGAGGCTATTGGCGACTTTGTAAGAGTCTAACATGTGTGAGCATGCGCCAAGTCAACCCAAATAAAGCATCAAGGAGAAAACCAAAATAATGCTTCCAAATAATTAAAACAATGCATGATTTTTTTCAAAGGCTCATTAAGCAATCTCAGTTATTTGAGACAAGTCATGCTACAGCAAAACTATAACGCCCCACCTTTGGATTAAGGTGGAACACCTGTGTTTAGTGCCATTCCCTGGATCAATAGATAGCACCACAATACAAAATAAGTAATCATTGCAATAACATCAGTATTATAACATACATCCAGTTACATAGGTCTTCAACCTTACGAGTACACAGCATAAAGCATAGTGGCAATGAGCCTCCATCTTCATCAAGTGCCATAGGCAGACATGTTGGAATGTAAGCTCGAGATCCTACTCCTGGTTCCTTACTTGAAATAAAACCTGCACATTTGAATATGCAGCCCCAGAGGGGTCAGTACAATGATGTACTGGCAAATGACACATATTTGGTGGCATTTGTGAAAAAGCTATCTACATGATATTTGGCTGGTGGATCTCAAAGGCTGAATTGCATAAAGCAAGTTTATCCTATCAAAACATTTTTTAAACATTTAGATTTTTCCTTAAGGTCAAGGTAACCCCCAGATGATAACCACCACACGAACCTTGGGTTGATAGCCAAGTTGTGTAGCTCTGGATAGTTACTCAACAAAACATGAATAACTCTCAGGTGATAACCACCACATACAATGGGTTGATAGCCAGGTATATGGCCCTGAGTAGCTTGGGTCAATTAAAGCCCCAAGGTAACCCTTAGGTGATAACAACCACACATGCCCTGAGTTGATAGTCAGGTGTGTAGCCCTAAGTAGCTAGTCTTGGGATTGGTGAGGACCCTTAGGTGATAACAACCACACAAGTCCTGAGTTGATAGTCAGGTGTGTATCCCTAAGTAGTCACTATTCAAGTTTTAATTATTCTGAAATGGTGACGAGATTCCTTGCGCGCGACATGTCCTCTCTCTGTTCCTAGGTACAACCAATACAAAGTACTCTCAGGTGATAACCACCACACAAGTCCTAGGTTGATAGCTAGGTGTGCAGTCCTGAGTTGTGTACTCTCAGGTGATAACCACCACACATGTCCTGGGTTGATAGTGAGGTGTGCAGTCCTGAGTAGCCACAAGATTGCACCCAGGTGGTTCATTAGGTTATTAATTTTCATCTTTACAAATCATACACAGCATGGCATTGGCATCATCATTTTCATAAATTTGATATTCAATCCTAGTAAGGTAGAGTTTGAGGGATAGCTTCACACTACTAGGATCTAAGCTTTTGCAAGGTCTTTGCAATTGAAAACATTAGAACACCTATCATGCATACTATATCAAAAACACTAATGCAGTATTTGAAAAGTAGGTCAAGAATGTGTGTCACTTGCCTTTTTGAAGATCACGATGTTTCACTTCTCTCAACTAAGCACGTAGCTCTTCGCACAAACTATAACACAGAAATAGCAATACATAAACAATCCATACAACACAATCAAACAACAAACAATTGAAAAGCATTTGTTTAACAATTTAGATTTATTGATATGTTATGACAAGAAGGATATGGCAAAGGATCATGATTTGTGAGAGGTGAATTTTGAGAGCTTAGTTGGGAAAGATCAATATGATTTTTTTTGAGAGAGAATTGGACTAGGCATAATATAATCGATGAAGTTTTTATGCTTTATTAAAGCATATATGAGTTTTAGGAATAGCTTATGTGAAATAAATTACACAAGAGTCAAATTGTGCAACTATAACACTATTGAGTAAATGTGACAATAATTACTCTTAAATAGTATCTATTGCACTTAGGAACTAGGCTAGGTTTTAAGAATACTTGAATTACTCAATTAGCACATTTGCAAGTTGAATAGTTCAATACATGTGAACCAAACTAGTAGGCATTGGATTGGGTATGAATGATTGATATTTGAGGATATGGCTCAAATGGTTCATTGATCAACATGGTGTATAACACATACTACGGTATGGGTTATAACAACACCACATTAACAAAATCTAGGTTTGAGATGAATTCATATTCTACTCAAGTAGCACAATTGCAATTTGAATATATATATGAATTAGATAGAATATAATGAGTGAGATCTTTATGCTTTATTAAAGCATATTGAATCTTGGAACATCTCATGTGGGTAAATCACATAAGAGACAAAATAGTGCAATAGCAATACTATTGAATAAGTGTGACAACAATTATTCTTAAATAGTATATATTACACTTAAGCTTAGGCTAGGATTCTTATAACATTGAAGTACTCAATTAACTCAATTGCAAATTGAATAGTTCAATGCAAGGCTAAGATTGAGTAGACATGAGTAAATGGCTATAGGTAATGGATATGTATAGATGATGTTTGAAAACATGGTTTAAGGTTCCTAATGAGTAAATGGGATTGGGTTAAGTACTAGGATGTTGATTTGATCAATACCATAGTAGCAAAGGTAGAAACTAAGATTGAAAGTATCACACTTTACTCAAATGACACATTTGTAATTTGAATAAGTGGGTACTATGCAAGATAGGTCTAAGTGAAATGATCTTGATCAAGATGTTGTTTAGATAACATTGATGACTAGGTATGAATATAGGATTCACTAAAGTAGAAAGGAACATTAATTGGAAAAGGATTAGAATTAATCTATTTAGGAACTACTCAAATTCTCATATTAGAATTTGAATAATTGTGAAGTGGTTCAAGAAATTATGGGAGTGATGCTAGTAGATAGCTTGCAGTAATATAAAGTCACTGCAATTGGAATCACTCTAAAATAAGTTATAGAATTTGGATTATCACCAAAATAGTGATTTGGATAGATTTAAATGCACAAAGTGTGTGCACGTTGATACGTCTCAAACGTATCTATAATTTTTGATGCTCCATGCCTTGTTTTACACCATTTGCCTATTGTTTCGTTACACTTAGTGGCATTTTTATACATTTTCCAGAACTAACCTATTAACGAAGTGCCACAGTGCCAGTTTCCTGTTTTCTGCTGTTTTTGTGTTTCAGAAGTGATACACAGGAAATATTCTCGGAATTGGACGAAACAAGTTCCTGAAGTCATATTTCACCGGGGAGCTCCCAAACATCCGAAGACCTGACGGAGGGGGGCCACGTGGCCCCCACACACAGGGGCGGCGCGGCCTGGCCCCTGGCCGCGCCGGCCCCTTGTGAGGCCGCGTGGCTCCACCTCTGACAGCCCCCCTTCGCCTACATATACCCCCTGACGAGAAAAACCTAAGGGCCCGATCAGTTTTCCAGAATACATCGCGATCCACCGCCGCTGTCGACCCGAAGATCGGGAGGGTCCAGAAGCTCTTCCCGGCACCCTGCCGGAGAGGGGAATCGCCACCGGAGGTCTTCTTCATCGCCATGCTTGCCTCCGGAGCGATGAGTGAGTAGTCTACCTTGGACTATGGGTCCATAGCAGTAGCTAGATGGTTGTCCTCTCCACCATATGCTTCATGTTTAGATCTCATGAGTTGCCCTACATGATTGAGATCACCGTTATGTAATACTATGATGTTGGTTTGTTGGGATCCGATGAATATTGGTGTTTATGATTAAGTTGCTGTACTGAATTATATCTTTTGTTATCTCTATGTTGTTTATGATCTTGCATGCTCTCCGTTGTTAGTAGCTATCTTGGCCGAGTAGTTGCTAGTGACTCCAAGAGGGGGTATTTATGCTCGATAGTGGGTTCATGTCTCTATTTCACCTGGGGGAGTGACAGAAACCTCTAAGGTGGTAGATGTGCTGTTGCTACTAGGGAGAAAACAACATTCATATGCTCAAGGGCATATGCTTTGTTTACATTACACACTTTGCTTAATGCAATTATCTGTTGTTCGCAACTTAATACTTTTGGGGTGTTCGGATGATATCCCCGGGGGTGGATTATTAGTCATAGATGCAGTTGGATGGCGGTCTATGTATTTTGTTGTAATGCCCAGAGTGAATCTCATAGTGATCTTCTTGACATATCACGTTATCTTTATTCTATCAATTGCCCAACTGTAATTTGTTTACCCAGCATGTTATTTATCTATGGAGAGACACCACTAGTGAACTGTGGACCCCGGTCCTATTTTAATCATATTGCAATCACCTGTTTACTTTTCCCGCATTGTTTACTTTACTCGCATATTACTACTGTTTTCCACTCGATACACTCATAACCTTTGTTTCAAGCAAACCGGTGAGATTGACAACCTCATCGCAAGTTGGGAGCAAAGTATTTATTTGTGTGTGTGCAGGTTCCACGTTGCAGCTAGCAAGCAAAGCTTGGACGAGGCGCCATATATAAATTGTCCGCTGCTGTCGCAAGCCAGTCCGCATCACCTTCAGTCGTCACCGTCTCTCTTCTTCAAGAACGATATTAAACCTTGGTTTCTTACTGAGGGAAAACTAGCTGCTATACTCATCACACCTTCCTCTTGGGGTTCCCAACGGGCTGGTCATTCACCACGCATCAAGCTAATTTTCTGGCGCCGTTGCCGGGGAAGAGAGAAGACTTCTGCGAGGGGAGTTCGTCGCACACACATACTTTACTTTGTTATTTGTTTTGCTTTACTTTATTTTATTTTACCTGCATTGCTTTTTATATCAAAAACCCAAAAAAATTAGAATCCTTGGTAGTTGTTTTTACTTGTTTACATTCGTTTTGCTGAAATGGCCAATTCTGAAAACACCAAGTTGTGTGACTTTGCTAGCACGAACAATAGTGATTTTATCTGCACACCTATTGCACCAACTGTTCCTGCTACCACTTTTTATGAGATCAAGCCTGCTTTATTGAACCTTGTTATGAAAGAGCAATTTTCTGGTGCTAGTACTGAAGATGCTGCAGCTCATCTCAACAATTTTGTTGAGCTATGTGAGATGCAGAAATATAAGGATGTTGATAGTGATATTATTAAGCTCAAGTTGTTTCCTTTTTCTTTGAGAGGAAAAGCTAAAGATTGGTTGCTGTCTTTGACTAAGAATAGTATTGATTCATGGGCTAAGTGTAAGGATGCTTTTATTGGTAGATATTATCCTCCTGCTAAGATTATATCATTGCGTAGCAATATTATGAAGTTTACTCAGTTTGATAATGAACATGTTGCTCAAGCTTGGGAAAGAATGAAATCTATGGTAAAGAATTGCCCCACTCATGGACTGACTACTTGGATGATTATCCAAACTTTTTATGCAGGACTAAATTTTTCTTCAAGGAACCTACTTGATTCAGCTGCTGGAGGCACTTTTATGTCCCTTACATTGGGCGCCGCATCAAAGCTACTCGACAACATGATGGTAAATTATTCCGAATGGCACACTGAGAGAGCTCCACAAGGTAAGAAGGTAAATTCTGTTGAGGAAACCTCTTCCTTGAGTGATAAGATTGATACAATTATGGCTATGCTTGCTAATGATAGGACTCATGTTGATCCTAATAATGTTCCTTTGGCCTCTCTGGTTGCTCAAGAAGAGCAAGTTGATGTGAATTTCATTAGAAATAACAATTTTAATAACAATGCTTATAGGAACAATTTTGCTAGTAACAATTATAGGCCGTATCCTTCTACCAATGGTAATGGTTATGGTAACTCTTATGGTAATTCCTACAACAACACTAGGGCCGCGCCCTCCGAGCTTGAGGTAATGCTCAAGGACTTCATCGGTAAACAAACTGCTTTTAACAAGTCTGTTGAGGAAAAGTTAGGCAAAATTGATATTCTTGCTTCTAAAGTTGATAGCCTTGCTCATGATGTTGAACTTCTGAAACTAAAAGTGTTTCCTAATGATGTGAATGTGAGCAATATTGTTGCTGCCGCTAATACTACCCAAGTTAGAATTGATGAAAATATTAGATTGTTAGCGGAATTGCATGCCAGGTGGGAAAGAGAAGATGAGATGGCTAGAGAGATGAAGGTATGTACTATTACTACCTCTAATGATGTTGCTCCTACTGATAGCAATCCTCTTACTTTGATTGGTGTAGAGAAAACCCTCACTCCTTGTGCTAAAAAGCCTAAAACTGCCAAAACTTTTTCTCAAAAGAGTGCTGAAATTTTTCGGAGTGTGGGAGATGATAGCTCTATTCCTTTTAATGATTTTGATGTTGATGGCTGCAATATATCTGAAGTTATTTTGTTCTTGCAAAAGCTTGCTTTGACTCCCAATGCTAGTTCTTTAAATATTGTTTTTACCAAGCATATTACCAATGCTCTTATAAAGATTAGGGATGAAAAGTTGAAGCAAAAAGCCTCTGTTCCCAAGAAGTTAGAAGATGGTTGGGAACCCATCATTGATATGCATGTTAACGGTTATGATTGCCATGCTTTATGTGATCTAGGTGCTAGTATTTCTATCATGCCTAGAAAGATTTATGACATGCTTGATTTACCACCACTTGAAAAGTGTTATTTTGATGTTCCTATTGCTGATGTTGCTAAGAAGAAACCTTTGGGAAGGATTAATGATGTTCTTATTGTGGTTAACAATAACCTTGTTCCCGTTGATTTTCTTGTTATGGACGTTGAATGTCATGCTTCATGTCCTATTATTTTGGGAAGACCCTTTCTTCGAACTGTAGGTGCTATTATTGATATGAGGGAAGGCACTATCAAGTATCAATTCCCACTAAAGAAAGGTATGGAACACTTCCCTAGGAAAAGAAAGAAATTACTTTTTGACTCTATTCTTAGAGCAAATTATGAGCTTGATGCTTCATCACTTGATATTACTTGATTAGCAATTTTCTGCGCCTAGCTCAAAGGCGTTAAAGAAAATCACTCTTGGGAGATAACCCAATGTTTTTACTTTCAGTACTTTTTCTTTTATTTGAGTCTTGGAAGTCATTACTGCTGTAATGACCGCTCCTTATCTTGTTTATTTCGTTTTTGTGCCAAGAGAAGCCTCTAATTTGGGTGAGGTAAAGATTTGGGGTTATTGCTGTCCTAAAACTGTTTTCGGTGCTGCACCGTAAAAATTCGTGAAAATTCTCTGTATATCTTTTGGACCTGCGATTTCTTGTGCATATGCCCCAGGCTATATCCAAACTTTTCTTAGTTGAACACTTTTTGATTTGAGCAACGGAAAATCCCTCAAAAATTCGTCCATTATCAGCTGTCCAGTTTTGACAGATTTCTGCCAATATTTGTTTTTGCCACTTTATCGCTTTCTTTTGAGTTCTTTTTGATCATGGAACTCTTGTGGAAGTTGCTACAGTAGTATATACTTTATATGTGGTGGTTTTGGGTTGAAACCTGAAGCTAAAAGAGGTTGAATATATTTTATGCTTACACTAATGTTGCTAATAGAATTGTGTTTAGTTTTGTATGAAGGAAGTTTTCAAGTGTAGGGATTGGAGAATGATGAGATGAGTTGAAGAATGGACAAAATCTCAAGCTTGGGGATGCCCATGCATCACCCCAATAAATATCCAAGAAGTACAAGCGTCAAAGCTTGGGGATGCCCCCGAGGCACCCCTTCTTCATCGGCAAAAATCAGGTCACCTTTCAAGACACTATATTTTTATTGCTTCATGCACTATGTGTTTTTCTTGGAGCGTCAGTTGTTTTAGTTTTCTTAGGTTGTTTAGTTTGTTTGTTTGCTGCAATAAATGGTTGGACCCCAACAAATTTCCTTTGGAGGAGATGTACTCGTTTTCGTTTGCAAAGAATGCTCTAGTTTTCACTCTTATTAATCGAGCATTCTAGTTTTTCTGCTACTGCTTTTGGTTTTCGTTTTCGCCTTGATATGCGTTCAGATCTTGTCATATCTTTTCATCAAGGTGTATTTTTGCCTCTGATATTTATTGGTTTTCATCAAAAGAGGTATCTTTAAAAATTTCAAATGGTGTTGGAAAAGAGAAAAAGCTTTGTGCAAAATAGTGGTACAAGAAGGAGCTTGTGTAGACTGCGGCTTAGGCTTTTTCATGTCATGATTGATGTCTTTTTGATAGTATGCTTAGTGGTTTTGCTGTAGCATGACTTGTCTCAAATAACTGAGATTGCTTAATGAGCCTTTGAAAAAATCATGCGTTGTTTTTATTGTATGGAAGCATTATTTTGGTTTTCTCCTTGATTCTTTATTTGGGTTGACTTGGCGCATGCTCACACATGTTAGACTCTTCCAAAGTCGCCATTAGCCTTCATGATCATTTAGTTTTTGACTTTTGATGCCATCGTATGCTTCTTTTAATGTCGCTTTGTCGCTTTGCATGATTATGGCCATTATTGCTCTCTTAGTTGGTCGCTCCCAGTCTTTTGCTAGCCCTCGCCTTGTACTGAGTATGAGCTCTACTCGTGCATCCAACTCCTAAAAGCCAAAGTTTTCCATTGTGTCCACCATACATACCTACTAGCAATTTGCTATTCCAAGTAAATTTGACTTGCTTTTATTTTCTCTTCAAATTAAACTCTTACCAGTGTTATGCGAAATTCGGTCAGTAAAGCTCTCACGAACCGGAAGGCACACTTTACTTTTTCCTATTCTAAAAATTTGACATTGTGGTCTTTTATGTTGAGTTGTTATGCTTGCAAGTTGTAAGTTGGATTCTAGCCCAACCATGCCGTCATGGGGCAAGCTTTCAACATTGCACTTCCTATTTGAGTTGATATCGTGATCTTTTGTTTATGGATGCCCGCTGTGTGAAATGAATTGGGAATCTTGTGAGGATCATGGAGTTTTTATATGTGTTAGGGAAACGCCGGGCCGCCAATCTAAGCCATGCATAATTCATGGTGGAAATTTGCAGCATACCCATGGTGAACATTCGACGACGCATCTCACAATAAAAAGCTAAACAATATAGCAAATAAAAGAGATGTCGAGGTGTTCATCGTCTGCTTGTCCTGTCATTTTGGTGTGGGCTTGTTCCATGTCATCGGGCACGGAGGTACCCCATTGGCGGTTCTCAATGATATGCATATACTTACAATGACAAGAGCCTTGCTTGGGACTCTAAGTAAACTAGCATGGTTTGGGTACTTGTATTCACGGGACACGAGGTTTTCAACTTATGATTTGTCAAGCATATGCATCATAATTGTTCTCGCATTAACTTTAACCATTCAAGATGCTTATGATGGGGGCAATGAGAGCTCAAAGCCGGTAAGTACCATAATTTTTGAAGGTTATAAAACTTGCAATCACTGCTTCCTCTGCGAAGGGCCTTTCTTTTACTTTTATGTTGAGTCACCACCTTCTTTCTTTATGCACCATTAAGAGAGCATAGTTGTCATTCTTAGTGTGATATGCATTGTCCCAAGGTTCATTGATTGACTCATATTGTTGGTTTCACTTGTTCTTAAATTATTTGTATCTAGTCGCCCTCTTAAACTTTGAGGTGTCCTATGCATTTATGTTTTGCTCTCTTTGAAGGACAAGCTGAAAACCATTTGTATGTTTTTCCTTATGATTAGAACACACGTTTGACTTTCATTGTTTCATTATCATGATCTTTTGTTTGTGTTCATTTGCATGTTTACAACATGGTTGCTAAGTTCTTATTGTCATGATTATATCTTTCATGCCCATGTTTTAAGTTCTATTGATCCCAGCTCATCAATGCTTACATATATGATCAAGATTGTGTAGGTGCATGTCACCTCAAAAATTATTCTTTTGTTATCACTTACCTACTCGAGGACGAGCAGGAGTTAAGCTTGGGGATGCTTGATACGTCTCAAACGTATCTATAATTTTTGGTGCTCCTTGCTTTGTTTTACACCATTTGCCTATTGTTTCGTTACACTTAGTGGCATTTTTATACATTTTCCGGAACTAACCTATTAACGAAGTGCCACAGTGCCAGTTTCCTGTTTTCTGCTGTTTTTGTGTTTTAGAAGTGATACACAGGAAATATTCTCGGAATTGGACGAAACAAGTTCCTGAAGTCATATTTCACCGGGGAGCTCCCAAACATCCGAAGACCTGACGGAGGGGGGCCATGTGGCCCCCATACACAGGGGCGGCGCGGCCTGGCCCCTGGCCGCGCCGGCCCCTTGTGAGGCCGCGTGGCTCCACCTCTGACAGCCCCCCTTCGCCTACATATACCCCCTGACGAGAAAAACCTAAGGGCCCGATCAGTTTTCCAGAATACATCGCGATCCGCCGCCGCCGTCGACCTGAAGATCGGGAGGGTCCAGAAGCTCTTCCCGGCACCCTGCCGGAGAGGGGAATCGCCACCGGAGGTCTTCTTCATCGCCATGCTTGCCTCCGGAGCGATGAGTGAGTAGTCTACCTTGGACTATGGGTCCATAGCAGTAGCTAGATGGTTGTCCTCTCCACCATGTGCTTCATGTTTAGATCTCATGAGCTGCCCTACATGATTGAGATCACCGTTATGTAATACTATGATGTTGGTTTGTTGGGATCCGATGAATATTGGTGTTTATGATTAAGTTGCTGTACTGAATTATATCTTTTGTTATCTCTATGTTGTTTATGATCTTGCATGCTCTCCGTTGTTAGTAGCTATCTTGGCTGAGTAGTTGCTAGTGACTCCAAGAGGGGGTATTTATGCTCGATAGTGGGTTCATGTCTCTATTTCACCTGGGGGAGTGACAGAAACCTCTAAGGTGGTAGATGTGCTGTTGCTACTAGGGAGAAAACAACATTCATATGCTCAAGGGCATATGCTTTGTTTACATTACACACTTTGCTTAATGCAATTATCTGTTGTTCGCAACTTAATACTTTTGGGGTGTTCGGATGATATCCCCGGGGGTGGATTATTAGTCATAGATGCAGTTGGATGGCGGTCTATGTATTTTGTTGTAATGCCCAGAGTGAATCTCATAGTGATCTTCTTGACATATCACGTTATCTTTATTCTATCAATTGCCCAACTGTAATTTGTTTACCCAGCATGTTATTTATCTATGGAGAGACACCACTAGTGAACTATGGACCCCGGTCCTATTTTAATCATATTGCAATCACCTGTTTACTTTTCCCGCATTGTTTACTTTACTCGCATATTACTACTGTTTTCCACTCGATACACTCATAACCTTTGTTTCAAGCAAACCGGTGAGATTGACAACCTCATCGCAAGTTGGGAGCAAAGTATTTGTTTGTGTGTGTGCAGGTTCCACGTTGCAGCTAGCAAGCAAAGCTTGGACGAGGCGCCATATATAAATTGTCCGCTGCTGTCGCAAGCCAGCCCGCATCACCTTCAGTCGTCACCGTCTCTCTTCTTCAAGAACGATATTAAACCTTGGTTTCTTACTGAGGGAAAACTAGCTGCTATACTCATCACACCTTCCTCTTGGGGTTCCCAATGGGCTGGTCATTCACCACGCATCACACGTATCAACTTTAGATTTTCTTGATCCTATGATGTTCTACATGATCAGAGGATTCCATAGACTACAAATTTGTAATTTTTGGATTAACAGAACAAAAGTTATGGATTTAACAAGCTAACAGAAGGTTTGATTCCAAATTGAACCCATAAAATATGAATTATTATTATACTACTGGATTCTAGACGTTCTAAGGATTCCAACGGTATATTATTTGTAATTTTTGGATGCAGGAATCGAAGGATATGAATTTTACAAGATTTGATCAAATTCTGATGTGTAATTTCTAATTTGAATCGAATTAGATCTGGATGCGACACGTGGCGTGTTCTGGTTGGTGGGTACCGGTTCGTGCGGATCATCAATGCGGGGCATTGGATCTAAAGGGGAGGGTACGGTCCAGATCTGATCGTACCCGTTCGGTTAAGTCATGTGTCTGTGGCCCTTGGATCACGATCGGACGGCGAGAAAAGAAGGAGAGGAAGAAAACTTACCGGCTAGGGTTCCGGTGAGCTGCTCCGGTGAGGCTGCGCACTGGTGGTTGACTCCGGTGAGGATCTGGGGGCCTTTGGGGAGGGAGAAGTGGACGACGGGGTGCAGGGAGTCACGGAGAGGTCGCGCGCATGGTCAGCGTCGTCGTTCGCTTCCGGAAACGGCGCGGGGAGGTGGCTGGAGACGTCACGAGCATCGGTGAAGCTCGGCCGTGGAAGAACGCGACGATTTGCTGCCGTTTTAGAAGAAGCGGAGGAGTCAGGGGGTGCGTCTGGGCATCGTAAGTGGGAAGAGGCCAAGAGGAGGTGGCGATCTCACCCGTGGGCGCCAGATTTGACGACGGAAGCCGTCAGTACCCGCAGGCTCCGGTGATAAAATTCGCCGGCCTAGCGGCGAAATACAGAGGGGAAAGAGGGGGGGACTGAAGAGGAGGTCCAGGGCCCTTTATAGGCGCGGGGAGGAGGCCAGATTACTCAGGGAATAAAGAGAAATGAAGAGGGGGAGTAATGGCGGGCTCGGGCGTGATTTCAGCGGGAGGAGGAAGAAGGTGATGTGGCCCTGGCTAGTGGGGCCCACATGTCAGCGAGGCAAGGGAGAAACCGGGATACCGCTTCGGGTTTGCTTACTGAGCCGCGGCTGGCTTCTGTTCTAGGCCGAAATCCGTCCCCCGGGGCCCTTTTCCTTTTCTTTTCTTTTCTTCTTTTCTTTTTCTGTTTTTCTTATCTCTTTTATATCTTTTGCATAAATGCTTCAAATCAATTCAAACCACTTTCAGAAATTTTCTAAAAATCAATGCAATGATTTAATACTGCTAGAAAACTAGTTTTCAGAATTGGAACAAGATTTTCAAAAGGTTTCATAAACTTAACAAAAGTGGTTTGCTTCCATAAAGCTAAATAGGGTTTGAAATTAAATCCTTTGAAATAAGAGATAATACTTTATAAAATAATGTTTGGAATTATCTTTCAAACTTAGTTTTTAAAATACAATCTTTATTAAATAAAACACATTTGTGATTCACTCCTTTGCAAGCAAGCTTGCATAGGTTTGAATAAAGGATGGAAAATAGTATTTTGATACTTGATCTTTCTCAAAGAAGTTCTTCAAGAAAATAATAGAAAGTTTTTTTTAAAAAATAGTTTTCTAATAAAGCTTTCAAATAGACTCAAAAGTTTTAAATCCCTGTGAATTTCCAAATATCTCAAGCAAAACAAAAGCAAAAAATTTCCCCAAAATTTGATAAAATCTTGGTATGTTACAAAAACCATTAAGCATACTATCAAAAAGACATCAAGCATGACATGGAAAAGCCTAAGCCACAGTCTACACAAGCTCCTTCTTATACCACTTTTTTGCATAAAGCTTTTTCTCTTTTCCAACACCATTCAAACTTTTTATAACCACCTCTTTTGATGAAAACCAATATAGACCAGAGGCAAAAATACATCTTGATGAAAAGATATAACAAGATCTGAACGCAATTCAAGGTGAAAATCGAAAGCTAAACGCAGTTCTAGAAAAAGAAAACACTCGTTGAAACGAATAGAGTGAAAAACGGAGTGTTCTTGGCAAATGAAAAGCAAGGCAACTTCTCCAAAAGAAATTTGTTGGGGTCCAACCATTTATTGCAGCAAAAAAAACTAATAATGAAAACTAAAACAACTGACGCTCCAAGAAAAACACATAGTGCATGAAGCAATAAAAATATAGTGTCTTGAAAGGTGACCTGATTTTTGCCGATGAAGAAGGGGTGCCTCGGGGGCATCCCCAAGCTTTGACGCTTGTACTTCTTGGATATTTCTTGGGGTGTTGCATGGGCATCCCCAAGCTTGAGCTTTTGTCCATTCTTCAACTCATCTCATCATTCTCCGATCCCTACACTTGAAAACTTTCTTCATACAAAACTAAACACAAATCTATTAGCAACATTAGTGTAAGCATAACATATAATCAACCTCTTTTGCTTCAGGTTTCAACCCAAAACCACCACATAAAAAGTATATACTACTGTAGCAACTTCCCCAAAAGTTCCGTGATCAAAAGAACTCGAAAAGAAAGCGATAAAGCGGCAAAAACGAATAGTGGCAGAAATCTGTCAAAACAGAACAGCTGATAAAGGCCGATTTTTAAGGGGTTTTCTGTTGCTCAAATCAAAAAGTGTTCAACTAATGAAAGTTTGGATATAACCTGGGGCATATGCACAAGAAATCGCAGGTCCAAAATATATACATAGAATTTTCACGAATTTTTACGATACAGCACCGAAAATAGTTTCAGGACAACAACATCCCCAAATCTTTACCTCACTCAAATTAGAGGCTTCTCTTGGCACAACAATGAAATAAAAATGATAAGGAGAGGTCATTACAGTAGTAATGACTTCCAAAACTCAAATAAAAGAAAAATTACTGAAAAGAAAACATTGGGTTATCTCCCAAGAGTGCTTTTCTTTAACGCCTTTGAGCTAGGCGCAGAAAATTGCGAATCAAGTATCTTCAGAAGAAGCATTAAGATCAACTGCAGAGGTCTTGTCAATAAGGCATTGTATTTCATCCACATAAGTTTTTGAAGACCCTTTGTGATCACGCTTTGGTTCACTCAAATCACTAAAAAGATTTTTGGGACAGATCCAATCAAAATTATTTTCGAAAGCTTCATACAATCCCAAGAGCTTGCTAGGTATGGGTATTTTGGTTCCTTCATTGTTTGTACTAATAACCTTTATAGGTGAACCAAGTTTATTAAAATGCTTAAGAACTTTCCTAGCTTTAATAGCAACATCTCTAAATTCTATGCGCAAAGTTTCCAAGATAAAAGCTTTCTTTTCAGGATCTTCAATTTCATGAAGCTTAAGGAATATGTGTTGCATAAAAGGATTAAGGCTAGCAAACCTAGCTTCCAACATGTGAATTAAATAAGCAGAAGCAACTTCAATACTAGGGGCTAGCTCAACCAAAGAATTTTCCTCAACTTCTTTATGCATACTAATGTGATTAAAGAACTACTCAATGTTATCTTTCCCAATAATTGAACCACTACCTACTGAAAGGTCCTCCAAAACGTACTTAGGGAACAACATAATGACTAATAGTAAAGAAATAACAACTGCGAAGGATTCTAATTTTTTTGGGTCTTTGATAAAACGATGCAAGTAAAAATAAAGTAAAGCAAAACTTAAAACAAAGTAAAGGATGTGTGACGAGGTGTTAACTCGACAAATGTCCTAAATGAAGGACTTAGGATCGGGGAGATAGGGAATCGGATGAACTCGAAGGTAAAGTTAGTTGAAATAGGTGTATGTCGAAAGTAAACTTGGGTGTTCAACCTGGCTTGCTTTCAATCTAGCCTACACCGTCCCCTCCTGGCCCCTATATATAGATGGCCAGGTCTCGAGGATCGGGTAGGGTCCGATATAGATTACAATATCGACATACGGTAAGAACTCGTATTCGACTATCATTACAATCGGGCCTAGCTTAACGGGCCTCAGGGGTACTCAACATACGGGCTCTATTAACTATACCCTTGTCAGTAGCCCCTGAGATTCTACCAAAATTGCAGATTCGGGTTGAATCTCTAATCTTTATATCTTTGACTTGATCAATTCTTCGACTTCTTCTTATCTTCAAATCTTCAACTTGGTCTTTCGACTTATTTTCTCGATAATATTTCGCAAGGGGTTTTGATGAACAAGCCTGACATCTCTGACGGATCAAGAGGTCAGTTAACTGCCGGAACAGATACTTGTCACCTACTTCAAATTCAATCCCCTTGGATTTGAATTCGGGATACCGGTCAAACCCACTGTTTTGCCGCATTTAGGACTTACAAAGAATGAATCCCAGTGATTCTCAGGGTACCCAGTGCGTCCACCAGGATTTTCTTTGCGTCATAGACACGGATACATACCAGCAGAGCGCATCCATGTGCATATACTAGGCCACACAGGATGGATCCCGGGGTCTTACCTTCGTGACAAGTCACGGCATTCGAGTTGCGTTGCGATAACATAACTCGAGAATCTTATGTCGCAGTCAAATTTTGACTGAAAATATTCGGGTTTCAACAACCATAGAACTCGCTCCCGATGAGAGTAACACTTCTGCATAATGCTTTACCAAGAAATATCGTCGGGTGCGCGCTCAGCGCTCCCGATGGGAGTAGCCCCCGAGGCTATAGTCGAAAAAGTCTTTTTCAAGTATAGGCTCAAAATATAGTGTGGTCCATCATACTTCAACTCAAGATACTTTCAATATCTTTGATAATAGTAGCCCCCAAGGCTATAATCGAAAATCCTTCACATATAATCTTGTCTATAAATTTTGTACCTGTCGGCACCATTCTTCTTCTTTCTTATATCATCTTCTTTATGACGTCAATGAACACGTCACTCTGTATGAGTGCGAACCGTTTTATGGGCAGCACTGTAATTTTCGTGATTTTTGACCGTTAGTGGGCTGCCGTTTCCGCTCTTTGCGCCACGTCTCAGCCCACGATCCTTCTCCCAGAAGATATATAAGGGGCGTAGTGGGGGACTTTACTGTTTACCAGCTCGTTCCCTCCGCCGCCTCCATTGCCGATCTCTGCTCCTCTTTCCGTTCGTGCATAGCCCCCAAGCGCGGTGCGATAGATGCGCGTGAAGCACCTAGCCACCAAGAACATCATGGCCAAGAACTCCTCTGCCACCAACTTTGTACGCTCTGCCATCACGCCGAAGGAGGTGGAGAAGGCCAGGGCAGATGGCCTCATCTCCGCCCATGATTCCATCAAGTTTCCCAGTACTGAGCGGATCCCGTAGCCCCCAAGCGGCTATCGGGTAATGTTTCTTGCTTTCCTCCTCCGCGGTCTTTCTCTTCCTGCACACGAGTTTCTCTGTGGGCTCCTCTTTGTCTATGGTGTGCACCAAACTCCCTTCTTCATATTGCTTGTTTCGTGACTCTCTGCGAGTCATTCTTGGGCATTGAGCCGCACTTTCTTCTCTGGAGGTCAATCTTTCGGCTTCGCCCCAATGTTTCCCTGGCTAGAAAGCCTGAATTGGGCAGAGCCGTTGTCTCTGTGCGCCCTGAAGCGCAGTACCTCGAGTTTTCCTTTGCCGCATCTGTCCAGGGGTGGAGAACCAAATGGTTCTATATCAAAGATCGCAAAGCCTCCCCTGAAGACCAATATGGGTTAGCCCCTTTCGAAGCCTCCAAGGAAGTGAAGAAATTGGCGTCGTGGGATGCGCTTCCCTCAGATGCGGAGATAGCACAAGTTCTTCCTCTGCTGTCTCGCATTCAAGCTTTGAAAGGAGGCCAAGGAGGAGCTTTGTCGGGTATCCAACTCATGGCGTTCTTCATACAACGTCGAGTTCAACCCCTGCAGCACCGCCTCACCAAGCTCTGGAATTACTCTGGCTTGGAAGACCCTACTCGCGTCTCTGAAGATTTGATAGAGAAAAAAGATGTCGACAAGCGAGTTAGGAGCCTTACCAAGCTCACCAAGGATCATGCGGTTGCTGACTTGACCGCTGACTACTTCGACTCCATGCACCCTTTGCCCGAGGTATATATCATTGTGTTCGCTTGTTGTCGAATTTTGTTTGCTTCGACTTACGTTATTCTTTGCCTTTGTACTCTGCTGACTTGTTTTATATGCAGGGTCACCAATTCCTTGTTTCACACCCTCCTCTTCCAGAGGCAGGGCCCCTTCCAGCTGATCTGGCCTCATCTGTATCTGAAGCCCCCGAGGCTGACGATAATCAGGACGGAGATGATGCTGAAGAATCGGAAGAGGAAATGAGCTCGTCGACATCGTCTCCCTCCGTGCTCGCTGAAGATGCTGGTGTCGACAAGAGAAGGAAGCGAGTCGAAGAATTTGCTTCTTCGAGTTCTGCAGCGGCTGATAAGGCCTCTGTTCCTGCAGGAGATGAGGAGTACTTCGACCTCCTGGCATCGTAAATGCCCCTTTTTTTATTCGAGTTCTTCAATTACACCTCTTTTGCCTTGTTTCTGTCGTGTGACACATAACTTTTTTGCTTCGTGTAGAGATGACGAAGAGCCACCAAAAGCTACTACAGCTATTCCTTCAACTCCCCCTGCAGTTGATGATGAGCCCCCTGCCCAAGTAATTGCGCCTAGGGTTACCAGGGCCTCTGTAAAGAAGGTTCCTGTGCCCCGAAACCTCAAGCGCTTGAAGAAGGCCAAAGAACCTGATGTGTCGTGGGGATGACTTAGGGGGCGTGCCACGGGCCGGGCAGGATGCCGGCTGGCATCCCAGGGAATCCCACGGCCTCAGCGCAAGAAGACCGGCTCCAGCCGGAAGGGCCGGCTGCGCCAGCGGCCGGCTGACGACTCCACCGAGGAGGGCTAGAGCCGGGCGAAGGAGACGAAACCCCTCAACGGTTGTCTGGCCAAAAGCCGGATGGTCCCGACAAGAGCGACAGAGGCGCAGGACAGGCGTGACGAACGCCACGACCACGACCGACCAATGAGGAGACGAAGACTCCTCCTCACGGCAGGATCCTAGGCGAAGGAGAGGGGATATGCTCTCCAGATGCCGGCCCAGGGAAAAGGCACTTTATAAAGTGCCTTTGCCAGAGCGCGGCCAGGGCAGATCAAGCCAAGGACGCTGCCGCCAAGGAGCCGGCAGCCAGCCAAAGCGTTACCGAAACCTGTAACCAGGCCCCCGTCTATATAAGGGGGCCTGGACCCTTAGCATAGGGGGATCGGATCTTCTTCTTCCTCCTCTAGCCGAACAGCTCGAGGAGCACTGTAATCGCTACTATCCAATCAATACGAAGCAGGCAGGAAGTAGGGGTTTACCTCCAGCTGGGAGGGCCCTGAACCTGGGTAAACCGAGGTGTCTCTGTTGGCACAATCCCGAGCCGGACCCATCGTCACCAACGTCGAGCCCCTCCGATAAGCCTCCCCATGGCTACTGTCTCCAAATTCCCACGACAGTTGGCGCCCACCGTGGGGCAAAGCGCGGTGGCGAGCGGAGTCAAGTTCCGGCCGGGACCCTCCGCCGAGAAGGTCGCCTCCGGCCTTGTCTGGAGGTTCGGCACCTTCGACTGCGTCGACGACAACTTGGCCCACTTCAAGAACGGCTTCGGCAACGGCGGTTCCTTCCTCGACGTCGGCAGCCACCGCTTCTACGTCGCCAAGCCCTTCCCGGAAGAGGTAACCGATGTGTTTGACCCACTCTGTGACACAGACTCCGACGACGGCGAAAGTAGCGACTTTTGCAACATGGTCGAGGTGCGAGCCCTGGAAGAGGACGGTGGCGGCGGCCTACCGCGCTCCGCGCGCCCGCCGCTCGAACGCCCACCTCCACCGGAACAAGATCTTCCACCTCCAGAGCGGGACGTGCTGGACGCAGCCATCACGGACCTGCGCGCTCCACTCGACATTTCTGCGGATCCGGTCAAGGCCTCCGAGGATCTGGAGCGGACGCGCCTCAACCTTCTCAAGGAAGCGGTCGACGTCGACGACACCCGACGGCGTGTCCTCTCCACGATCAACGAGTACAACGTCGCCCACGGTTTCACCCCAGCCAGAGATGGCCCAAGCCGGGCGGGACAAGTTCGTCAGCGAGGCCGCGAGCTGGGCGCGGAGCTGAACCAGGCGGCGCCCTCGGCAAAACTGCCTCCGATCATCAACAAGCCCACCTACAGCACGCCTACGAAGAACCTCCGCGCCGCGCGCTACATCACCTCCGAGCTGGATGGACTACAAGGCGAGGACTTGCGGGAGAAGCAAGCCCGGATCCAGGAACTCCTGGACGCCGCCGATCTGCAGCAGCAGGCGATGGAACCACGCGGAGAGGCAAGCGGCACTCGAGGCGAGAACCGTATCGTCGTGGCCGGCCAGAACAAGTCGCATGGAGAAGCCTTGTCGCCAAACCACGGCCCGGCGGAGCACAGCCGGAGCAATCGAGCTCCAGGCAAAGGCGGTGGAAACCACCGCACCCAATACTCTGGCCACCACAGCCGGCAACCTCGAGATCCCGCCGCGGTCACCAGCAAGCCGCGCCACCCTCCTCGGGTGGACGTGGTGGACCCGGCGCGCGGCAAGTCTGTGGCGCTAGCCCAGCCGGCTCAGGGAGCTAGCCAGGGCACTCAAGGACATCATCCGGCTCGCTCGCATGTGAGCCAGAGGATCGGAGAACGCGTTGATCCGCCAAAGGACGACGCGCGCCATCGGCTCAACCTGCTGACAGATTCCAAGTTCGACGAGGAGGAATCCTCAGCAGGACCGGTCTGTTTCGGCCCTCGCATCCGCAACGAACCTTTCCCGGCCAAGTTCGCGCTCCCGCGAGACATGCCCAAATACAATGGGGCAGTGAAGCCGGAGGACTGGCTGTCGGACTACGTCACCGCCGTCGACATTGCGGGCAGCAACAAGAGGACAGCGGTGCGCTACGCACCGCTCATGCTGACGGGATCTGCTCGGACGTGGCTCAACAGCCTGCTGGCTCTACAGATCAACTCCTGGCATGACTTCCAAGAGGCATTCATCAAGAACTTCACGGGAACTTACAAGCGACCGCCTCGCCCACGACAGCTGGCCCTCTGCAAGCAAGGCCCCGACGAGCCAGACCGTGACTACCTCACGAGATGGTCCGAGCTGCGCAACTCATGCGAAGGAGTGGGCGAGGAGCAAGCAATTGGCTACTTCACGGACGGATGCAGAGAAGGGACTCTGCTGAAGCACAAGCTCCACAGAGCCGAGCCAAAGTCGATGGCGGACTTCATGGCAATAGCAGACAAGTACGCTTCCACCGATTCTGCAGCAAGAGTGCAATGTGTTGAGCCAGCGCCAGCCGGAAACCAACCTCACCCGGCAGCCGGCTCAGGAGGACATCACAACCGTGATCGACATGGCAAGAGGAAAGACGAGCGCCGTGACAACAAGTACGGCTCCCAGCAAGTGGCCGCTGTTCAAGGAAGCCCGGGGGCTACGGGTGGAAGCCAGAAGCGCAAAGGGGATAAATTCGGCAAGGACAAGTACACCATCGAGGTGATGCTAGACCAACCCTGCAAATTCCATAGCGTTTCAGGCAAGCCGGCAGCGCACACCACTCGCTAATGCAGCTTCACCAGGGATCTGGAGCAGGGAAATCACCAACTGCCTGGGCCACCGCCGGGCCCGCCGGCTGAAGCGCACGGAAACAAGAATCGGCAGCCAGCCAAGGCAGCAGGGGACTACCCCGAGGAAGCGAATGTGGAGCAATACCATGTATTCACTTCCCAGGAAGAGGAGCCAAAGGATGAACCGTGGTTTGGTGTCGAAGTGAATGCCATCATGCAAGTTGGGCCTCAGTACATGCATTGGTCTGACGCGTCGATCACCTGGGGACGTGAAGACCACCCGCCGCTCATGCCGAGGCCCGGGGGCTACGCGCTAGTCCTGAACCCAATCGTGTTCTCTGAGACGCGCACCTGCCGGTTCTCGCGTGTACTCATTGATGGAGGAAGCAGCATCAACCTTCTCTATCGCACTTCGATGGAAAAGCTCAGAATCCCAGAGATCCAGCTGAAGCCAACCAAGCTCACCTTCCATGGGATCGTGCCTGGGCACTCGTGTACGCTGATGGGAAGGATTGAGTTGGAGGTGCTGTTTGGCGAGAAGGACAATCATCGTCGCGAGCCGATCTGGTTCGAGGTGGTAGACCTCAACAGCCCTTACCACGCGCTGCTTGGTCGACCAGCCTTGGCCAAGTTCATGGCAGTCCCACACTACGCTTACTTGAAGATGAAGCTCCCAGGCCCTCTCGGGGTGATCACCGTCACTGGGTGCTACAAGAAATCGATAGAGTGCGCAAGAGCCAGCTCCAAACTGGCAGAGGCCTTGGTCATTGCTGAAGAGAAGCGACAGTTGCTACAAAGGGTGGCGGCAGCCCAGCCGGGTAGGCTGGCGACGGGACTGCCGGCTCTGCTCCTTAAGCCGGCGAGCGTGTCCAAGGAAGTCCCGCCCGAAGCGGGCAAGAAATCAGAGGCTCTTGTCTCGGGGGCTGGCTCCTCCTCGAGGTAGGGGGAAGCGTTTCGCAGCTTCGCCTGAGACAAGTCCAAAACCGCTTAAGACCTTCGGCTAAGCCAAGGCAAAAATCTTGTATTTCGAACAAGTATCGTTGAATAAAAGAAAGTTGGGCGGCATACGGCTGATCCCTGGAAAAAGTGCTCCGAAGTACCTTTTTACCTTTCTAAGCGTTATTCACGGGGGCTGGAAGCCGCCTCCAGTCGGGAGCCGGCAGCCCCAACCTAACGAAACGATCCTCCCGTCAGCCGGATGAGTACTGTGTGCGGACCGGACCCCGAGCCTAACCTCCGCCCTGCACCGCGTGGGGTGGAGCCGGCAGGTCACCCACCTAGGAAAATTGCTTAGAGGAAACGCCCGCGACCCGACGAATCGAGTCCCTTGTCAGACGAACGAGTACCGTGTGCGAACCAGACCCCGAGCCTAACCTCCAGCCTAAGTCGAGGGCGATGGAGCCGGCAGGTCATTCACACTGGAAAATCGCTAAGAGGACAGAACGAGCGCTCACCCCTAACCCATGCGCATTGGTTAAAAGTTATGCGTAAACTGGACCAAGCCAGATACCCTATACGCCGAAGTACTACTCCCCATCCCGCGGCGCGCTCCCACCCTAGACCGGCATTCGGCTGTCGGTCCAAGGGAGACCAGCCGGCACCAGGCTGCCGGCTGGGGGTAGAAGGGCCGAAGGATGGGGGGATAAAGGAAAAAGCTGAAAGGGGTCAGGTCAAGTTCGGTTCACAAACAACTGGAGATCAATGCGTAAGAAGTTTAGGGTGAAGCGTCACTGGTACATATGAACGAAATGTTGCTAGGCATGACACGAGTTCAGTGTACGTAAAAACAAATAAGAAAACCCTGACACGCTCAGGGGGCGCTTGGCGAGCCAGCCGGCTCCAGTGAAGAAATGTCGCCAGCTCGAGACGCCAGGACAAAGTCATCGCCGCTGGGGGACGGCGGAATGGAGTGACCAACGGGGTCCTCGGGGGCCTTCTGAGGTCTTTCCGCCGAATCGGGCTCCTCGAAGTCCACGCCATCCAAGGATTCGTCACTATCCCCAGCGTCGAAAAGTGCCTCGGTCCCGGCACACTCAGCAATGGCGCAGGCGCGCTGGCGAAGCTTAGTTTCGTCGAGGCCTGCCAGTCCGCCTTCACGAAGGTTCTCCAGCTGGTCCAGGTTGACGCCTGGATACCAGGAGAGCACGAACTCCAGAGCCTGCTGAGCACCGGCCCGAGCCGCGGACTCCTTCCAGATCTCAAGCCGGTTGGACGCCAGAAGGACCCACTGGAGGAGCGCCCGGATCCCGCCAGGCGCCGCCCTCCCCAGCCATAAGGCTTCAAAGACGGAAACGAGGGCTTCGCGCAGATCCTTGCCCAGCTTGGCAGCCGGGTGGAGCCGGCCTTTGGTCAGCGCAACCAACTCCCCTGAGGAAAGCTCGGCCTTAGGGTCACTACGAGGGGCGATCCCCTGTTCCGACCTAAAATCCTTCAGCGCCGCCGCGGCAGACTCGTCGGAGTCAGGGAAGGCTCCTGCAAGGGCAGTCAGAGGGTGAGAGGACGGCAGGAAAGGGCAAAAACCGAGAAGGAGGACAGGAAGCATACCACGAAGAGCTTCCTCGAGTCCCAGCAAGCCGGATTGAACCTTGCGGTCGCGGGCGCGCCAAACGCCGATCTCCTTGTCAAAACGCTCGCTGTCGAGCCCCCGGAGAGTCTGCAGCTCGGTGATCTGGGCGTCGCGGTTCTCAACCTCGCTCCCCCAAGTGGCGTGAAGCTCTTTCACCTTGCTGTCAAACTCCGTGGAGAGGATTTTCTTCTCTTCGGCCAGCCGACGATCAAACTCCAGCTGCAGCGACGACTCCGCCTCCCGAGCTTTCGCCAGATCAGCTTCTAGCCCCTGAACCCGGGCGGCCTGGGTTTGCAGACCCTGAAGCTCTTCGGCGTGCTCTCGCTTGAGCGACTCAACAGCGGCGGCCGACACCGAGTCGGCCAACTGGGACTCAAGCGAGGCTATGAGCGAGGCAGAATCTGAAAGCGGAGGAGTAAGAGCAGGAAGGACAGCAGTAGTGATTTCGAAATAAGGGGTCCCAAACTCACCTGATAGTTTCTCCAGTTCTTTCTTCAAGTCCTGGTACTGGACCTTGCCGGCACGATACTTTGCCAGCAGCTTCTGAAAGACACTGGCACGAAGCGCGTTCAGTTCCTGCGAAGAGCGGAAAAACGACGACTCTTAGCAAAATCCATTTTCAAGCTAGCTGTCTCTACAGCTACCTCGAAACTCGGGGGCTAGGATGTATAGCAGAAGGAGTCAGGGCTAAAGGCGCAGCGCTCACGTTGGTCGCCTGTATAGCGTCAAGGAGTTGGAGGCCGGCGTTCTGAAGCGACCCCTTGGCAGCAGTAAACTGCTTATCCAACTCCGCCAGAGTCGGCTTGCTGCCCTGCACCTTGAGCTTCTCTCCGACATCAGCGCTCGAGGCGGTATCCGCCCACTCCTGCTGAAGGCGACTGGCGGAGCTCAGACTGCCAATGTGGGACTCAGCCGCGGCGACAAGAGCTTTCCCACTAAAGGTGCCTTTGGTCACCACCTCAGGAGCTAATGAACCGTCACCACATTCGCTCCTTGCCACTCGAGTGGCGAGGAGCCCTGGCGAAGCCTCGCCAGAGCTGAAGGCCAGCCCAAGGAGCGGGGAATCAGCGATCGCGCCAGCCTTCGACCCGGCCGCAGGCACCATTGCTTGCACGCTCGGTATGAGCTCAAAATTGGAAAGAGCCTCGACAGCCGGCACCGGGGCCTTTTCCGTTTCCCCCGCCGCGGCCTCGCGCGCGCTTCCCTGGCCGGGTGTGTCGGGGGAGATGCAGATGGCGGCGGCGTTCCCCGCCGTGGCGTCGTTGGTAGCAGGAGGTGGGGACAGGTCAGCCCCAGCTGGTGTAGCTTCCTCGGCGGGCGTGGGGCCAGCCTCGGGCGAGGCGACTGGGGGAGGAACAGCGTCCACGGGCACCTCCGGACGCGCAGAATCCTCTGCCCCAGTATCGCCCGTCACAAGCTTCAACCGCGGGGAGCGACGAACGTCCTCAGCGCGACCCGAGTCACAGCCCATTTCTTCCCCGCGCGTCCTCTTGCGGCAGGAAGGCTCGGGAGCCGGGGTCACGATCTCCTCGGAAGCAACGGCGGGAGGAGGTCGGGCAGCCGGATCGACAGAAAGAGGCGACCTGCAAAGAAAGCATCCCACGACCAAGTCAATCGGGACCGCGACGGCAAAATTAAGATGAGAAGCAAGGAAGCGGGAAGCTCACCCGGCTATGGCAATAGCCCGCCGCTTGGCCACCTTCTTCACCTGGGGACGGCGCAGGTCCCGCGCTGCCGGCTCCGTTTTCTTGCGTTTGTCAGCCGGCTCGGAGAAGGCCGGCTGGGCTTTTCTCTTGGTGCCGACCGGGTCGCCTCCAGCCTCTTCAAGGTCTGCCGGCTCCGGGGCGGCAGAGCGTCACCCGGGAGACTTTGGCAGATCCACGATCGGGGGGGCCTGGGCCCCAGCAGCGGCTGCGGCGGCTACGTGGAGAGCTACGCCCCCGAGGGTGGTAGCCGACCCTGCGTCGCCATCGTCATCATCGGACCAATCCCTTAGGAGAGAGGGGCTGGGGAACTTACCGGAGTGGTCGAGGAGTTCACCCGAGTCTTCGAGCTCGTCGTTTCCTTCATCACCTTGGGTGGTGCTGGAGCTCTCGACGGCGGCTTGAGAACTAGCATCCTCCACCTCCTCGGCTTCGTCCCAGACAACTTTATCATCCGATTCGGCTCTGTCAGCGGCAAAGCCGGCTTGGCCCTGAGTCAAATTCTCTGCCGCCTGCAGAGCGAACAAGTTCTGCCCAAACCAATCAACCTGAGGTCAGTGGACCAGAGTTGCAAAGGAGGAGGAGGCTTAAAACTAGGACCAACAAGCTCACCTCAGCAATTGGGTTGTCCCGGTCGTGAGGTTCCAGTCCCCATGTCCACGAGGCTTGAAGCTTCACGTCGGCGATGCGGTTCGCCTTCCGAGCCACCTCCAGTGCTGACAGTGCCTTGGAGGAATGGCGAGTAGGATCTCTAGCAGATCCCAGGAAGCACATCTTGTGTGGGCGGCGTTGAAGCGGAGACACGCGGGCGACCAAGAAGGCGAGGAGAAGGTCAGTCGGCTCCAGGCCGCCCTCCGTTTGCAGCGTGGCAACCCGCTGAAGGATCTTCTCCATGTCCGACGACGGGCGAGGAGGAGCGGCGCTCTAGTTCTCCCGCTCAGGCCCGCCTGCATCAAAGGGCGGCAAGTTGACATGGTCCTCACCTCCCTTCAAGTTCTTCACATAGAAGAAGAAGCGCTGCCACTTCTTGCAGGACTCTTTCCCCTTTATGCCGGGGAAGCTTGCAGACTTGCGGGCGTAGAAGGAGGCCGTGCCGCATATCACCGGAACGGTGTCTGCCGTCTGGGTCTTGAAGAAGATCAGCCGGCGGAACAGCTCGATGTTGGGCCAGATGCCCAAGTACGCCTCGCAAAGGGTTGCGAACGCGGACAACACCATCATCGCATTCGCTCCGATGTGATGCAGTTGCAAGTGGAAGTAGTCCAGGAATTGGCGCATGAAGCTGCTCACGGGCAGCGCGAAACCCCGGGGGAAATGGTCATAGAAGACCACCGTCTCCCCAGGCGCGGGAGCAGGGACCAGTTCATCGCCGGCGGAGCGGCAGCTCACGAGATCCGCGGAAGGTAGCACTCGGCCCCGGCGCAGCAGCTCGATCTCTTTGTCTTTCACCCAAGAGCCTTCCCAGGATCCCTTCGGCAAGGTAGGTGGAGCGGCGCCCTTACTCGCCGCCGAGCCCTTCCCCTTTTGCCGGGAAGTTTTGGGAGCCATCCGGGTGCGGATCTGGATGAGCGGAATGGCGGCGGAACAAGCGAGGAACCCTAATCCCTTGAGGGCGAAGCTCGGGAGCCGAGGATTCTAAGTGGAGCAAACGCGGAAGGAAGAAGAGAAGCGGGCAACTGATGCTCTGTTTCCGGAACGGTCCCTGGTTTAAAAGTAAGGGGACGGGTCAGCCTCTTATTTCAGCCACGATGGGACGGCAACTGACCCCTCCCGTCACGACTCATGACCGCGCAAAGATCGGGCAACCGCCGTGGTAGCCGCAAAGGATCGTGGGCCGGGGTCGATTGGACATGACGTGATAACGGGCGTACAAGTGGAGCCTCGGTTCAGCACTCGAGGCAGCACAATTTCCCGAGAGGTAACGCGTCAGTTCGCGGTCGCCAGCTGGGTCACCGCCGGAGCCGGTCCGTCCCGAGACGGCCGGGAAAGCTCCGCAAGGCCCAGCCTCGATGACTAGATCGACCAAGTCCAACCAGAGGCCCAAGGACTTCGATGAAGACGAGCGAAATATCGACGAAAAGAAGAACCCGCCAAAGCCCCATGCTAGCCCATGAGACTTTGCCAGTTTCGGGGGCTAGTGTCGTGGGGATGACTTAGGGGGCGTGCCACGGGCCGGGCAGGATGCCGGCTGGCGTCCCAGGGAATCCCACGGCCTCAGCGCAAGAAGACCGGCTCCAGCCGGAAGGGCCGGCTGCGCCAGCGGCCGGCTGACGACTCCACCGAGGAGGGCTGGAGCCGGGCGAAGGAGACGAAACCCCTCAACGGTTGTCTGGCCAAAAGCCGGATGGTCCCGACAAGAGCGACAGAGGCGCAGGACAGGCGTGACGAACGCCACGACCACGACCGGCCAATGAGGAGATGAAGACTCCTCCTCACGGCAGGATCCTAGGCGAAGGAGAGGGGATATGCTCTCCAGATGCCGGCCCAGGGAAAAGGCACTTTATAAAGTGCCTTTGCCAGAGCGCGGCCAGGGCAGATCAAGCCAAGGACGCCACCGCCAAGGAGCCGGCAGCCGGCCGAAGCGTTACCGAAACCTATAACCAGGCCCCCGTCTATATAAGGGGGCCTGGACCCTTAGCATATGGGGATCGGATCTTCTTCTTCCTCCTCTAGCCAAACAGCTCGAGGAGCACTGTAATCGCTACTATCCAATCAATACGAAGCAGGCAGGAAGTAGGGGTTTACCTCCAGCCGGGAGGGCCCTGAACCTGGGTAAACCGAGGTGTCTCTGTTGGCACAATCCCGAGCCGGACCCATCGTCACCAACGTCGAGCCCCTCCGATAAGCCTCCCCATGGCTACTGTCTCCAAATTCCCACGACATGATGCCTCTCTGGAAGCCCATGAATCCTCGGCTTCCCCCCATGATGTAAGCAATTTTTCCTGTTTTGTTTCCCTTGCATACACTTGTGCTTCTTACACACTCTTTCTCTCAGGCATTATTGGAGAGATTCGTCGCCTTGGGCACTGAATGTGCTGAGTACCTAAAGGTTGCGAAAGCTTCCGAAGGTATGTTTTATATCCAGTCGTGGTTTTTCTTCCACGCTTATCTTTTGCTGTTTATCTGACTTCCTTTCTTCTTCCACTGTAGCTGCTCTAGCAACAGCCAATGCCCGAATTGCATCATTGGAGGCTGAGCTTAGTGCCTCGCAGAAGGCATATGATGTTGCGGCTGCTGCCAAAGCAAGCACTGAGAAGTCACAGAAATCAGTGCTTGGTAAGGCGAAAAAGGCTGAAAAAGCTTTGGCCGATGCCAACAGGGAGCATGCCCAGCGAGAGCAGGCCGTATTGGAGCGCCTTCACACAATGTCTACCTCTGCTGAAAGTAAGTGTTTCGTCTTGCCTTCTATTTCGACTTCGTGCTATATTATTGGTCTTCGCTAATTCTTTCCTTTACTTTTTCCTTTGTCGCGCAGGATTTACCAAGGTGTCTTCTTCATCTTTGCCATCGGGCGATGATCCTTTGCTGACCGCGGTCAACCTACTCGAGGCAAACTGGATATCTATCCAGGAGACTTTTGAGTTGGTTAGCCGCGTTCTGTCGTGGTTGTTCATCGGGTTGTGGCCAAAGAAGAAGGCAGAAGTCCCGTAGGATAACTTGGAGAATCTTGCCAAGTCCTTCGATACAATTGAGGACCCGATCCTCCAGCTAAAGGGGCTCTCTCTGAAGCGTGGCGCTGAGGGTGCTATTGCACTTTCTTTTGCTCACGGCGCGGACTTCGACTGGGAGAAGGTGAGCTCTTCCCATGGCTGCACCCACGATGAGATGAGGGTTTTCATCGAGAAGGCGAAGAAGTTGGCGCCTGCACTGGCGGCAATTATTTCTCCTTCTGCAGCCTCTGCGGCATCTACTACACCGGCTCCAACGATGGAAGAGCCTGCACCTCCGTCGACTTCTGGCGACGGATTTGCCATGCCCTCTTCTGCCACGGAGCAAAATGCTGAGGTGGCGTAGACTTCGGTTCCTCTGTAGCTTTCAATTTCTTCTTTTGAATGTAACAACCTTTAGTCGCGTGCAACCCGAGAACTTTAGCCAAAGGGTTTTGCACTTATGTAAATATATTTTCTTCACATGAAATCTTGTGTTGCCTTGCTGAAATGTTTCTTCTTCATTTTCTTTTGACTTCCAGTCGACGCACACCAACGATCCCTTGACTGGCGGGCCTGCTCCTTCCGCTGCCCGCATGTTTAACTCAACGATTTCGTCGCCTCCTAGTCGATGCAGTCAATACGCAGAGTACTCTTTAAGGATTTCTGATCTTGAAGCTCGCTTGACTTTAGCCAAACGCCAAGCACAGATGGCTGTGAGCAAAGCTAGTAAAGCTTGTGGTTATCTGAAGCAAATATCTTCTCTTGATGAAAAGGTTTCCAATTTGACGGCGAAGATTGTCCATAATGAAGAATGCGAATCTTTTATTCTTGGTATTGTTGAGTCTGCCTGCGAAATGTTGCGATGTAAGGCTTTCTTCGGCTTCTCTTTTCCCTATTTCTTCACTGCAGTTTTTATGACGTCCTTTGCCATTACAGGCACTTGTCTGGATTTCGCTGCTGAAGATCGTCGGGTTACCGAGCGAAATGCAGCTTTGGAGAGAATGTCAGAAGGCGGTGAAACTTTATGGTCTGATCCTCGGCGCCGGAGTGCCATTGTACTGCTTCAGGACCGTGCCCAACATATTGGCGAGTCAGTCGATGGTTGCCGACGAGCTCTGACAACTATGCATTCTGTTATGCTTCCTCGCAATCCTCTGCCTCCAACTTTCCCGCTTCTTCTTGATACTTTTAGGTCCAGCCACCGTATTCATAGATTGATAGAGTTGAACTTGGTGGCGGGTGCCAATTTTGCTCTTGGGTGGATGCGCAAGTGGCACCCAAGGCTTAATTACAGCACTATGTCCCTGAGTTTGGCTCCTGGTGGAGCTAGTCTTCGAGTTCATATGGAAAATACTTTACAGCCTGCTCGGAGGCTTGTAGCTAGGCTGCTTGAAACAGACGCTGGGTTTTTCCGCGAGTATCACTATTTAGATCCTTTAGGCGTAGATGATTCTGATAACCCGCTGTTGTGACCCTTATGTATATATTGAACGCGAGAGTTCCTGATTTCGCGACTTTATGTCTGAAATTTGTTATCAAAGCGTTATTGTATGATTTGTGCGTTTCCCGCA
This sequence comes from Dactylis glomerata, assembly GCA_007115705.1. Lineage (NCBI taxonomy): Eukaryota > Viridiplantae > Streptophyta > Magnoliopsida > Poales > Poaceae > Dactylis > Dactylis glomerata. The sequence goes on along the minus strand of QXEO01000327.1, from coordinate 466,082 downwards.
TTTTCTCTTTGAAAGACTCGTAAACTCGAACATGAGGAACGTTTCGTCTTTATTATACTTGTAATGTAAGATACATGGGGTGACCCAAGAGATCCGGCCCGTGACCTGTGTTCTGGATCTAGAGGGCATTGCCCCTGGTATCACTCATGGCTTTTATAGCCTTACTCTGTTGCTCTTGATGTTTTATGTCGTCATTTCCTTCTCCTCTTCTCCTGCCTCTTTGTCTTCTCCTGATGCTTCTACTCGTGGTTTCTTCATCTCTGGCTCCACAACGCGTCCTTCGAGTAGCTTGACGCCCTCTGCAATCGTACTTTTCGCTTTTTCTGCATGGTTGGCTATCATGCCAAAGTTTTGCGCCATCTTGTGGAACTCCCTGTCGCATAGATCTGAGACTTCAAAACTTCCTTTATTGTGATTACTCCCTTTGGTCCTGGCATTTTAAGTACCAGATATGTGTAGTGAGGTACTGCCATGAATCGCGAAAACGCGGGTCGCCCGAGGATCGCGTGATACTGGGATGGCCAGTCCATGACTTCGAAGTCTAACTTTTCTCTTCTGTAGTTTTGTCGGTTGCCGAAGCAAACGTTGAGTGCTATTCGACCTAATGGATAATTAGCGCTTCCTGGTACTATTCCAAGGAAGGAACAGTCTGTTGGCTTCAAGAACTCTAGTGATATATGCATTGCTCTAAGTGTTTTTGCATATATCAGATTGATTCCGCTTCCTGCATCCATAAATATTCTGTCGACATCATACGTGCCAATTTGAGCTTTAAGTACCAAAGGCGCATTTCCTGGCCGAGGTACTGTTATAGGGTGGTCTTCTCTGTTGAACTCGATTGGTTGTTCTGACCAATGAAGATACTCTGTTGCGGCTGGCGGTGAGATGACTGCTAAGTTGACTTGTCGAATGATACTCTTTTCTTCTTTATTCGACTTGGGCACAGGTTGTATCATTGCTGTGATGTGTCCCTTGGATGGAACGTACCCTTCGTCGTCGTCGTGCCCCTGGTTTTGCTGGTCTTGTCCTTGAGGAGCTCCGTTGTTTCCTTGTTGTTTTGTCGGAGGATTGCTGCTTCCTTCAAATCCTTGTCGCCTTGCTTCGGTTTGCTTGTTTAGTGCTGCCTCTTGTAGTTTTAAGAATGTTGTGCAATCTTTCATTGCGTGCCTTGATACTCGCTTCCCATCGACGAACGCTGAGTGTATATGACAAGGTCCGTTGAGCATATCTTCTAGTGAAGGGTTGTATTCTCTGGATTCTCTTGCGGGGAATTTTTTATAGTCCTCGTTTCCGTAGCTTCGATATCCTAAACTTCTTCGATCGCTTCCTTGGTAGCTGTTGTCTTTGTATCCTGCGGCGACTTGGCTATGGGGGCCATAGTTGTCGTAATTTCTGGACCGTCTCCTTTGACTTCCATATCTATTTCTTCTATCGTCCTCTGGGGATTGCGTCCGCTTGTTGTTGCATGCATCTTCTCCATCTGCAAATCTGTTTGCTACATCCATGAGGTCTGACACTGTTTTTGGCTTGATTCTGCCCATCTCTTCGACTAGGTCTCTTCGCCTTAATCCAATGATGAACGCATCTATTGCTCTTTCGTCTGAAACTTCGACTGCTGAATTTTTGATAAGACTCCATCTTTGAATGTATGCCCGCAGTGTTTCATCGCGTTGTTGTACACACGCTTTGACTTCTTCTATTGATGCTGGCCACTTATATGTCAACCTAAAGTTGCTTGTAAATTGCTTTGTGAGGTCTTCCCAGCTTCCGATAGTTTCTTTCTCTAGTTTGCTCAACCATGACCTTGCTGCGCCGGTGAGGTGTAGCTGCAAACTTTGTATTGCTGTTTCTTTGGTTCCTCCTAGTATTTGCACTGCTTGTAGATAATCTGATAGCCATGATTGTGGTTCCTGTGACCCATCGTACTTTTGCTGATCATGACGTAACTTGAATCCCTTGGGAACTGGAGTGGTGCGAACCCTTCAGGTAAAGCACGATGCCCCCATCTCTTTTTCGTCGTCTTCTTAATCGCGTTTTTCTTTTGGGGATTGCGATCTTCGGGTTCCACCGTGCTGTTTTGGTGATGGCGATCGAGATCGTTGCTTGCTGCTTCTACGCCGAGGACTGTTGTGATGGCGAGGTGACCTTGCTTTGTGCACTTCCTTGTGGTGATATGCTTCTTCTCCTTTTGCTGATAGCTTGTGGCCCACCATGTTGAGTCCGTTCAATGCTGCTCTATGCATATGCTCCCTAGGATCTCCTGGACTTGGTTGAGTTGTGAGCAGATATGCTTGCGCTGCTACTAGTGCTGCTTCAGGGGTTTTTGGTAAGATGTTCCCCTGCTCGTCGACCGATAGGAAGGACGAGTCGAGGTTTTTGGAAATGCTTTGCCTGTCAGAGTACTCGAGGTTGTCGTACCTTGAACCGTGTCGATGATTTTTCCTTGCATTACTATATGATGCGTCGCTTCGCGCTTTACGAGCGGTGTCGCTAGCAGCGGTGGCTGATTCCTTCCTTTGTTGGATCTCTATTTTCTCCTTTGCTAGTTGCTTCGCCTGCTGCCTTAGGGTATAATGATACCCCAAAAGCATGTCTTTGCTGGAGTTTGATGGTATTGGCGTGCCGTGCTCTACGGCTTCTGTTATTATCCTCCATTCGTCGACTAATAGTCGAATTTTTTCCCTGGCTGTGAGGGATTCTGCTGTTTGCCCTTCCGCTAGATGATTTGCTCCTCTGTCGATATTTGCTGGGTTTAGCACTGGGTTGTTATTTTCGTCGAATTCTTCTGAGTTGTCTCCCACAATGGCGAGCACCTGGCATTGTTTGCCGATGTTACTATTGAAGCTTGAGAAGATCGAGTCGCCATCTTCAGAAAGCTCTAACCCTGTCTTCCATGTGTCTGTTGATTTGTCTGAGATATCGTCGAGGCTGATCATGAGATCGTCGAGTTGGACTCCTGCGTCGAAATTTTCCTTTGCTTCGTTGTCTTCTGCGATCTTTCCTTTTTGCATTTCTCCAAGGCTGACCGGCGAGTTTACCTCGCTGGAAGAGCCTTCAGAATATTCCATCATTGCTACTGTTTCAGGCTCACTTGCCGACAGATCTTGTTTTTTCGGATCTGAAAGGCGAGATGAACCCGATGGCCCGATGAGGATGCTTAAACTTCCGATTGTCAACTCCATCTCTTGATTTTCATCGACTTCTGCACTACTGTTGGCTAAAAGCGAAAAAGCCGTCGAATTCATGATTCCAACGCCCAAGTCCCCACAGTCGGCGCCAATTGACGAGGTGTTAACTCGACAAATGTCCTAAATGAAGGACTTATGATCGGGGAGATAGGGCGTCGGATGAACTCGAAGGTAAAGTTAGTTGAAATAGGTGTATGTCGAAAGTAAACTTGGGTGTTCAACCTGGCTTGCTTTCAATCTGGCCTACACCGTCCCCTCCTGGCCCCTATATATAGATGGCCAGGTCTCGAGGATCGGGTAGGGTCCGATACAGAATACAATATCGACATACGGTAAGAACTCGTATTCGACTATCATTACAATCGGGCCTAGCTTAACGGGCCTCAGGGGTACTCAACATACGGGCTCTATTAACTATACCCTTGTCAATGTGTGTGCGAAAAAAAACTCCCCTTGCAGAAGTCTTCTTTTTCTTCCCCGGCAACGGTGCCAGAAAAGACTTGATGGCTGGCGTGTAGTTGATGATGATGATTATAACCAGTCAGTTGGGAACCCCAAGCAGAAGGTGTGATGAGCACAGCAGCAAGTTTTTCCCTCAGTTAGAAACCAAGGTTTATCGATCGAAGAAGAAAAAGCCAATACGACTGAAGGTGATGCTTGCAAGCTTCACGACAGCTCCAGACAATTTATATGGCGCCTCGTCCAAGCTTTGCTTTGCGGGCAGCAATGTGGAACCTGCACACAACACAACCAAGTACTTTGTTCCCAACTTACGATGAGGTTGTCAATCTCACCGGTTTGCTTGAAACAAAGGGTATGAGCGTATCGAGTGGAAAACAGTAGAAGTATGCGAGTAAAGTAAACAGTGCGAATAAAGTAAACAGGTGATAGCAATATGATGGAAATAGGACCGGGGTCCACAGTTCACTAGTGGTGTCTCTCCATAAGAAAAATAACACATGCTGGGTAAACAAATTACAGTTGGGCAATTGATAGAATAAAGATAACGTGATATGTCAAGAAGATCACTATGCGATTTACTCTGGGCATTACAACAAAATACATAGACCGCCATCCAACTGCATCTATGACTAATAATCCACTCACGGGGATATCATCCAAACACCCCATGAGTATTAAGTTGCGAACAACAGATAATTGCATTAAGCAAAGTGTGTAATGTAAACAAAGCATATGCCCTCGAGCATATGAATGTTGTTTTCTCCCTAGTGGCAACAGCACATCTACAACCTTAGAGGTTTCTATCACTCCCCCAGGTTAAATAGAGGCATGAACCCAACTATCGAGCATAAATACCCCCTCTTGGTGTTACTAGCAACTACTCGGCCAAGATAGCTACTAACAACGAAGAGCATGCAAGATCATAAACAACATAGAGATAACATAAGATATATTTCAGTATAGCAAATCAATCATAACACCAATATTCATCGGATCCCAACAAACACAACATGTAGAATTACATAACGGTGATCTCAATCATGTAGGGCAGCTCATGAGATCTAAACATGAAGCACATGGTGGAGAAGACAACTAGCTAGCTACTGCTATGGACCCATAGTCCAAGGTAGACTACTCACTCATCGCTCCGGAGGCAAGCATGGCGATGAAGAAGACCTCCGATGGCGATTCCCCTCTCCGGCAGGGTGTCGGGAAGAGCTTCTGGACCCTCCCGATCTTCGGGTCGATGGCGGCAGTGGATCGCGATGTGTTTCTGGAAAACTGATCGGGTACTTAGGTTTTTCCCGTCGGGAGGTCCTTATAGGCAAAGGGGCATCGTCAGAAGTGGACCGAGGTGGTCTCACACATAGGGGGCGCGGCCAGGGGCTGGGCCGCACCGCTCTGGTGTGTGGCCACCTCGTGGCCCCACTCCGTCTCCTCTTCGGTTCTCTGGAAGCTTCGGTGGATTTCTAGATGTTTGGCTTTTGTTTCGTCCAATTCCGAGAATATTTCCTATGTAACTTTTCTGAAACACAAAAACAGCAGAAAACAGGGAACTGGTACTGTGGCAACTTGTTAATAGGTTAGTTCCAAAAAATGCATAAAAGTGCCACAAAGTGTAACGAAACATTAGGCAAATGGTGTAAAAACAAGCATGGAGCATCAAAAATTATAGATACGTGGGAGACGTATCAATTATGATCTTTTGTTTATAGGTGCTTATCTATGTGAAAGGAGTTGAAAACTTGTGGAGTTCATGGAGTTTGTATATGTGTTAGAGAAACGCCTGGGCCGCTAATCTAAACCATGCATCATTCATGGTGGAAATTTACAGCATAACCATAGTGGACATTCAACGACGCATCTCAAAATAAAAAGCTATACCCAATGGTAAATAAAAGAGATGCCAAGGTGTCCATTATCTGTTTGTCTTGTCATTTTGATGTGGGCTAGTTTCCATGTCATCGGGCAGGAGGTACCCCGTTGGTGTTCTCAATGATACACATATACTTACAATGACAAGAACTTGCTTGGGACCTAAGTCGACTAGCATTGTTTAAGTACTCATATTCACGGGACATGAGATTTTGAACTGATGATTTGTCAAGCATACGCCTCATATTTGTACTCGCATTAACCTTAACCACTCAAGATGCCTATGATGGGTGATACGTCCAAAACATATCTACTTTCCCGAACACTTTTGCTGTTGTTTCTCCTCTAATTTGTGTGTTTTGAATGCAACTAACACGGACTAACTCTATTTTCAGCAGAATTACTCTGGTGTCTCGTTTTTGTGCAGAAATCCAACTTTCAGTAAAAATTTGGGAAAATATTGCAAAAATCCTATTTCACCAGAAGACCCACGGAGCCAGAAGACGAGACGGAGAGGGGCTGGGAGGCCACCACACAACCAGGGGGCGCAGCCCAGGCCTGGCCGCGCCCACCTATTGTGTGACCGCCTCGGTCATCGCCTCGACCCCTCCTTCCGCCTACATATACCCTCTAACCTGAAAGGAGCTGGGGTTCGGCGTTTTTCCCAGATAGACTTCCACTGCACCGCCACCATCAGAAACCGCGATTCAGAACCAGAAACTCTGTTATGGCACCCTGCCGGGATGGGGATTTCGAGGAGATCTTCATCACCATCATCACCGACGTCTCTCCATCAACCATCAATGACTCCCCCATCCATGTGTGAGTAATTCCCGTTGTAGGCGTAGGGGATGGTAGGGTTTGGATGAGATCATTCATGTAATTTGCTATGAGATTGTTAGGGCATAGTGCCTAGTATATTTTGTTAGTGCTTATGACATTGTTGCAACTTGTTGTGCTTAATGCTTGTCACTTTGGGCTCGAGTGCCATGATCTCAGATCTGAACTTGTTATTGTTTTATGATGATACTTGTTATTTATGATCTTACCTGCAAGTTGTTTACACATATTATTGTCTGGAACCCGAGGCCCCAAAGTGACAGAAATTGGGATAACCGGAGGGGATGGCTATGATGTGAGGATCACATGTGTTCACCGAGTGCTAATGCTTTGCTCCGGTACTCTATTAAAAGGAGTACCTTAATTACTAGTAGTTTCCCTTGAGGCCCTGCTGCAACAGGCTGGTAGGACAAAAGATGTCGTGCAAGTTTCTCATTGTGAGCACGTACGACTATATACGGAACACATGCCTATGATTGTTTAGTACTAGGATGCTTTATCATTATTTATCTGCAATGCCCATGTCTCACTGATTTCATGAATTATTTTATCCATGCAATGCCCGTACATCCATCCCTATGCCTACAGTCTTTAATCCTACTGTTTACTATTACTACTATTACCGCTTTTATTTTACTATTGTTGTTATTGTTTTGCTACTATCACCACTATAAAACTGTTGCTACTGATAAACCGCTGCGAGCAAGTCTGTTTCCAGGTGCAGCTGAATTGACAACTCATCTGTTAAGGCTTATAAATATTCTTTGGCTCCCCTTGTGTCGAATCAATAAATTTGGGTTTTACTTCCCTCGAAGACTGTTGCGATCCCCTATACTTGTGGGTCATCAAGACTATTTTCCGGCGCCGTTGCCGGGGAGCATAGCTTTATTTGTAAGTTCACTTGGAATTTATATTGTTCGCTGCAATCCTTTCATCATGGGTAAACCTCATGATGGAAAAGTTCCTATATTGCCATCCACTACAAGAAGAGGTACGACTCTGAACACCTTTGTTGCTCTTGATTTGCCATCTGTTATGAGTAAGTTGCTTACACCACCACATGCACACGCTACTGCTACTTCTTCTGCTGAGTTTGAAAATGCCACTGATAATTTAGATGATGCTTCTACTGTGCTTGATGAGAGTGGTTCACTAGGTTTCTTTTTAGATGCTTCAATTGCTAGAGCTAAGATGGGAAACACTACTGTTACACCTGTTAGTTCACCTGAGTCTAGGGAATGCCCTAGTGATGATCTTGATGACACTTATATTGAGCTTGATGATGATTTTATTGCCAAAGCTCATGCCACTCGTGATGCTAATGATGTTAAGAAACTTCTAGCAAGACGTGCTGTTAGATATAACTTATCTCCTGATGCTAAGTTTACTGCTTCTCCCATAAATATTAGAGATAAGGATTATGATTTCTCTTTAGATTTATCTTTCATATCTATTGTTGAGAAAGACCTTTTTTGTGGTACTGAAGGTGAAAGTGCTATGGCCCATATGAATGAGCTTTCTACTTTGAGTAATGTATTTTCTGATGATATTAAGCTGGCCACTTACTTTGTTGCTAAGATTTTCCCTTTTTCATTGAAAGGTGCAGCTCAGACTTGGTTTAAAAATTTTTCTCCTGGATCTCTTAATAGTCCTATTGCTTTGGTTAATGCTTTCTTTCAGAAATATTTTCCTGCTAGTGCTCAACATGCTGCTGTGCAGAAAATCTTTGACTTTGAATGGAGAAAAGGAGAGATATTGCCTGAATCTTGGGCAAGGTTTTGCTCTTTAATTAGAGCATTGCCTAAGGAGCCATTACCTAAAAATGAACTCCTTGATATATTTTATAATGGACTAACTGATGAATCTAAAACATATCTGGATAGTTGTGCTGGTTGTGTTTTCAGGGAAAGAACTCCGGCTGAAGCTGAAGAACTAATGGTTAAAATAAGCCGGAATCATGATGATTGGACTCTAGTTGAGTCAACACCAACACCAACACCAGAGCCAACACCAAAGAAGAGAGGAATGATTGAATTAAATGATAAAGTTATGAGAGAAGCCAAGAAATCTCTTAAGGAGAAAGGTATTAAATCCGAAGATGTGAAGAATTTACCTCCGATAGAAGAATTATGTAAGCCAATCCCTCACTCATCTACTATAGAGGTACACTCTCTCAAACGCTTTGGTGATAGAGATATTCCTTACTCTAAACCTCCTGATCAATGCGTAGATGAGTTAGATAATTTTATTGTTAAGCAAGATAATTTTAACAGAATGGTGCAGAATCATTTGTTGCAAAATTCTAGAGCTATTAACAAGTTGCAGGATATTGTGGAGAGAACCTCCAATGATGTGAAGATACTTGTTAAACATTTTCAAATGGTTTAGACTCAAATTGATCAGCTTACGAAGGTGCAAAAAGACTTGCTAGTTAATGCTGCAAGAGAAAAACAAGCGAGTGAAATACGCACAAGAGGAGGTGCTACTACCCAAGACCCCTTATATCCTGAAGGACATCCTAAGAGGATCGAACAAGATTCTAAACGCACTTCAAGAGATGATATTCCTTCCAAGAAGAAGAAGAAGAAGCATAAAATAGTTGCAGAATCCTCTGAAGCAGGTAAAGATCCTAATAGTGTTTCTATTTCTGATGCTGAAACTGAACCAGGTGATGCTTTCGATAAAGAAGAAGTTGAAGAGGAACCAGAAAAGCTTGCCAAGAATGCAAAGTACACTAAGGAAGAATTCATTGCCAACAAGCATGGTAATGAGAGAGAACCTTGGGTGCAGAAACCAATGCCTTTTTCTGGTAAGAAACACAAATCCAAGGAAGAAGAACACTGCAACAGGTTTTGTGAATGGATGAGACCTTTATTTTTGCAAATTCCTTTGACTGATGCTATTAGAATGCCTCCTTATGCAAAGTATATGAAAGATATTGTTACTAACAAAGGAAGATTCCTAATGAGGAAATTTCCACTTTACTTGCTAACTATTCTTTTGATGGTAAAGTTCCAGAGAAGCTTGGAGATCCAGGTATACCAACTATTCCTTGCTCCATTAAAAATAACTATGTTAGAACTGCTTTATGTGATTTGGGAGCTGGAGTTAGTGTCATGCCTTTTTCTCTCTATAAGAGACTTGATCTAGAAAAATTGGTATCAACTGATATATCTTTGCAAATGGCTGATAAGTCTACTACTATTCCTATTGGTATATGTGAAAATGTTTATGTTCAAGTTGCTAACAGTTGTTTGATATTAACTGGCTTTGTTGTGTTGGAAATGCCTAAAGGTGATAATATGTCTATTATTCTTGGGAGACCTTTTCTAAACACTACAAGTGCGGTTATTAATTGCAATCAAGGAAAAGTAACTTTTCATGTCAATGACAAAGAATATACGGTCTATTTTCCCAAGAAGATTGATAGAAAGAATGCTCTAAATTCAATCAAGAATGTTGAGACCATTCGAGTTGGTCAAATTATTTGTTCAGAGCGAAAGCCCAAGGAAGAATATAAAATTGTTATGATTGGGACTATGCCTATCAAGGTCGAGGTAACATAAGCATATAGTGAAATGCAAAGTTTTGCCTCATATAAAATTAGTTTGGTAACAAGACTTGATCAACCTTGTTAACAAAGTGATTTTATATGAATGGAACTTCGTTTTCACCGCATTTACTTTACCTCACTCATATTTACTTGTTCATTTTTGTTCCCTCTGTTTAGTTTCATATTCGAATATCTTAGAGTTGTTGCATACTTGGTTTTGATTTGCTTTCTATTGCTCCACCATCATTTTCCTGAGTTTTATTCTCTTATCGTTTTTTCTAAAAAATCCTCGAAAATAAAGTTTCTCAAAAAATTCCAGAAAAATCTTTTTAAATTTTTATGTCAAAAATGGGGCAGAGAGGCACCTGGGAGACCTCAGGGGGGCCCACCATGCCACGTCATAACCAGGGGTGCGGCCCAAGCCTAGCCGCGCCCACCTGTTGTGTGGGGGCCCCCCCTGGCCTCTCACTTATCTCTTCCTCCCCAGCTCTTTTTCTCTCCCGAAAAATCACAACACACCAGCTCAAACCCGTGTTCTTGCTACTCTCCATCTCGATTTTTCAATCTCCTTGCTCAGCCCATCATTGTTGCTGAGATTTGGAGCATTTGTTCTCCGGTATGTGACTCCTCTGATTGTCCAAGTAGAATTTTTTATAGTGGAGTATTTCTTGAGTATTTTAGCTCTATAGGCTGCAGGTGAAATGAGTTTGCATGCTTGTTCTATTGCTTATAAATGTTATTTTGATGCATGTTAGCCCTCTAGTAACTCCCTATAGTAGTTCCTTACACTTGTTTGTCTCAAATTCATTTTTTGTGAGGTTTGTTAAAAAAATAGAAATGGAGGAGAATGCATACCAACTCTTTCAACATGAACTAGAAGTGCATGAAGTCATGAGTATTCACCGTGAAGAGAGGGTCTTTCCCTCAATCTATCCATGCTCAGAGTTCATGAATGCTGCCGAAATCCTGCAGGACTTCCAAACTTTAGTCTCTAATGCAGGATTGGAACATTTTGTTGATGCTGAACCACCCCAATTTGCTAAACTAACAATGTCTGTGGTGCAGGATTTCAAATTTAATTGGTCCACATCTAACCCCATGGTTCATTATAAAATTTACAATAAATCTGTGGACTTGCCCTTTGATGTTTTCTATGCAGCCATTAGAGTACCACAGTGGGGATCGCGCGAAAAGATGAAGGAATGGCCTAGGCCATTGATGGACCTATATGGGGAGATTTTTCAAGGAAGAAGCTTTCCAGGAGAGGGTGGTAAAATTCGAAATATTCATTTGCCATCCATTCAATATTTTGCGTACTTTATTACCAAGTGTGTTCTTTCTAGGAAAGCTGCAAGTAAGTTATCCTGCTGTGATCTAGCTTTTATTGCTGCTGCTTTGAGAGGTGATAGGACTTATAATTTGGGTGCTTTGATAGCTTTTCGTCTTGATGCTAACCGTGAGAAAGGGGGGATCTGTGGAGGTCTTATTGCCTCACACTTATTAGCTTTGCATGGTGTAGTGCCTCATATTTTAGATCTGTAGTTCTCCGTAGAGAAACTTGATCTTAATTCCATGCTGCATCATAAGTTTGTTTCTCCTCATTCCTGTTTGAATAACTTGACATTTGAGATAACCTTCTTCAAGAAATCTACCTGGAAGGTAGTGAAGACTGATCGATCAGTCCATTTGCCTGCACCTCTTTTGTTTAACCTTGATTGCAGGAATGGATGGTCACTCACAGAGGGTGAGCTTGACACATACATGGAGGAGCACCCGCAACCCGTGCATAATGAAGAGGCGACCGAGGAGTCGGTCCAGCCTTCTAACATTGTGGAGTTTCCATACCAGCAGCCTTATTATGATTATACACCATCTGCTTCATCTTCGCAAGGGCCAGGCTATGACTATGCCAATGATGACCCACCGACATGGGGCATTTATTGGAGATGAAGTTGATCTCCACTTAGGCCAAAAGCCTAAGCTTGGGGGGAGGTACGCTGACGGTTCACTCATCTACATATCATATTTTGTCGGTACTATGTATATCCATGTTCCGCTTTCTCTTCTTTATTGTTCTTGTTCTTATTTCTACTTCACAAAACACAAAAATACCAAAAATATTTCTGTTGTTTCTCTTTGTTTGACTTGTAGTTTCTAGCTTTGGTTTGCTTTACTTGCTATTTTCGTTTTGGTATTTGAAAAATCCAAAAATATTTTGCTTTGTTTGATGTTTCCTTATGTTCTTGTTTCAAAAATCGAAAACCCAAAAATATTTTTTGTTCTTCTTCGGTTTTGTAAAGTTTGTTGTAGAGTTCAGTCTTCTGTGACTTCATTGGAGCTTGGTATTTACTTCATATTATTCAAGCCACACAAGTGAAAGGTGATGCAGCACGGTGTTGATGGTTTTTCACCGTCCAGTTGGGAACCCCAAGAGGAAGGTATGATGAGCACAGTAGCAAATTTTCCCTTAGTAAGAAACCAAGGTTTGTCAGTCCAGGAAAAAGCCAAACTCCAGAAGGTGATGCTTGCTAGCCTAGTGACACTCCAACAAGGGCGCCGTTAACGATAACTTATTAGCGCGTCTTCAACTAGTAGCAACGCTGAACCTGCACACAACACAACCAAATACTTTGCTCCCAACTTACGATGAGGTTGTCAATCTCACCGGTTTGCTTGAAACAAAGGGTATGAGCGTATCGAGTGGAAAGTAATAGTAATGTGCGAGTAAAGTAAACAGGTGATAGCAATATAATGGAAATAGGACCGGGGTCCACAGTTCGCTAGTGGTGTCTCTCCATAAGATAAAATAACACATGCTGGGTAAACAAATTACAGTTGGGCAATTGATAGAATAAAGACAACATGCATATGTCGAGAGGATCACTATGAGATTTACTTTGGGCATTACAACAAGATACATAGACCGTCATCCAACTGCATCTATGACTAATAATCCACTTGTGGCAAATCAATCCGAGAACTCCACAAGTATTAAGTTGCGAACAATAGATAACTGCATTAAGCAAAGTGTGTAATGTAAACAAAGGATATGCCCTTGAGCATATGAATGTTGTTTTCTCCCTAGTGGCAACAACACATCTACAACCTTAGAGGTTTCTGTCACTCCCCCAGATTAAATAGAGGCATGAACCCAACTATCGAGCATAAATACCCCCTCTTGGAGTCACTTGCAACTACTCGGCCAAGATAGCTACTAACAACGGAGAGCATGCAAGATCATAAACAACATAGAGATAACATAAGATAATATTCAGCATATCAACTCAATCATAACACCAATATTCATTGGATCCCAACAAACACAACATGTAGAATTACATCGGTGATCTCGATCATGTAAGGCAGCTCACGAGATCTAAACATGAAGCACATGGTGGAGAAGACAACCAACTAGCTACTGCTATGGACCCATAGTCCAATGTAGACTACTCACTCATCGCGCCGGAGGCAAGCATGGTGATGAAGAAGACCTCCGATGGCGATTCCCCTCTCCGGAAGGGTGCCGGGAAGAGCTTCTGGACCCTCCCGATCTCGGGTCGACGGCGGCGGTGAATCGTGATGTATTCTAGAAAAAGTGATCGAGTATCTAGGTTTTTCCCGTCGGGGGATCTTTATAGGCAAAGGGGCAGCGTCAGAAGTGGACCAGGTGGGGCTCACCACAGGTGGGCGTGGCCAGGCCCTGGGCCGCGCCCCTGGTGGTGAAGCCGCCTCCTGGCTCGTTTTTGTCTCCTCTTCGGTTCTCTGGAAGCTTCCGTAAATTTCCGGACGTTCGGCTTTTGTTTTGTCCAATTTCGAGAATATTTCCTGTGTAACTTTTCTAAAACACAAAAATAGCAGAAAATAAGGAACTTGCACTACGGCATCTTGTTAATAGGTTAGTTCCGGAAAATACATAAAAATGCCATGAAGTGTAACGAAACACTAAGCAAATGGTGTAAAAACAAGCATGGAGCATCAAAAATTATAGATACGTTTGAGACGTATCAGCATCCCCAAGCTTAACTCCTGCTCGTCCTCGAGTAGGTAAGTGATAACAAAAGAAATAATTTTTGAGGTGACATGCACCTACACAATCTTGATCATCTATGTAAGCGTTGTGCGCAAGGATCAAAAGAACTTAAAACATGGGCATGAAAGATATAATCTTGATAGAAGAAACTTAGCAACCATGTTATAACATGAAAAAGAACACAAACAAAAGATCATGAAAATGAAACAATGAAAGTCAAACATGTGTTCAAATCATAAGGAAAAACATACAGATGATTTTCAGCTTGTCCTTCATGAGAGAGTAAAACATAAATGCATAGGACACCTTTAAGTTTAAGAGGGCGACTAGATACAAATAATTTGAGAACAAGTGAAACCAACATCATGAATCAATCAATGAAAACTTTGAGACAATGCACATTATACTCAAAATGACAACTATGCTCTCTTAGACGGTGCATAAAGGTAGAAGGTGGTGACTCAACATAAAAATAAAAGAAAGGCCCTTCACGGAGGGAAGCAGTGATTGCAAGTTTTATAAACCTTCAAAAATTATGGTACTTACCGGCTTTGAGCTCTCATTGCCCCCATCATAAGCATCTTGAATGGTTAAAGTTAATGCAAATACACTTATGCTGCATATGCTTGACAAATCATAAGTTGAAAACCTCGTGTCCCGTGAAGTACGAATACCCAAGCCTCATGCTACTTTACTTAGAGTCCCAAGCAAGCTCATGTCATTGTAAGTATATACGTATCATCGAGAACCACCAACGAGGTACCTCCGTGCCCGATGACATGGAACAAGCCCACATCAAAATGACAGGACAAACAGATAATGAACACCTCGGCATCTCTTTTATTTACCATTGGTATAGCTTTTTATTGTGAGATGCGTCGTCGAATGTTTACTATGGGCATGATGTTAATTTCCACCATGAATTATGCATGGCTTAGATTAGCGGCCCAGGCGTTTCTCTAACACGTATACAAACTCCATGATCCCACAAGATTCCCAAATCATTTCACATCGCGAGTATCTATAAACAAAAGATCATGATATCAACTCAAATGAAAGAAAGTGCAATGTTGAAAGCTTGCCCCATGACGGCATGGCTGGGCTAATTTCCAACTCACAACTTGCAAGTATAACAACTCAACGTAAGAGAGCCACAATGTCAAAATTTTAAAACGAGAAAAGTAAAGTGTGCCATCAGGTTCGTGAGAGCTTTACTGACCAATTTTTGCATAACACCAAAAAGAGTTTAATTTGAAGGGTAGATAAAAGCAAGTCAAATGTACTTTGGAATAACAAATTGCTAATAGGTATGTATGGTGGACACTTTTGGAACAACTTGGTTTTCAGGAGTTGGATGCACGAGTAGAGCTCATACTCAGTACAAAATGAGGGCTAGCAAAAGACTGGGAGCGACCAACTAAGAGAGCAACAACGGCCATAATCATGCAAAGCGATATTAAAAGAAGCATAAGATGGCATCAAAAGTCAAAAACTAAATGATCATAGAGGCTTATGGTGACTTTATATGAGTCTAACATATGTGAACATGCGCCAAGTCAACCCAAATAAAGCATCAAAGGAGAAAACCAAAATAATGCTTCTGAATAATTAAAACAACGCATGATTTTTTCAAAGGCTCATTAAGCAATCTCAGTCATTCGAGACAAGTCATGCTACAGAAAAACCACTAAGCATACTATCAGAAAGGCATCAAGCACCACATGCAAAAGCCTAGGCCGCAGTCTACACAAGCTCCTTCTTGTACCACTTTTTTGCATAAAGCTTTTTCTCTTTTCCAACACCATTTGAACTTTTTTGAAACAACTCTTTTGATGGAAACCAACATGGACCAGAGGTCAAAATACACCTTGATGCAAAGATATAACAAGATCTGAACACAAATCAAGGCAAAAAACGAAAACTAAACGCAGTTCTAGAAAAAGAGAACACTCGTTGAAACGATAAGAGTGAAAAAGGAGTGTTCTTGCGAAATGAAAAGCAAGGCAACTTCTCAAAAGGAATTTGTTAGGGTCCACCCATTTATTGCAGCAAACAAAACTAAACAAAACTAAAAACTAAAAACAAATGATGCTCCAAGAAAAATGCATAGTGCATGAAGCAATAAAAATATAGTGTGTTGAAAGGTAACCTAATTTTTGCCGATGAAGAAGGGGTGCCTCGGGGGCATCCCCAAGCTTTGGAACTTGTACCTCTTGGATATTTCTTGGGGTGCATGGGCATCCCCAAGCTTGAGCTTTTGTCCATTATTCAACTAATCTCATCATTCTCCAATCCCTACACTTGAAAACTTCCTTCATACAAAACTAAACACAATTCTATTAGCAACATTAGTGTAAGCATAACATTGAATCAACCCTTTTTGCTTCAGGTTTCAACTCAAAACCACCACATATAAAGCATATACTACTGTATCAACTTCCCCAAAAGTTCTGTGATCAAAAGAACTCAAAAAGAAACCGATAAAGCGGCAAACACAAATATTGGCAGAAATCTGTCAAAACAGAACAGCTGACAAAGGTAGAATTTTTAGAGGGTTTTCTGTTGCTCAAATCAAAAAGTGTTCAACCAATGAAAGTTTGGATATAATCTGGGGCATTCGCACAAGAAATATCAGGTCCAAAAGATATACAGAGAATTTTCACGAATTTTTATGGTGCAGCACAGAAAACTGTTTCAGGACAGGAACATCCCCAAATCTTACCTCACTTAAATTAGAGGCTTCTCTTGGGACAAAAACGAAATAAAAAGGATAAGGAGAGGTTATTACAGTAGTAATAACTTCCAAGACTCAAATAAAAGAAAAAGAACTGAAAGTAAAAACATTGGGTTATCTCCCAAGAGTGCTTTTCTTTAACGCCTTTGATCTAGGCGCAGAAAATGCGAATCAAGTAATATCAAGTGATGAAGTATCAAGCTCATAATTTGCTCTAAAAATAGAGTCAAAAAGCAATTTCTTCCTCTTTTTAGGGAAGTGTTCCATACCTTTCTTGAGTGGAAATTGATATTTGATGGTGCCTTCCCTCATGTCAATGATGGCACCTACAGTTCGAAGAAAAGGTCTTCCCAAAATAATAGGACATGAAGCATTGCATTCAACATCCATGACAAGAAAATCAACGGGAACAAGGTTATTGTTAACCATAATAAGAACATCATTAATCCTTCCCAAAGGTTTCTTCTTAGCAACATCAGCAATAGGAACATCATAATAACACTTTTCAAGCGGTGGTAAATCAAGCATATCATCAATTTTTCTAGGCATGATAGAAATACTAGCACCTAGATCACAAAAAGCATGGCAATCAAAACCATTAACATGCATATCAATGATGGGTTCCCAAACATCTTCTTATTTGTTGGGAATAGAGGCTTTTTGCTTCAACTTTTCATCCCTAATTTTCATGAGAGCATTGGTAATATGCTTAGTAAAAGCAACATTTAAAGGACTAGCATTGGGAGTCAAAGCAAGTTTTTGCAAGAACAAAATAACTTCAGATATATTGCATCCATCAACATTAAAATCATTAAAGGAAATAGAGCTATCATCTCCTACACTCCGAAAAATTTCAGCACACTTTTGAGAAAAAGTTTTTGTTGTTTTGGGCTTTTTAACACTAGGAGTAAGAGTTTTCTCTACACCAATCAAAGTAAGAGGATTGCTAGCATTAGGAATAACATCATTAGAGGTAGTAATGGTACATACCTTCATCTTTCTAGCCATCTCATCTTCTCTTTCCCACCTGGCATGCAATTCTGCTAGCATCGTAACATTTTTATCAATTCTAACTTGGATAGCATTAGCAGTGGCAAAAGGATCAGGCTTAGCGGACATTCTGTTAACCAAAGAAGATTGCGCATTAGACAAAGACAAAATATCGGTTTCAGCTTTGGAAACCTTAGCTTGCAACTCAGGAATAGCCTTGTTTAAATTTTCAAGTTGGTGACTAATAGTCCTCAACAGAGCTGATTGCTCCTCCATAGTCTTGGTGAAAGCCCTGTTCTGCTCATATTGCGCCTGCATAAAATTCTTGGTAGCCTTTTCAAGTTCAAAAATTCTTTCTTCACTAGGCATTTTAGGTATACCAAGATCGCTATTATCACCATTAGAAGGAAACGGCCTATAATTGTTACTAGCAAAATTGTTCCTATAAGCATTGTTGTTGAAATTATTATTTCTAATGAAGTTTACATCAACATGCTCTTCTTGAGCAACCAAAGAGGCTAAAGGAACATTATTAGGATCTACATGAGTCCTATCATTAGAAAGCATAAGCATAATAGCATCAATCTCATCACTCAAGGAGGAGGTTTCCTCAACAGAATTTACCTTCTTACCTTGTGGAGCTCTCTCGGTGTGCCATTCAGAATAATTTACCATCATATTGTCGAGAAGCTTTGTTGTGGCGCCCAAGGTAAGGGACATAAAAGTGCCTCCAGTAGCTGAATCCAATAGGTTCCTTGAAGAAAAATTCAGTCCTGCATAAAAAGTTTGAACAATCATCCAAATAGTCAGTCCATGAGTGGGACAATTATTTATCATAGATTTCATTCTTTCCCAAGCTTGAGCAACATGTTCATTATCAAACTGACTAAACTTCATAATATTGCTATGCAAAGCTATAATCTTAGCAGGAGGATAGTATCTACCAATAAAAGCATCCTTACACTTAGCCCAAGAATCAATACTATTTTTAGGCAAAGACAGCAACCAATCCTTAGCTTTTCCTCTCAAAGAAAAAGGAAACAACTTAAGCTTAATAATATCACTCTCCACATCCTTATATTTCTGCATCTCACATAGCTCAACAAAATTGTTGAGATGAGCTGCAGCATCATCAGTACTAGCACAAGAAAATTGCTCTTTCATAACAAGGTTCAACAAAGCAGGCTTAATCTCATAATAATTTGCAGCAGGAGCAGGTGGCTTAATAGGACTGCAGATAAAATCACTATTATTAGTGCTAGTAAAATCACACAACTTGGTGTTCTCATGAGTACCCATTCTAGCAAAAGTAAAAGCAAGCAGGTAAAAGCAACTATAAGGAAACTAATTTTTTTTTGTATTTTTGATAAAACGATGCAAGTAAAAATAAAGTAAAAGCAAAACAATAAACAAAGTAAAGGATGTGCGTGCGAAACTCCCCTTGCAGAAGTCTTCTTTTTCCTCGACAATGGCGCGAGAAAATTAGCTTGATGTGGCACGGTGTTGATGGTTTTTCACCGTCCAGTTGGGAACCCCAAGAGGAAGGTATGATGAGCACAGTAGCAAATTTTCCCTCAGTAAGAAACCAAGGTTTGTCAGTCCAGGAAAAAGCCAAACTCCATAAGGTGATGCTTGCTAGCCTAGTGACACTCCAATAAGGGCGCCGTTAACGATAACTTGTTAGCGCATCTTCAACTAGTAGCAACGCGGAACCTGCACACAACACAACCAAATACTTTGCTCCCAACTTACGATGAGGTTGTCAATCTCACCGATTTGCTTGAAACAAAGGGTATGAGCGTATCGAGTGGAAAGTAATAGTAATGTGCGAGTAAAGTAAACAGGTGATAGCAATATAATGGAAATAGGACCGGGGTCCACAGTTCACTAGTGGTGTCTCTCCATAAGATAAAATAACACATGCTGGGTAAACAAATTACAGTTGGGCAATTGATAGAATAAAGACAACGTGCATATGTCGAGAGGATCACTATGAGAATTTACTCTGGGCATTACAATAAAATACATAGACCATCATCCAACTGCATCTATGACTAATAATCCACTTGTGGCAAATCAATCCGAGAACTCAACAAGTATTAAGTTGCAAACAACAGATAACTGCATTAAGCAAAGTGTGTAATGTAAACAAAGCATATGCCCTTGAGCATATGAATGTTGTTTTCTCCCTAGTGGCAACAACACATCTACAACCTTAGAGGTTTCTATCACTCCCCCAGGTTAAATAGAGGCATGAACCAACTATCGAGCATAAATATACCCTCTTGGAGTCACCAGCAACTACTCGGCCAAGATAGCTACTAACAACGGAGAGCATGCAAGATCATAAACAACATAGAGATAACATAAGATAATATTAAGCATATCAACTCAATTATAACACCAATATTCATCGGATCCCAACAAATATAACATGTATAATTACATAACGGTGATCTCGATCATGTAAGGCAGCTCACGAGATCTAAACATGAAGCACATGGTGGAGAAGACAACCAACTAGCTACTGCTATAGACCCATAGTCCAAGGTAGACTACTCACTCATCGCGCCGGAGGCAAGCATGGTGATGAAGAAGACCTCCGGTGGCGATTCCCCGCTCCGGCAGGGTGCCGGGAAGAGCTTCTGGACCCTCCCGATCTCGGGTCGACGGCGGCGGTGGATCGCGATGTATTCTAGAAAAAGTGATTGGGTATCTAGGTTTTTCCCGTCGGGGGGTCTTTATAGGCGAAGGGGCAGCGTCAGAAGTGGACCAGGTGGGGCTCACCACAGGTGGGCGTGGCCAGGCCCTGGGCCGCGCCCCCTGGTGGTGAGGCTGCCTCCTGGCTCCTTTCCGTCTCCTCTTCGGTTCTCTGGAAGCTTCGGTAAATTTTCGGATGTTCGGCTTTTGTTTCATCCAATTCCGAGAATATTTCCTGTGTAACTTTTCTGAAACACAAAAATAGCAGAAAACAAGGAACTGGCACTGTGGCATCTTGTTAATAGGTTAGTTCCGGAAAATGCATAAAAATGCCACGAAGTGTAACAAAACACTAAGCAAATGGTGTAAAAACAAGCATGGAGCATCAAAAATTATAGATACGTTTGAGACGTATCAAAAGGCAATAATGACGACATATGTCAATCCGAGATGTGGTAAGAGGCTGGTATGAACTCTATTTGTTTTCATTTTTGTACATATACTCATTTATGTGGGCATGCTTAGTCGGTTCATGTAAGGTATATGTTATCTAGTGGATGCTTTTTAGTTCTTGCTCTCATATGATTAGTTCCAATTAATTAATAGTTTGTAGCATGTCATTTAGATGCTTGCTTGCATTGTTTTATTCATAATATGGTATGTTATTGTGGTATCCACCTCTGAAAGTTTCATTTGAATCGACTTGGCACATGCTCAAGCATGCATATGACTGAACAAAAAGTCAATTAAGTCTCGATGATTTACTTTGCCTCAGAGTTCTTGTATCATTTTTATGCCTATGTTAATTTTGTTTTGTCGCAAGCATGATTATAACAGCTTTTGCTCTCTCGATTGTCGCTTCCCAATCTTTTGGTAGCCATCACTTGTACTGAGAGGGAATACTTCTCGTGCATCCAACTCCTGAAAACCAAGTAACCCCAAAGAGTCCACTATAAATTCCTATGCATGGTATTTGTAAGCCATTCCATGTAAATTTTCATGTGCTACCTTTCAAAACTTTCAACTACTTCTCATTTTGTGCCACTGTTTTTAGCTCATGGGGACGTACAGGTCAGAATTGTTATCTTCCATATTAAATTGAGTACCCCTCGACTAGGCAGCTTCATCTGCTCATCATTAATTTTGCAAGGGAGCTGGTCAGACCATTGTAATCTAAATCTAAAAAAGAAAAGAAAAAGAGCACTCCTCCATGGTTTGTGAAAGTTGGTGGGCACCCGATGGAATCGGTTAGCCATGGTTTGAGAAAGGAAAAAAAAGGTGGGGAGGAGTGCCAAAGCTTTATAAAAGAGCACCAATGTGCCAAATTTTCAAAGAACTCAGAACCGCTCTCACTTGTTTATTATGGAAGATAGCAAGTCCCCATTGCCAGTCGTTGATATGAAACAACCACCTCTCAAAATAAATTTGTATCTTTGTTTTACAAATGAAAAGCTCTAGCACATGCTAAATCACTACTTCCCTCTGCGAAGGGCCTTTCTTTTACTTTGATGTTGAGTCTTCATCTTCTAACTTTAAGCACCTTCTTGAGAGCATAGCTGTTATTCTTAGTGTAATGTGCTTGTCCCAGAACATGGTTAATTGTGGTATAACTTTGATGCTTGTATCTTTGATATTTTTACTTCTAGTCTTCCCTTGGACTTCAGAGGTGCCTCAGCATTTATGTTTTGCTCCACAAATAAAGGCAAGCAGGATACCACTCTTCCATATCATTTATGAACACTACAATCTTGTAGCTTCTTATGTTCATGTTACTTGTTATTAGAGCATTGGCCCTCTTTCATAGCTTGCTTGACTATGAGGTAACGTTAGTTGCATATTTCTTATTATGAATTGCCTGAGTACTTGATCATATAGTGAGTATATATACATCATATGAAGAAAATGTGTTCGTGAAAGTTTCTTTTATCGCTCTCAGTTGTTAACTGAATTGCTTGAGGACAAGCAAATAGCTAAGCTTGGGGGGAGTTGATACGTCCAAAATGTATCTACTTTTCCGAACACTTTTGATGTTGTTTCTCCTCTAATTTATGTGTTTTGAATGCAACTAACACGGACTAACGCTGTTTTCAGCAGAATTGCTCTGGTGTCTCATTTTTGTGCAGAAATCCAACTTTCAGTAAAATTCAGGAAAATATTGCAAAAATCCTATTTCACCAGAAGACCCACGGAGCCAGAAGACGAGACAGAGAGGGGCTGGGAGGCCACCACAACCAGGGGGCGCGGCCCAGGCCTGGCCGCGCCCACCTGTTTGTGACCGCCTTGGTCCTCGCCTCGACCCCTCCTTCCGCCTACATATACCCTCTGACCTGAAAGGAGCTGGGGTTCATCATTTTTCCCAGATAGACTTCCCCTGCGCCGCCACCATCAGAAACCGCGATTCGGAACCAGAAACTCCGTTCTGGCACCCTGCCGGGACGGGGATTTGGAGGAGATCTTCATCACCATCATCACCAACGTCTCTCGATCAACCATCAATGACTCCCCCATCCATGTGTGAGTAATTCCCGCTATAGGCGAAGGGGATGGTACGGATTGGATGAGATCATTCATGTAATTTGCTATGAGATTGTTAGGGCATAGTGCCTAGTATCTTTTGTTAGTGCTTATGACATTGTTGCAACTTTTTGTGCTTAATGCTTGTCACTTTGGGCCCGAGTGCCATGATCTCAGATTTGAACTTGTTATTATTTTATGATGATACTTGTTATTTATGATCTTACCTGCAAGTTGTTTACACATATTGTTGTACAGAACCCGAGGCCCCAAAGTGACAGAAATTGGGATAACCGGAGGGGATGGCAATGATGTGAGGATCACATGTGTTAACTGAGTGTTAATGCTTTGCTCCAGTACTCTCTTAAAAGGAGTACCTTAATTACCAGTAGTTTCCCTTGAGGCCCTGCTGCAACAGGCTGGTAGGACAAAAGATGTCGTGCAAGTTTCTCATTGCGAGCACGTACGACTATATACGGAACACATGCCTATGATTGTTTAGTACTAGGATGCTTTATCATTATTTATCTGCAATGCCCATGTCTCACTGATTTCATGAATTATCTAATCCATGCAATGCCCGTACATCCATCCCTATGCCTACAGTCTTTAATCCTACTGTTTACTATTACTACTATTACCGCTTTTATTTTGCAATCGTTGTTACTGTTTTGCTACTATCACCACTATAAAACCGTTGCTACTGATAAACCGCTGCGACCAAGTCTGTTTCCAGGTGCAGCTGAATTGACAACTCATCTGTTAAGGCTTATAAATATTCTTTGGCTCCCCTTGTGTCGAAGCAATATATTGGGTTTTACTTCCCTCGAAGACTGTTGCGATCCCCTATACTTCTGGGTCATCAATGGGGGCAATGAGTGCTCAAAGCTAGTAAGTACCATAATTTTTGGAAGGTTTATAAAAACTTGCAATCACTGCTTCCCTCTGCGAAGGGCCTTTCTTTTACTTTTATGTTGAGTCTTCACCTTCTACCTTTATGCACCGTCTAAGAGAGCATAGTTGTCATTCTGAGTATAATGTGTATAGTCCCAAAATTTATTATTGATTGATTCATGATTATGGTTTCACTTGTTCTCAAATTATTTGTGTCTAGTCGCCCTCTTAAACTTGAAGGTGTCCTATGCATTTATGTTTTGCTACTCCATGAGTGACAAGGGTATAGATAATAGAGCCCGTTACTTGAGTACCCTTGAGGCCCGTTA
This sequence comes from Dactylis glomerata, assembly GCA_007115705.1. Taxonomy (NCBI): domain Eukaryota; kingdom Viridiplantae; phylum Streptophyta; class Magnoliopsida; order Poales; family Poaceae; genus Dactylis; species Dactylis glomerata. The sequence continues at coordinate 441,973 of QXEO01000327.1, read as the reverse complement.
AGTTAGGCCCAAGTGTAATCCTAGTCGAAATACGAGTTCATTTCGTATACCGATGTTGTAATGTGTATCGGACCCCTCCCGTTCCTTGAGACCTGGCCACCTATATATATAGGGGCCAGGAGAGGATGGTGTGGGACAGATTGAAAGCAAGCCAAGTACACCACCACGTTTACTTTCGATACACACCTTTATTTGACTGTTTTTACCTTCGAGTTCATCTGATGCCCTAATTCCCCGATCCTAAGTCCTTCATATTGGACATTTTTCGAGTTAACCCTCGTCAATTGGCACCGACCGTGGGGACTCTGGGCGTTGGAATCATGAATTTGATGGCTTTTTTCCTTTTAGCTAACAGCAGTTCAGAAGTCGACGAAAACCAGATATCCTTTTGAACCATCAATTTTCAGCCTCACCCATCAAACTTCACTCCAATATTCGAGAGCATGGATCAATAGATGGACCTGATGATCGGAAGCTTAAACTTTCATGTCGGATCTTTAGGTTCGATTCGCCTTTCAGATCCGGCGAAACCAGATCCGTCGGCAAGTGAAGCCAAGATAGTTGCAATATCCGAGTCATCAGTAAGCTCTTCCAGCGAGGCAAACTCGCCGGTCAGCTTCGCAACAACAGATATTGCAAGAGAAAAAATTGCAGAAGTCGACAAAACCATGGAAAAACTCGACTTAGAAGATCAACTCGAAGACCTCATGATCTGCCATGATGATACTTTAGACAAGTCAACAGACACCTAGAAGACAGGATTAGAGCTTCATGAGGATGACGATTCAATCTTCTCAAGCTTCAACAGCAAGTTCGACAACCGGTACCAAGTACTCACCATTGTAGGAGACAACTCAGAAGAACTTGATGAAAACAACAATCCAGTGCTCAACCCAGCAAACATAAATAGAGGAGCAAATCACTTAGCAGAAGGAGAAACTGCAGATTCCCTTGCAAGCAGGGAGAAAATTCGACTATCAGCCGAAGAGTGGAGGATAATCAAAACAGCCGTGGAACACGGCGTGCTAATACCAGCAGATGCAATCAAGAATATGTTGTTAGGGTATCATTATGCTTTAAGACAGCAATCAAAGCAACTAGCAAAAGAGAGAATTGAAATACAGAAGAGAAAAGATTCAGCCATTGCAGCAAGCGCAGCTTATCATAAAGCACGCAGCGACGCATCATACACAAATAGCAGAAGGCATCATCGACATGGATCAAGGTTTTAAAACCTCGAGTACTCCGAAAGGCAAAGCCTTTCCAAAAACCTCGACTCGTCCTTCCTATCGATCGATGAGCAAGGCAACATCATACCAAAGACGCCAGAAGCAGCACTCGTGGCAGCACAAACATATCTTTATACAACACGACCAAGTCCAGGAGACCCAAGGGAACATATGCACCAAGCAGCACTGCAAGGCTTAAGGATGGTAGGCAATAAATTGACAGCAAAAGAAGAGGAGGCACATCGCAACAAAGGAACGCACAAACCAAGGTCACCATGCTATCACAACAGTCCTCGGCACAAAAGTGATAGCCGACGATCTAGAACACCATCACCAAGGCGACACAAAAGTCCAAAGCACGGAGGAACCCGAAGATCTAGGACCCCCACAAAAGCATATGACTATGAAGACGATGAAAAAGAGATGGGGGCATCATGCTTTACTCATAGGGTTCGCACCACGCCAGTACCCAAGGGTTTCAAATTACCCCATGATCAGCAAAAGTATGATGGATCTCAGGAGCCCTAGTCATGTCTCTCGGATTACTTGCAGGCAGTAAAAATATTGGGAGGAACAAAGGAAACAGCAATGCAAAGCTTGCAATTACACCTCACTGGCGCAACAAGGTCATGGTTGAGCAAGTTAAAAAGAGGAACAATTGGAAACTAGGAGGAGCTCACAAAGCAATTCACAAGTAACTTCAAGTCGACATACAAGCGGCCAACATCGATAGAGGAAGTCAAAGCCTGCGTACAGCAACGCAATGAGACACTAAGGTCGTATATCCAAAGGTGGAGCATTATCAAAAATTCTGTAGTTGAAGTTTCAGACAAAAGAGCAATAGACGCTTTCACGCTCGGGTTGCAACGAGGAGACTTAGTCGAAGAGATGGGAATAATCAAGCCAAAGACAGTATCCGATTTAATGGACATAGCGAACAGATTGGCAGATGGTGAAGATGCATGCAACAACAAACGAGCGCGATCACTAGAGGACGACAGAGGAAATAGATATGGTGTCCAAAGGAGGAGATCCCATAATTACAACAACCACGGCTCCCACAGCCAAGTAGCCGTGGGATACAAAGACAATAATTATCAAGGAAATGACCGTAGAAATTCGGAATACCGCAGCAATGGAAGAGAAGATTACGGGAGCAGCAAAAAGTTTCAGTCAAGAGAACCTAGAGAATACAACCCATCGCCAGAGGATATGCTAAACGGACCATGCCACATACACTCCGCGTTCGTTGATGGAAAACGAGTGTCCAGACATGCAATGAAAGACTGCACAACGTTCTTGAAACTCCAGGAGGCAGCAATAAGCAAACAAGCCGAAGCAAAGAGACAAGGATACGAAGGGAACACCAACAACGCGCCTACAAAAGATCAACAAGCAAACAATGGAGCCTCTCAAGGTCAAGATCAGCCAAATCAGGGACACGACAATGATGGAGGATATATTCCATCCAAAGGGCACATCACAGCAATGATACAACCAGTGCCAAAGTCGAACAAAGAAGAAAAAAGCATAACTCGCCAAGTTAACCTAGCAGTAATATCACGTCCAGCAACCACGGAATATCTACACTGGTCAGAACAACCCATAGAATTCAGTAGGGATGATCACCCCATAACAGTACCTCGGCCGGGAAACGTGCCTCTGGTACTCAAAGCTCAAATTGGGACATACGGCGTCGATAGAATATTCATGGATGCAGGAAGTGGAATAAATCTTAGGGATTTCTATTTTTGTGCCCTCAGGTCGTTAGTTGTACTCAGTTTTCCCCAGCTCGTTAGTTTTTCCTCAGTTTTCCCCAAGCCGTTGTCTGAAACCCTCAGAAGGAGCTCGGACGGAGGATTCCCGTTAAGTTGACCGTTTCCGTGCTGACGTGTGGGGCCGCGTCGCGTGGGGCTGGTAGAAAGGGACCGCGTGGGACAGGACGAGACCGCGTTTGGTTGTACGTGAGAGCTCGGTTCTATCTCTCTCAGGCCAAATTGGCATTGACTTTTTAGAGCGCCTTTTCAGAGCGCCTTTTCCCTCTCTCTCTCTCTCTGTAAACAGTTCTCTCTCTTTTCACCAAATTAGTATCAAATCTAGAGAAGCTTCTATTTCTGTCTTTCTTCAATGATTGCTGCCTTTTGGCTCTCATTTTTTGCCCAATATGGTAACAAATCTAGAAGCTAATCTAGAAGCTAGTATAGTATAATACATAGAATGCATACAGCAGCCAAAAGAAGCTAATAACGATGTTAATGTTCATGACAAACTAAGCTGAAAATAAAATAAGACGCAATGTATGCCCAACATGAAGGTTCTTCATTCTTCATTCTTCATCATATATTTCGGAGTCGCTATATTCCATGAGACGAAAAAAATATTGACTGAACTCCTTCCGTCTGCAGTGTGCAGCCAATAGATCCTCCAAACGGTATGGCCTTTGTTCTATTTTCATACCGTCGGAATCTAATCTATCCACATGTCGTGGCCACTCATCCCAGGCCTTTCTATCATCAAAGTACTATCTGATATAACCGCCCTCGTAGTAGATGCAGCCAGGTCGAACTGTCGGGTGTACTCTGGTGTCGACGGAGATACACCGTTTATAACTGATGAAGAAGGCACGACTGCCAATGTTGACGGCATGGAGAGAGCGGCTCTCAGTGTCCACATGGTACACCAATGGTTGACCTTCCTCCAAATGCCTATTGCCAGGGCTGCCACTGAACAACACAAGCAGCAGATCACCATCAGACTCCACAAGGTAGAACGTGTCATTTCCAAGTTCTGGAAATGAAAATAGTGTCTCCATGTTGATAGTGCTCGCGCGCTTCTCCAACTGGACATTGTTGGTGCATACTAATGTTCTGACATCAAAATTGTTCACAGCTATTGCATACAATTCACCATTGAACGGGGTAAGGCAACGCAGAGAATCGTCCTCGATCGAAAATCTTCCTTCTTCCCAATCTTCTACATCTCTATCCTTAGTAGGAGAGCTCTCATCGACCCAAGCAATTTCATTGGGGTAACCTGTGCAAATGAAGACCATAGTCGGGGACTTCATTACAGCGACTGACTCCACAATTATAGATGGCATCTACGCCTCAAACGTAGCGTTCAATGTCTTTGTGAGTGGGTTCAGAAGCCGTATCTTGTGCGGCTAGTTCCTCTGGGCAAGCACGATGATGCCACGGTAAAAGCCGACGAAGTAGTATCTAAAAGGGAGTTGATGAAGATAACATTCAGCACTAAGATGTTTACGATTGAAAATAAAAATAGATTAACTCTATAGATATGGAGGAATTTGAACCTTGCATGAACTTCTGTTAGATCGATGGTGACGTAGCGGGATGTGCGGAGGTTGAGGAAGGAGAACTCAGCGGCGCGTGGAAGGGCGTGTTCTACCACGATCCATTCGTGCAGGTGCACGTCGGGCTCAGGTAGATCTGAGCGCCAATTTGTACAAACTTGCCTCAAAGCAGCGTAGGTGTCCACGTACTCCTCGTTCGCCAGTAAGCAGTCGCCGATCTTGTGAAGTGGTCCGTCACCCTTAAGAGAGGCCCAGTTCATGGAGGCGCCGCGCTTGGATGCGCCGCCCTCGGATGCGATGGGCTCGGTGGCGACGGGCTCGGATGCGACGGGCTCGGAGGCGATGGGCTCGGGGGCGACGGCCGCCGGCGCATTCTTCTTCTCTATCGCCGGCAGGGGAGCGCGCGTAGGGCGGCTGGGGTTTTTTGGAGAAGGTGATGGGACGTGAGAGGCGTGGTTGCGTGCGTGAGTTATGATGAGACTGTGTGCAGAGGGAGGGAGAGGGGCTCTATACTGGCAAAGTGACGGTTCGTCTCAGCAGTTGACGTTTTGGTCTCAACACGCGCACCACGCGGCTAACCGCTGCTCACCGCGACACGCGTCCGTGGGACTGCACGTCAGCACCGTTACGTGTACTCAGTTCTACCCTCGAGTCTTACACTGGAAAAATATCTGTACTCAGTTTTCCCCTCGAGTACTAATACTGGCTAGTGCAATATACTCAGTTTTACCCTCAAGTGGCTGGTCAACAGAGAGTCAACAGATGGGATTAAGCCATCTAATTGAGTCATTTCATGCGCAAAAAAATTCAAAAAAATAAAATCATAGTGCCTCCAACTCATGCGCAAAATAAAATCATAACAATCATATATAAATCAAGTTTTCACACAAATGGCCACTTCTGAAATCACTAGTAGCTATGAAGGTTCATGGCTTTCCACTCAAACCCCTTCTCAAAACATCTATACCCAAAACATAGTTTGTCTGAATGAGGCCATAATTTTTACACTCATGTATATTTGAATTGCAAATACTTTGAGGTAGGCCAACCTGGGTTTCATTGTACAAAACATGTGTTTTTCTTTTTCTAAATCTCTTATTTGAATTCCTTAGCCTGTTTACTATTTACTTGCCCTTGTATCCTTGACACTACTCAGTTTTACCCTCTCGCTTCTCACAGAAGCCCAAACTTGGCCTGATTGGTCGAGCTGTTGTCACACGGATCGTGCCCACCTACCGTCGATCCTATGATCCAACGGGCAGGATCGTGCCACCCTCTCTCTATCTGTCGGTGGCAAACTACTACCCCTCTATGTATGCTAAATGACGAGTTTGCCACCAGATTCAACAAGTTGGGTAATCACGAATTTCTTGTAGGCATTACTTTTCACGGTAAAATGATAAACTATCACGAATTTCCATTTCTTGTAGGCTTTACTTTTCACGTTGAAATGATAAACTATCACGAATTTCCATTTCTTGTAGGCTTTACTTTTCACGGTAAAATGATGAACTATCACAAATTTCCATTTCTTTTACGCATTACTTTTCACGGTAAAATGATAAACTATCACGAATTTCCATTTCTTGTAGGCATTACTTTTCACGCTGAAATGATAAACTATCACGAATTTCCATTTCTTGTAGGCTTTACTTTTCACGGTAAAATGATGAACTTTCACGAATTTCCATTTCTTTTAGGCATTACTTTTTTGTTGAGATATAAACCACCCCCACAACGGTCATCTCCTCCTTAGTTTATTGTGTAAACCCCACAACGGTCATCTCTACCTTAATTTATGGTGTAAACCCCACAACGGTCATCTCTCCCTTATAAACCCCCACAACGGCCATCCCTCATGTCAATAGGTTCTGCCTCTCTCTTCTTCGTTTCTGCCTCTCTCTTCTTCGTTCACATACACTTGATCCATTGCCATGGCTTCCACGTCTCGGACGCCGACCAGAAGGGGAAGGGGAAGGGGAAGGGGAAGGGGCGGCCGGGGTGGTGGATCATCATCATTGCCACCACCACCGTCAACACTGCCATTGATCATAGAGGAGTTCTTCATCACCATCTATGAAGACCCTTTGGCCAAGAAGGTATGTACGCGTTCCCACATATATGATGCATGTGATTAATTATGTGCATATTCTAAAAAACCTTTAATTTCAAACGATTGGTGCTCGATCTCTTTGCAGGCACTCCCACAAAAGTTTGCGGACTATCTTGACGGCCAGGAGCCCGCAAAGGTGTATCTGCGAGCAGCTGACTGCGGTCCTCGTCTCTGGACCGTGGAGGTCCTATTTGATGGACAAGGCCGGATGTACCTCGACAAGGGCTGGGAGAATTTCGCTATCGCGCACGGTGTGAATTTTGGCTGCTTCCTATACTTCAAATATGAAGGCGATTATGTGCTCACAGTGAAGGTGTTCGACGGAACAACGTGCAGGAAGTACTACTACACGGACGACGAAGATACTGACGATGAAAGCGACGACGATGTGAAGCCATGCATCTAAGGGGATTATGACCAAGAATATATATGTAGCTTCATATGCATCGATTTATAGATCTAGCTATTTTCTATATATTATGCATGTAAAAATAATAGGGAATCGCAATTTCCACTATGATTAGAGCACCACAGCCTCCAAACGATGCCGATGCCGATATCGGCATGGTCAGAACGGGTATGCATGCTCGCCGCCACTGCTAGGTCACCGTCGGGATGCACCCTCAATCCCGTCCCCTCATTCGATCACTGACACACCAGAGATACCGCTGAGGCCAATGACGAACGTACATGCTGATGCCAATGCCGAACATGCACGCCGCTGTGGGCACGGCCACGCCGCCCCGCTATGCTGGACACCACAGACCACCGCGAGGTCTTTCCCTTCGCCACCACACTCCCCTAGCACCTATCTATACACGCCAGAAAGGAGAGACACTAGTTTTCTCTACATTGCTCGCGTTCGTGTCCGACACTGTCTGTCAAAGTGTTGAGGTCGTCGTCGATGTCCTCGACCATTTCTTCTCTTCTTTGCATGGTTAAACGCGTCTAGTTCATATCTTATATTTACTAATTGGAGGCACCAAAGGAGGCTCCACGTTAATCCTAGAGATTATCAAATATAGTCCATCGGATCAACATTAGATTTATCTCTAGCCATTAGATTAAGTAGTCCGCCTCCACCAAACGTGCTAAGGCCTAACTCCTCAATAAGCCATTAGATTAAGTAGTCCGCCTCCACCAAACGTGCTAAGGCCTGACTCCTCAATAAATAAACATGAAAAAGAGCGACAAACTTGAACTGGTATCTGGCTATCCGCTGAGCATTGACGACGCCCTTTCTCAACTGCCACACAGGTATCTTCCCAGCATCGCTAAGACATGCACCGCCGCCAAGGTGAAAAAGAGTCGTCGATCTGCCTCCGTGCAGACGCCCTACCCGATAATCTGACATGCAGCCGCCGGCCGCGATGAATCTACGGAATACGCCGCCACCGCCTGTCCTGGTGGCCTCTCTGTACCTCACAAGCTCACCGCCCATCGTTTCCTACAATGTACAGCCACCACGCCAAAGTTCAGGCCCAGGTTTGGAGCAACCTGCTGCCGGTTGCATGTTCGGTCGTTGGTTAGCAAGCAGTTCGCTTTTCTGTTGATTTTTGTTGATCAGAATTCGCACTCCATCATATGTCAACTTCTACTGACCATCGTGGCGAGCAGATCGATCCAGGTAGATGGTGTTCATGGGGGTGGTCATGGAGATACTACATATGGCGTCAGTATGATGGGTCTAGGCGTCTAGCCATCCGAGCATGCTTGCCCAATCAGTCGCCCACAAACACCACCGATGGCAGATTAATTCACGTATCTTGCGAGTTCCTCGCAAAATACCGATGGCAGATTAATTCATGTGTCTTGCGAGTTCGTGGACCAGGACTATATCGCTGCCTTCACCAGTACAAATAATTAATGAAAGAGGTTTATTGCTGTCATCTTTTTATGCATGTGAATTGCATACCATGGTGCTAAGGGCTAGCCATGCAGGTAAAATATTATCAGTTTTTTCCAGCAATTTTTTTTAATCAATTTTAGTTGTCTAGCAACACTTAGATTTCTAGGGATTCTGATTTTGTAATTTTGGTACTACGTTTTCAGAGTTTTTGTACATGTTTGTGCTAATTTATAAACATTGCTCTAAGCATAATAAGTACCTGGCTAGCCTTCATTTAAAAAAATGTAACTTGGTTGTGTTCTTAGGTTTTATTTTCTGTGGAACGAAATCTTCCCAGCTTATCTTATACATTTAGGAGTAGGAATTTGTTGAAAATTAGACTAATGTGTGTAGAGACGGGAGAGTAAAGCAAGGATTGCCCTGATCCTGTTGATGTCATGACGCGTGATGGTCAGTGTTGACATGCGACAACATAATACAGAGCTACAACAATGACATAACTCTATTACTATGTGGCGCTGAATGTTAAGAAGGAGCACTCCACGATTGATGATATGCCCCCAGCTTATTAGTTTCTTGAAACAGTGATGGTGCTATGCTTCCACTTGATTTGAAGAAATTTGTAGAAGCATGTAAATAAGCTGGAAACCAATCCATATGTCCCTTGATACAATTTATATTGCATGTTATTGCATCCTTATAATGTAAAACTATTTTGAATAGATAGATCTCTAACTTAACAATGGCATCCTTATTCCATTGACAGCAACATTTGGATGGATGGGTTCTGGTGACAGCACGGACGTGGCCAGCCCCAACTCCTCAACCTATAGCAAAGATCCGGAAAGCCCAAATTTATTTGCTCTTCTCTAGGTCAGTGATTGCTCAAAATTTTCTCTAGGACCAACTAAACTTTTCTTAATTTATACTCCCTCCGGTCGGAAAAGGTTATCATATGATTTAGTACAACTTTGTACAGAATTGTACTAGCTCCAACAACAACCTTTTCTGATCGGAGAAAGTACCTTTGGATCCTCCTAATTTTATTATATTATATTTGTTAGTTATAACTTGCAATTGAACTAGACAAATCAATTCTAGCTGATAGGTAGCATGAATGCCACAGTGCAAATGGTGCACAGGACAACCACAATAATGTAAAGTTTGATGCTTAAATAAACATACCTTTTGTTTTAACATGGTACGGTGCTCCGGTGCTCCGGTGTTATCACAGTATCACCAAAACATTATCTTTCGGTTTTTCTAATGTTTTGATCGCACAGTGTGAATGAAGTTGAGAGTTTGAAATAATGATACAACGATCATTTACCAATCAAACACATAATAATTGTGGAAAAAAAGCAGTATGGCCTTGATCAGGCAATGCATTAAAGTTGGATTGATTAGCAATTCTAAAATAGATATAACAAATTATGAGATTGAGTTCCAGTTCTTCTCTGTATGAAATATTTAAATAGTCCATAGAAATATATTTTTCAAAAGCACATTATTTTTACGGTCTGACATTTATAACTTCAACAAATAGGGATTGTATAGTGTCCATGTGTGTGTTTTCTAATTACTAGCCCGTGCAGGTGTACGGGTTGATGACTAGTCTATCTAATGCGTCTGGTCTCGCCTCATGCAGTTCTTTGTGGACGTCGATCTCATTTCGGCACCCCGCAGGCCACCTCCTCCGTGCCATCGCTGTAGAGCTCCGTTTAAAAATCTAATCCTACCCGTGTATTGCCCCTTGTATCAGCGTCATGGCCCCACTTGTCATTCGATATACCGAAGCCCTACTCGTCCGCGTTTTGGTCAGGGATACGACGATGCTTACGGTCAAACAAAGATGGATGCTCTGACGTGTCTTTGCGGGCTCTACGTGGCCCCACTAGTCAGCAGTTAACGGTCAAAGGTGTTCAACCGTCGGGCAACCGGCCGTTCCAGCACTGGTGACGGTTTCAGACAACGGCTTGGGGAAAACTGAGGAAAAACTAACGAGCTGGGGAAAACTGAGTACAACTAACAATCTTATATACGCAAAAACTCTCCGGGCAATGCACATATCATTAGAGTTCCTGAAACCAACCGACTGTTCCTTCCACGGGATCGTCCCAGGGAGTGCTAACTATCCATTAGGTCAACTCAATGTTTGCTTCGGGAATCGCCAAAACTACAGAAGAGAGAAGCTCGACTTCGAAGTCATGGACTGGCCATCACAATATCACGCGATCCTCGGGCGACCCGCGTTTTCGCGATTCATGGCAGTACCTCACTATACGTACCTGGTACTCAAGATGCCAGGACCCAACGGAATTATCACAGTAAAAGGAAGCTTCAAACTCTCGGATTTATGCGACAAGGAATTCCACAAGATGGCCCAAAATTTTGGCATGATGGCCAACTACGGAGAACCCAAAGACAAGGCAAAAAGCACGACTATAGGAGCCGCACAACAACTCGAAGGACATCCAGCAGAGCCAGAAGTGAAGAAACTATGGGTACAGCCATCATACCTAGGGGAAGCTACAGGATAAGAGGGAAAGACCTCGGCAACATAGACAGCAAGTACGCAAAAGTAGAGTAGAAAAAGAAGGCTATTAAAGCCACAAGCTATCCTAGGGCAATGCCCTCTAGATCCAGAACACAAGTCATTGGCCGGATCTCTTGGGACACCCCATGTATCTTACATTACAAGCATAAATAAAGACAAAGCTCCTCCTATTCGAGTTTACGTGTCTTCAATATCTCAAACGAAGTTGCGGCAAACACACTAAACACAAAACGCCCTGGGAACAAAAACTTCTGGCAAAAAACCCAGAAATGGAAACTCTTGCGTTTTACATACAAAGCATATATACAATATGTGACGACCCCGAATTTATCACAAATTCGAAGTGCCCATTATGCATTCCACCACAATCCCAGAATCATTGTTGTGATACACATAACGTAGTTGGTAACCAGTTTCATAGACATTACAATACGATGGTTCAAATACAATGGTCATAGAGACCAAGTTCACATTACAACACAATATATCAGCGGAAATAACGTCTTCGGGTCCATGCCTTCACCCTACAGGCAATGGCGACTCAGTAGAAGATCTTAGTTCTGATTAATCCTGGGCATGGGAAGCCCGGCCCGACAAGCCCGGCCCGGCCTGGCCCGAAAATCTCGGGCCTGGGCCGTGTTTTTTGGCCCGATGGGCGGGCCTGGGTAGCAGAAATGCGGCCCGACTGCTTACTCGGGCCGGGCCTGGGTAGCAGATTCGGAGGTTTTTGGGAAGGCCCGGCCCGAAAGCCCGACGGCCCGACAGAAAATAGCTCACTCGGGCCGGGCCTGGGCAGATTTTTTAGGCCCGACAGTCGGGCCGGGCCGGGCCGGGCCTGGGCAGCCATTTTCAGTTTCGGGCTTTGTCTTGGCCCGGCCCGGCCCGAGAGGATGCCCAGGTATAGTTCTGATACTCCTCTTCATACCTTTCCTCCGGATACTCCTCCCCATAGTCTGGCCAAGTTGATAGCCAGGGACACAGCCGTGAGTACATTGGATGCACTCGCAAACCATCTTACAAATGTAATGATGAAGTAGATATGCAAGGTTGATATGGTGGACTAAGCACTAAGTTTAGTTTGCAAAAGCTAGTTTTGTTTCCCAAGAATATTCATTGGTAGAAAAGAAGTTTAGTTCTCTAAGTTTAATCTAAGGGAACTTCAAGTGTGTCAAGATCAATGTCAAGTCAAGTCATGTCCTTCACCAAGTTCACCATAAGTTATTATCATTCTTGACAAAAGTCAAGTACAGTTTGCCAACTGTCCATAACCGAGGACGCGGCTATTCGAATAGTTTGAAACCTCTGCAGAGGGGTACACTTTACCCACAAGATTCGATACATCTGCCGGGAGAAATCCACGGATCGTCATACACAAAGTATGCGAGGTACAGATAATCAAACAAACTCTTTCACTTGCCTACTTTAGTATAGGGTCCTCCCTACGAGTCCAGATACGGAATGGAACTCATAGTTTTTCCGGCTACAGAGTGCTGTATCTTGGACTCCCATAGCCTGTGGTATCCTCCCTCACAGCTATGGCTAGTCCCGGCTTCGGAAGTGTCCCGGGGGGGATTCACGCTTCTATAAGTTCAAATGAGGTCTCCCATACTAAAGAAAACAAACTACGGACTAAGCCCCTTCCCATTTAGGGGTAATGTGGTCGTACGGTAAAGGTTGGCTCACATGGTACATCACTTATTATCATTTAGCAAATACATTCCATAGTCTTTAGTCAAGATTACTTTCCTTCACAAAACCATCATGTAGGAGGGATCTCCATTTCAAGTTTTCAAGTTTAAGTCACCAAGTTCAAATGGGGTTCCCTTTAGAGATTGCCTCAATTTTATTAGCGACTAAGCAGCTATATTGAGTGATGATACCACTAAGCTAGGGTTGGATAAACTCAGCTTGATGCTCTTGCTAAGCAAGGTATCACTATACTTCTATCATTCTACTCTAGCAATTCAATCATGCAATTTACTTAAAACAAGTAGAATGCAATAGTAAAACTGGGCAATTGGAGTATGATTCAAAAGATGGCTTGCCTTGGTTGGCAAAGTGTCCGGGGTATTCTTCTTCTTCTTGATAATATTCCCCCTCAATATCCTCCTCGGCAACACTAGCGTCTAGTAACGAATAAACACAAAGCACATCATCACTACACAATGCTAACAACACACCAGGCACACATACTAGTTTTCTCACAATAGCCTTCCTCTTGGATTTTATTTGAATTGTGTTGCAAGTTGCTTCCAAGTTTGCATTGAGTGTGTAAGTTAAATTTTCTACCATATGCCATGTGTGGTTCACTTTTGAAGTATGGTATGAAACTAGGTATTAGGGATAGTTTAAGTGAGGATTGACTAATTATGTGAATTGGTATTGGGGGCAAGTTAGGTCTAAGTGTAATAATCGAAATCTATCATTTTATGTTACCCATTAAGATTGGATTAAGGTCTAATTGATATCACTAACAAGGTTTGAGTTGATTAAGGTTGACTAAACAGTAGGGGAGGTAATTAGTGAGTTCACAAACCAATTTTCATAATTTTTGGAGGCTTAACTAATTTTCTAGAATTGTTCTATGATTAATAAAGCTAGGGTCACACTATTCTTATTTATTTAAATCTCTAATTCAATTTGAATTCTAACTGGTTCTACAGTGTAGAGCAATTCCTAAGCTTTCCAACGCATTATCATTTGCTAGAAAAGGATTTGTAAATCTCTTTGAATTAAAGTTTGAAGAACAGATCTGAAACATATTTGAAATAAATCAAATGGCGGGAAAATAATTAAAAACGAAACGGACCTAATTCTAAACGAACGGGCCAAATCTCAACAGAACCCGAACGGGCTGGCCCGATAACGTTTCGCGCAGGGCGGGAAATGAATAAAACTGAACCTGACAGGGGGGTCCCACCCGTCAGGTCACTTATCCGCACCGAACCGGTACGCTACCGCTAGATCAGGATCCAACGGCTCACAGGCATCGTGTTCGTCGGCGACGGAGGAGCTCACCTGCGAGCAGTGAAGATGACGACGGCGACGGCGGCGTGCGTAGAGGAAGCAGAACTCGACGGCGATGGGTGGAAATGACTCCGGCGAGGCTCAGCCACCAATTCCCAGCGGCGGCTTGCTCCTGGGAGGTCGAACGCGGCGGCACCCTTCACGTCCAGTACCTCGCCGGCGGGGATGGCGACGTCGAACGAGAGCGAGCGGGGTGAAGTGAGCGTGTCTGGGAGGTAGCTGGGGATGGTGTGCGTCCAGTCGTTTGATCGGCGGGGGCTTTTATAGGCCGGAGCATCGGGGACAGGGGCGCCCAGTAGGTGGCCGGCGCAGGGCATGCTGGCGACATGCACGGGCGACACCGGCCTCGACGGCCTTGCTTGCGTGCTGGGGGGTTGTTGTCTCGGCCGCGGAGTGCTGTGGGTCAGTGCTGGCGAGGGCACGGTGGTCGGGAGCTTGCAGAGAGGAAGAAGGAGAAGAGAGGGGGGTCCGGGTGCTGTCCTCCATTTCCTCCCATGTCGCATGGCTTGGGTCGGGGCAGGGGAAGCTGGGGTCGACCGCGGAGGTGTCCAGGAGCATGGCTACAGGCTGGAGACGGACGGCGACAGTGATCCTCACAGTGATCAAGATTTGCTCGATTTTCCTCTGCCAGGTGTTCGACGAAATGCTCGCAAGAAGTTTAAATTCGAAATTTTGAAAATTTCCACTTTGGGTGATCAACATACTGGCCAAGGTTTCCAGTCATATTTTTGTTACCAAGAAAGAATAAGTTTTGCAGAAATCTTATTTCAAATTTTGGTATTGTCACTGATTCAGATTCAAAGTTTGGCTATGTTTGAGTCCAGTTATGATTTGAATTTTGGGTAGCAACTTCTTGTTTGAGTTAGTCTGCAACTTGGTCAAGCACAACTAACTGGCCAAACACCAAGTTGAGTTACAGATTTCTTATTCTAAAGGCTCAAAGTAGGGTAGTCAATAAGATTTTATAGATCATCTTATTCTTCTCTTTTTCTTTATGCTTTTTATTTCTAGTTTCTTTGGCTTGTGTAATCCTTCTCTAATGTCTCTGTTGGTTAAGTTAAAATTAACTAACTATTGCACAACAAATAATCATACACATGAAATCATAGAATACATATAATGGAAAATACATGCATACATGCAATAATAGATAAAAAGTTTTATCTTGGTCCAAAATTTGGCATTTTAATTAATAGGAAGTGGATTACAATTTTCTGAGTTGTTACAATCTTCCCCCCTTAAAAAGAATCTCGTCCCCGGGATTCACTAATTAAGAACTGAAAAGATTGGGGAACTCTTTCTGAAGGTAATCTTCTCGTTCCCAAGTGGCTTCATCCTCGGTGTGATTACTCCACTGAACTTTCAGAAACTTGATGCTTCGGGTTCGAGTGGTTCTATATGCTTCCTCGAGGATACGGATAGGCACTTCACGATAGGTCAAATCTTTGTTGATGTCCACCGAACGGTGATCAATATTCTTGAAGACTTCGGGCTTCTCCGGAACTTCAAGACATTTCCGAAGTAAAGATACGTGAAAAACATCATGCACTTCAGACAATTCAGGGGGCATTTCCAACTGGTATGACACTTCTCCTCCGCGGTCTAGTATCTTGAAGGGTCCAATATATCTTGGTGCAAGCTTTCCTTTTACTTGGAATCTCTGCATTCCCTTGAGAGGTGATACTCTGAGATAGACAAAATCTCCAATCTCGAAGGTCAGTTCTCTACGTCTCTTGTTGGCATAACTCTTCTGCCTAGACTGGGCTGCCTTGAGGTAATCACGAATCAGGCGAACCTTCTCTTCAGCCTCTTGTAGAATGTCAGGTCCAAATATCTGGCTGTCTCCGGTTTCAGACCAATTCAAAGGGGTACGACACTTTCTTCCATACAAAGCTTCAAATGGGGCCATTTGCAAACTGGCTTGATAACTGTTGTTGTAGGAAAACTCCACGAAAGGTAGACAATCTTCCCACTTAGCTCCATAGGCTAGAACATAGGCTCTCAGCATATCTTCAAGTATTTGATTCACTCTTTCAGTCTGTCCGTCAGTCTGAGGGTGGTAAGCTGTGCTAAAGGCTAATTTGGTTCCCAAGGCTTGGTGCAAACTTCTCCAAAATCTTGAGGTAAATTGGGTTCCTCGATCAGAAACTATGGTCTTTGGGACTCCATGCAAACTAACAATCTGCTAGCTGTCCTGAGGTATAAGTGGTCTTGACAGTAATAAAGTGGGCAACTTTGGTCAGTCTATCCACAATGACCCAGATAGAGTCATTTCCACGGCTAGACCTTGGAAATCCAATGATGAAATCCATTCCAACCGATTCCCACTTCCATTCCGGAACTTGCAAAGGTTGCAGCAATCCCGCAGGACGTTGATGTTCAGCCTTGACTCTTTGACAAATATCACACTTTGATATGAACGATGCAATCTCACGCTTCATTCTATGCCACCAAAATTGTTCCTTTAAATCTTGGTACATCTTAGTTCCACCGGGGTGGATGGAGTAAGGTGTCTCATGGGCTTCTCTCATAATAACCTCCTTCAACTCTAAGTCCGCAGGCACACAAATACGTCCTTTATACCAAAGAACTCCTTGATCATCTTCTTCAAATCCTGGCACCTTGCCGGAACTAATTCTGCGCTTAATTCCGACAATACTCTCATTTCCCTTCTGGGCTTCTTTGATTTGGCTCATCAAGGTGGGTTGAAACTCAAGGTTGGCTAAGAATCCTCGACTGACTAGTTCCAATCCAAAATTTTCAAACTCTTGGTACAACATGGGTTGCTCCTCTTTGATCATCATATTCAACGAGCAGGGCTTCCTACTCAATGCATCGGCCACTACATTGGCCTTACCAGGGTGGTAATGAATTTCCAGATCATAATCCTTGATTAACTCTATCCATCTTCTTTGTCTCATGTTCAACTCCTTCTGAGTGAAAATATACTTCAAACTCTTGTTGTCGATGGATTTCATGTCGCAAGAACACGGGGTACCACGCGACGGACCCAAGGATTCGAACGCAGGGGGCTGAACGTGTGAGATCTTAGATCGCAACGAAACATGGTGATGGAAGCCTCAAGTGTCGAACGCGCTACGCACTGCAGAGAGAGAGAGACCGAGCTTTACCCAGGTTCAGGGCCCTCGTGGTGAGGTAAAACCCCTACTTCCTGCCTTCTTGTATTGCAACGCGACACCTCGCGAGGAGTACAAGGTCTTGGTTACAAAGCTCTAGCTGGCCAGAGGTTGAAGAACCTGCGTGCCCAGCTAGCAACTTGGAGAAGATCAGATCCCATCTAAGGAGTGGCCTCCCTTCCTTTTATAGCGCCAAGGTCCTCCTTCCCCTTATCTTCTTGGGGAAGGGGTTGCCACACATATGGCCAAGGAAGGGCGGACAGCTGTAGACTATGCTCTTCTGTAGACATAGTCTTCGTAGGGTAGTGGCGCCGGTCCACAGGAGTGGGTGGAGGAAGCTGACGTCCTCCTCTGGCACCCTGCACCGTCCACGCTATTTTTAGGGGGGTGGCCAACAACTACTGTGCCGCTTTGGGCAGGCACGGCGAAAGTTGGTCTCCTCCCTGTCGGGGGTAGCGTGGGCGGTACACGGTCCTCTGCCCATTATCTTCTTGCTCTGCACGCAAACGTGCTGGGCTGACGTGGGCGTACTTCCTCTCCTCACCAGCGGGGGCTCGTGAGGAGGTCTTCTGGTCCTTAGCCGTTTCTGTCGTCGTTCTCCTCACGAGGCGCCTCCTCGTGAGGGTCTTCTCCGTAGCTTGGGTCGTTGATTCTGAAGATGGGCCGATGACGTGGCCCAGGAGCAGGTGGACCGGGATACCCCGGTATCCATTACACCGACAGTAGCCCCCAGGAGCCCGGCCCGCGAACGCGCCCTCTCGAGGGAGCGAAGGGCCGGGGGCCCCAGAAGCTGCTGGGCCCTCCAACGGCACGCGTCAACCGTGCGGTCAGAGGACCATGTGAAGAGGCAGACGCTGCGGACGCGTGGCGCGGCCGCAACTGGCGAGACGGAACGGCGGGGGACGTTACAGTCTCCAAGGCGTCAAACCGTCATAATGACGCGTCGCTTGACTGCTGAGCACTGCGCCAACGCTTTGATTCCCGCGCAGGGATTTGACGCATCGACGCCGGATGCCCCCCTCAAATAGATCCTCCTCGAGACCTCCGGCACTTCACCTCCTTCCTCCAGTGCCACCTCTGCTCCTGCGCCCCTGAGCTTATGGATCCCTCCAACTCCTCCGCCGTCGCTGGATCGGGCTCTCGGGCGAAGCGCCACGGACGCCCCCTGGGCAGCGGGAAGAAGGCGAAGATCCCTGCCCAGTGGGCGCCCGGCGCCGGCGGCCCCCTCCGCATTGGTGCGCCGAGGCAGGGCGAGGCGAGCCGCGCCGCCTCGGGGACCTCCGGCGCCCTGACCCTCAGGGGTCCCGCGCGTGGAGGCGCCCTGAACTCGCCATCGCCGCTGGCGGCGGCGTCTGCTCCCCGCGCCTCGGGGAGCATCGATCGGGTCCTCCGGGAGGTGGAGGCCGCCCTGGGCCCGCCTCCCCCCGAAGCAGATCCTCCGGTCCCACCGGCGAACGGAGTGATTGCCACTCCGCGGCCCCTGGCGGCGGCGATGCTGGGACCCCTCATCGGCCCGGGGTCCCGCTTTCTGGAGCTTCTCGTCGTCGTCGACGCCCCAGGCTTCAACTCCCTCCGGCTGCCCGACGCCGTCCGGAGGGTGATTTATGCCCCCGACACGGCCGCCGGGGAGATTGCCCTGGGGGAACAGAGCAGGCCAGATCTCTTCTGGCCTGTGGACATCCTCCTTGGGGACGGCGGCCGCGCCGTCCTCTCCAGCCGCTGGAGGGCATTTGCCCTCGGCCATCGCCTCCGCGTTGGCGACCACCTCATCTTCCGCTTTAAGCTGGGGACGCTGGAGGCTACGGTGCGGATCTTCATCGCCGGCGGCGTCCGCCGCACCTACCCCCAGCCCGCGGCGCAGTGAAGAGGTGGCCCTGGCGCGGTAGTCCTCTAGGGAGGGGAGCTAGTCTCCTCCCCTCTTTTGTCGTGTAGTCTTTGCCGGCGGGGTATGCCCCGCCGTGCTTCGCTCCTTCCCCCACTGGGGGCGCTTTAATGGAATCCGCCTGTTAATTATCTTGTTGTTCTTCAATGTCCGGGTCATTCAATCGCTCGAGAGCCCTGGTGAGTTGTTGGCATCGACGGGAAGCCTCCCTCCGCCTCAGAGCTCAAGATGGGGTCGGCGTTGACGACATATTGGACGATTCCTGAGACAAGAAGTTGAAGAAAGAGTTGGAAAACAAAAAACCCCAAATCCCCGAAAATGGAAAAACAAATCGACAAAACAAACGAAAAAAGAAGGCGAATAAGATGCCCCTGTGACCGGCACAGGGACCTTCTCCGTCGTGGAGGAGCGCGGCACTATCTGTGCCAGCAGCTAAGAGCAAATTGCCGCGCGTGGCGATTCACGGGGCCTTCCTCGTCGTTGAGGGAAGCTGGACCCTCACGGACGTGAAAACGTCGACGCTTAAGAGAGCCCAGAGACCGTCGACACCTCACAAGGGTTGCTCATGAGGTGAAGGGCCTGGCGCGGACCTCCGGATCTGCGTCTCCTTCGCAAGATGATCGGAGTGGCCTTGGTCTTCAATAATCCTGCCACGTTAGGCCTTCCTCGACAGAGGGAATCTTCCTGCAGATGCTGGTGCATCGACGCGTCCTTGCTCCCTCGTGAGGGTTGCTCACGAGGGGTAGGTCCTTAGCGGGTGCCTTGGGGCACACCTTGGACTTTTCCTCGAAGATTTTTTATTTTCCGATGTACTTTGCGAGGAACTAAGCACCATGGGTATTTGGAGGTGATCGATAACAGGGCCGTCGCCCCCGACCAGAGCTCATTCCCTTCGGGTTTTTCGGGCTTGCTGTTTTCCGGGCGAAGGCCCCAGCATAGACACCGTGCCTAGCCCCCTTCCACGTGGAGTACAACAGAAAATAAATGGACTTCATGCCATTTGATGTCATGCCGAAGCAGAGGCGCTATAATGCGCTTTAACTTAATATCAGTGCTTAAGAGCAGGTTGAGCTGATACAAGTGCCGTGAAAACAGTCTTTTTCCTCGTGAGGAACCTATGGGTAAAACTTTCGTAGATGAGCTATGTTCCACGGGTTCCCCACCGGCACGCCTTCTGCGGTTTCCAGCCGCGCCGAGCCTGGCCTGGCGATGTGCGTCACCTTGAAGGGCCCTTCCCACATCGGAGACAGCTTGTGCAGGCCCTTGCGAGAGAGTATTCTCCTCAGCACCAGGTCGCCGACCTCCAGCGTCCTTGCTCGAACATGGCGGCTATGGTAGCGGCGTAGTCCTTGCTGGTATCTCGCGGCGCGGAGCGCGGCTTGGCACCGAGCTTCTTCGAGCAGGAGGAGGCGATCCTTGATGAGGTCCTCTTGGCGAATTTTGTCGAAGGCGAGCACTCTTGGCGATCCGAACTTAACGTCGGTGGGAAGAACAGCCTCCGCCCCATAGACCAGGAAGAAAGGGGTTTCTCCAGTGGGTTTGGTGGCGGTAGTCCTGATGGACCACAAGATGGATTGGAGGTTGTCTAACCATTTTTTGCCGCAGGCTTCGAGTTTGGCGTTGAAGCTTTTCGTCTTGAGTCCTTTAAGGACCTCGGCGTTAGCACGCTCGGCTTGGCCATTGCTCCGGGGGTAGGCGACGGAGGCGAAGCAGATCTTGATGCCGACCGATGCACAGTACTCCCGGAACAGTCCGCTGGTGAACTGGCTGCTGTTGTCGGTGATTATGCGGTTAGGCACACCAAAACGACAGACCAGCCCACGGACGAACTTGACTGCGGACCTCGTCGGGATTGTGCACACCGGTTCCACCTCCACCCACTTGGTGAACTTGTCGATGGCGACGTAGAGGTAGCGATAGCCCCCTTGCGCTCTAGGGAATGGACCGAGGATGTCCAGCCCCCAAACTGCAAAGGGCCAAGTGAGTGGGATGGTTTGCAGCTCTTGCGCCGGCTGATGTATCTGCTTGGCGTGGAATTGGCACGCCTCGCACCTCTTGACCATCTCCACCGCGTCTCCGAGCGCCGAAGGCCAGTAGAAACCGCTTCGGTATGCCTTTGCGGCTAGAGTTGCCGCAAAAGCGTGATGCCCGCACTCGCCGGCGTGGATGTCCTTGAGAAGCTCTTGGCCTTGGTGAGTAGAAATGCACTTCAGAGCGACGCCGTTTGGGCGACGCCGGTACAAGTCACCATCCTTGACGCAGTAGCCCGAAGCTTGGCGTACGATCCTTTCGGCCTCCTCTTCATCCTCAGGGAGCCTGCTGCTGGTGAGGAAGGCCTTGAGCTCGAGGATCCAGTCCACTCCCTCCTACCGTGCCAACGCCAGAAGGACGCGGTCACCCGAAGGAGGCCCGCAGTCCGGAGCCCCCTGCTCCGGCGGTGGCGGCAAGGCCGGTGGAGGGTCTGATCCTGTTGACGGCGGAGAAGCGGACGGCTTGAAGAGACGCTCCTCGAAGACGCCGGCCGGTTGTGCCAGGCGGTGAGAGGCGCGCTTGGCGATCTCGTCGGCTTCCACATTTTCTCCTCTCGGGATGTGTCTCAGCTCCAGGCCTTGGAAACGCTTCTCCATCTTTCGATGCTCCTCGAGATAGGCCGCCATGTGCTCGTCCTTTGGAGTGTAGCTCTTGTTCGAGAAGTTCACAATTAGTTGTGAATCTCCCTTGACGATGAGGCGCTTGATGCCCAAAGCGTTCACCGCCCTTAGGCCAGCAAGTAGTCCTTCGTACTCCGCGATGTTGTTGGAGACCTTGCTCTCAGGCTTGAAGCAGAGCTACACAGCATAGAAGAGCTTGTCTCCAGAGGGAGAGGTTAGGACAGCACCAGCTCCCGCGCCGGGGAGGTTGAAGGCGCCGTCGAAGTGCATGACCCAGAGGCCTGGGGCCTCCTCTCCAGGGAGAGTTGACTCCTCCTCCGGAGGCTCGTCGGTGAATGGATCGGTCCATTCTGCAGTGAACTCAGCCAAAGCCTTGCTCTTGATTACCTTTGTAGTTTCGAAGGAGATCTCGAAGGGTTGAAGCTCTACGGCCCACTCCGCCACTCGCCCGGTGACGTTGGGATTGCGCAGGATGGTCTCTAGAGGACGATCGGTTACCACCTTGATCGGGTGACCCTGGAAGTAGTGGCGTAGCTTCCGCGAGGCAATGAGCAAGGTGTAGAGCAGCTTTTGCTGCATGGTGTAGCGTTCCCGCGCGTCGCGCAGTACCGTGCTGACGAAGTACACAGGCTTTTGCACCTTGACGATGCGCTCGGAAGGCTCCTCCTCGGGAGGCTTTTGAGTGTTGCTCTGAGAGAGCAGCTCGGTCGGCGAAGATGCCGCGGGCGGCTCCTCGCGAGGAATGGGAGATGCAGCGGCCTCTTCCTCGCAAGGAGCCCCCGAGATTGGAGGAGTGACCTCCTTGGCGATTACCTTGGCGTCTCGCTCCGCGACGAGAACAGCGCTTGCAGTCCTTGGAGTTGCCGCGATGTAGAGTAGCAAAGGCTCGCGGGGGGTTGGGGCAACCATGATCGGTGGACTCAGTGAGGTACCTTTTCAACTCAGCGAAGCCCTTGTCAGCTTCCGGAGTCCACTCGAACCTCCCGGTGCATTTCATGAGCTTGAAGAAGGGCAGAGCTTTCTCCCCACTCCTCGCGATGAAGCGTCCCAGGGCTGCCATGCACCCTGCGAGGCGTTGCATTTCCTTGAGATTGCGCGGAGGATGCATTTCTTCGATGGCCTTGACCTTGTCAGGGTTCGCCTCTATCCCGCGATTGGACACGAGGAACCCCAACAGTTTTCCCGATGGTACGCCGAAGGCGCACTTGGCGGGGTTGAGCTTGATGTTTACCTTTCTCAGGTTGACGAATGTTTCCTCCAGATCCTCGATGAAGGTGTGACTCTCGCGAGTTTTGACGACGATGTCGTCGACGTAGGCCTCCGCGTTCCTCCCCATCTGAGCCCCCAAGGCCTTGCACATGAGCCTTTGGAAGGTGGCTCCTGCGTTCTTCAGGCCGAAGGGCATGCAGACATAGCAGTACACGCCACAAGGTGTGATGAAGGCGGTCTTCTCCTCGTCCTCCTTTGCCATCTTGATCTGATGATAGCCGGAGAAAGCATCCAAGAAGCAAAGGAGGTCGCAGCCGGCAGTGGAATCGATGATTTGATCTATCCTCGGGAGCGGATAAGGATCCTTGGGGCAGGCCTTGTTGAGACTGGTGAAGTCCACGCAGAGGCGCCCACTGCCGTTAGCCTTTGGGACGACCACCGGATTAGCAATCCAGGTGGGGTGGGCCACCTCGCGTATCAGCTTGGCCTTCTTCAGCTTCTCTATCTCCTTGACAATGAAGTCCTGCTTCTCTTGCGCTTGCTTCCTAGTCTTCTGCTTCACGGGGTGTGCCTGAGGGCACACGGCTAGGTGGTGCTCAATCACCTCCCTGGGAACGCCGGGCATATCTGACGGAGTCCAAGCGAACATGTCAGAGTTTGCCTGCAGGAAGGTGACGAGCGCGCTTTCCTATTTGGGGGAAAGCCCTGCCCCGATGGTGATGAAGTTTTCGCAGCCCCCAGCCTGAAGAGGGACCTTCTTGGTCACCGAGCGCTCTTGGGTAAACTGGGGCCTCCTGCCTGAGGGTACCGCAGCTTCCCCAATGCTCATGTCCAGCATTGGATGGACCAGGTCCTCGCTCGGGGTAGGCGATGCAGAGGCGGCAAACTTCTTCCCTGTCGAACCCAGAGGGTGGGGCTCGAGAGAGGCCTTCTTCGCAGCAGCCCGCTCTTGGGATACGAGCTGCTTCTTCCTCGTGAGGTCGCCGGAGTGTTCCAGCAGATCTTTGTCGGCGGGGAACATGATGGCGGCCTCACGGTAGGCGTGCTCCACTGACCGGAGAACATCCTTTTCATTGCAGCGCACGGTGATCGTGTCGTTGGCGCCCAGAATCTTGAGGACATTGAAGCCATGGTGCGTTGCTGCCATGAACCTCGCCAAGGCTGGGTAGCCGAGGATGGCATTGTATGGCAGGGCGATGTAGGCGACGTCGAAGTCGAGGCTTTCTGTCCTGTAGTTGTCCCGGGTGCCGAAGGTGACGGGCAGGCTTACCTGCCCAATTGGCGTTGTAGACCCCTCGGTAACCCCGAAGAATGGTCGAGTTGGCATGAGCCGGTGGTACGGCACCTGCATCTTTTCGAAGATCTCGACCGAGATGATGTTGAGGCCCGCCCCTCCGTTGATGAGAGTACGATTGACGGCGTCGTTGTTGATGGTTGGCGTGCACAAGAGGGGAATTATGCCCACGCCCCTTGTGGAAGCCGGATGATCCTCCTCGTCGAAGCCAATCTTGCACGTCGACCACTTCATTAGGCGATTACCGACGTTGGGCTGCGCCGCCGCGATTTCTCGCGACAGCTGCTTGAAGTGTCGATTTGACAAAGGAGCCTGAGCTCCACCCAGGAGGCAAGCGGCGAAGTCTTGCGGCTCTTGATAGCCCCCCTGGTCCTCCTCCCGATGATCGTTTGCTGGTGGGGGCAGCAGCAGCGGCTCGGGATCGGCTCGAGACAGACCCCCGCGGCGGCGACCTTCCTCGCGGTCATCGTCGCGGCGATCGCCCCGGGATCCACTCTTGCCGTGGCTGCGGCCGCCCCCGCGACGCTTGGCGACGCCGTTTTCCTCGTGAAACTTCCGGACAATCCAACAATCTTCGGTATTGTGGGTGTCCTTCTTGTGGATAAGGCAGTAGCGGCGACGTCGACCTTTATCGCGATCGGAGCGGTCCCCGCGGCGTTGCTTATGATCTGGCTCCGCCGCGAGGACAGCAGCCTCCTTTCGCTTGGGGTCCTTGGACTTCGGCTTTGGGGGAGGCGCCTCCGGCAGATTGTGCACGAAGAGCCTCCCCTCCTCAGCCTTGGCGCAGCGATCGGCGATCTCGAAGAGCCTGACGACGGAAGTCAGCTCATCGTTCACAGACAGCTTCTCCCGCATCTTGACGTCGGAGATGCCCGTGGAGAACGCGGAGATGACCTCCTCATTGGAGATCCTGGGGATCTTGTTCCTCATCTGACTGAAGCGCTGGATCTACTGACGAAGCGTCTCGCCCTTGTACTGACGCACCACCTTAAGATCGTTCTTGGTAGCGGGGCGCTCGTACGTGGGCATGAAGTTGGCAAAGAACTGACGACATAAATCCTTCCACGAAGTCACGGATTTGTGAGGGAGATTCATGAGCCAAGTTCGCGGAGCGTCCTTGAGGGCCATGGGAAACCAATTGGCCATGGCGCGCTGATCTCCACGCGCAGCCTGGACGGCGACGACGTAGAGTTGGAGGAATTCGATAGGGTTTGTGGTCCCGTCATAGCGCGTGGCGATGTCCGGCTTGAACTTGTCAGGCCAGACCACGTAGCGCTGCTGGCGAGTGAGGGCGAGACACCCGGGGTTGTAGATTGGCTCGCCGGGGGTCCTGACGTTCTTGCCAGCTTCACCGATGTCATCGATGGCGCGGTCATGATTTTCGCGGCGGCGCTCAAGGGAGACGCGTGCGTCTTCCGGAGCGCGTTGGACGATTTGACAGCTGGGCTCCCCGCGCGGCGAAGATGCGGCGCGGGAAACCACCTTCTTGGCCTTGTTGGCCTTCCCATCTCCGGCGCGATGCCCTGCCGCCGGATCTGGATCTCCCGCGCCCTGGGCTCCTCCCTGGGCCGGGTCTTCGTTGGCGATGGCGACGAGCTCGGCGATTCGAGCGCGCCACCCCTCACGTCCGTCATCGGTGGGTTGATAGCGCAGCAGCTCCTGCGCCATGGCGAGAGCCTGCGCAGGAGACAGCTGACTCCCAGAACGAGCGCGAGAAGTGGCGGTGGCGGTGAAGGAGAGCGAAGGCTCTGTGCGCCCGGACGGGAGGTAGGAGGACTCCAGATCTTCCTCCTCTTCCTCCCCGGCCGAAGCTTCACGACGACGGAAGATGGGCTCGGTTTGCCCCCGAGCTACGTTGCGACGGCGAAGACGCTCGAGCCTTCCGTTGGCGTCGGCCATGTCAAAGCAGATCTAGGAGAAAACACACCACAGCCCCCTACCTGGCGTGCCAAATGTCGATGGATTTCGTGTCGCAAGAACACGGGGTACCACGCGACGGACCCAAGGATTCGAACGCAGGGGGCTGAACGTGTGAGATCTTAGATCGCAATGAAACACGGTGACGGAAGCCTCGAATGTCGAACGCGCTACGCACTGCAGAGAGAGAGAGACCGAGCTTTACCCAGGTTCAGGGCCCTCGTGGTGAGGTAAAACCCCTACTTCCTGCCTTCTTGTATTGCAACGCGACACCTCGCGAGGAGTACAAGGTCTTGGTTACAAAGCTCTAGCTGGCCAGAGGTTGAAGAACCTGCGTGCCCAGCTAGCAACTTGGAGAAGATCAGATCCCATCTAAGGAGTGGCCTCCCTCCCTTTTATAGCGCCAAGGTCCTCCTTCCCCTTATCTTCTTGGGGAAGGGGTTGCCACACATATGGCCAAGGAAGGGCAGACAGCTGTAGACTATGCTCTTCTGTAGACATAGTCTTCGTAGGGTAGTGGCGCCAGTCCACAGGAGTGGGTGGAGGAAGCTGACGTCCTCCTCTGGCGCCCTGCACCGTCCACGCTATTTTTAGGGGGGTGGCCAACAACTACTGTGCCGCTTTGGGCAGGCACGGCGAAAGTTGGTCTCCTCCCTGTCAGGGGTAGCGTGGGCGGTACGCGGTCCTCTGCCCGTTATCTTCTTGCTCTGCACGCAAACGTGCTGGGCTGACGTGGGCGTACTTCCTCTCCTCACCAGCGGGGGCTCATGAGGAGGTCTTCTGGTCCTTAGCCGTTTCTGTCGTCGTTCTCCTCACGAGGCGCCTCCTCGTGAGGGTCTTCTCCGTAGCTTGGGTCGTTGATTCTGAAGATGGGCCGATGACGTGACCCAGGAGCAGGTGGACCGGGATACCCCGGTATCCATTACACCGACACTTGTGGTCAGTGTAGATCTCACAACGGTTACCCATAAGATAATGCCTCCAGGTCTTCAAAGCTAGAACTATAGCTGCTAACTCCAGATCATGGGTTGGATAGTTTTCTTCATGAGGTTGAAGCTGCCGAGAAAGGTAAGCTATGACCTTGCCTTCTTGCATTAACACACAACCAAGTCCGAGTTTGGAGGCGTCGCAAAAGACATCAAAGTTCTTGGTGATATCGGGCATGGTTAAGACGGGAGCGGTTACCAATCGCTTCTTGAGCTCTTGAAAACTCTCTTCACACTTAGGGGTCCATTCAAACTTCTTGTCTTTCTTCAACAGTTGGGTCATTGGCCGGGCAATGCTTGAAAACCCTTCAACAAACTTGCGGTAATATCCCGCTAATCTGAGAAAACCTCTAACTTTAGTTTGAGTGGTAGGGGCTTCCCATTCCATGACTGATTTGATCTTCTTTGGGTCTACTGATATCCCTCCAGCTGACAATACATGGCCTAAGAATCCAACTTCCTTCAACCAGAACTCACATTTACTGAACTTGGCATATAGCTGATGCTCTCTGAGAGTCTCTAAGATTAATCTCAAATGGGTGGCATGCTCTTCTTCAGACTTGGAGTAGATAAGAATGTCATCAATGAAGACAACAACAAACTTATCCAAAAACTCCATGAAAACCTTATTCATGAGGTTCATGAAATAAGCAGGGGCATTGGTTAATCCAAAGGACATTACGTTGTACTCATACAATCCGTATCGGGTAGTGAAGGCTGTTTTGGGTATATCAGTTGCACGGATCTTCAGTTGATGGTATCCAGTTCTAAGATCTATCTTCGAGAAGACTCGAGCTCCAGTCAATTGGTCAAACAGATCATCAATCTTTGGGAGAGGATACTTATTCTTGATGGTCACATCATTTAGCTTGCGGTAATCAGTGCACAGTTGGCTGGAACCGTCACTTTTATCCACAAACAGAACGGGTGATCTCCAAGCAGAAGAACTTGGCTGAATCAATCCCTTACTCAAAAGGTCATCCAATTGCTTCTTTAACTCCACTTGTTCAGCTGGGTTCATATGATAGGGTCATTGGGCTATGGATCCAGTTCCGGGAATAAGTTCAATGATAAACTCAATGTCCCGATCCAGTGGCATTCCGGGTAGCTTGTCGGGAAAAACATCCGGGTATTCACAGACGATGGGAACTTGATCTAGAGTTGGTCCTGAGATACTCTTATGACATCGGGTGGTTTGGGTTGGTTTTACGGACACATGCTTTACTACACTCCCAGAGCTACTTTTCATGGTGATGGTCTTCTTGGCACAATCTATTACTCCTTGATGGGCAGACATCCAATTCATACCAAGAACTACTTCCAAACCTTTAGTTCCCAATACTACCAAATTGGCTAAGAAAGCTATTCCATGAATTTCTATGGGAACTGCCAAACAGTTCCACTCAGCCCTTGTTGTTGACCCAGGTATTTGTACTAACATGGCATGCTTCATGGGTGTGGGTTGAAGTCCACTTTTATCAACAAATAACTTAGTGACAAATGAGTGTGAAGCTCTAGAATCAAACAGGACTCTTGCAGGAACTGAGTTAACAGGGAACATACCAAGCACAACGTCGGTTGCTTCCTGAGCTTCTTCAACATTCATGTGATTCAGACGGCCTCGAGGGTGAGGCTGGTTCCTTGGTGGATAGTTCCTGCCATTTCCGACATGGCGCTGTTGCTGAGCCGGAGCAGTGGTCTTGGATGCATCATTCAGCTTCTTGGGGCACTCATTGGAGTAGTGCCCTTTGAGTCCGCACTCATAACAGGTAACACCAGACTTGTCACCAGGCTTGGGCAGCACAGGGGCGCCATTTGGCCTAGGGGTATTGGTGTTGAAGTTGTTGCCACTAGGTCTCGGAGGTGCACGGTTGAAGTTGTTGCCGGGCGGATGGCTAGGAAAGTTGGGATGCGGAGCAGGTGCAGACGGCCTCATAGGTCTAGGGGCGAAACCCATAGGTGGATTTCCCCTTGGCTTCTGCGAGTTGCTCGAGTTGCCTTGATACATCATACGGCGCTTGCGGTTTTCTGCAGCTTACTTGAGTTTGCCTTCCATCTGAATGGCAGAATCAACCAATGACTCCAGGTCGGCAAAGTGAATGCTGACCAAGACACATTGCATCTCATCATGAAGTCCATCCAGAAACCTTTCTTGCTTCTTCTCAGTGGTGTTGGTGTCATCTGGGGCATACCTAGACAAGGTAAGGAACTTGTCACGGTAGTCAACCACAGATAGGGAACCTTGCTTCAGATTTCTGAACTCATCTCTCATCCTTTTAACCAATCCCAAAGGGACATGGGCTTTGCTGAACTTGCTCTTGAAGTCCTCCTAAGGCATCACATACCCTTGGGCTTGCATTGCACGAGTGCTATCCCACCAAGCTCTTGCGGCTCCCGCAAGATAGTGGGTGGTGTACAAGACCTTCTCATTTTCACCAACTTCTGCAACTGCCAAATTGTTCTCCATAGTGCGAAGCCAGTCATCGGCATCTAAGGGTTCTTCAGACTTAGTGAATATAGGTGGGTTGGTGTTTTGGAAACTCCTTAACTTGGATCGGTGGTCACCATGGCCATTGTTTTCTCCTTCACCATGGCCATTTCCATTGCCATTGTTGTGGTTCATTGCCATCTGGGTTAATTGCTGAAGAGTGGCCAAGTTAGCTTGGCGCTCAGCTCGGGCTGCTTCTCGGTCTTCCATGATCAACCTTAGCAGTTCGGCCATTTCCGGGTTCGGGGGTGGGGGTGCTCGCGGCATCTGAAGATAAGGTGTGTAAGACAAGAGGGAAAAACTAATTTGCTAAGATTTAAAGTATAACATGGATGATGCAATTTTTGTCTTACTAAGGCCTTAAGGGCCAAATTCATATTTCATTCAACAAGCATCAAACATATCATACATATGAGTTCACACATTACAAATGGTTTGCATCCAACCATTGCGACTCGTCTACTAGAGAGGGGGATACAACTCACACCTACACGAAGTGACTCAAAGTAAACTCATAACTAGATAACACGGGAATCTCCAACTCTAAACATCGGGCTCCTCGGGGTCTTCCTCCTCATCATCCACAATGAATCCATTCTCCTCAGGATCCTCCTCATCATCCAGGTCCTCCATGAAGTCATCCTCGTCACTTATGAGGGCATTATCCTCCTTGCGGAGATCAATGTCTTCCTCCTCACCAAGGTGGTCCTCTAGACTCTCAATGTACTCAGTCAGCTCAGCCACATTGGCCTTCAACTCCTCAATGGTGTGATCCCTCTCATCGCGCTGGCGGCGAAGACTCTTGCGATCCCTAGCAAGAATCCTGATAGTGCTCCTTGCCTCCACCAGTGCGAAGTGCTCAAGGTTGGCCTTGGTACGGGCACGATCGGCCTCCTGCTGAGTGGAGTACAGCAAGAAGTCCATGTGATCGACATAGGTACCCGGCTCATTTTGCCCTGGCATGTTTGCGGGATGCCCATCCGCATCACGCCGAGCAAAGTTCCTAAAGCGCTCTCCCTGAACCTCCTCAACATGCAGTCCGCACAAGCGGGCGTGCATCTCCTGCATACCTCGGACCAAACCATCGGCCCAAGTGTTCTCCACAAGCTCAAACTTGATCCTTGGAGAACTCAAGTCTCCCTTCTTGCCACGGCAACTGGCCCTGACAAGCCACCGTAGCTCTCCATCCGGGTGCTCATTGAGCACGGCTCCCTTGAACTCCGGGTACAGACGGTTCAGGAACAAGGTCAGGGTGGTGAGGTCACGCTCGAAACAAAGGCTGCCACCATGGCCCAACTGGTACTGCTCAGTGAATACCGGTGCCATCTACAAAATTTTAGATTAGATTAAGTTAGTGATCAACTCAAGTGTGCAAAATTTTAAGTAGGTAAAAACTGAAGCATGTACAAAACTTTGTAAATAGAGAGGAAAAGACTAAGCAATTTCAAACCATTACTTATATCTTTGCTTTTGTAAAAGTTTCAGTTAACGCCCATCCTAACTAAGGTCTCCTATGGTCAGCCTAGGCTCTGATACCAACTTGTGACGACCCCGAATTTATCACAAATTCGAAGTGCCCGTTATGCATTCCACCACAATCCCAGAATCATTGTTGTGATACACATAACGTAGTTGGTAACCAGTTCCATAGACATTACAATACGATGGTTCAAATACAATGGTCATAGAGACCAAGTTCACATTACAACACAATATAGCAGCGGAAATAACGTCTTCGGGTCCATGCCTTCACCCTACAGGCAATGGCGACTCAGTAGAAGATCTTAGTTCTGATACTCCTCTTCATACCTTTCCTCCGGATACTCCTCCCCATAGTCTGGCCAAGTTGATAGCCAGGGACACAGCCGTGAGTACATTGGATGCACTCGCAAACCATCTTACAAATGAAATGATGAAGTAGATATGCAAGGTTGATATGGTGGACTAAGCACTAAGTTTAGTTTGCAAAAGCTAGTTTTGTTTCCCAAGAATATTCATTGGTAGAAAAGAAGTTTAGTTCTCTAAGTTTAATCTAAGGGAACTTCAAGTGTGTAAAGATCAATGTCAAGTCAAGTCATGTCCTTCACCAAGTTCACCATAAGTTATTATCATTCTTGACAAAAGTCAAGTACAGTTTGCCAACTGTCCATAACTGAGGACGCGGCTATTCGAATAGTTTGAAACCTCTGCAGAGGGGTACACTTTACCCACAAGATTCGATACATCTGCCGGGAGAAATCCATGGATCGTCATACACAAAGTATGCGAGGTACAGATAATCAAACAAACTCTTTCACTTGCCTACTTTAGTATAGGGTCCTTGATACGTCTCAAACGTATCTATAAATTTTGATGCTCCATGCTTGTTCTTACACCATTTGCCTATTGTTTCGTTACACTTAGTGGCATTTTTATGCATTTTCCGGAACTAACCTATTAACGAAGTGCCACAGTGCCAGTTTCCTGTTTTCTGCTGTTTTTGTGTTTCAGAAGTGATACACAGGAAATATTCTCGGAATTGGACTGAAACAAGTTCCTGAAGTCATATTTTACCCGGAAGCTTCCAGAGATCCGAAGGAGAGAAGGAGTAGGGCCACCAGGGCCCCAGACACATGCCCGGCGCGGCCAGCCCCCTGGCCGCGCGGGGCCCGCGTGTGGGCGCCTGGGACCCCCTCTGACATCGCCCTTTCGCCTATAGTACCCCCCGACGAGAAAAACCTAAGGGCCCGATCAGTTTTTCAGAATACATCGCGATCCGCCACCGCCGTCGACCCGAAGATCGGGAGGGTCCAGAAGCTCTTCCCGGCACCCTGCCGGAGAGGGGAATCGCCACCGGAGGTCTTCTTCATCGCCATGCTTGCCTCCGGAGCGATGAGTGAGTAGTCTACCTTGGACTATGGGTCCATAGCAGTAGCTAGATGGTTGTCTTCTCCACCATGTGCTTCATGTTTAGATCTCATGAGCTGCCCTACATGATTGAGATCACCGTTATGTAATTCTATGATGTTGGTTTGTTGGGATCCGATGAATATTGGTGTTTATGATTAAGTTGTTGTACTGAATTATATCTTTTGTTATCTCTATGTTGTTTATGATCTTGCATGCTCTCCGTTGTTAGTAGCTATCTTGGCCGAGTAGTTGCTAGTGACTCCAAGAGGGGGTATTTATGCTCGATAGTGGGTTCATGTCTCTATTTCACCTGGGGGAGTGACAGAAACCTCTAAGGTGGTAGATGTGCTGTTGCTACTAGGGAGAAAACAACATTCATATGCTCAAGGGCATATGCTTTGTTTACATTACACACTTTGCTTAATGCAATTATCTGTTGTTCGCAACTTAATACTTCTAGGGTGTTCGGATGATATCCCCGGGGGTGGATTATTAGTCATAGATGAAGTTGGATGGCGGTCTATGTATTTTGTTGTAATGCCCAAAGTAAATCTCATAGTGATCTTCTTGACATATCACGTTATCTTTATTCTATCAATTGCCCAACTGTAATTTGTTTACCCAGCATGTTATTTTATCTATGGAGAGACACCACTAGTGAACTATGGACCCCGGTCCTATTTTAATCATATTGCAATCACATGTTTACTTTTCCCGCACTGTTTACTTTACTCACATATTACTACTATTTTCCACTCGATACACTCATAACCTTTGTTTCAAGCAAACCGGAGAGATTGACAACCTCATCGCAAGTTGGGAACAAAGTATTTGTTTGTGTGTGTGCAGGTTCCACAACACCTTCAGTCGTCATCGTCTCCCTTCTCCTGTTCGATAAACCTTGGTTTCTTAACTGAGGGAAAACTTGCTGCTGCACTCATCATACCTTCCTCTTGGGGTTCCCAACGGGCTGGTCATTCACCATGCACAAGGACTGTCTGTTGCCACGTTCACTTGGAGCATCAGTCCTCCCTACGAGTCCAGATACGGAATGGAACTCATAGTTTTTCCGGCTATAGAGTGCTGTATCTTGGACTCCCATAGCCTGTGGTATCCTCCCTCATAGCTATGGCTAGTCCCGGCTTCGGAAGCGTCCCAGGGGGGATTCACGCTTCTATAAGTTCAAATGAGGTCTCCCATACTAAAGAAAACAAACTACGGACTAAGCCCCTTCCCATTTAGGGGTAATGTGGTCGTACGGTAAAGGTTGGCTCACATGGTACATCACTTATTATCATTTAGCAAATACATTCCATAGTCTTTAGTCAAGATTACTTTCCTTCACAAAACCATCATGTAGGAGGGATCTCCATTTCAAGTTTTCAAGTTTAAGTCACCAAGTTCAAATGGGGTTCCCTTTAGAGATTGCCTCAATTTTATTAGCGACTAAGCAGCTATATTGAGTGATGATACCACTAAGCTAGGGTTGGATAAACTCAGCTTGATGCTCTTGCTAAGCAAGGTATCACTATACTTCTATCATTCTACTCTAGCAATTCAATCATGCAATTTACTTAAAACAAGTAGAATGCAATAGTAAAACTGGGCAATTGGAGTATGATTCAAAAGATGGCTTGCCTTGGTTGGCAAAGTGTCCGGGGTATTCTTCTTCTTCTTGATAATATTCCCCCTCAATATCCTCCTCGGCAACACTAGCGTCTAGTAACGAATAAACACAAAGCACATCATCACTACGCAATGCTAACAACACACCAGGCACACATACTAGTTTTCTCACAATAGCCTTCCTCTTGGATTTTATTTGAATTGTGTTGCAAGTTGCTTCCAAGTTTGCATTGAGTGTGTAAGTTAAATTTTCTACCATATGCCATGTGTGGGTCACTTTTTAAGTATGGTATGAAACTAGGTATTAGGGCTAGTTTAAGTGAGGATTGACTAATTATGTGAATTGGTATTGGGGGCAAGTTAGGTCTAAGTGTAATAATCGAAATCTATCATTTTATGTTACCCATTAAGATCGGATTAAGGTCTAATTGATATCACTAACAAGGTTTGAGTTGATTAAGGTTGACTAAACAGTAGGGGAGGTAATTAGTGAGTTCACAAACCAATTTTCATAATTTTTGGAGGCTTAACTAATTTTCTAGAATTGTTCTATGATTAATAAAGCTAGGGTCACACTATTCTTATTTATTTAAATCTCTAATTCAATATGAATTCTAACTAGTTCTACAGTGTAGAGCAATTCCTAAGCTTTCCAACGCATTATCATTTGCTAGAAAAGGATTTGTAAATCTCTTTGAATTAAAGTTTGAAGAACAGATCTGAAACATATTTGAAATAAATCAAATGGCGGGAAAATAATTAAAAACGAAACGGACCTAATTCTAAACGAACGGGCCGAATCTCAACAGAACCCAAACGGGCCGGCCCGATAACGTTTCGCGCGGGGCGGGAAATGAACAAAACTAAACCTGACAGGGGGGTCCCACCCGTCAGGTCACTTATCCGCACCGAACCGGTACGCTACCGCCAGATCAGGATCCAACGGCTCACAGGCATCGTGTTCGTCGGCGACGGAGGAGCTCACCTGCGAGCAGTGAAGATGACGATGGCGACGGCGGCGTGCGTAGAGGAAGCAGAACTCGACGGCGACGGGTGGAAACGACTCCGGCGAGGCTCCGCCACCAATTCCCAGCGGCGGCTTGCTCCTGGGAGGTCGAACGCGGCGGCGCCCTTTGCGTCCAGTACCTCGCCGGCGGGGATGGCGATGTCGAACGAGAGCGAGCGGGGTGAAGTGAGCGTGTCTGGGAGGTAGCTGGGGATGGTGTGCGTCCAGTCGTTTGATCGGCGGGGGCTTTTATAGGCCGGAGCGTCGGGGACAGGGGCGCCGAGTAGGTGGCCGGTGCAGGGCATGCTGGCGACGTGCACGGGCGACACCGGCCTCGACGGCCTTGCTTGCGTGCTGGGGGGTTGTTGTCTCGGCCGCGGAGTGCTGTGGGTCGGTGCTGGCGAGGGCACGGTGGTCGAGAGCTTGCAGAGAGGAAGAAGGAGAAGAGAGGGGGGTCCGGGTGCTGTCCTCCATTTCCTCCCATGTCGCACGGCTTGGGTCGGGGCAGGGGAAGCTGGGGTCGACCGCGGAGGTGTCCAGGAGAATGGCTACAGGCTGGAGACGGACGGCGACAGTGATCCTCACAGTGATCAAGATTTGCTCGATTTTCCTCTGCCAGGTGTTCGACGAAATGCTCGCAACAAGTTTAAATTTGAAATTTTGAAAATTTCCACTTTGGGTGATCAACATACTAGCCAAGGTTTCCAGTCATATTTTTGTTACCAAGAAAGAATAAGTTTTGCAGAAATCTTATTTCAAATTTTGGTATTGTCACTGATTCAGATTCAAAGTTTGGCTGATGTTTGAGTCCAGTTATGATTTGAATTTTGGGTAGCAACTTCTTGTTTGAGTTAGTCTGCAACTTGGTCAAGCTCAACTAACTGGCCAAACACCAAGTTGAGTTACAGATTTCTTATTCTAAAGGCTCAAAGTAGGGTAGTCAATAAGATTTTATAGATCATCTTATTCTTCTCTTTTTCTTTATGCTTTTTATTTCTGGTTTCTTTGGCTTGTGTAATCCTTCTCTAATGTCTCTGTTGGTTAAGTTAGAAATAACTAAATATTGCACAACAAATAATCATACACATGAAATCATAGAATACATATAATGAAAAATACATGCATACATGCAATAATAGATAAAAAGTTTTATCTTGGTCCAAAATTTGGCATTTTAATTAATAGGAAGTGGATTACAATTTTCTGAGTTGTTACACAATAAAAGCATTAAAACATTGGTTGGTCCGAATCATCTACTCCAAGGGGATCCAAGTAATGGTGCTCGCGGAAAAATCCAGCATCCTCTCGAAGCAATCTAGATATGATCCTCCTCGCCGGTTGAAGCGTGGCATCCATATGGACTCGCAGCTTCACGCCCCCTGGGGGAAAACTTAGCGACATGGAACTATAATTCAGCCTTGGATGCCACTTGCGTATCCATCCAAGAGCAAAATTGGCACCAGCCACCAAGTTGAGCTGTATCAACTGATGAATTCGTTGACTATATCGGAAAGCATCGAGTAGCTGCTTAAAATTCCCTGGCAAAGGGTTGTGTGGAAGCATTACGGAATACATGGTCGTCAATGATCTTTGACAACCATCAACAGCTTCCCCAATGTGTTGAGCACGATCCTGTAGGAGAACAACAGCACTGCGGCGCCGCGGGTCAGCTGATGGCTTGTAAGTATAGCCCATTTGGAACCCCAAGAGGAAGGTATGATGAGCACAGTAGCAAGTCTTCCCTCAGTTGTGAAACCAAGGTTTAATCAAACCAGTAGGAGAAAGCCAAACTTCAGAAGGTGATGCTTGCTAGCTTCGTGACACTCCAGACAAGGGCGCCAGATAACCTGCTTGTCGGCGTGTCTTCCCCCAGCAGCAACGTGAAACCTGCACAACACAAACAAGTACTTTGCTCCCAACTTATGATGAGGTTGTCAATCTCACTGGTTTGCTATAAACAAAGGAATGAGTGTATTGAGTGGTAAAAGGATAATAGTATGCAAGTAAAGTAAACAGAGCGAGTACTAGTAAAATGGTAAAGCTATGAAAAGGAAATTGGACCGGGGTCCACAGTTCACTAGTGGTGTCTCTCCATAAGATAAATAAAGGCATGCTGGGTAAACAAATTACAGTTGGGCAATTGATAGAGTAAAGATAACATACACACATCACGAGGATCACTATGAGGCTTACTCTGGGCATTACGACAAAATACATAGACCGCCATCCAACTGCATCTATGACTAATAATCCACTCGTGGGGAATCGTCCGAGGACCCCTTGAGTATTAAGTTGCGAACAATAGATAATTGCATTAAGCAAAGTGCGTAATGTAAACAAAGCAAATGTCCTTGGACACAAGAATGTTGTTTTCTCCCTAGTGGCAACAGCACATCTACAACCTTAGAGGTTTCTGTCACTCCCCTATATTAAATAGAGGCATGAACCCAACTATCAAGCATAAATACTCCCTCTTGGAGTTACTAGCATCTACTCGGCCAAGATAGCTACTAGCAATGGAAAGCATGCAAGATCATAAACAACATAGAGATAACATAAGATATAATTCAGCACATCAACTTGACATAGTACCAATACTCATTGGATCCCAACAAGCACAACATGTATGATTACATAAAGATGATCTTGATCATGTAGCGCAGCTCACAAGATCTAAACATGAAGCACATGGTGGAGAAGACAACCATCTAGCTACTGCTATGGACCCATAGTCCAAGGTAGATGGTGGTGCGGTGTTGATGATGTAAATAACCTGCCAGTTGGGAACCCCAAGGGAAGGTGTGATGAGCACAGCAGCAAGTTTTCCCTCAGTTATGAAACCAAGGTATATCAATCCAGTAGGAAAAAGCCAAACTCCAGAAGGTGATGCTTGCTAGCTTAGTGACACTCCAACAAGGGCGCCGTTTACGACACTTGTTAGCGCGTCTTCAACTAGTAGCAACACAGAACCTGCACACAACACAACCAAGAACTTTGCTCCCGACTTACGATGAGGTTGTCAATCTCAGCGGTTTGCTGTAAACAAAGGAATGAGTGTATCGAGTGGAAAGCAATAGTAGTATGCGAGAAAGTAAACAGTGCGAGTAAAGTAAACAGGTAATAGCAATGTAAAGGAAATTGGACCGGGGTCCATAGTTCACTAGTGGTGTCTCTCCATAAGATAAATAACAACATGCTGGGTAAACAAATTACAGTTGGGCAATTAATAGAATAAAGATAACGTGCATATGTCAAGAGAATCACTATGAGATTTACTCTGGGCATTACAACAAGATACATAGACCGCCATCCAACTGCATCTATGACTAATAATCCACACACGGGGAATCATCCGAGGACCCCGTGAATATTAAGTTGCGAACAACAGATAACTGCATTAAGCAAAGTGTGTAATGTAAACAAAGCATATGTCCTTGAACATAAGAATGTTGTTTTCTCCCTAGTGGCAACAGCACATCTACAACCTTAGAGGTTTCTATCACTCCCCCAGATTAAATAGAGGCATGAACCCAACTATCGAGCATAAATAACCCCTCTTGGAGTCACTGGTATCTACTTGGCCAAGATAGCTACTAACAACGGAGAGCATGCAAGATCATAAACAACATAGAGATAACATAAGATAATATTCAGCACATCAACTCAACATAACGCCAATATTCATCGGATCCCAACAAACACAACATGTAGAATCACATAATGGTGATCTCGATCATGTAAGGCAGCTCACAAGATCTAAACATGAAGCACATGGTGGAGAAGACAACCATCTAGCTACTACTATGGACCCATAGTCCAAGGTAGACTACTCACTCATCACACCGGAGGCAAGCATGGCGATGAAGAAGACCTCCGGTGGCGATTCCCCTCTCCGGCAGGGTGCCGGGAAGAGCTTCTAGACCCTCCCTATCTCGGGTCAACGACGGCGGCGGATCACGATGTGTTTCTAGAAAATTGATTGGGGCTTTAGGTTTTTCCCGTCGGGGGGTCTTTATAGGTGAAGGGGTAGCGTCAAAAGTGGGCCAGGGGGTCTCACCACAGGGCGGCGCGGCCAGGGCTTGGGCCACGCCCCCTGGTGGTGAGGCTAGCCTCTGGCTCGGCTCCGTCTCCTCTTTGGTCTTCTGGAAGCTTCATTTAATATCTAGATGTTCGGCTTTTGTTTCGTCCAATTCCGAGAATATTTCCTGTGTAACTTTTCTGAAACACAAAAATAGCAGAAAACAGGGAACTGGCACTGTGGCATCTTGTTAATAGGTTAGTTCCGGAAAATGCATAAAAATGCCACGAAGTGTAACGAAACACTAAGCAAATGGTGTAAAAACAAGCATGGAGCATCAAAAATTATAGATACATTTGAGACATATCAAGCATCCCCAAGCTTAACTCCTGCTCGTCCTCGAGTAGGTAAGTGGTAACAAAGAATAATTTTTGAGGTGACATGCACCTACACAATCTTGATCATCTATGTAAGCATTGAGTGCTGGGATCAAAAGAACTTAAAACATGGGCATGAAAGATATAATCTTGATAGAAGAAACTTAGCAACCATGTTATAACATGAAAAAGAACACAAACAAAAGATCATGAAAATGAAACAATGAAAGTCAAATGTGTGTTCAAATCATAAGGAAAAACATAGCAAATGGTTTTCAGCTTGTCCTTCATGAGAGAGCAAAACATAAATGCATAGGACACCTTCAAGTTTAAGAGGGCGACTAGATTCAAATAATTTAAGAACAAGTGAAACCAAAATCATGAATCAATCAATGAAAACTTTGGGACAATGCACATTATACTAAGAATGACAACTATGCTCTCTTAGACGGTGCATAAAGACAGAAGGTGGTGACTCAACATAAAAGTAAAAGAAAGGCCCTTCGCAGAGGAAAGCAGTGATTGCAAGTTTTTATAAACCTTCAAAAATTATGGTACTTACTAGCTTTGAGCTCTCATTGCCCCCATCATAGGCATCTTGAATGGTTAAAGTTAATGCGAGTACAATTATGAAGCATATGCTTGACAAATCATAAGTTGAAAACCTCGTGTCCCATGAAGTACGAATACCCAAACCTCATGCTACTTGACTTAGAGTCCCAAGCAAGCTCTTGTCATTGTAAATATATGTGTATCATCGAGAACCACCAACGGGGTACCTCCTTCCCGATGACATGGAACAAGCCCACATCAAAATGACAAGACAAATAGACAATGAACACCTCGACATCTCTTTTATTTACCATTGGTATAGCTTTTTATTTTGAGATGCGTCGTCGAATGTCCACTATGGGCATGCTGTAAATTTCCACCATGAATTATGCATGGCTTAGATTAGCGGCCCAGGCGTTTCCCTAACACATATAAGAACTCCATGATCCCGCAAGATTCCCAACTTGTTTCACATCGCGACTATCCATAAACAAAAGATCACGATATCAACTCAAATAAGAAGTGCAATGTTGAAAGCTTACCCCATGACGGCATGGTTTGGCGAATTTCCAACTTACAACTTGCAAGCATAACAACTCAACATAAGATAGCCACAATGTCAAATTTTTAATAACGAGAAAAGTAAAGTGTGCCATCGGGTTTGTGAGAGCTTTACTAACCAATTTTCGCATAACACCAAAAAGATTTTAATTTGAAGGATGGATAAAAGCAAGTCAAATGTACTTTGGAATAGCAAATTGCTAATAGGTATGTTTGGTGGACTGCTGATCCCTTGTTGATGTGGAACAGACTGTCCTTGTGCGTGGTGAATAACCAGCCCGTTGGGAACCCCAAGAGGAAGGTATGATGAGTGTAGCAGCAAGTTTTCCCTCAGTTAAGAAACCAAGGTTATCGAACAAGAGAGGAGAGACAATGACGACTGAAGGTGTTGTGGAACCTGCACACACACAAACAAATACTTTGTTCCCAACTTGCGATGAGGTTGTCAATTTCACCGGTTTGCTTGAAACAAAGGTTATGAGTGTATCGAGTGGAAAACAATATAGTATGCAAGTAAAGTAAATAGTACGAGTAAAGTAAACAGGTGATAGCAATATGATGGAAATAGGACCGGGGTCCACAGTTCACTAGTGGTGTCTCTCCATAGATAAAATAACACATGCTGGGTAAACAAATTACAGTTGGGCAATTGATAGAATAAAGATAACGTGATA
Source organism: Dactylis glomerata (assembly GCA_007115705.1). NCBI lineage: Eukaryota > Viridiplantae > Streptophyta > Magnoliopsida > Poales > Poaceae > Dactylis > Dactylis glomerata. The sequence continues at coordinate 400,618 of QXEO01000327.1, read as the reverse complement.
TGTCAAGAAGATCACTATGAGATTTACTCTGGGCATTACAACAAAATACATAGACTGCCATCCAACTGCATCTATGACTAATAATCCACTCCCTGGGATATCAATCCGAACACCCTAGAAGTATTAAGTTGCGAACAACAGATAATTGCATTAAGCAAAGTGTGTAATGTAAACAAAGCATATGCCCTTGAGCATATGAATGTTGTTTTCTCCCTAGTAGCAACAGCACATCTACCACCTTAGAGGTTTCTGTCACTCCCCCAGGTGAAATAGAGGCATGAACCCACTATCGAGCATAAATACCCCCTCTTGGAGTCACTAGCAACTACTCGGCCAAGATAGCTACTAACAACGGAGAGCATGCAAGATCATAAACAACATAGAGATAACAAAATATATAATTCAGTACAGCAACTTAATCATAAACACCAATATTCATCGGATCCCAACAAACCAAACATGTAGAATTACATAACGGTGATCTCAATCATGTATGGCAGCTCATGAGATCTAAACATGAAGCACATAGTGGAGAAGACAACCATCTAGCTACTGCTATGGACCCATAGTCCAAGGTAGACTACTCACTCATCGCTCCGGAGGCAAGCATGGCGATGAAGAAGACCTCCGGTGGCGATTCCCCTCTCCGACAGGGTGCCGGGAAGAGCTTCTGGACCCTCCCGATCTTTGGGTCGACGGCGGTGGCGGATCGCGACGTGTTCTGGAAAACTGATCGGGTACTTAGGTTTTTCTCATCGGGGGGTCTTTATAGGCGAAGGGGCGATGTCAGAGGAGGGGCCAGGCGGCCACACACGGGGGTGGCACGGGCCAGGGGCTGTCCGTGCCACCTGTGCGTGTGGGCCCCTGGTCCCTCGCCTCCTACTCTCCTTCGGATCTCTGGAAGCTTTCGGGTAAAATAAGACTTCAGGAACTTGTTTCGTCCAATTCCGAGAATATTTCCTGTGTATCACTCTGGAACACAAAAACAGCAGAAAACAGGGAACTGGCACTGTGGCACTTCGTTAATAGGTTAGTTCCGGAAAATGCATAAAAATGCCACTAAGTGTAACGAAACAATAGGCAAATGGTGTAAAAACAAGCATGGAGCATCAAAAATTATAGATACGTTTGAGACGTATCAAGCATCCCCAAGCTTAACTCCTACTCATCCTCGAGTAGGTAAGTGATAACAAAAGAATAATTTTTGAGGTGACATGCACCTACACAATCTTGATCATATATGTAAGCATTGGTGAGCTGGGATCAATAGAACTTAAAACATAGGCATGAAGATATAATCATGACCATAAGAACTTAGCAACCATGTTGTAAACATGCAAATGAACACAAACAAAAGATCATGAAAATGAAACAATGAAAGTCAAACGTGTGTTCAAATCATAAGGAAAAACATACAAAAGGTTTTCAGCTTGTCCTTCAAAGAGAGCAAAACATAAATGCATAGGACACCTTCAAGTTTAAGAGGGCGACTAGATACAAATAATTTAAGAACAAGTGAAACCAACAATATGAATCAATCAATGAACTTTGGGACAATGCATATCACACTAAGAATGACAACTACGCTCTCTTAATGGTGCATAAAGAAAGAAGGTGGTGACTCAACATAAAAGTAAAAGAAAGGCCCTTCGCAGAGGGAAGCAGTGATTAAACATGTGCTAGAGCTTTTCATTTGTAAAACAGAGAGACAAAACTTGATTTTGAGAGGTGGTTGTCTTTGTCAACGACTGTCAATGGGGTTCTTACTATCTTCCATACAAAAATGAAGCAAGTTTTTGAGAGAGAGATTGGCACTTTTGTGCTCTTTTATAAAGCTTGGCACTCCTCCCCACCTTTTTCCTTTCACATACCATGGCTAACCGATTCCATCGGGTGCCTACCAACATTCACATTCTTTGGAGGAGTGCCATTTTTCTTTCTTTTTCTTTTTCTTTTTATTTTTGGAATAAGCAATATGGAAGATAGCAAATCCGACCACTACATCCCCATGAGCTGAAAACAGTGTCACAAAACGAGAAGTGTTTTGAAGGTTTTTGAAAGGTAGCACATGAAAATTTTACTTTGGAATGGCTTACAAATACCATGCATAGGAATTTATAGTGGACACAATGACAAACTTGGTTTTTAGGAGTTGGATGCACGAGTAGAGCTCATACTCAGTACAAGGCGAGGGCTAGCAAAAGACTGGGAGCGACCAACTAAGAGAGCAATAATGGCCATAATCATGCAAAGCGACAAAGCGACATTAAAAGAAGCATAAGATGGCATCAAAAGTCAAAAACTAAATGATCATGAAGGCTATTGGCGACTTTGTGAGAGTCTAACATGTGTGAGCATGCGCCAAGTCAACCCAAATAAAGCATCAAGGAGAAAACCAAAATAATGCTTCCATACAATAAAAACAACGCATGATTTTTTCAAAGGCTCATTAAGCAATCTCAGTTATTTGAGACAAGTCATGCTACAGCAAAACCACTAAGCATACTATCAAAAAGACATCAAGCATGACATGAAAAAGCCTAAGCCGCAGTCTACACAAGCTCCTTCTTGTACCACTATTTTGCACAAAGCTTTTTCTCTTTTCCAACACCATTTGAAATTTTTAAAGACACCTCTTTTGATGAAAACCAATAAAGATCAGAGGCAAAAATACACCTTGATGAAAAGATATGACAAGATCTGAACGCAAATCAAGGCGAAAACAAAAACCAAAAGCAGTAGCAGAAAAAGAAGAACGCTCGATGAACGATAAGAGTGAAAAACTGAGTGTTCTTTGCAAATGAAAACGAGTACATCTCCTCCAAAGAAAATTTGTTGGGGTCCAACCATTTATTGCAGCAAACAAACAAACTAAACCAACTAAGAAAACTAAAACAACTGACGCTCCAAGAAAAACACATAGTGCATGAAGCAATAAAAATATAGTGTTTTGAAAGGTGACCTGATTTTTGCCGATGAAGAAGGGGTGCCTCGGGGGCATCCCCAAGCTTTGACGCTTGTACTTCTTGGATATTTCTTGGGGTGATGCATGGGCATCCCCAAGCTTGAGCTTTTGTGCATTCTTCAACTCATCTCATCATTCTCCAATCCCTACACTTGAAAACTTCCTTCATACAAAACTAAACACAAATCTATTAGCAACATTAGTGCAAGCATAACATATAATCAATCCTATATTTGCTTCAGGTTTCAACTCAAAACCACCACATATATAGCATATACTACTGTAGCAATCTCCCCAAAAGTTCCATGATCAAACGAACTCAAAAGAAAGCGATAAAGTGGCAAACACAAATATTGGCAGAAATCTGTCAAAACTGAATAGCTGACAAAGGTCGAATTTTTGAGGGATTTTCTGTTGCTCAAATCAAAAAGTGTTCAACTAATAAAAGTTTGTATATAACCTGGTGCATATGCACAAGAAATCGCAGGTCCAAAAGATAAACAGAGAGTTTTCACGAATTTTTACGGTGCAGCACCGAAAACAGTTTCAGGACAGCAACATTCCCAAATCTTTACCTCACTCAAATTAGAGGCTTCTCTTGGCACAAAAACGAAATAAACAAGATAAGGAGCGGTCATTACAGTAGTAATGACTTCCAAGACTTCAATAAAAGAAAAAGTACTGAAAATAAAACATTGGGTTATCTCCCAAGAGTGCTTTTCTTTAACGCCTTTGAGCTAGGCGCAGAAAATTGCGAATCAAGTAATATCAGATGATGAAGCATCAAGCTCATAATTTTCTCTAAGAATAGAGTCAAAAAGCAATTTATTTCTTTTCCTAGGGAAGTGTTCCATACCTTTCTTAAGTGGGAATTGATATTTGATAGTGCCTTCCCTCATATCAATGATAGCACCTACAGTTCGAAGAAAGGGTCTTCCCAAAATAATAGGACATGAAGCATGGCATTCAACGTCCATAACAAGAAAATCAACGGGAACAAGGTTATTGTTAACCACAATAAGAACATCATTAATCCTTCCCAAAGGTTTCTTCTTAGTAACATCAGCAATAGGAACATCAAAATAATATTTTTCAAGCGGTGGTAAATCAAGCATGTCATAAATCTTTCTAGGCATGATAGAAATACTAGCACCTAGATCACATAAAGCATGGCAATCATAACCATTAACATGCATATCAATGATGGGTTCCCAACCATCATCTAACTTCTTGGGAACAGAAGCTTTTTGCTTCAACTTTTCATCCCTAATCTTTATTAGAGCATTGGTAATATGCTTAGTAAAAGCAATATTTAAAGAACTAGCATTGGGAGTCAAAGCAAGCTTTTGCAAGAACAAAATTACTTCAGATATATTGCAGCCATCAACATCAAAATCATTAAAAGAAATAGAGCTATCATCTCCCACACTCCGAAAAATTTCAGCACTCTTTTGAGAAAAAGTTTTGGCAGTTTTAGGCTTTTTAACACAAGGAGCGGGAGTTTTCTCTACACCAATCAAAGTAAGAGGATTGCTAGCAGTAGGAGCAACATCATTAGAGGTAGTAATAGTACATACCTTCATCTCTCTAGCCATCTCATCTTCTCTTTCCCACCTGGCATGCAATTCCGCTAATAATCTAATATTTTCATCAATTCCAACTTGGATAGCATTAGCGGTAGCAAAAACATTGTTCTCTTTCACATCATTAGGCAACACTTTTAATTTCAGAAGTTCAACATCATGAGCAAGGCTATCAACTTTAGAAGCAAGAATATCAATTTTGCCTAACTTTTCCTCAACAGACTTGTTAAAAGCAGTTTGCTTACCGATGAAGTCCTTGAGCATTACCTCAAGCTCGGAGGGCGCGGCCCTAGTGTTGTTGTAGGAATTACCATAAGAGTTACCATAACCATTACCATTGGTAGAAGGATACGGCCTATAATTGTTACTAGCAAAATTGTTCCTATAAGCATTGTTGTTAAAATTGTTGTTTCTAATGAAATTCACATCAACATGCTCTTCTTGAGCAACCAGAGAGGCCAAAGGAACATTATTAGGATCAACATGGGTCCTATCATTAGCAAGCATAGCCATAATGGTATCAATCTTATCATTCAAGGAAGAGGTTTTCTCAACAGAATTTACCTTCTTACCTTGTGGAGCTCTCTCGGTGTGCCATTCAGAATAATTTACCGTCATGTTGTCAAGTAGCTTTGACACGGCGCCCAAGGTAAGGGACATAAAAGTGCCTCCAGCAGCTGAATCAAGTAGGTTCCTTGAAGAAAAATTCAGTCCTGCATAAAAAGTTTGGATAATCATCCAAGTAGTCAGTCCATAAGTGGGGCAATTCTTTATCATAGATTTCATTCTTTCCTAAGCTTGAGCAACATGTTCATTATCAAACTGAGTAAACTTCATAATATTGTTACGCAACGATATAATCTTAGCAGGAGGATAGTATCTACCAATAAAAGCATCCTTACACTTAGCCCATGAATCAATACTATTCTTAGTCAAAGACAGCAACCAATCTTTAGCCTTTCCTCTCAAAGAAAAAGGAAACAACTTGAGCTTAATAATATCACTATCAACATCCTTATATTTCTGCATCTCACATAGCTCAACAAAATTGTTGAGATGAGCTGCAGCATCTTCAGTACTAGCACCAGAAAATTGCTCTTTCATAACAAGGTTCAATAAAGCAGGCTTAATCTCATAAAAGTTTGCAGCAGTAGCAGGTGGTGCAATAGGAGTGCAGATAAAATCACTATTGTTCGTGCTAGTGAAGTCACACAACTTGGTGTTTTCAGGATTGGCCATTTCAGCAAAACGAAAGTAAACAAGTAAAAACAACTACCAAGGATTCTATTTTTTTGGGTTTTTGATAAAAAGCAATGCAGGTAAAATAAATAAAGTAAAGCAAAACAATAACAAAGTAAAGAATGTGTGTGCGAAGAACTCCCCTCGCAGAAGTCTTCTCTCCTCCCCGGCAACGGCGCCAGAAAAAGCTTGTTGATCCCTTGTTGATGTGGAACAGACTGTCCTTGTGCGTGGTGAATAACCAGCCCGTTGGGAACCCCAAGAGGAAGGTATGATGAGTGTAGCAGCAAGTTTTCCCTCAGTTTAAGAAACCAAGGTTATCGAACAGGAGAGGAGAGACAATGACGACTGAAGGTGTTGTGGAACCTGCACACACACAAACAAATACTTTGTTCCCAACTTGCGATGAGGTTGTCAATCTCACCGGTTTGCTTGAAACAAAGGTTATGAGTGTATCGAGTGGAAAACAATATAGTATGCGAGTAAAGTAAATAGTACGAGTAAAGTAAACAGGTGATAGCAATATGATGGAAATAGGACCGGGGTCCACAGTTCACTAGTGGTGTCTCTCCATAGATAAAATAACACATGCTGGGTAAACAAATTACAGTTGGGCAATTGATAGAATAAAGATAACGTGATATGTCAAGAAGATCACTATGAGATTTACTCTGGGCATTACAACAAAATACATAGACCGCCATCCAACTGCATCTATGACTAATAATCCACTCCCTGGGATATCAATCCGAACACCCTAGAAGTATTAAGTTGCGAACAACAGATAATTGCATTAAGCAAAGTGTGTAATGTAAACCCTAGAATGTTGTTTTCTCCCTAGTAGCAACAGCACATCTACCACCTTAGAGGTTTCTGTCACTCCCCCAGGTGAAATAGAGGCATGAACCCACTATCTAGCATAAATACCCCCTCTTGGAGTCACTAGCAACTACTCGGCCAAGATAGCTACTAACAACGGAGAGCATGCAAGATCATAAACAACATAGAGATAACAAAATATATAATTCAGTACAGCAACTTAATCATAAACACCAATATTCATCGGATCCCAACAAACCAAACATGTAGAATTACATAACGGTGATCTCAATCATGTATGGCAGCTCATGAGATCTAAACATGAAGCACATAGTGGAGAAGGCAACCATCTAGCTACTGCTATGGACCCATAGTCCAAGGTAGACTACTCACTCATCGCTCCAGAGGCAAGCATGGCGATGAAGAAGACCTCCAGTGGCGATTCCCCTCTCTGGCAGGGTGCCGGGAAGAGCTTCTGGACCCTCCCGATCTTCGGGTCGACGGCGGCGGCGGATCGCGATGTGTTCTGGAAAACTGATCGGGTACTTAGGTTTTTCTCGTCGGGGGGTCTTTATAGGCGAAGGGGCGATGTCAGAGGAGGGGCCAGGCGGCCACACACGGGGGTGGCGCGGGCCAGGGGCTGGCCGCGCCACCTGTGCGTGTGGGTCCCTGGTCCCTCGCCTCCTACTCTCCTTTGGATCTCTGAAAGCTTCCGGGTAAAATAAGACTTCAGGAACTTGTTTCGTCCAATTCCGAGAATATTTCCTGTGTATCACTCTGGAACACAAAAATAGCAGAAAACAGGGAACTGGCACTGTGGCACTTCGTTAATAGGTTAGTTCCGGAAAATGCATAAAAATGCCACTAAGTGTAACGAAACAATAGGCAAATGGTGTAAAAACAAGCATGGAGCATCAAAAATTATAGATACGTTTGAGACGTATCATGGACACATTGGAACAACTTGGCTTTTGGGAGTTGGATGCACGAGTAGAGCTCATACTCAGTACAAAATGAGGGCTAGCAAAAGACTGGGAGCGACCAACTAAAAGAGCAATAACGGCCATAATTATGCAAAGTGACAAAGCAACATTAAAAGAAGCATAAGATGGCATCAAAAGTCAAAAACTAAATGATCATAGAGGCTTATGGTGACTTTGTGTGAGTCTAACCTGTGTGAGCATGCGCCAAGTCAACCCAAATAAAGCATCAAGGAGAAAACCAAAATAATGCTTCCAAATAATAAAAACAATGCATGATTTTTTCAAAGGCTCATTAAGCAATCTCAGTCATTTGAGACAAGTCATGCTACAGCAAAAATCACTAAGCATACTATAAAAACGATATCAAGCATGGCATGCAAAAGTCTAGGCCGCAGTCTACACAAGCTCCTTTTTGTACCACTTTTTGCATGAAACTTTTTCTCTTTTCCAACACCATTCGAACCTTTTTGAAACAACTCTTTTGATGAAAACCAACATGGACCAGAGGTCAAAATACACCTTGATGGAAAGATATAACAAGATCTGAACAAAAATCAAGACAAAAAACAAAAGCTAAACGCAGTAGCAGAAAAAAAGAACACTCGTTGAATGATAAGAGTGAAAAACGGAGTGTTCTTGGCAAATGAAAAGCAAGGAAACTTCTCCAAAAGGAATTTGTTGGGGTCCAACCATTTATTGCAGCAAACAAAACTAAACAAAACTGAAAACTAAAACAACTGACGCTCCTAGAAAAATGCATAGTGCATGAAGCAATAAAAATATAGTGTGTTGAAAGGTGACCTGATTTTTGCCGATGAAGAAGGGGTGCCTCGGGGGCATCCCCAAGCTTTGATGCTTGTACCTCTTGGATATTTCTTGGAGTGCGTGGGCATCCCCAAGCTTGAGCTTTTGTCCATTTTTCAACTCATCTCATCATTCTCCAATCCCTACACTTGAAAACTTCCTTCATACAAAACTAAACAAAATTCTATTAGCAACATTAGTGTAAGCATAATAATGAATCAACCCCTTTTTTCTTCAGGTTTTAACTCAAAACCACCACATATAAAGCATATACTACTGTAGCAACTTCCCCAAAAGTTCCGTGATAAAAAAACTCAAAAATAAAACGATCGAGAGGCAAACACAAATAGTGGAAGAAATCTATTAAAACAGAACAGCTGACAAAGGTCGATTTTTTCGAGGGTTTTCTGTTGCTCAAATCAAAAAGTGTATAACTAATGGAAGTTTGGATATAACCTGGGGCATATGGACAAGAAATCGCAGGTCAAAAAGATATTCTTCGAATTTTCATGAATTTTTATGGTGCAGCACCGAAATCTGTTTCAGGACAGCAACATCCCCAAATCTTACCTCACTCAAATTAGAGGCTTCTCTTGGCACAACAACCAACTAAAAATGATAAGGAGAGGTTATTATAGTAGTAATAACTTCCAAGACTCAAATAAAAGAAAAGAACTGAAAGTAAACATTGGGTTATCTCCTAAGAGTGCTTTTCTTTAACGCCTTTGAGCTAGGCGTAGAAACTGCGAATCAAGTAATATCAAGTGATGAAGCATTAGGGTCAACGGGTGCCTTATGCCTTCCTTTCTTACCTTTGTTCTTAACTTTAGGGAACACATGATTATTGCAAGATGGAGAGATGAATCTTATGGTGCCTTTTCCCACATCAATGATGGCGCCTAGGAGCTTTAGTAGAGACCTTCCAAGTGTGATTTGTCCTTTTCCTACACATTCAATAACAAGATAATCAGTAGATACCATTTTTCCTAGGAATTTTGTATAAACTCCTTCAGCTATTCCAACGGGAATTATTAGTAAGAGAAATTTCTTCTCCCCCCTCAGAAAGTTTCCAAAGGCTCAAAGATTCATAAACATCCTTTGGCATAAGACAAAATTCAGACATAATATCACAACAAGCATGAAAAGTTTCACCACTAATGGTGATTTTTACCGTAGGGTACCAACTCGAAGGTTCAGAATTTATTGGCACATAATCAAAATGCTGGCGCAAAGTACTATAGCAAGTATTCAAACAAGAAGTGTGAGTCTCAAGAGTATTAAGTCTATTAAAAATGCTCACAAGAGAGGAATCAAAATCAGTTGGCATGCTGTAAATTGTAATCAATTTTTTTATAATATTGAAAGCTTGATCTCCATCACAATGAAGGAAATGTCCTTCTGTAGTAGCATCCAAAGCTTATCTATAACGAAGACCAAGTCCAAAGTAAAAGCTACTAAGAAGCAAACTCAAAGTCATTTTTGGTTCAGTTTTTCCATGCCAATCATAAATTCTAGACCAAGCTTCTTTGAAACTTTCCTCACTCTTTTTTTTTGAAAGTGAAGATCATTTCCTCGGGCAACATAGTAGTAGCAACTAAACCAGACATAATAAAAAACTATAAAGGAAACTAATTTTTTGTGTGTTTTTGATAAAAATGATGCAAGTAAAAATAAAGTAAAGCAGAACTTAAAACAAAGTAAAGGACTATGTGTGCGAAACTCCCCTTGCAGAAGTCTTCTTTTTTCCCCGGCAACGGCGCCAGAAAACTTGTTGATGTTTTGCTGGCGCTTAGTTGACGTGGGAGCTTCTTCTTCTTCGTTCCCTGGCAACGGCGCCAGAAAACTTTTTGGTGGCGCGGTGTTGATGATGTTAATAACCGGACAGTTGGGAATCCCAAGAGAAGGTGTGATGAGCACAACATCAAGTTTTCCCTCAGTTATGAAACCAAGGTATATCAATCCAGTAGGAAAAAGCCAAACTCCAGAAGGTGATGCTTGCTAGCTTAGTGACACTCCAACAAGGGCGTCGTTTATGACACTTGTTAGCGCGTCTTCAACTAGTAGCAACGCGGAACCTGCACACAACACAGCCAAGAACTTTGCTCCCAACTTACGATGAGGTTGTCAATCTCACCGGTTTGCTGTAAACAAAGGAATGAGCGTATCGAGTGGAAAGCAATAGTAGTATGTGAGAAAGTAAACAGTGCGAGTAAAGTAAACAGGTAATAGAAATGTAAAGGAAATTGGACCGGGGTCCACAGTTCACTAGTGGTGTCTCTCCATAAGATAAATAACAACATGCTAGGTAAACAAATTATAGTTGGGCAATTGATAGTATAAAGATAACATGCATATGTCAAGAGGATCACTATGAGATTTACTCTGGGCATTACAACAAGATACATAGACCGCCATCCAACTGCATCTATGACTAATAATCCACCCACGGGGAATCATCCGAGGACCCCGTGAATATTAAGTTGCGAACAACAGATAACTGCATTAAGCAAAGTGTGTAATGTAAACAAAGCATATGTCCTTGGACATAAGAATGTTGTTTCCTCCCTAGTGGCAACATCACATCTACAACCTTAGAGGTTTCTGTCACTCCCGCAGATTAAATAGAGGCATGAACCCAACTATCGAGCATAAATACCCCCTCTTGGAGTCACTAGTATCTACTTGGCTAAGATAGCTACTAACAACGGAGAGCATGCAAGATCATAAGCAACACAGAGATAACATAAGATAATATTCAGCACATCAACTCAACATAACACCAATATTCATCGGATCCCAACAAACACAACATGTAGAATAACATAACAGTGATCTCGATCATGTAAGGCAGCTCACGAGATCTAAACATGATGCACATGATGGAGAAGACAACCATCTAGCTACTGCTATGGACCCATAGTCCAAGGTAGACTACTCACTCATCGTGCTGGAGGCAAGCATGGCGATGAAGAGACCTTCAGTGGCGATTCCCCTCTCCAACAGGGTGCCGGGAAGAGCTTCTGGACCCTCCCGATCTTGGGTCGACGATGGCGGCGGATCGCGATATGTTTCTGGAAAATTGATCGGGGCTTTAGGTTTTTCCCGTCGGGGGGTCTTTATAGGCGAAGGGGCAGCGTCAGAAGTGGTCCAGGGGGTCTCACCACAGGGCGGCGTGGCCAGGGCCTAGGCTGCGCCCCTGGTGGTGAGGCCAGCCTCTGGCTCGGCTCCGTCTCCTCTTCGATCTTCTGGAAGCTTCGTTTAATATCTGGATGTTCGGCTTTTGTTTCGTCCAATTTCGAGAATATTTCCTGTGTAACTTTTTTGAAACACAAAAATAGCAGAAAACAGGGAACTGGCACTATGGTATCTTGTTAATAGGTTAGTTCCGGAAAATGCATAAAAACGCCATGAAGTGTAACGAAACACTAAGCAAATGGTGTAAAAACAAGCATGGAGCATCAAAAATTATAGATACGTTTGAGACGTATCAGTATACTACTCACACATCACTTCGAAGGCGACCATGGTGGTGTAGAAGGCCTACGGCAGGGTGCCAGGAAGATCTTCTGGATCCTCCCGATCTCGATTCGACGACGGTGGCGGCTTGCAGTATGTTTTTGGGAAAAGCGATCTGTCCCTTAGGTTTTTCCCATCGAGGGGACTTTATAGGCGAAGGGGCATCATCAGGAGGTGGACCAGGCGGGGTCACCATGGGTGGGCACGGCCAGGGGCTGGGTCGCGCCCCCTATGGTGTGGCCAGCCTCTGGGCCCCCTCTATCTCATCTTCGGTCTTCGCGAAGCTTCGGTAAAAATAGGAGGTTCGGCTTTTGTTTTGTCCAATTCCGAGAATATTTCCTGTGTAACTTTGCTGAAACACAAAAATAGCAGAAAACAGGGATCTGGCACTGTGGCATCTTGTTAATAGGTTAGTTCTAGAAAATGCATAAAAACGCCACGAAGTGTAACAAAACACTAAGCAAATGGTGTAAGAACAAGCATGGAGCATCAAAAATTATAGATACGTTTGAGACGTATCAAGCATCCTTAAGCTTAACTCCTGCTTGTCCTCGAGTAGGTAAGTGATAACAAAAGAATAATTTTGAGGTGATATGCACCATCACAATCTTGATCATCTATGTAAGCATTGAGTGCTAGGATCAAAGAACTTAAAACATGGGCATAAAAGACATAATCTTGACAATAAGAACTTAGCAACCATGTTATAACATGAAAAGAAACACAAACGAAAGATCATGAATAATGAAACAATGAAAGTCAAACGTGTTTTCAAATCATATGGAAAAACATAGCAAATGGTTTTCAGCTTGTCCTTCATGGAATAGGAAAACATAAATGCATAGGACACTTTCAAGTTTAAGAGGGCGACTAGATACAAATAGTTTAAGAACAAGTAAAACCAAAATCATGAATCAATCAATGATAAACTTTGGGACTATGCACATTAAACTCAGAATGGCAACTATGCTCTCTTAGACGGCGCATAAAGGTAGAAGGTGGTGACTCAACATAAAAGTAAAAGAAAGGCCATTCGCAGAGGAAAGCAGTGATTGCAAGTTTTATAAACCTTCAAAAATTATGGTACTTACTAGCTTTGAGCTCTCATTGCCCCCATCATAGGCATCTTGAATGGTTAAAGTAAATGCAAGAATGTTTATGAGCATATGCTTGACAAATCATAAGTTGAAAACCTCGTGTCCCGTGAAGTACGAATACCCAAACCTCATGCTACTCGACTTAGAGTCCCAACCAAGCTATTGTCATTGTAAGTATACATGTATCATCGATAACCGCCAACGGGGTACCTCCTTGCCCGATGATATGGAACAAGCCCACATCAAAATGACAGGACAAACAGACAATGAACACCTCGGCATATCTTTTATTTACCATTGGTATAGCTTTTTACTTTGAGATGCATCATCGAATGTCCACTATGGGCATGCTGTAAATTTCCACCATGAATGATGCATGGCTTAGATTAGCGGCCCAGGCGTTTCTCTAATACGTATACAAACTCCATGATCCCGCAAGATTCCCAACTTATTTCACATCGCGAGTATCCATAAACAAAAGATCACGATATCAACTCAAATAAGAAGTGCAATGTTGAAAGCTTTCCCCATGACGACATGGTTTGGCTAATTTCCAACTTACAACTTACAAGCATAACGTCAACATAAAAGAGCCACAATGTCAAAATTATTAAAAGCGAGAAAAGTAAAGTGTGCCATCAGGTTCGTGAGAGCTTTACTGACTAATTTTCACATAACACCAAAAGAGTTTAATTTGAAGGATAGATAAAAGCAAGGCAAATGTACTTTGCAATAGAAAATTGCTAATAGGTATGTATGGTGGACACATTGGAATAACTTGGTTTTTGGGAGTTGGATGCACGAGTAGAGCTCATACTCAGTACAAAACAAGGGCTAGCAAAAGACTGGGAGCGACCAACTAAGAGAGCAATAACGGCCATAATCATGCATAGCGACAAAACATCATTAAGAGAAGCATAAAATGGCATCAAAAGTCAAAAACTAAATGACCATAGAGGCTTATGGCGACTTTGTATGAGTCTAACATGTTGTAAGCATGCGCCAAGTCAACTCAAATAAAGCATCAAGGAGAAAATCAAATTAATGCTTCCAAATAATAAAAACAACGCATGATTTTTTCAAAGGCTCATTAAGCAATCTCAGTCATTTGGGACAAGTCGTGCTACAGCAAAAATCACTAAGCATACTATCAAACGACATCATGCATGGCATGAAAAAGTCTAAGCCGCAGTCTAAACAAGCTCCTTTTTGTACCAATTTTTTGTATGAAACTTTTTCTCTTTTCCAACACCATTCAAACCTTTTTGAAACAACTCTTTTGATGAATACCAACATAGACCAGAGGTCCAAATACACCTTGATACAAAGATAAAACAAGATCTGAACAAAAATCATGGCAAAAAAAAGAAAGCTAAACGCAGTTCTAGAAAAAGAAAACACTCATTGAACGATAAGAGTAAAAAACATAGTGTTCTTGACAAATGAAAAACAAGTAAATCTTCTCGAAAAGAAATTTGTTGGGGTCCAACCATTTATTGAAGCAAACAAAACAAAAGAAAACTAAAAACAAAAGTAAAGATGCTCCAAGAAAAACGCATAGTGCATGAAGCAATAAAAATATAGTGTGTTGAAAGGTGACCTGATTTTTGCCGATGAAGAAGGGGTGCCTTGGGGGCATTCCCAAGCTTTGACGATTGTACCTCTTGGATATTTCTTGGGGTGCATGGGCATCCCCAAGCTTGAGCTTTTGTCCATTTTTCACCTCATCTTATCATTCTCCAGTCCCTACACTTGAAAACTTCCTTCATACAAAACTTAACACAATTCTATTAGCAACGTTAGCATAAACATAATAATGAATCAACCCTTTTCGGTTCAGATTTCAACTCAAAATCACCACATATAAAGTATATACTACTGTAACAACTTCCCCAAAAGTTCCGTGATCAAAAGAACTCAAAAAGAAAGTGATCGAGAGGCAAACACAAATAGTGGCAGAAATCTGTCAAAATAGAACACCTGACAAAGATTGATTTTTTCGAGGACCTTCTATATTATATCTTTCTTATATATTTACTAATTGGAGGCACCGTATGAGCTTCCACGTTAATCCTACCAATTAGCAAAATTTTAGTTGCCCGATTAGCCAAAAAGCCATCCAAAGCCGTTGGATAAAATAGATTAGCGGTTTGCAACAAGAAAAGAGATAAAAAGATTATTCTGCCCTCTCCATCGCGCTCATCCGTTGTCAACCTTGCAGGGCTCATCAGCGACAAACCCTAGATTCCATGTTTTAGCGGTGTGCCGCAGTTTCACCCAATTCCGTTGGTGCGGTCGCATGCCTTCTTGGCGCTGTCGTTGACTGATTACCGCCATATTCGCATATGTCAGCATGCAGCGCCTCTCCGCAGCAGCGCTAGACCTTAGATTGCATCTTTTCTGACGCCTCCACCTCAGGTTAGACTAGCTAGCACTCATCCGGCAGCTGTACTTTGGGATGAACGGAACCCACGGCCAGGTTTGATATTTTTCCTACCTTAATGCTCGCCTGTTCCTCAAGTTAATATTATCTTCTCTGGATGCATGAATGGTTGAAATTGTTGAAGTGTATAAGTGAATTGTCTAGCCCTTTCCATCAGTTCGGACTTTTGGTTGCGTTGGCTAGTGCATGAAGCTTAACATGGTATCAGAGCCCAGGGTCTCGAGTTCGAGTCCTGGTTTTTGCAATTTATTGTAAAATTGCTGTTGCCCCCCTTTGTGTCCACGTGTTGACTTTCTCTTCTCCCGTTTGTGTCCACGTGTTGATTTTCTCTTCCCCCGTCACACGTGAGTGGGGGTGTTGAAGTGTATAAGTGAATTGCCTAGCCCTTTCCATCAGTTCGGACTTTTAGTTGCGTTGGCTAGTGCATGAAGCTTAACAGAAATAAGTATACAAGCTCACCGGTGATAGGCAGGCCGCGCCATGGCGAGCCATCGGCCGACGCGGCAACAAGAGTTGATTTTATGGCTCCGCCAAGCAGCGCCGACTTCTGTACCTCCAATTTGATCTGCAAGGTGTTCTGTACGGACATAAACTGAGCTGAACTAATTGAGCTTTTCTGTGATGGGAAAACATCACCTTAAATAGGTAAGGAACACGTTCGAGTACTGGAACTTCTGAATTTTTTGATTCCTTTATCTGCAACTTTAATGGCCTGCTCACAAGCTCAGGCATCCTACTAGAGTACACAATCAACAATCTGTGAGTTGACATTTAAATATTTCATAAAATCTGCAGTATCCGAGTTGATATTTCGTAAAAACGGAGGTTCTAACTGTTTGGCATTCTTTTAGAAGAATAGGTTTAATTTTCTGACTATTAGCTCTGACTTCACCAGGTACAAACTATTCCACATGAGTTCTGCCTATTTTTATGTGCATTCTGGATTGTGTGCTGACCACACACTAACTAGATTAAAATATTTCAGAACATAATATTCTGTAAAATGAATTATGTTGATAAAAAAATATGATTATAGTTTCCCATCACTATTTAATCGGTTGGGACGATACATTTTCTTCTGCTTCTATACTTGCTTTGCAATTAGGAAGATGGATTTCACGAATAACAAAAAACAGGTTAGAGCAGCACGTGATTCTTCCATCAGATTTATAAATGAAGAATGATAATTGCAAGTATTTTGTGTAAGGTATCACTCAGGTTAAACACCCATGGCTGCAGAGAGAATGCCTCCGGTGAGATTGATCTTCGGTGCTAATCTGAGCTATATGTTTCTTGGCTTTGGAGTCTCCTTGGTTTATGTCTTAAGAGACACTTTATTTATGTTTGTTTTTCAGTTCGATGGAAGTGATCAGGTGGCTATTAGTTTAGTGCAGAGGTATGATAATTTCTATCACATCATATAACTTCATTTAGAAAATGGAAAGGTGGTAATTTATATATGCTAATAATTGTAAGTTGTGGTTGGGGATTACAGCTACATTAGATAACCAAACCAATTGCCAAATCTGTGTTTTTCATTGGAAGGGTGTAATCTTCTATTTTATTCATGGTGCAACATTGTTTCCTTTATAGGAATGGAGATAACAAAGTTCGGTTACCTATTATCAATAGCTTCTTTCATCTAACATTTTCATTCTAGATATGTAATGATGATCTACCACCTGCTAGTTTAGATTATCTACACGCATCAGACCATCAGGCTAAGAATTAACAAAATCTCTGTTTATCATAAATGATAGTGAGAGGTGTTAATAATGTTCTTCATAACACATCCGTAACATCCAAATATTTCTAATTTCTAAAACAATTTATGCATACTAAATGTATTCAAAACATTTTCTATTTGAGTACTTTTCAATTCTAGCCCATGCAGGTGCACGGGTTGATGACTAGTTGCTCAAATCAAAAAGTGTAAACTAATGAAAGTTTGGATATAACCTGGGGCATATGCACAAGGAATTGCAGGTCAAAAAGATATTCTGAGAATTTCTACGAATTTTTACGCTGCAGCACCGAAATCTGTTTCAGGATAGCAACTTCCCCAAATCTTACCTCCCTCAAATTAGAGGTTCTTCTTGGCACAACAACGAAATAAAAAGGATAAGGAGTAGTTATTACAGTAGTAATAACTTCCAGGACTCAAATAAAAGAAAAAGAACTGAAAAGAAAACAATGGGTTATCTCCCAAGAGTGCTTTTCTTTAACGCCTTTGAGCTAGGCGCAGAAAGTGGAAATCAAGTAATATCAAGCGATGAAGCATCAAGTTCATAATTTGCTCTAAGAATAGAGTCAAAAAGTAATTTCGTCCTCCTTCTAGGGAAGTGTTCCATACCTTTCTTGAGTGGGAATTGATATTTGATGGTGCCTTCCTTCATATCAATGATGGCACCTACAGTTCGAAGAAAAGGTCATCCCAAAATAATAGGACATGAAGCATTGTATTCAACATCCATAACAAGAAAATCAACAGGAATAAGGTTATTGTTAACCATAATAAGAACATCATTAATCCTTCCCAAAGGTTTCTTCTTAGCAACATCAGCAATAGGAACATCAAAATAACATTTTTCAAGCGGTAGTAAACCAAGCATATCATAAATCTTTCTAGGCATAACAGAAATACTAGCACCTAGATCACATAAAGCATGGCAATCAAAACCATTAACATGCATATCAATGATGGGCTCCCAACCATCTTCTAACTTCTTGGGAATAGAAGCTTTTTGCTTCAACTTTTCCTCCCTAATTTTCATGAAAGCATTTGTAATATGATTTGTAAAGGCAATATTCAAAGAACTAGTATTAGGACTCAAAGCAAGCTTTTGCAAGAACAAAATAACTTCAGATATATTGCAGTCATCAACAACAAAATCATTAAAAGAAATAGAGCTTTCATCTCCTACACTCCGAAAAAATTCAGCACTCTTTTGAGAACAAGTTTTTGCAGTTTTGGACTTTTTAATACAAGGAGTAGGAGTTTTCTTCTACACCAATCAAAGTAAGAGGATTGCTAGCAATTGGAACAACATTATTAGAGGTAGTAATGGTACATACCTTCATCTTTCTAGCCATCTCATCTTCTCTTTCCCACCTGGCATGCAATTCTGCTAACATCCTAACATTTTCATCAATCTTAACTTGAATAGCATTAGTAGCAGCAAAAGTATTACTTTTCTTCATATTATTAGGCAACACTTTTAGTTTCAGAAGTTCAACATCAAGAGCAAGGCTATCAACTTTAGAAGCAAGAGTATCAATTTTACCCAACTTTTCCTTAATAGACTTACTAAAAGCAGTTTGCTTACCGATGAAGTCCTTGAGCATGACTTCAAGCTCAGAGGGCGCACCCCTAGTGTTGTTGGAGGAATTACCATAAGAGTTACCATAACCATTACCATTGGTAGAAGGATACGGCCTATAATTGCTGCTTGCAAAATTGTTCCTATAAGCATTGTTGTTGAAATTATTGTTTCTAATGAAGTTTACATCAACATGCTCTTCTTGAGCAACCAAAGACATTATTAGGATCAACATGAGCTCTATCATTAGAAAGCATAAGCATAATAGCATCAATCTTATCACTCAAGGAAGAGGTTTCCTCAACAGAATTTACCTTCTTACCTTGTGGAGCTCTCTCGGTGTGCCACTCAGAATAATTTACCATCATGTTGTCAAGAAGCTTTGTTGCGGCGCCCAAGGTAAGGGACATAAAAGTGCCTCTAGCAGCTGAATCCAATAGATTTCTTGAAGAAAAATTTAGTCCTGCAGACAAGGGTTAACTCGACAAATGTCCTAGATGAAGGACTTAGGATCGGGGGAAGAGCAACGACAAGAGATTCCGGGATCGAGATTGGCACACGACGTACCCAGGTTCATATCCCCGCGGTGGAGGATCGCTACATCCTGCTAGCAATCTAGTATATGATCACAATGGTGTTTACAGTGGACTGCCGTAGGCGGAGTTGTCTATGTCTAATCTTTGTCTAGTCTAAAATCTGTAATCTATGTTGTGTTTTGTTGTTCCTCTAGGGGCGCCCCTGCCTTGCTTTATATATGCAACCGGGCAAGAGTTTACAAGTGTCCTAGTCAAATACGGATTAGAACCTCCTCCTTCATCTCCAAGTCAATCTTCGATTCCTTGTTCCGGTCCACCTCCTTAATGGGCCAAACCCGGTATACTAATCCATGGGTACCCGAAGGGCACACCCATGTCAGTAGCCCCCGAGATTCTACTTGAGTCGCAGACTCGGGTTGAGTCTCAAAACTTCAAATCTTCGAATCTTCAATTCTCTGACTTCTTCAATCTTTGACTTCTTAAAACTTCTACTTCTTCAGACTTCGATTTCTTCAATCTTTGACTTCATATATCTTTGGCTTCTTCAAACTTTGATTTCTTTAATCTTCGACTTCATATATCTTCGGCTTCTTCAAACTTCGATTTCTTTAATCTTCCAATTCTTCAATCTTTGGCTTGGCTAATGCAATAGCCAAAATCGTCAAGTTCTTGAATCCGCTCTCCCGATGGGAGTAAATGTCGAGTTTATTTTCTGGTGCTTGCCAACGACAATGGACTCGAAATTTTCTTCCTCGTTCTTCTCAAAGTAATTCATCATCGGGTGCGCGACCAGCGCTCCTGATGGGAGTAGCTCCCGAGGCTATGGTCGGATACTTGTAGTCGATCATAGGCTCAAAATTTCTTCCTCTTCTTCTTCTTCTTGTTGAATTCTTTCTCAAAATTGTCAATCTATCGGGTGCGCGGCCAGCGCTCCCGATGGGAATAGCCCCCAAGTCTATGTTCGGATACTTGTAGCTAGGCATAGACTCAAGTTGTACTACTCAAAGAATTTTGACTCCTGTTGAATGACTTGATGATTTTTTCAACTCCTGCATAAAATATGAATAATTGTGAAATAATTTGTCTCTCGAAGAAATATTGCGTTTGTATATTGTAATGATGATGTAGTATGTAAAATAAAAACTCGATGTTTTTTGTGCAATTTTGTTGCTTGTACGTAAGACCCTTTCGTTAGCCTGATGCACTCGCGGCTCGATCAGCTACTCAGGTCAGACGTAATGTGATGCGTTTGCCGCATTTGAATTTCAAGATGTAGTTTACTTGCTAAGCCTTTTCGTTAGCCTGACGCCCAAGGTTTGTGCCTTGCCAACCGTTAGTCGAGCTTCTGCGACAGTAAACTAAATTGTCAAGAATTCAACAAGGAGCACCAGCTACTAGGGCTTTCACAATTTTTCGAAGTCAATGATATGCAAGATGACTTTTCATGGTGTAGCCCCCGAGTGTTGGGTGCAGCGAAAGTAAAATAATAATTGACTTCTTGGAAGAGGAAAACTTAGCTTTTATCGGGTGCGGTGTGGTCGACACGGCATAGTCGACGATGACGTAGTCGAGTTGTTGTCGTAGAATCACAATCACGATCGGAGGCGAAGTTGTTATCGAGCCCCTGAGCGCTGTTGGGATCGTCGCGTTGCTAATGTCGATGAAATCATAGGTCTTGAGCATGAGTTTCCGCACTCCGGGGCGAGTTGATGTTGAGCCCCCGAGCGTTGCCGATAGTTTGCGCGAGTGCGCGACGTCGAGCCCCCGAGCCTGGCGAGGCACAGCTGACGCCAAAGTCGACAATGCTTCGTGCCCGAAATATCGTGCGTAGACGAGCTGGTTGCTTGACAGATTTTCTTTCCTGGTCTTGAACGTTTTTCACCCTTTTTCTCTTGGACTTGATCGAATAATCTGCTTCACGCCTCTAATTGGCTTTGTACTCGGTATGTTGCCTTGTATTTGGAAAGGTTGATCCGTACCGCTTTCTGACATAAGCCGATCAATTTGTTTCTCCATGAGCCGCACGGATTTCAGAAACCACATCTGGTAATAGTTAGATTACGCCAAAAATTGTTGCTCTCGCCGGAAGTCTCCGATCTTGCCGAGAATCTCTCTTCTCTTTCCCAACACGCACACGTTACGCGAAGTGACGTGCTGCCGGCAACGCGTGTGTATGTATGAGCTTGATCTAGTTTTGAAGATGAACACCAAGCCCGTTGACTTGGCCTTGACGAAATCGAAGTCGCCCGCAGCCAGCGAATATTGTCGATGATGAGCCGAAGTAGCCGATGATTTAGCTAGATGTGTTCCGGCTGCTGCTGTTGGCACCCGCAAATTTGCTGATCTTGTCGACGGAAAAGTTGAAGGATCCCGCCCGGATAATAAAATCCAGTCACCGCGATCCCCATGATCGGCGCCAATTGACGAGGGTTAACTCGACAAATGTCCTAGATGAATGACTTAGGATCGGGGGAAGAGCAACGACTAGAGATTCTGGGATCGAGATTGGCACACGACGTACCCAGGTTCACGTCCCCGCGGTGGAGGATCGCTACATCCTGCTAGCAATCTAGTATATGATCACAATGGTGTTTACAGTGGGCTGCCGTAGGCAGGAGTTGTCTATGTCTAATCTCTGTCTAGTCTAAAATCTGTAATCTATGTTGTGTTTTGTTGTTCCTCTAGGGGCGCCCTTCCTGGCTTTATATATGCAATCAGGCAAGAGTTTACAAGTGTCCTAGTCGAATACGGATTAGAACCTCCTTCTTTGCCTCCAAGTCAATCTTCGAGTCCTTGTTCCGGTCCACCTCCTTAATGGGCCGAACCCGGTATACTAATCCGTGGGTACCTGAAGGGCATACCCATGTCACCTGCATAAAAAGTTTGGACAATCATCCAAGTAGTCAGTCCATGAGTAGGGCAATTCTTTATCATAGATTTCATTCTTTCCCAAGTTTGAGCAACATGTTCATTATCAAACTGTCTAAACTTCATGATATCACTACGCAAAGCTATAATCTTAGCAGGAGGATAGTATTTTCTAATAAAAGCATCATTACACTTATCCCAAGAATTAATATTATTTCTAGGCAAAGATAGCAACCAATCCTTAGCTCTTCCTCTTAAAGAGAAAGAAAACAACTTAAGCTTAATAATATTACCATCTACATCCTTATACTTTTGCATCTCACATAGCTCAACAAAATTGTTGAGATGAGCTGCAGCATCATCAGAACTGGCACCAGAAAATTGCTCTTTCATAACAAGGTTCAACAAAGCAGGTTTGATCTCATAAAAATTTGCCTCAGGAGCAGGTGGCGCAATAGGAGTGCAGATAAAATCATTGTTTTTGGTGCTAGTAAAGTCACACAACTTGGTGTTTTCTAAAGTACCCATTCTAACAAAACTAAAAGCAAGTAAATAAAAGCAACTATAAAGGAAACTATTTTTTTTGTATTTTTGATAAAAAAAGAAGCAAAAATAAAGTAAAGCAAAACAATAAACAAAGTAAAAGATTGTGCATGCGAGACTCCCCTTGCAGAAGTCTTCTTCCTCCCCGGCAACGGCGCCAGAAAAACTGCTTGATGGCTTGTAAGTACAGCCCGTTGGGAACCCCAAGAGGAAGGTATGATGAGCACAGTAGCAGGTCTTCCCTCAGTTGTGAAACCAAGGTTTAATCGAACTAGTAGGAGAAAGCCAAACTTCAGAAGGTGATGCTTGCTAGCTTCACGACACTCTGGACAAGGGCGCCAGATAAACTGCTTGTCGGTGTGTCTTCCCCCAGCAGCAACATGAAACCTGCACAACACAAACAAGTACTTTGCTCCCAACTTACGATGAGATTGTCAATCTCACCGGTTTGCTGTAAACAAAGGAATGAGTGTATCGAGTGATAAAAGGATAATAGTATGCAAGTAAAGTAAACAGAGCAAGTAATAGTAAAATGCTAAAGCTATGTAAAGGAAATTGGACCGGGGTCCACATTTCACTAGTGGTGTCTCTCCATAAGATAAATAAAGGCATGCTGGGTAAACAAATTACAGTTGGGCAATTGATAGATTAAAGATAATGTATGCACATCACGAGGATCACTATGAGGCTTACTCTGGGCATTACGGCAAAATACATAGACCGCCATCCAACTGCATCTATGACTAGTAATCCACTTGCGGGGAATTGTCTAAGGACCCCTTGAGTATTAAGTTGCGAACAACAGATAATTGCATTAAGCAAAGTGCGTAATATAAACAAAGCAAATATCGTTGGACACAAGAATGTTGTTTTCTCCCTGGTGGCAACAGCACATCTACAACCTTAGAGGTTTCTGTCACTCCCCCAGATTAAATAGAGGCATGAACCCAACTATCGAGCATAAATACTCCCTCTTGGAGTTACTAGCATCTACTCGACCAAGATAGCTACTAACAACGGAAAGCATGCAAGATCATAAAGAACATAGAGATAACATAAGATATAATTCAGCACATCAACTTGACATAGTACCAATAGTCATCGGATCCCAACAAACACTACATGTATGATTACATAAAGATGATCTTGATCATGTAGGGCAGCTCACAAGATCTAAACATGAAGAACATGGTGGAGAAGATAACCATCTAGCTACTTCTATGGACCCATAGTCCAAGGTAGACTACTCACACATCACTCCGGAGGCGACCATGATGGTGTAGAAGGCCTCCGGCAGGGTGCCGGGAAGAGCTCCTGGATCCTCCCAATCTCGATTCGAATACGGTGGCGGCTTGCAGTATGTTTCTGGGAAAAGCAATCCGTCCCTTAGGTTTTTCCCGTCGAGGGGACTTTATAGGCGAAGGGGCGTCGTCAGGAGGTGGACCAGGCGGGGTCACCATGGGTGGGTGTAAGGGTAAATTGCCCCTAAGTGTGTTTTTGGTAATTAATGACAATCCCTATGGACTAATGTTCTTATTGAGCTTTTTATGAAGGAATTGTTCATAGGAATTGCTTGAAGTCCATGTGTTGGATTCAAGGCTTGGATGCCATGAAGATAACGATATATCTTAAGTATTGGCATCAAGATCATTGAACAAGAAGAGATGAATCCAATATGATCAAGAAGAAGAAATAAAGATATAGTTCTTGTGTAGAACTCAAGTAATCCATGCTCTAGCTTATGTGCTAAGCCAAGGAGTCTCAAGATCTTGAGAGTTTGGTTACATGAGAAGAATTCAAGATATGGCTCTATGTCGAGGTCATGATGGTCTCATGAGTTGAGATATGATTGACTAATACCTAGAGCATGCAATCAAATGAAAAATTCTTTATGTGGCCCGAGATATTGTGATAGAGCATGAGAAGATTCAAGGTTAACCAAGGCAAAGATCAAAGATTGGATGCTAGTTTGGTCAACACATTAAGCATAAGGAATGTGCCACATGGGACCAATCGGTCTTGTGGTATGGTATAGTTTGTCAATTATGCTTTGTGAACTAACCCATTACATATGTGTGTTTGTGTTGTCTATGTGGGTTAGGTATTGTGTCATGGATATGCATCACTAGTGAGATTTCATATAGCCCATGAGAGGATGACATCAAGTGGTGGTTGTCATCAAGGTTGAGAAGTGCAAGTTTCAAGATAAGCATCTCGAGAAGATCATATGCTTGAAGCTTGTCATCCATTTGGCAATAATGGAATTGTGAAGACATGCCTTAGTGAAGGTATCCCATAGTGGTGTATGGGGGAGCATATTGGAAGTCTTCACGAAGCAACAATGATCAAGTGAATGATTCCGGCTTGACGAAAGCATAAAGCATCATCATCAAGATCAAGAGGGGTGCGCAAGGCAAAGGTTTGTCCATGCTAGGTTTTCCTTTTACCGGTCTCAAGGTGTTTGTTGGAAGACCAGGTTATAGGATAGATAGCCGCACTATCAAGAGGGGCTTTCAGTTGGCTAACTTGATCACATCGTCTTAGGGAGCTCAATCCTTTGCATACTTTGCTTCTCCCTAATTTCTTGCTTATTGGTGTTTCTCTGTGTGAGGTTCTTGTGCTTGTTGCTAGCTTTCCAACAAGTCCAATTTCATCAAAAACGGAATCAGTATGCATCTTTTATCACATTTTCGAGTTTGGAGGTGTTATCGGTTCTTTCTTAAAAGAGGTTTTCACCTCTTCTTATTTGGTATTTTATCTCTTACTACTTCTTGGGTTTTATGGTCTCCATTGGATAGATATTTTTCTTAGCTTTTCAAAAAGCCCAAGTTTGCTAAAATCCGAGTCCGAATGTGAAAGTTATCGTATTTTTCGTGAGACTATTTTCTGCCGGTTCCGAGCTCGGTTTGAACCGGAAATTCAACCGGAAATCAACCAAAAAGTTGCATAACTGTTTTCTTGTTTTTTCGGTTTTGGGTCCGGTTGGACCGAGTTTTGGACCGGAAATCACCCGAACAAGTGGGAAATGACCCCAATGGCCATATTTGGCTTTCCATATAAAAGGGGTTTCTTCCCTAATGGTTTTCTAGGGTTCCTAGTGTGTTCTTGAGCATTTTCCTCACCTCTATTATTGACTCTCTTGAGCTTGCTCCCTCTCTCTTCTCTCCAATGATTCTTGCATATTTTTGAGGGATTTGAGAGAGGAGATGTTGATCTACAATCTCCACCAATTCATTCCTCCTCTAAGTGAGGGGAATTCTTTGAATCAAGATCTTAGAGTCATTGGTTGACCTCCACCCTTGTTCTTCCTCTCTAACTCCTCCATAGCATTTGTTGCCTTGGTAGGATTTGAGAGAGAAGGATTTGAGCACTTCCCCTTGTGTTCTTGCTTTGCATCCTTTCATAGTGTTGAGCTCTCCATTATGATTTGTTCGAGTGAGAGACCGTGAGCTTGTTACTCTTGGAGGGTGACCTCCTAGTTGGCTTGGCGGTTGATGCCGCGGTGACCTCTTCGTGGAAGATTGTGAAGAGGCCCGGGCTTTTCCCTTTGTGGGATTTGTGAAGTGGTTGTGGAGCTTGCCATCTCCGGAGTGGAGAAAAAGCCAACCATAAGAAGGGGTCCCTAGCTTTGTGGGGGACTCGGAGAAGAAGGTGAGCCTTCGTGGCATTCAGGGGCCTTCGTGGTTACCCGCATCTCTCCAATGGTGATTAGCTTACTTTATATAAGTGAACATCGGGATACATCTTCGTCTCCGCGTGCCTCGGTTATCTCTATACCCGAGTTTATTTCCTTGTGATAGCCTTCGTGCTTGAAGTACTTGTATCTTGTTTATCACTTGTGAAATATATCTTGTGCTATCTTGCTTAACTCTAGTTGTTGTTGGTGCACTTAGTTGAGCCTAGCTTATTTAGGTTTTGTGCTTGTAAAATAAACATTAGTTTAATTCCGCATTCTTACAAGCCAAATCCGTAATAGTTTTAAAAACGCTTATTCACCCCCCTCTAGGCGACATCTCGTCCTTTCAATTGGTATGAGAGCAAGGTCTGTCCTTGTTTAGGCTTCACCGCCTTGAGAGTAAAGATGTCGGCTAGTTATTTAGTGCACAATGACACCATTATTTTTGATGGCACAAATTATATGCTATGGAGAAATAGCATGCTTTCTAATCTTCAGACTTTGTGTCCAAATATAGAGTGATTTCTAGATGTAGTTTTTTCTCCTCCGATGGATCTTCAAAATCTATCTATTGAGGATGAGAAAAATTTACATCTTGAAGCTCAAGTATCTAATGAAATTTTATTGTCTGTGAGCTCCATAGTTTATGTTTGCTTGATGGGTTCAAAGTGCAAGACGTCTCATGAGATATGGACCAAGCTAGAAGAGTCATTTGGTGGATCCATTTCACTTGAGGTTGAAAGTGAACCCAAGGAACTCTCTTCACCTTCACATCATGAAGAGCTCCAAGTTGCTTCCACATCCGGTCGTGATGATTGTTCAATTTCTTCTACCTCACCAACATGTGACTTGTCACAAGGTAATGATATGGTGAGTGAAGGAATCATATGCGATGATGGTAGTCTTGTTCTTTGCACCAATGATTATATTTCTATAAATCCTATTGGCGTAGAGAGTTTGGATCTAAACACTTCTTGTAAGAAATTCTTTACTCATTCTTGTGTTAAAGGTCCTTGCATATCTCCTAAAATTTGCATGATTAAAATTTTGTGATGATATGCTTGTCTCTAGTTGTGACCATGATCAAAATGACTCTATTTCCTCTAGTTGTTGTATGACTAACCATGTAGAGGAAATTAAAGAAAAATTGGGTCACATAATTAAAGAAGAAATCAATAGAAGAACCAAGAAGGTTTCTATCAAGAGAAGGCAATGCTATGAATGCCACGAGTATGGACATCTCGCAAGAGCTTGTCCTACACTCAAAAATGAAGAATGTGCTTCTATTGATGTTCCATCATCATCTACCCAAGTTCACATGTGCCTTATGGCAAGCGGGTCAAAGGTAACTCCTACTTTGTATCCCGACATATCTCATAATAATGAGAGTGATGATGATGTTGATGATGATAATGAAGCTTTCTTGCATGAGATGGGAATTGTGTATGCATCTCTTCATGGTAATAATGATGCTCGTGCTAAAGTCAAACACTTAATGGAAACCTTGTTTGAACACAAGGAAACCATTAAGGAATTGAACTCCCTCGTTAATGAGGGGAAATGGAGATTCAATCTCCTCAAGAAAGAGCTATCCGAAGAGAAGCATACTAATTCTTCCCTATCTCAATCTATTAAATCTTGTGAGCTTGCTAATACTAAATATATCAATGATGCTTGTGCTACTAACTCTACTTCTTGTGAAGCATCTATATTGAAGGAGAATGTTGAGCTAAGGGCTCAACTTGAGTTACTAACAAGCAATTATAAGAAATTGGAGGAAAGTCATGAAACGCTCTCAGGCTCTCATGGGGATCTCCTAATCTCTTATAATGGGCTAAAGTTAGCTCATGAGGCAAGTATCACTAATGAAACATCTTGTGAGCCTCATTTGGACATTAGCACTACTTTGAACCAAAATGCTATATTACCATGTGGTAGTCCTCGTAATTTGTCTAGGCATAATATTGCTACATCTTGTGATGAATTACTTGCTATGCCTTGTTGCTCTAACAATGAAGCTTCTACTTCCTCTAGTACTTCTATTACTACTAACCTTGTAGAGGAAATCAAAGAGTCAAGGCCCAAGTCACTAGTTTGGAGAAAGACTTGGAGAAGCGTCATGAAGGGAAATCCACACTCGATAATATTTTGAGTGTGCAAAAATCCCCTAATGACAAGAGTGGACTTGGATTCAACTCCAATCACAAGAACAAGTACAAGAGCAACAAGAAGAAGAAGGGCCAAGACCAAGTCAAGAATTTGGCCAAGATTGTTTGCTTCAAGTGCAAGATTGAAGGGCATCATGTGAGATCTTGCCCATTGAAGAAGAAGCACTTGAGTGAGAAGCAACAAGGGAAGCGGCCACAAAGGCAAGCTCAAGCGCGACCTCAAGGTGAAGATAAACCACTTCCCAAGAAGAAACAAGATGAAGCTTCCAAAATCAAGAATTCAATGAAGGAGAGAAAGGGAAGCACTTGTTGCTATATTTGCTGTGAGAAGGGGCACTTTGCTTCTTCATGCTTAAACGGTACCTTATCTAATCCTATCATTGTTGATGATGATTATTCTCTTAGGAAAGATAAGGATGGCAATGTGTTTGCCAAGTTTGTTGGAACTCAAAGTGGTGTCAAGAAAAGAACCATTTGGGTTGCCAAGCCTATTGTTACTAACCTCTTAGGACCCAACTTGGTTGGGGACCAATAAGCTAAAACTTGATCAATAGGTGTTTGTGGAGGGCATTGGAGACTTGGCTACCTCATGAAGAATTAAGGGATCTTCATTAATTTTATTTCATCAAGCCAATTCATTGACACTATCATTTTATATCCAATGTGCCTCTTTGCGGTAACTTGTACTTAACCTCTTTACATTGTAAGTTACTTGCCCCTTTGCATGTTTTGGTTTTGTACCAAGTATATGTTTGTATATGTTGTTCCTTATACCTACTTAACTTGTGTATTCAAGTAGGTGTTGGTTGTTTGGCACATCATATACTTGTGGGTTTGCTTTGAGCCTCTAATGCATCTTTATGGTATCTTATTTGGCTCTTATCAAGTGATTAATGGAACATCCCATTTTGGGGGAGTGATTTGCCATTGGCACCTCACAATCCTATAAATGTGTGCACATGAGTAATACCACTTAGTTTTGATATTGCAAGATTATCTAGTCACTATGTGGTATGCCATGCTCATGAGAAATTCAAATTCTATATCTCCATTAGTTATCTCTAGTTGGATTTTGTTTGCCTTTTGTTGAAAAGAATTTAATATCACATTATGGGAGAGTAATATGCCTTATGCATATCACAAGCCTAGGAAATGTGAACATTTGAGGTATTGCCACTTAGAGTTGATATTGTTAATTATCTTGTTCCTAGGTGGCATGTTTGCTCAAACAAGCTTCGTTATTTCTTAAATGATTTTATTGCTCATTTCTTTGGTCTTGGTTTGAGTATGAATTCTTGGTGTGGTTTTACTCAAATATATTTCTCTATATCATAAGTAGGAAACCGTTTGCTTCAAGATACTCTAATCATTGCTTTGCATGATTGCTTGTCTATTATTGGAGCTACCAAGAATCCTTTTTCATGCATGGTGCTCAAATTGAATATTTAACCATATGCCTTTTATTGTGAAGTTGATCTTAAATATCTTTGCAATACACCACCGGAAAATAATTCCAATATGAACTTCTTGTCTCTGACAATTGGTATTCATATATATATGTGGTAATTCTTCTAGATCATCTTCACCTTGGAATTTGCCTCTTATTGCCCTTATTTCTTTCCAAGAAATTATTTTGACTCCCATTGTCTTATTTGCCTTCTTGAGGATCTTTTTGCTTGACTTTGTCTCATCTCTTGATCCCCATCAAGTGTGTGTTGTTGTAAGATAAACCTTTTCTTTTCGGTACTTGTGCCATTGTGAAAAGTGTAGAGGGTTTGGTTTATTTGTTGGAACCTTGCTCTTTTGGGAGTTAGTTATCTCATTCCTTCTTCGATAATTTATTTGCTTGAATGAGATAAATCTTTGAACATGTTTTTATTTATTCATTCTTTCATGCTCAATAAGTCGTTAGGTTCATTTGTTGAATTTTATGAATAAATCATTTATTGATTTGTTCCCCTGATATTATTTGGACAAATAATGTGTTTTACCACACCTTTTATACCTCCTTCTACTCTTGGTGTTTTTTGTCTAAATTGTATCTTCTTTGGATCTTGAAAGATAGGTGCATGCATATTCTCTTTATGCTTAATTTTGTATCTTAGTTGCTTTCTTTGATCCAATATATATGTTATACTCCATCAAATCCTAAATGGCTAAGATGTGCATGAAATTCAAATTTCATCTCTAACTATGCACATATTTATATGGAGTCTATCATATGTATTGTGGTTAGTCTAACCACTTTGGACCCAATAAGTTTGGGGACCAAGATACTTGAATGTTGTCTTAGGTACATTGAAGATGCAATGGATGCTTGTCTCTTTTATAAGGAAGGTGTTGTCACCATATGATTATTGGAGCCAAGCTAGGATGACCGGCGAACTCTTATCTACTACATCACACCATTGCTATCTCGGTAACAAGTATAACATTCATGCATACTTTTCTAGCATCCCAACTCTTGTAGGTTGGTTCTTGGCATGATAATATTTATTAGCAAATGTTGTGGTTCTTGCAAAGGTCTTATAAAGAAATATCTTTATTGTATATGTGAGCATGTTGAGATGATTGCATATGATGGGGAGTATATAAAATCATGTTTATGATTCACCAATCCCAATATGCCCTTTAGCAATTTATTGCATATTAATTCCTCAATGCTCTCTCATGTGCAATATAATGTTGCAAGTTGTTCTCTTCTCTATTATGCTTGTTGCCTTTCAAAGCATCTCGACTATCTATTGATCCCTTATTGCTAGTTGTGATGGCTTTGATGAATTTGCGTGGGGAGTTTATTAATATACCATAATGGAAAATGGAGCCTTGAGCTATATATGCTTTCTAGCAAAGTTATTTGGTATATTCCATGACTCTCTCTTGGATATCATGTCTTCCTTAATTTCAACTAACCTCTTGTGTATACATGTTTGTGGATTGTTCATCATGATTGTTTGTCCACTTAGAAATGTATATGCATAAGAGTGTTAATTTCTTCCCTTGATATCCTCGTTCTTTGCCGACCATCTTTCTTATCCACTTTGTTCTTGATGGTGTTGGTAAGAACTTGATTTATGAGTGCTTATTTATTCTTTATTGCTTCTTCTCGCACTCATATCTCATGAATCTTTTTGGACTAAAGTTCACTTTGATAAGCGTATTGATTCTTTTGTATTCTCCCATGCTCATGGTTGTATTTTAAATGATATAGAGGGAGTGAGGATTCCATGTTTGTGCATATTGTATTTAAATGCAACAAAAATTCAAATTTATGCATAAACCTTGGGGAGCTTCCTTATTTCATTTAAAGCACCTAGTAGCTCTTATCATCACATCTTCTTGTGTCCAATTGGTTCTTTAGGTCTCTTGATTGCTTGCTTGCTTCATTTGTTAAAGTTTCCTTCACTATGTCATCTTTTTGCAATCTTTGATCCTCAATATGGTTTGACTTCCTCCAAATATTGTTAATTTGATAATTGCATATGATTTCACTCATTTTTATGATAAATGCACATCTTGGGGAGGAACTCATACTATATTGTCCTTCTAAATTCCTTCATCCATTTTGGCAATCGTTGCCAATGGGGGAGAAGTTTAGAGGGTTTAAGGGAAATGGTTTTTATACTTAAGTTTGGTTGTGCTTAAGTGTTTGCCTTTCATGCATCTCTTCTTTGTTAGATGTTTTGTATGGTTGAATATATAGTGTAAACTCCATCTAGGGTTTATCTTGACAATGTATGCAATGAAATTCAAGTTCATCACACGTGCATATATTGTGGGGGAGTTTGCTCTATATATTTTGGTTGCACTCACATAAACCATATTTATTGTAGTTTATGTGAGTACAATTGATTTTGATATGCGGTAGTAGCTTCGTGTTACTTGACCATATCAAATACAACCTCTTGTATGCAATTTATTCTCGGATAAGTTGCATATTAGTTTCTATCATTCATTATATAAACCCTCTTGTTGAGATTGTCATCAATTACCGAAATGAGGGCGATTGTAAGGGTAAATTGCTCCTAAGTGTGTTTTTGGTAATTAATGACAATCACTATGGACTAATGTTCTCATTGAGCTTTTTATGAAGGAATTGTTCATAGGATTTGCTTAAAGTCCATGTGTTGGATTCAAGTCTTGGATGCCATGAAGATAACTATATATCTTAAGTATTGGCATCAAGATCATTGAACAAGAAGAGATGAATCCAATATGATCAAGAAGAAGAAATAAAGATGTAGTTCTTATGTAGAACTCAAGTAATTCATGCTCTAGCTTATGTGCTAAGCCAAGAAGTCTCAAGATCTTGAGAGTTTGGTTACATGAGAAGAATTCAAGATATGGCTCTATGTCGAGGTCATGATGGTCTCATGAGTTGAGATATGATTGACTAGTACCTAGAGCATGCAATCAAATAAAGAATTCTTTATGTGGCTCGAGATATTGTGATAGAGCATGAGAAGATTCAAGGTTGACCAAGGCAAAGATCAAAGATTGGATTTTAGTTTAGTCAACACATGAAGCATAAGGAATGTGCCACATGGGACCAATCGGTCTTGTGGTATGGTATGGTTTGTCAATTATGCTTTGTGAACTAACCCATTACATATGTGTGTTTGTGTTGTCTATGTGGGTTAGGTATTGTGTCATGGATATGCATCACTACTGAGATTTCATATAGCCCATGAAAGGATGACATCAAGTGGTGGTTGCCATCAAGATTGAGAAGTGCAAGTTTTAAGATAAGCATCTCAAGAAGATCATATGCTTGAAGCTTGTCATCCATTTGGTGATAATGGAATTGTGAAGACATGCCTTAGTGATGGTATCCCATAGTGATGTATAGAGGAGCATATTGGAAGTCTTCACGAAGCAACAATGATCAAGTGAAGGATTCTGGCTTGACGGAAGCATGAAACAAGATCAAGAGGGGTGCGCAATTGCAAAGGTTTGTCCTTTTTAGGTTTTCCTTTTACCGGTCTCAAGGTGTTTGTTGGGAGACCGGGTTATTAGGGACATTATAACTCAGCCATCTAGGAACTCCCTCACGATCTGAGCAATTTGGGCCGTTGGATGCAATTTTCGGTCATCTTTGGCCGTCAGATCACCCTCTCCCGAACCGTTTTGGGCTGATGTCCCGGGGATGCTTTTCTGGACATCATGACGGCCCTCTGTGGTTGTTTGGGCCGGAAATCGAGTTTAGCCCATCTGTGTGTCAGCGTTAGTCAATAGATGCGTAAAAAAACCCGATCGAGAAGATAACTTCGAGCGAACACCTCCGCCATCGCTAGAACGCCAGATCGATCGCGGGATCGGCCGTGCGCCGATGCCGTGCGCCGATCCGGAAGGGGACGATGTTGATCGCGGGAGCCAAGCGGCCGGGTGACCGACCCGGCGACACGGCTGTGTCGGATTACGTGCAGCGGGAATCGACCTCTGATGCGACCAGTCATGGAAGGTGATGCGGCTCCGAAAATTACTCTCTTCATCATTGATGGAGAGCTCGAGAGTCGCTCGTGATTGTTCTTAACGAGCCTTCAAACAGACTCTGTAAGTTTTCAGTTCGTGGTGTACGTAATGGCGCCTATGGTGCGTCAATTGAAGGCATGGAATCGCGTTACTACACTTTCCTCTGTTGCCTATAAAATCTGTAGCCTCTGTTTCTCTCCATGCTACTCCCGCTAGAAATCTTCCATCTCCAAAATCTTCCATCTCCAATGGTGCTCTGCTAGGTTGAATAACTCTGACGAGTCTATCCCCAGCTCTCTCAGAAAAAAACGGCCCCGTTTCTAAAGCTACTACGGATTCTTTTGCAGGTCTTGCGCTGCTGATTCGGCTGTTCTCGGCCCCTGGAATTTTGGAGATTGGTGGATTTCTGTCGATTGGAATTATTACTCACTTTGGTTCTTCCGATGGCTGCTGGACAGGTTAGTTCGTACTTCTGATACCTGCTTGTTTTATAAGTCATGCTGCACTTACACCTTGGTCATTTTGATTCTTTAAATTGCTGAAAATTACAATATTATCTTGCGATGAACATGAACAATTAAACATACTACGCACCAGGTCAAATAGAACAATAGAATGAAATGCGGAAACGTAATCGGGCTGTTGTAGATGTTGCTGAATCCTCAACCTCGCGGAAGCGTAATCGTCAGTCCGTAGACAGGCCTGAAACCTCGACATCGCGCAAGCGTACTCGGTCTGTTGTAGAGGTTGCTGAGCCTTCTACACCACTCAAACATACTAAGGCCTCCACAGCGCGTCCTGGTTCCTTGCATGAACGAGCAAACAACAATTTTTTTGGTTCAGATTTCTTCCCTAAATACTCAGCAGAACATGCAAGGAGAAATCGCCTCGGCCAAAAAAAATTCAGGAACCAGAAAAGAATTGTCCTGTCAGGCCCATTGCGTGATAGCAATGGCCAGCCACGGTTGCCTCTCGATGAGAAGTATACAGATGCCCTTAAAGGTAACATGAGTACATTCGTTAATGACAATTTGTTTCTCGCTTCTATATTACCATCTGAAGAATTTTCCAAACATTTGATAAAAAACAGCTACATATCGTGGTCGTTCACGCCTAGGAGCACCTTGTTATACATGCCACCACTGCGGTGCATTCTTCTGGTGGAACGAGCGTATGCAGCATGACTCAAGCTGGGAACTTAGACGTATAATATACAATCGCTGCTGTAGTGCAGGCCGTATACACTTGCCAAACTTTATAGAGCCACCTCCAGAACTGTCAAACCTTATGTGATTTAATGGTGGCCGCGAAAGCCGTGAATTTATGCAACATATTAGACAGTATAATTGTCTTTTTAATTTTACATCTTTTGGAGCACAGATTGACAATAAAATTAATGATGGTAAAGGTCCATATGTTTTTCGGGTGAGTGGCCAGTTATCTCACAAAATCGGTACGTTGAAACCTCCCAAAATTTGCTCAGCTGTACATACATGACACTGATCGGGAAATTGAAAATAGAATAAAGGCATTGTGCAAAGATGACGATGAAAATGATGTTGAAGGTGAATTGGATCATAAAATAGTTTTAATTTTGAAGGACATGTTAGACGATGTTAATCCACTTGTTAAAAAATTTAGACAAGCTCGAGACAGGCTTAGAGATTTTCCCAATGAACGTTTGGCAATAAGGATATTAGCTCCACAAAAAAATTGTGATGTTCAGTACAGCTTACCAACAACTGACGAAATTGCTCTATTAATTGTTGGTGATTTTACTCCTGATAGCTACAAACGTGACATTATCGTGCATGACAAAGATCATGGTCTTCGATACGTTTCTATCTTGCACCCATCACTAATGGCCTTACAATACCCATTATTATTTCCCTATGGTGATCTAGGATTTCATTTAGGTATTCAGTACACTGATGCACACTTGCTAGAGAAAAAGACACGCAAAACACTAACAATGCTTGACTACTATGCATATCACTGCCACTATAGGCCTGGTCAATACAACCCTTACACATGCTGTGGTAGAGTTACTTTCCAGTTACAAGTAGCTTGCTATGGTTGTGTTGAAGAAGACCACCTATGGTATATTATGCTTAAGCAAGATGACTTTAGGTCCGAAAAATTCCAGACTATTAGTGACACGGTTGGTAAAGGTTGCATTGACGGTGAGAAGATAGGTCGTAGAACTATTCTACCAGGTAGTTTCACAGGAGGTCAACGGTACTACGTTCAGCACTATCAGGATGGCATGGCTATTTGCTGAGTCCATGGCGGACCTGACACCTTTACTACATTCACTTGCAATACTAAATGGAATGAAATAAGTGATGCCTTGCTTTACAAACCAGGACAGTTCCCATCCGACCGACCTGATGTTGTTAACAGAGTTTACAAAATGAAACAAGATGAGCTTATTGCTGATATTAAAAAAGGCGTAGTTTTCGGACCAGTAGTATCTGGTAAGTATTGTATCTTCCCCACTTAAATTTAGGAATCCTAGCTTTTTCTTACTAACAAAATATTTTTCCTATTTTCCCAGTACTCCACAGCACTGAATTTCAGAAAAGGGGTCTTCCACACATGCACTGCCTTTCCTGGCTTGAAAAACAGAATAAAAAAGATACACTCGCAACCATAGACTCCCTAATAAGTGCCAAAATTTCTGACATCAATACAAATCCATTAGGATATGCGCTTGTTTCTGAATTTATGATGCATGGTCCATGTGGAAAAATGAACAAAAAATGTCCATGCATGAAAAATGATGTTTGTTCTAAACATTACCCTAAAGCATTCAATAACGAAACTTCAATTGACGCACAAGGCTTTGCAGTGTATAAGCATCGTAACAACGGTCGTTACGTTATTAAAAATGGTCACCGATTAGATAATTCTTATGTTGTGCCATACAATATGTTCCTCCTTAAAAAATACCAGCTGAATGGTGTAACAAAACTAGAGTTGTTAAATATCTTTTCAAATATGAAAGGATAGATCACGTGTGGTGTTTGAGAAAATAAAAGGCAAGAAAAAACAATATGACATAGACAAAGATCACCAAACTGAAGGAACTAGCCAACAAAATATAAAAGGAATTGACGAGGTGCAACAGTACTTAGATTGCAGGCACTTAGTTCCTCACGAAGCAGATTGGCGGCTGTTTGAGTTTCCTCTACATTGTAAAATGCCATCTGTAGATCGCTTAGATATTCATTTACCTGCTATGAACAATATAATTTACAAATCAAATTCTGACCTAAGCAAAGTCATGTCCAATGCAGACAACTTAAAAAAAACTATGCTTACTGAATGGTTTGTTGCAAACAAGGAACATCCAGAAGCTCATGAACTTACATATGTTGATTTTCCAAGTGGATGGACATGGCAAAGTCAAGAAAAAATATGGAAGAAGAAAAAATGTGTTGACGATAAAATTGGTCGTATATACTATGTACACCCATCAGTAGGAGAGCGTTTCTACCTTAGAATGCTTTTAATGATAGTTAAAGGATCGTGTAGTATTGAAGATTTAAAAACTTATAATGGTAAAATTTATGATACATTTAAAGAAGCATGTTCTGCTAGGGAATTGCTAGGCGATGACACAGAATGGTATACTGCATTTGATGAAGCCCTGATATGGGCTACATCTTCCCAGCTTAGGCATCTTTTCGTTACGATGATTCTATTTTGTGATATGAAAAATGAGCGAGCATTTTATAACAGGTATGCTTGTCACTTGTCTGATGATATCCAACATAAATATTGTGTCATGCTTAATAACCCTGCATTTACCCTTCCTGCATCCCAATTGCAAGACATGCTAATTGACGAATTAAACGAACTGTTTTTGCGTAATGGATCGTCAATTGGAAATTTCAATCTACCTCATCCTTGTTTACACAATCATGAAAATAAAGTAAATAGACTAATTCAAGACGAACGTTCATATGATTTAGCAGACCTTATAGAAACATCTATTGCATTGTCATCGCAACAAAATAAAGATCAAAGAAAAGCATATGATAAAATTATTCACTGTGTAATGAATGAGAAACCAGGTTTTTTCTTCCTTTCTGGGCATGGTGGAACCGGGAAAACATTTGTCTGGAAATCGATACTTTCCTACATACGCTCAAAGGGAAAAATAGTTCTTGCTGTTGCCTCCTCAGGAGTAGCCTCACTTTTATTACAAGGTGGAAGGACAGCACACTCTCGATTTAAAATTCCAATAGACATTGATGAAAACACTTTGTGTGATATGAAGAGAGGAACAAACCTAGCGGACCTAATGAAAGAATGTTCACTTATTATCTGGGATGAGGCGCCAATGACACACAGACATTGCTTTGAAACACTAGATAGAACATTGCGTGACATACTAAAGCAAGCTAATCCTATTGCAGCAACAACACCATTCGGTGGAATTCCTGTAGTACTAGGAGGTGATTTTAGACAAATCTTACCTGTTATAGAAGGTGGTTCACGATCTGAAATTGTTTCTGCCACAATAACAAACTCACCGTTGTGGAAATTTGTCTGCATTTTGAAGTTGCACGAGAATATGAGGCTATCAAACCCTAATTTACTCCCTTGTGAGCAAAAAGAATTAAAAGAATTTGGCGAGTGGGTTTTGGCTGTTGGAGATGGGAGGGCAAATGAAAATAAAAAAAGTATAGTGCAGGTGAAGATAGAATTAAGATCCCCGAAGATCTCCTTATCAAGGCTGGAGATGATAAGTTGTTGGCCATTATACAAGCTGTTTATGCTGATATTGATACTAGATTTCAGGATCAGGAATATTTGGAAAAACGTGCTATTGTTTGTCCAAATAATGACACAGTTGAAGACATAAATATACGCGTACTAGATATGGTGCCAGGAGAGGTTTTTGAACATTTGAGTTGCGATTCTATTTCAAAAATGAATGACAAGCTAGGGGACTTCGATGAAATATATCCTGTTGAATATTTAAATTCAATTAAAATAAGTAATTTCCGTAGACATAGATTGATGCTGAAACTTGGTTCTCCTGTCATGCTGCTAAGAAATATTGATCAGACCATAGGCCTATGCAATGGAACAAGACTTATTATTACTCGATTAGCAACAAGAATTGTAGAAGCTACTATAATGACTGGTTCACACGTTGGAGACACAGTTTACATACCCAGAATTACCTTGACTTCAAAAAAATCAAAGTACCCCTTCATTCTTGAAAGACGACAATATCTCATAAGACTATGCTATGCCATGACAATTGACAAAAGTCAAGGTCAGACCCTAGAATCTGTTGGGGTTTACTTGGAAAAACCAGTCTTTACCCATGGACAACTCTATGTCGCAATCTCTCGAGTAACATCAAGAAAGGGTCTTAAAATCCTTATTGACAACAGTTCTAAAGACTATACTGATATTACATCAAATGTTGTATATCGGGAAGTCCTTTCTGTTACACAGTAATAATAAATAAAAAAATACAATAACAATGAATAAAATTATAGTTGTGCACTAATTTATTATTGTTTAAAAAAATGAATGTTAGTCCTTTCTGTTACACAGTAACAATAAATAAAATATACAGTAACAATAAATAAAATTATAGTTGTGCATTAATTTATTATCGTTAAAAAAATTACTCATGCCTTTGTATACACTTCACATTCTTTTAGGTTGGTACAGTTAACTATATATGCTCTACTAACATTTTCTTCATATTACCCTATTCTGATGCTTTACACATTTCAGGCAAACTTGCTGCTGTCTGATCTCAATCTGTTAGGCGTGTCGCAGTCCTTGCATGTGTAGCTCGCACGTGGGACTTCCACAAGGACAATGACCTGATGCACCTAGACGTTGTTTTCGTTGATGAGAAGGCACATTGCACATTTCTTGCCCTTCTGATTTCTAACTGAACAACATCTTCTCAATGTCTCACTTGTCATCTTATTTGCAGAGTAACAAGATGTATGGCGAAATACATGCAGCTCATGCAGAAAAGTTCAGGGAGAAGCTTACCGAAGGGAATCTTTGCGTGATAAAAGGTTTCTTTGTCACATCTTCAAAGAACATGTACAAGGCTGTTGAAGGAAATTTCATGATAAAATTATCTCCATGGTCAAAAGTTGAAGTACAGAAAGATGTACCTGCTGAATTTCCTCGCTACGCATATTCCCTGACTAAATTCAGTGATCTGCCCACTATGATTGGAAGAACTGATATGTTTATAGGCAAGTTAACTATACTTGCACATTTATTACATTACTTCCTACACTTATATGTACTGCAACAGTTATGGTTCATTTACTTTTCATCTTTTTCCATACAGATGTTATTGGAATACTCTCTGGAATATCTGATCTGCAAAAGGTTCGTTTGCCTAGTAGAGCGAAGGAATCAGACAAGAGAAACCTCCAAATTACTGATATAGAGTAAGCCATACCATAAAATTAAATAAACTTTATATTGTCCTCTTCCTTTCCTAATTACTAATTTAATGTTACATTCTTTAGTGGGAACATAATGGATGTCGCACTCTGGGGAAGCCATGCAATTTCCTTCTAGGCAGATGATTTCTACAACCTTGGTCAGGAAGAGCCCATAATACTGCTTTTCGTTGGTACTATAATTAAAAGCTACCTAGGTATGTAACTTAATGTGAATCAACAAAGGTACATTTTTATTTTAATGACACATACTCACATAGATAGCAAATATTTAGGTACTCCAACAATAAGCTGCAGCGACGCTGCAACTGTTTATGTCAATCCTGACATTCCTGAGAAGAACGATTACTGCAACCGGTATATTTTTAATCGTAATTAACTTTTACATAAAAAACATACATAGATCTAGCCATACTCATGCTTAACTGCTATCTATTTTTTATTGCAGACTTGGTAGGCAAATGCCTGCTATTGCAGTGATGGCAGCCTACAACGATCAATACAATGCGTCATTAAATAGGAATGAACCTGAGAGTGTTAATATTGAATTTCTGAATTCAACAGATCCTAACGAATTCCTTGTGAGTTACTTTAAATTATATAATTTATAGCCTACTACATATGCACGCACTAATTCCTACATTTTCTTGACAAATATACTAGGGAAAAAATTTGATGAGTACTGTAACAATTATGAGGCTGGCTTCAGAACAATGGTGGTTCCTTGCTTGCCAGTTGTGTCATAAGAAAGCATATGAAGCTGGAAACGCATTTGTTTGCAGCAACAAAAAGTGCAGCAATAAAACAGCAACACCAAGGTAAAATGACGTACTTACAGTAGTACTATCTAATTCATCCATAAACAAACAACGTAATTTGTAAATTCCATTCCCATGTACAAAGTGCGTGTTATTGGTGCAGACGCTTCTGGTGAAGCAGAGTTTGTCTTCTTTGCCACAGTAGCTAAAGAAATCATTGGAAAGAGGCTTGACGTTGTGATGCGCAATGCATCGAATAGATATCTGCCATTATTTCTCAGAAACTCACACTCAACTTCAGTGTTAATGAAAAGGGACTTCAGTATGGACAGTTATCTTTCCAGGTTAACAG
Source organism: Dactylis glomerata (assembly GCA_007115705.1). Classification (NCBI taxonomy): domain Eukaryota; kingdom Viridiplantae; phylum Streptophyta; class Magnoliopsida; order Poales; family Poaceae; genus Dactylis; species Dactylis glomerata. The sequence continues at coordinate 359,012 of QXEO01000327.1, read as the reverse complement.
CGTACAGAAAGTGCACATGAAGACAAATGTCTTTGAATTCAATAGGCTGAGCGTTGGATCAACCAGTACATCAAGCCAAGGATCTGCAGAAGCTGGAAAGGTATATCCTATTAACTTAATCTGGACCTATTTTTAATGTAAACCGCTAAGATTAATTAACTACTGCTACAAGATCTGGTTCTGTTGCACTTGTGAGTTACAATAAACTTGCATAAAGATATTTCCCTTGATTAGACTCCACAATAACCAAAGTACATCCAAATATTTTGTTGCAGCAGAACAATGGAAATGATGACAACCCTAACATCAATGAATCTGACAAAAATGGATCACAAAACTTCACACCTACTGATGAGCAACAATCGGTTTCTGCAGAGGTATATTCATTTTTTTCCATAAAAATATAGCTACATGTTCTCATGCAAATTTAATAATATCAATATGGTATGAACAGAAAACACCAATGTCCACTCATGGAAAGTCCAGTGAAAACGTAAATGCTGCTGCAACAGATGTTCCCAATAGCACTACCAAAAATGGTAGAAAGAGGTACAGAATTATATCACACATATAAAGTAAGCCACATTTTATATTATTTAAACTAGCATGTACACTAACACACAAACTGTACATATGGTTTCCAGGACAACTAAAGATGATAACAAGACACCATCCGCAAAGAAGAAATTGTTGTTTGGCTGAAAAGATGCTTCATCAACATGGCTTCAACAAATTGGTGCTTGCCTGAAAAGATGCTCCATCAACAACGCTTCAATAATAAAATATGGATGTCCTGCATACTGCCATGACTTTCTGTGGCTTACATTTCCTTTAAGCCTATATGCCGCCTGCGTGTGAGCTTTTTCAATAAAGACAATATAGCATATCCAGGCATGTTCGTCCTATGTTTCAAAAGAACCACGTCTATGAGACCACATAATAAAAGACCTTGCACATCTATGTTTGCTTTTCTGTTTCCTAAAATATAATATGTTTTATAATGTTCATGTCCCAACATAGCTGGCATGTTTAGTGCAAAGCTAATATATAGTATCCAACTGAGTGCAATCTTCCATTCTGTAAATATTGCCCTCATATTACAACTACATTTGCTCAGTTTACATACCGTCAAGCTACAAGTGATATTTAATATTTCATCTACATGAAATAGAGCATTCGTGCGAGGCAAACCACTATGTATCAAACTTAATAGTAAAAAATTAATTTCTTATACTGGCCCTCATATTTGAAATGAACTATTCACGGTTATGGCCATGTCTATGCACAGAAGTGTTCTGATTGTTTACTGTTTACTTCAGTTGATATTTACGCAAAAGGTATGAATAGATTCTTTTGTGATAGTGAAAGGTCGAGACTACTACGATTTTGGGAACAATGATTCTCTTGTTGGCTTGCTTGGGGAGATTGCCATGGGGCATGACCTGATAAAGTTTCCACGCATATATTTCTACCCAAAAATATGTATACTTATTTACCTTCACAAAAACTTTACTGTTTTGTTCTGTATGACTACTTGCCAATTGAACCTAAAAGTAACACCATATGACACTGACTCTTTGAATTTGTAACAGTCGAATTAAATAATCACCTACTATCCAAGATAAATAAAACAAACTAAAACAGAATAACGGTACAAAGTAATCTGAAGCAGAAAATCCAAATTATAGGGAAATATATAGAGGGAAAGAATATTACCAGAGAAGTAACGTGCATCAAATGAAAAGTCATCTGCTTATTCAGTTACAGAATACATATCATACACAATAAAGACCACCCAATAAATACATTAATTTACCGTCTTAAAAACCTACTTCTCGCATGACATTGCCCTGCCTATATAGGACGTATGATGTAAAGATTTTCACTGCACACGACTAACAAAAGTAAGCTCTATTCATATATCTCCCATTCCTTCTATGGAAATTAATACTTTTATAACTTTTTACTGCAGATGGAGGACTCTGGAGATGAATCCCATCCCGCTACTCCTCAAGGCAACAACAACTGTGCTGAAGAATTGCAACTTCATAGTCATGGAGTAGTACTACACAACAAACAAGATGCAAATTCTTCCTCACAGGTATCACCATATTCTGCTATCCTTGAGACTTCCCATACATACGTTTCTATTAATGGAATTAGAAAAATAACTTATCTGATAACAAATTATAGAAAATGGAAGAAACAAGTGCACGAGCCATTACATGTCCAATTCCTTTCAAAAACTTGAACACAACTACGTCTATCGGAAAGAGGAAGGCAATGGATTCTTGCAGTGAACCTGACGCAGATATTGCAACAGAGCTCATACATGTTCCTGGTGTAAGTTATCACTGGCATTTTCAATTGGTAATTACAAAATAAACAAAAAAAAATTAAGCATTTCATGCCAACTGACAATCATACATCCCTAACCAATGAATAGGTATCAGCAAAAGTCTATGTTTCAAGGCACATGATTTTATCAGAAATCATAAGAACACTTGGATTAACTCTATACTCTACTGGTCATGTACATGAATCACCTTCAGAAATAAGGAGTTGGGTGGATATAGAAGTACTACCAAGCGCTGAAAATTTATTTGCAAACAAAATGAGATTCTATGGAGAAACTGCACATACCACAGATCGTGCATTGGAAAATGCATGCCAATCTGCCATTACACATCTCATGACAAAATGCAGGGTTCAGGTCGATGATGCAAATTTTAATGACCTTGACATACTGGAAAAAACATTACAGGCAGCGACAAGCTTTGAAAATTTATTCAAAGAAAGCAAGGATGTGCAGTTGAAATATATGGATTCTCTAAGAGAAAGTAATGAGATAATACTGGACAGAGTACACCAGATATGCGTAGCAAGTGCTGGCTTCCTGCCAATAAAAATATTGCCTCTCATGAGTAATCAAACAGGCAGAACTAAAGTTGAGTATAATGGGCCTATACAAGCTACTGAACCAAAAGATGAACTTGCTGCTGCACTTGTAGATCTAGCATCCACAAAATTGATTGTTGGTCTTCTCAAAGAAAATGTAAGTATGCATATCACATATCTTTCATGTTTACTTTCAGATGACTAATTAGACTCAATAAATCTGAATGTTTGCAGGAAAACAAATGAGAAGGTCCTCTCATCCAGTCAGGAAGAAATAAAGAGCACCATGCCTGCTGCAAATTCTATGATATATGCAATTATCAATAAAAGAAGAGTTCATTATATTACCGTTCAAGGGCTACATTTTCAAATCGTCATGTTTATTACCTTCCATGTACCCATGTCATTATATAAACTCAAAGTTTCCTTCACTTCCAATAATTCAATGTAATCTCAGTGAAAATTACATGATATATTTTATAACCAAACATAGCACAGTATTCTCATTCACAATAACAAACCAGATTATTACTTAAAGCCAATAAAAAATACATCTTATCCAACCATAAGAAACAAACATTCGACAACTACAACCTCTTTTTACTTTCAATGTTGTTCTGTACCCCAGAAATTTTGCCATGCTCCATTCCTTCTGTGATGTATTCAAATAAGTACTTCACAGATGAATGCGTATTGCCACCGATAAGTTTACTTCCATCATTTCCTTTAGGTACAATAGGCTTCACAGAACTAACAGCAAATCCATTCTCTTTCGTTGACAAAGCACTACATGAAAAAAAATATTATACAAACACAGAATACATACTGCATTAAACAATTCAATCAAAGTACAAAACCTAACCTGTTTTGTCCTTCTACCTCCATTCTATCCTCCACGTGAACCAGAAAACGGGACTATTACAATTATGCCAAAATGAACGCATACAAAACCATTTATATACCATTGCTACAAGAAACTTCCCACGGTTTTAATTATCCACTATGAATAGAAACTTCAAAAAAAATTAATTGCAAAATATACTAACTGCTCCTTGCTAATGCAACGCCAGTTCCCTTTTAAAACGCATGTCTTAAAAGCATCACTGTAACTGTCCCAAAAAAAGTAATATGCCTACCTATAGATACAGCGTGAATAATAGGCATCAACCAAACATATCATTATCTACTTATATTTTCTTATATAATACTGCTTAAGCTACTGTAGCATCAACCTTCAGCTCAGCTTACTGAAGCGGTGAAAGCATAACAAAGTAGTAAAACTATTACCAATTGTAAGATCATGCAACGAATGACAGATGCAGAGACGTTCGTAATGAACTAAGACTATCCAACTAACCAAGAGGTATAGTGGTGTGACTGAGAGTATGACACTTTCAAAATTGCAGGACTGAAATCAGAACCACATGAGTCTGAATAGATAATACAGTTTCAGATAAATGAGTATCTGACTGTATTATTTATGAGTATATGTCAGAAAATACTCAGGTGACCAACACATTTCTATATGCCGACCCAATACTGTAATAAGATTTCTCTTTAAATCAAAATATTTCTTAGTTCAACTTTGCGAGATCTGAAACAAACCTGTAACACGTATAATATATATCGCCTGAATGTTATATAATAATAATCTTCTTAGCTGAACCAACAAATAAAAGGTTCCTAGATTGAAATGTATGTGCATCTATACACTTACTCTCCATAAAAAATTAATAATAAAACTAAAATATTTCCGCAATTCCAACAAATGCCTACATAACTTTACTCAATTCTCATTCATCACATGGAATACTTCATTAACAACTTGATGATGTTCTCAGTTACAAGCGGTAACAAACGCAAATAACTTGAGACGGTTCCTTACATAAGCAAAAAAAAACTACAAATTTCGTTTTAATCTTCTGCTCATTAAAACTTCCATTTTGATCTTCTTCTCATTCCAATTCTTCTCACTTATCTGCCCTGCAACATTCACCAATCAAGCAACCTGAACAAACGCAGCACCAAGAAGAGGCATGTTGTCCAAATCAGCAAAGGAGATGCCGTAGAAAGCAATTATCTCCCAATCAGAAATCCATGCATGGTCATGCAACATGGCAGCATTTTCCTGTGTCCAAAACTGAACAAAAATAGCACCATCTACACGAAGACGAAAGCGAAAACAAGATTCGTGGTACTGAGTCCGCAAGAAACGATATACAGGAGCCAACCTATTGCTCTCAGGACTGAGAACAAAGACACGAACCAAACTACTTGGCTGCACAACACACATAGCATTGCCCATGGGGTCCATTATGCTATGAAAACAATACCTGCGCTACAAACCTTCACTCTCAAAAAGTAAAACACAGGCTGACTTTTATAGATGTCGGAGTCACCAGATTGCCTATTCAACTTCTATATAAATGCCTACATCATGACATAATAAAATCTGATAAATACAGACACTTACATCACGCATCATGCATATGGATGACTTTAGAACGAAATTACTCCTTAAAGGTGCACTAACTCACCATATTATTGTAAAAAAAAAACATACTGTGAATTGGAGAGAACCGTCATCATAAAGTACTAGAGTATTAGTTATATTTATTATATAAAGGAAACAAAAGGGCACGGGCAGACTGTTTGCCTGCCTAATGAAATACTCCCTCCGTCCCGGTGTATAAGTCTTGTGTGTATCCCTAGGTTGCAATTTTAACTAATATAATATAAGATATATACTACAAAATATATATCACTAGAAACTTCAGATTATGTACTTTTTAATGGTATAATTTTATGTTGTAAAATTTATATTATATTTGTCAAAATGACAACCTAGGGTTACGCGTATGACCTATACACCGGGACGGAGGGAGTATTACAATGTTGCCCGGTAATAAACCCCAGTTATGCAATTCTTAATGCACCTTAATATACAGTTACTACTCAACATAAAAATATTCATTGAATAATAATGCTGGCCTTTCAAAACACAATACACGCCTATATAACCCCATGCCCAACAAACAAATGAAACCATCACAATCCTACAATCATAGCCTGCTGCTCCATCTGAAAAAGGTAAAATCCCTATCATACTCACTCCAATATCAAATATTTCTTAATTTGCTAATAGAGTTGTCTACCAATGATTTAATCCACATAACTAATTTCATTCATCCTATCTTATTTCAGTCCTAATGGCAGCGGCTTTGAGGGTAAAGTACAGGGAATGCTTCATCAGCAGACTTCAGCTCAGAAGCCATCCATGCACCTCGACCAACTTTCCTTTGATAGCTAGAACAAGCAACAACAACCAAGCCAACAAACTCTTCCAGGTCATGCAAAAGATAGAACGAAATCTCTGCATCCAAGGTGAAATCCACATCCATTCAATTTCAAATGCGCAATGTGTATTCAGTTTCACAAATCAGTGCGAGGCTGAATATGCATATGGAGCTCTTTTGTCCCCCACTACTGATTTCCTAGACCACACACTTACTACTTTCAAACACTGGAACCCAATGGACAAATTTGGCTACGATGTTGCAAATCAAGATGTTAGCTTATCAATAAAAAAACTACCATTTCACTTGTGGTCACAACCAGTAGTTGAACACATTCTTAGTCCCTATTGTGCGCTAGAGTATATCCACCCTGACACTAGATCAATGCAATGTCTAACAGAATACAAGTGCATTGCATGGGCAAACAGTATAGTCCCAATTCCATCAGCCATTGTATTACAAATTCCAGCAAAAAAAACAAAAAAATTACATCTAGAAAATTCAATACATACCACATCACACTACACACTGAAATATACCACCCAGCAACATCGACCTATTCCACATATATTCCTCCATTAGATGACATGAAGTATGAAGACAACTACCTTCATGATCTGGTTACATGTTTCATTCCAGAGAATAAAATAAACAAAGGCCTAGAAAGACTACTATCCAATGCGGTCATAACAACTACAAAACAAAGCATAATCACAGATATATCTCAACAAATCATATCATCAATTCAACATGACCATGCACTCACAGTAAAATCAAACCGCTTTACATTCAATGACTACCTAATAATCCTTCCACCTTCCGCACACAAAAATGTCAGAGCCAAGTTCCATACCCATTCATCCCTAGACATATCTCTTGGCTCTCTACGCTTGAAGCCTTGGAGCAGGTCTTACAATTCAGCACTCAACGTGATAGAAAATCATGCCCAAATAACTTTGCTAGATGTTCCACCAAACTTATGCGCAAAGCATATCATACAATACCTTTTGAGTCCATTCTGCTGGGTGGAACAAGAAGATGAAGCAGCAGAAAGTCACGACACATCATAGACATATACTTCTGTGGCTTGGTGCAACCACATGGAGGACATCCCGAAGTACCTAAACACAAAGACAATTCCAAAGGAAATTGCATCGCACATGGAGATACAGAGTTCTCCAAATATCACACTTAGAACTGCATGTATCAGAATCAACGTCGACGCCTAAAAATAAAAAGTTCAGCATGGTAATAAAAGGTAATTAATTTATTACTATACTATTTCCTCTTATCAGTCTGCATTAACTTATATTATAATTCTTACTTATATTTAACAGTGCAACGATTATGGCCTGTGCTCAGACTAAATAAATCTTTATTACATTATCATCAATGTCTTCACCAAATATAAGTTACATCATTTTTTTCCTGTATTCTTTAATAAATATTATTAAACCACATATATTGAAATAATGAGCCATCTTCTTACATCTAACAGGCAACCAATATGGACAATCAATGGGCGAAAAGCAAGACTGGGCTCAGCACAAAATCAATAAGTTCTAATATATTTCTACATATCGTACCAAAATTCATATCAAATGGATGTAATAGGGACATTACATATATACAGTGAAAAGGATTTGTACGCTGCAACAATTATATTTTCAGCCTTCCCTACCTATCTATTTACATAATGAACGAGCGCGGCAACGCGCGCCTACATGATCTAGTAGGATAGATAGCCACACTATCAAGAGGGGCTTTCGGTTGGCTAACTTGATCACATCGTCTTAGGGAGCTCAATCCTTTGCATACTTTGCTTCTCCCTACTTTGTTTCTTATTGGTGTTTCTCTATGTGAGGTTCTTGTGCTTGTTGCTAGCTTTCCAACAAGTCCAAGTTCATCGAAAATGGAATCCGTATGCATCTTTTATCACGTTTTTGAGTTTAGAGGTTTTATCGGTTCTTTCTTAAAAGAGGTTTTCACCTCTTCTTATTTTGTATTTTATCTCTTACTACTTCTTGGGTTTTATGGTCTCCATTGGATAGATATTTTTCTTATATTTTCAAAAAGCCCAAGTTTGCTAAAATCCGAGTCAGGATGTGAAAGTTATCGCATTTTTCGTGAGGCTATTTTCTGCCGGTTCCGAGCTCGGTTTGAACCGGAAATCAACCGAAAAGTTGCAGAACTGTTTTCTTGTATTTTCGGTTTTGGGTTTGGTTGGACCGAGTTTTGGACCGGAAATCACCCGAACAAGTGGGAAATGACCCCAACGGCCATATTTGACTTTCCATATAAAATGGGCTTCTTCCCCAATGGTTTTCTAGGATTCCTAGTGTGTTCTTGAGCATTTTTCTCACCTCTATTGTTGACTCTCTTAAGCTTGCTCCCTCTCTCTTCCCTCCAATGATTCTTGCATATTTTTGAGGGATTTGAGAGAGGAGATCTTGATCTACAATCTCCACCAATTCATTCCTCCTCTAAGTGGGGGGGGGGGGAATCCTTTGAATCAAGATCTTGGAGTCATTGGTTGACCTCCACCCTTGTTCTTCCTCTCTAACTCCTCCATAGCATTTGTTGCCTTGGTGGGATTTGAGAGAGAAGGATTTGAGCACTTCCCCTTGTGTTCTTGCTTTGCATCCTTGCATAGTGTTGAGCTCTCCATTACGATTTGTTCGAGTGAGAGACCGTGAGCTTGTTACTCTTGGAGGGTGACCTCCTAGTTGGCTTGGCGATTGATGCCGCGATGACCTCTTCGTGGAAGATTGTGAAGAGGCCCGGGCTTTTCCCTTTGTGGGATTTGTGAAGTGGTTGTGGAGCTTGCCATCTCCGGAGTGGAGGAAAATCCAACCATAAGAAGGGGTCCCTAGCTTCGTGGGGGACTCGGAGAAGAAGGTGAGCCTTCGTGGTGTTCGGGGGCCTTCATGGTTACCCGCATCTCTCCAACGGTGATTAGCTTACTTTATGTAAGTGAACATCGGGATACATCTTCGTCTCCGCGTGCCTCGGTTATCTCTATACATGAGTTTATTTCCTTGTGATAGCCTTCGTGCTTGAATGTGACACCCGCGAATTTATCACAAATTTGAAGTGCCCGTTATGCATTCCACCACAATCCCAGAATCATTGTTGTGATACACATAACGTAGTTGGTAACCAGTTCCATAAACATTACAATACGATGGTTCAAATACAATGGTCATAGTGACCAAGTTCATATTACAACACAATATAGGCAGCGGAAATAACGTCTTCGGGTCCATGCCTTCACCCTACAGGCAATGGCGACTCAGTAGAAGATCTTAGTTCTGATACTCTTCTTCATAACCTTCCTCCGGATACTCTTCCCCATAGTCTGGCCAAGTTGATAGCCAGGGACACAGCCATGAGTACATTGGATGCACTCGCAAACCATCTTATAAAGGAAATGATGAAGTAGATATGCAAGTTTGATATGGTGGACTAATCACTAAGTTTATTTGCAAAAGCTAGTTTTATTTCCCAAGAATGTTCATTAGTAGAGAAGAAGCTTTTAATTCTCTAAGTTCAATCTAAGGAGGAACTTCAAGTGTGTCAAGATCAATGTCAAGTCAAGTCAAGTCATTCACCAAGTTCACCATAGGTTGTTTATATTCTTGACAAAAGTCAAGTACAGCTTGCCAACTGTCCATGACCGCGGACGCGGCTATTCGAATAGTTTTGAAACCTCTGCAGAGGGGTACACTTTACCCACAAGATTCGATACATCTGCCGGGAGAAATCCACGGATCGTCATACACAAAGTATGCGAGGTTCAGATAATCAAACAAACTCTTTCACTTGCTCACTCTAGTATAGGATCCTTCCCTAGAGCCCGAGATACGGAAATCCCCGTTCCGGCGCCTCTAGTTTTGCCCGCTCTGGGATGCCAGATGAATGGAATTTCCACTCGGTTCAGAAGTACCCGCGCACGGTGCACTTCTATAAAGGATGATACAAGGCCTCCCACACTAGGGTAAACAAGCTACGGACTAAGCCCCTTCCCATTTAGGGGTAATGTGGTCGTACGGTATGGTTGGCTCACATAGTACATCACTTAGTATCATTTGGCAAATACATTCCATAGTCCTTAGTCAAGATTATTTTCCTTCATAAAACCATCATGTATGAGAGGTCTCCAATTCAAGTTTTCAAGTTCAAGTCACCAAGTTCAAATGGGGTTCCTCTTAAAGATAGCACCAATTTTATTAGCGACTAAGCAACTACATGGAGTGATGATACCACTAAAAATAAGGTTGGATAAACTCAGCTTGATGCTCTTGCTAAGCAAGATATCACTACACATCTAACATTCTACTCTAGCAATTCAATCATGCAATTTACTTAAAACAAGTAGAATGCAAAAGTAAAACTAGGTATGTGGAGTATGATTCAAAAGATGGCTTGCCTTGGTTGGCAAAGTGTCCGGGGTATTCCTCTTCTTCTTGATAATATTCCCCCTCAATATCCTCCTCAGCAACACTAGCGTCTAATACGAATAAACACAAAGCACACAATCACCACACCATACTAACAACATACCAAGCACACATACTTGTTTTCAAACAATAGCTTCATGTTGGATTTTATTTGAATTGGTTTGCAAGTTTCTTCCAAGTTTTCCTTGAGTGTGCAAGTTAAATTTTCTACCATATGCCATGTGTGGTTTACTTTTTAAGTATGGATATTAAACTAAGGGTATTAGTACTAGTTCCAATGAGGATTGACTCCTTAAGGGAATTGGTATTGAGGGCAATTTAATTCTAAGTGTATGATAGAGATCTATCATTTTATGTTACTAACTAGAATTGGGTTAGGGTCTAATTGGTCCCACTAACAAGGTTTGGGTTGATTAAGGTTGACTAAACAGTAGGGGAGTTATTTAGTGAGTTCACAAATCAAGTTTCATAATTTTAGGAGGTTTAAATAATTTTCTAGAATTTTCCTATGATTCATAGAGCTATGGTCAAAGTATTCTTATTTATTTAAATCCTTAACTCAAATTGAATTCTAACCAGTTCTAGAGTGTAGAGCATTTCCTAAGCTTTCCAACGCATATTCATTTGCTAGAAATGGATTTGTAAATCTCTTTGAATTAAAGTTTGAAAATCCTATCTGAAACTTATTTGAAATAATTCAAACGGCGGGAAAATAATTAAAAACGAAACGGACCTAATTCTAACCTAGCTGGGCCGAATCCAATTGAAACCCCAACAGGCCGGCCCATACCGCTTCGCTCCGGGCGGGAAAGAATTAAAACTGAACCTGACAGGTGGGGTCCGCTCGTCAGATCACTTAACCCGCACTGAACCGGTATGCTACCGACGGATTCTAATCCAACGGCTCTGGTGCATCGTGTTCATCGGCTAGGGTTGAAGCTCACCTGCGCACGTCGAGGAAGACGACGGCGACGGCGAGGCGCGTAGAGGAAGCAGGGCTCGACGGCGACGGGTGGAAAAGACTCAGGCGGCGCTCCTCCTCCAGTTCCCAGCTTCCGTTCGTCCAGCGGCGGTCCAACGCGGCGGCGCGGCTTGCGTCCAGTACCTCACCGGCGGTGCAGGCGTCGTCGAACGAGAGCGAGAGGGAGGGAGAGAAGGTGTCTGGGAGAGAGCTGGGAGTGGTGTGCGTCCAGTCGTTTGATCGGCGGGGGCTTTTATAGGCCAGAGAGGCGGGGACAAGGGCGTCCAGTGGGTGGCCGGCGCAGGGCATGCTGGCAGCGTGCACGGGCGACACCGGGCTCGACGGCCTTGCCCACGTGCTGGAGGGGTGTTGTCTCAGCTGCGGAGTGCTGTGGGTCGGTGCTGGCGAGGTCACGGTGGTCGGGAGCTTGCAGAGAGGAAGAAGGAGAAGAGAGGGGGGTCCGGGCGCTGTCTTCCTCGTCTCCTCCCTTTCTCACGGCTCGGGTCGGGGCAGAGGGGGCTGGGCTCAACCGCGGCGTCGTCAACGAGCATGGCTACAGGCATGAGACGAACGGGAGCAGTGATCTTCACAGTAAACTCGATTTCTTCCGATTTTTGTTCTCCAGGTGTTCGGTCAAATGCCCGCAAGAAACTCAAATTCGAATTTTTGAAATTTTTCACTTTGGGTGGTCAACAAACGAGACAAGGTTGCCAGAGATATTTTTATTTCACAGAAAGGTTCAGTTTTGCAGAAATCATATTTCAAATTTTGGTATTGTCACTGTTTCAGATTCAAAGTTTGGCTGATGTTTGTGTTGAATTACATTTTAAATTTTGGTTTGAAACTTCTTGGTTGAGTTAGTAGGCAACTTGGTCAAACTCAACTAACTGACCACACCTCCACTTGAGTTACAGATTTCTTATTCTAAGTGCTCAAAGTAGGGTAGTCAATAAGATTTCCTAGATCAACTTATCCTTCTCTTTTTCTTTATTATTTTTATTTCTGGTTTCTTTGGCTTGTATAATCCTTCTGTAATGTCTCTGTTGGTTAAGTTAGAACCAACTAACTATTGCCCAACAAATAATCACACACATGAAATCATAAAAGACATATAATGGAAAATACATGCATACATGAAATAATAGATAGAAGTTTTATCTTGGTCCAAAATTTGGCACTTTAATTAATAATAAGTGGATTACAATTTTCTGAGTTGTTACAATCTTCCCCCCTTAAAAAGAATCTCGTCCCCAAGATTCACTAATTAAGAACTGAAAAGATTGGGAAACTCTTTCTGAAGGTAATCTTCTCGTTCCCAAGTGGCTTCATCTTCGGTGTGATTATTCCACTGAACTTTCAGAAACTTTATGCTTCGGGTTCGAGTGGTTCTATATGCTTCCTCGAGGATACGGATAGGCACTTCACGATAGGTCAAATCCTTGTTGATGTCCACAGAATGGTGATCAATATTCTTGAAGACTTCTGGCTTCTCCGGAACTTCCAGACACTTCCGAAGTAAAGACACGTGAAAGACATCGTGTACTTCAGACAATTCAGGGGGCATTTCCAACTGATAAGACACTTCTCCTTTGCGGCTTAGTACCTTGAAGGGTCCAATATACCTTGGTGCAAGCTTTCCTTTTACTTGGAATCTTTGCATTCCCTTGAGAGGTGATACTCTAAGATACACAAAATCTCCAATCTGGAAGGTCAGTTCTCTACGTCTCTTGTCTGCATGTGACGACCTCAAATTTGATACAAATTCGAAGTGCCCGTTATGTATTCCACCGCAATCCCAGAACCATTGTTGCGATATACATAACATAGTTGGTAACCAGTTCCATAGACATTACAGTACGATGGTTCAAATACAATGGTCATAGAGACCAAGTTCATATTACAACACAATATAGCAGCGGAAATTACGTCCTTCGGGTCCATGCCTTCACCCTACAGGCAATGGCGACTCATGGATACGATCTTAGTTCTGGTACTCTTCTTCATACCCTTCCTCCTGATACTCCTCCCCATAGTCTGGCCAAGTTGATAGCCAGGGACACAGCCATGAGTACATTGGATGCACTCGCAAACCATCTTATAAATGAAATGATGAAGTAGATATGCAAGGTTTATATGGTGGACTAAGCACTAGGTTTATTTGCAAAAGTTATTTTTATTTCCCAAGAATATTCATTGGTAGACAAGAGGTTTAGTTCTCTAAGTTCAATCTAAAGAGGGACTTCAAGTGTGTCAACATCATTGTCAAGTCAAGTCAATTCATATGTCATTCACCAAGTTCACCATTAGTTATTTTCATTCTTGACAAAAGCCAGGCACAGCTTGCCAACTGTCCATGACCGCGGACGCGGCTATTCGAATAGTTTTACACTCTGCAGAGGTTGTACACTTTACCCACACCATCCGACTACTCATCGTGTGGGCAACTTCCCCGCATACCGTCATATGCCATGACAAGTAGCCGACCATAATGTTTCACCTGCCCGCCTTAGCCTAAACCATACCGCCTAGAGATGTACCCCTCAACACCGGAGTTCCAAGAAGCTGTCCAGAGTGTGCAAAGTTCCCAGCCGCTTGATCCTCCGGAATGCCACTAACCGAAATAGGGTCCTACCCCGGCAGTACATTTTCAATGAGGGCTCTTCGGCTTGTACCCCAACCACCTATGAAGAGGAGGACAAGGCGAAACTCGGCCACAGCCAAGGGTGCCCTGGAAAAGGAGTCCCTGGTCGGACTTCCATTTACATTTGTAGGGTCTATACTAAGGCGAAACAAACTACTCCACTAAGCCCTGTCCCATACTAGGATAATGTGGTCGTACTGTATGGCTGGCTCACATAGTACATCACTCGTTGTCATTTCGCAAATACATTCCATAGTTCTTAGTCAAGATTATTTTTCCTTCATAAAACCATCATGTAGGAGAAACCTCTAATTCAAGTGTTCAAGTTCAAGTCACACATTTTCAACAAGGGTTCCCCTTATAGATGACCTCAGTTTTATTAGCGACTAAGCAACTAGTATGAGTGATGATACCACTAAGTAAGGTTGGATAAACTCAGCTTGATGCTCTTGCTAAGGAAGATATCACTACACATCTATCATTCTACTCTAGCAATTCAATCATGCAATTTACTTAAAACAGATAGAATGCAATAGTAAAACTAGGTATTTGGGTATGATTCAAAAGATGGCTTGCCTTGGTTGGCAAAGTGTCCGGGGTATTCTTCTTCTTCTTCTTGATAATAATCCCCTCCAATATCCTCCTCGGCAACACTAGCGTCTAATAACGAATAAACACAAAGCACACCATCACTACACAATGCTAACAACACACCAAGCACACATATTTGTTTTCAACAATATCATTCCTGTTGCATTTTATTGAGTATGATTGCAAGTTTTCTTCCTAAGTTTTCATGAAGTGTGCAAGTTAGAGTTTCTACTAAGTGTCCATGTGTTGTTCACTTTCTAAGCATTGATATTGGTTTAGGGGTACTAAGACTAGTTCAAGTGGGGAGGGATTAAGCTAAGTGAATTGGTAAAGAGGGCAAAATTAATTCTAAGTGTGTGATAGGGATCTATCATTTTATGTTACTAACTGGAGTTGGGGTAGGATCTAATTGATAACACTAACAGGGTTTGGAGTTGATTAGGGTTGACTAACAGTAGGGGAGGTCATTGGTGAGTTCACAATTTAAATTTCATGATTTAGGGGGCTTAAACAATTTTCTAGAAATCTTCTATGATTAATAAAGCTAGGGTCACACTATTCATATCTAATTAAATTCCTAACTCAAATGGAATTCTAACCAATTCTACAGGCTAGAGCATTTTACAAGCTTTCCAACGCATATTTATTTGCTAGAAAAGGATTTGTAAATCTCTTGGAATTTTATTTTGAAAAACATATCTGAATCCTATTCGAATTAATTGGAAAAGGGCGGGAAAATATTAAAAACGAAACGGACCGATTTCTAACAAGCTGGGCCGATTCTGAACAGAACCCGAACGGGCTGGCCCAGAAAACGTTTCGCACGGCGGGAAGAAATAAAAACGGGACCTGACAGGGGGGTCCCACTGGTCAGGTCACTTAACGCCTCCGAATCGGTACGCTACCGTGCGATCTAAATCCAACGGCTCACAGTCATCGTGCTCGTTGGCGACGGAGGGGCTCACCTGCGTTGCAGAGACGACTATTCGACGGCGAGGGCGTGATGGAGAGGAAGCAGAACTCGACGGCGACGTGCGGGATCGACTCCGGCGGTGCTCCTCCTCCAATTCCCAGCGGTGGCCTACTCCAGGGAGGTCGAACGCGGCGGCGCTCTCCTCGTCCAGTACCTCGCCGGCGGCTGGTCGTCGAGCTAAGGCAAGCGGGGTGAAACGAGTATGTCTGAGAGGTAGCTGGGATCGGGGCGAGTCTCTTCGTTTGATCGGCGGGGCCTTTTATAGGCCGGAGCGTCGAGGGGGGAGGGTGTCCAGAAGCTCGCCGGCTCGGGGGCCCTGGCAACGTTCGAAGGTCGTACCGGGCACGGCGGCCTCGGGGGCGTGCTGGGAGGGTGCTGGCTCAGCCGCGGAGTGCTGTGGGTCGGTGCTGGCGAGGGCAGGGCGGTCGGGAGCGTGCAGAGAAGAAGAAGACTGGGAGGGGGCCCTGGGCGCAGTTCTCTTCTTCCCTCCGCTTCTCAAGGCTTGGGTCGGGGCAGGGGGAGCTGGGTTCGACCGAGGCATCGTCCAGAAGCATGGCAACAGGGTTTGGGCGAGCAAGAACAGTGCAGCACACAGTGAATTCGATTTGCTTTGATTTCTCTCTGCCAGTGTTCGACGAAATGCCCGCAAGAGATTTAAATTTGAATTTTTGAAATTTTCCACTTTTGGTGATCAGCATATGAGCCCAGGTTTCCAATCATATTTTTGTTACAAAGAAAGAATAGGTTTTGCAGAAATCTTATTTCAAATTTTTGGTATAGTCACTGTTTCAGATTCAAACTTTGGTTGAAGTTTGAGTCAAGTTCTGGTTTGAATTTTGGGTAGCCACTTCTTAGTTGAGTGAGTGCTGAACTTGGTTAAGCTCAACTAACTGGCCAATCATTGATTTGAGTTGCAGATTTCTTAATCCAAGGGCTCAAAGTAGGGTAGTCAAACAGATTTCCTAGATCATCTTATTCTTCTCTTTTTCTTTAATATTTTTATTTCTGGTTTCTTTGGTTCCTATAATTCTTCTCAATTGCTTCTGTTGGTTCACTTAGAATTAACTAACCAATGCACAACCAAAAATAACACACATGAAATCATAAAAGACATATAATAGCAAATACATGTATGCATGAAATAATAGATAAAAAGTTTTATCTGGGTCCAAAATTTGGTATTTTAATTAATAAGAAGTGGATTACAATTTCTGAGTTGTTACAATCTTCCCCCCTTAAAATGAATCTCGTCCCCGAGATTCACTAATTAAGAACTGAAAAGATTGGGAAACTCTTTCTGTAGGTAATCCTCTTGTTCCCAAGTAGCTTCATCTTCGGTGTGATTACTCCACTGAACCTTCAAAAACTTGATGCTTCGGGTTCGGGTGGTTCTATATGCTTCCTCGAGGATACAGATAGGTACTTCACGATAGGTCAAATCCTTGTTGATGTCCACGGAACGGTGATCAATGTTCTTGAAGATTTCTGGCTTCTCTGGCACTTCAAGACATTTTCGAAGTAAGGACACGTGAAAGACATCGTGTACTTCAGACAATTCAAGGGGCATTTCCAACTGATAAGACACTTCTCCTCTGTGGTCTAGTATCTTGAAGGGTCCAATATACACTACAAGGATTCGGGTCTATTGCAACAACATCATTCGTTGCAATAAGTGGTGAATCGTTGCAAGCTTTCCTTTTACTTGGAATCTCTGCATTCCCTTGAGGGGTGATACTCTGAGATAAACAAAGTCTCCACTCTTGAAAGTCAGTTCTCTACGTCTGTTGTCGGCATAACTCTTCTGTCTCGACTGGGCTGCCTTGAGATAGTCACGAATCATGCGAACTTTCTCCTCGGCTTCTTGCAGAATGTCAGGTCCAAATATCTGACTGTCTCCGGTTTCTGACCAATTCAAAGGGGTACGACACTTTCTTCCATACAAAGCTTCAAATGGGGCCATTTGCAAACTGGCTTGATAACCGTTGTTGTAGGAAAACTCCGCGAAAGGCAGACAATCTTCCCACTTAGCCCCATAGGCTAGAACACAGGCTCTCAACATATCTTCAAGTATTTGATTCACTCTTTCAGTCTGTCCATCAGTCTGAGGGTGGTAAGCGGTGCTAAAAGCTAATTTGGTTCCCAAGGCTTGATGTAAGCTTCTCCAAAATCTCGAGGTGAATTGGGTTCCTCGGTCGGAAACTATGGTTTTAGGGATTCCATGCAGACTGACAATTTTGGAGAGATAAAGATCTGCCAGCTGTCCTGAGCTATAAGTGGTCTTGACAGGAATAAAGTGGGCAACTTTGGTCAGTCTATCCACAATGACCCAAATAGAGTCATTCCCACAGCTAGACCGTGGAAATCCAGTGATGAAATCCATTCCAACAGATTCCCACTTCCATTCCGGAACTTGCAAAGGTTGCAGCAGTCCCGCAGGACGTTGATGTTCCGCCTTGACTCTTTGACAAATATCACACTTAGAGATGAACGATGCAATCTCACGCTTCATTCCATGCCACCAAAATTGTTCCTTCAAATCTTGGTACATCTTAGTTCCACCGGGGTGGATGGAGTAAGGTGTCTCATGGGCTTCCTTCATAATCACTTCCTTTAGTTCTGAATTAGCAGGCACACAAATACGTCCTTTATACCAAAGAACTCCTTGATCATCTTCTTCAAATCCTGGCACCTTGCCGGAACTAATTCTGCGCTTGATTCCGTCAATACTCTCATTTCCCCTCTGGGCTTCTTTGATTTGGCTCATCAAGGTGGGTTGAAACTCAAGGTTGGCTAAGAATCCTTGACTGACTAGTTCCAATCCAAATTTCTCAAACTCTTGGTGCAACATGGGTTTCTCCTCCTTGATCATCATATTTAATGAGCATGGCTTCCTACTCAATGCATCGGCCACTACATTTGCCTTACCGGGGTGATAATGAATTTCCAGATCATAATCTTTGATCAACTCTATCCATCTTCTTTGCCTCATGTTCAACTCCTTCTGAGTGAAAATATACTTCAAACTCTTGTGGTCAGTGTAGATCTCACAACGGTTACCCATAAGGTAGTGCCTCCAGGTCTTCAAAGCTAGAACTACAGCTGCTAACTCCAGATCATGGGTTGGATAGTTTTCTTCATGAGGTCTAAGCTGCCGGGAGAGGTAAGCTATGACCTTGCCTTCTTGCATCAATACACAACCAAGTCCAAGTTTGGAAGCGTCGCAATAGACATCAAAGTTTTTGGTGATATCGGGCATGGTTAGGACGGGGGCGGTCACCAGTCGCTTCTTGAGCTCTTGAAAACTCTCTTCACACTTAGGGGTCCATTCAAACTTCTTGTCCTTCTTCAACAGTTGGGTCATCGGCCGGGCAATGCTTGAAAATCCTTCAACAAACTTGCGGTAATATCCCGCTAATCCGAGAAAACCTCTAACTTCAGTTTGAGTGGTAGGGGCTTCCCATTCCATGACTGAGGTGATCTTCTTTGGGTCCACAGACACTCCTCCAGCTGATAATACATGGCCTAGAAATCCAACTTCCTTCAACCAGAACTCACATTTACTGAACTTGGCATACAGCTGATGCTCTCTCAGAGTCTCTAAGATTAATCTCAAATGGGTTGCATGCTCTTCTTCGGACTTGGAGTAGATAAGAATGTCATCAATGAAGACAACAACAAACTTATCCAGGAACTCCATAAAAACCTTATTCATGAGATTCATAAAGTAAGCAGGGGCATTGGTTAATCCAAAGGACATTACGGTGTACTCATACAATCCGTATCGGGTAGTGAAGGCTGTTTTGGGTATATCAGTTGCACGGATCTTCAGTTGATGGTATCCAGTTCTAAGGTCTATCTTTGAGAAGACTCGATTTCTAGTCAGTTGGTCAAATAGATCATCAATCTTCGGGAGAGGATACTTATTCTTGATGGTCACATCATTTAGCTTGCGGTAATCAGTGCACAGTCGGCTAGAACCGTCACTTTTATCCACAAACAAGACAGGTGATCTCCAAGCAGAAGAACTTGGTTGAATCAATCCCTTACTCAAAAGGTCATCCAACTGCTTCTTTAACTCCACTAATTCAGCTGGGTTCATACGATAGGGTCGTTGGGCTATAGATCCAGTTCCGGGGATAAGCTCAATGATAAACTCAATATCCCGATCCGGTGGCATTCCGGGTAGCTCATCGGGAAAAACATCCGGATATTCATAGACGATGGGAACTTGCTCTAAAGTTGGTCCTGAGATACTCTTATGACATCGGGTGGTTTGGGTTGGTTTTACGGACACGTGCTTCACTATACTTCCAGTGCTACTCTTCATAGTGATGGTTTTCTTGGCACAATCTATCACTCCTTGATGGGCGGACATCCAATTCATACCAAGAACTACTTCCAAACCTTTGGTTCCCAATACTATCAAATTGGCTAAGAAAGCGACTCCATGAATTTCTATGGGAACTGCCAAACAGTTCCACTCAGACCTTGTTGTTGACCCGGGTATTTGTACTAACATGGCATGCTTCATAGGTTTTGGGTGAAGTCCACTTTTATCAACAAATAACTTAGTGACAAACGAGTGTGAAGCTCCAGAATCAAACAGAACTCTTGCAAGAGTAGAGTTAACAAGGAACATACCCAGCACAATGTCGGTGGCTTCCTGAGCTTCTTCAACATTCATGTGATTCAGAAGGCCTCGAGAGTGAGGCTGGTTCCTTGGTGGATAATTTTTGCCATTTCCGACACGGCGCTGTTGCTGAGCAGGAGCAGTGGTCTTGGATGCATCATTCAGCTTCTTGGGGCACTCATTGGAGTAATGCCCTTTGAGTCCGCACTCATAACAGGTAACAACAGACTTGTCACCAGACTTGGATAGCACGGGCGTGCCATTTGGCCTTGGAGTATTGGTGTTGAAGTTGTTGCCACTAGGTCTCGGAGGTGCACGGTTGAAGTTGTTGCCGGGTGGACGGTTGGGATAGTTGGGACGTGGAGCTGGTGCAGGTAGCCTCATAGGTCTAGGGGCGAAACCCATAGGTGGATTTCCTCTTGGCTTCTGCGAGTTGCTTGAGTTGCCTTGATACATCATGCGGCGCTTGCGGTTCTCTGCGGCTTGCTTGAGTTTGCCTTCCATCTGAATGGCAGAGTCAACCAGTGACTCCAGGTCTGCAAAGTGAATACTGACCAAGACACATTGCCTCTCATCATGAAGTCCATCCAGGAATCTTTCTTGCTTCTTCTCAGTGGTGTTGGTGTCATCTGGGGCATACCTAGACAAGGTAAGGAACTTGTCACGGTAATCCACCACAGATAGGGAACCTTGCTTCAGATTTCTGAACACATCTCTCATCCTTTTAACCAATCCCAAGGGAACATGGGCCTTGCTAAACTTGCTCTTGAACTCCTCCCAAGGCATCACATACCCTGGGGCTTGCATTGCACGGGTGCTATCCCACCAAGCTCTTGCTGCTCCAGCAAGGTAGTGGGTGGTGTACAAGACCTTCTCATTCTCACCAACTTCGGCGACTGCCAAATTGTTTTCCATAGTGCGAAGCCAGTCATCGGCATCTAAGGGTTCTTCAGACTTAGTGAATATAGGTGGATTGGTGTTTTGGAAACTCCTTAACTTGGATCGGTGATCACCATTGCCATTGTTTTCCCCTTCACCATTGCCATTGCCATTGCCATTGTTGTGGTTCATTGCCATCTGGGTTATCTGCTGAAGAGTGGCCAAGTTAGCTTGGCGCTCAGCTCGGGCTGCTTCCCGGTCTTCCATGATCAACCTTAGCAGTTCGGCCATTTCTGGGTTCGGGGGTGGGGGTGCTCGCGGCATCTGAAGATAATGTTTGTAAGACAAGAGGGAAAGCTAATGGCTAAGATTTTAATTATAACATGGATGATGCAATTTTTGTCTTCCTAAGGCTTTAAAAGCCAAATTCATATTGCATTCATCAAACCTCAAACATACCACACATACGAGTTCACACATTACAAATGGTTTACATCGAACCATTGCGACTCGTCTACTAGAGAGGGGGATACAACTCACACCTATACGAAGTGAAAATAAAGTGGAACTCATAACTAGATAACACGTGGATCTCTGATCTAAACAGCGGGCTCCTCGGGGTCTTCCTCCTCATCACTCACAATGAATCCATTATGCCCACCATCTTCCGGATCATCAAGGTCCTCCATGAAATCATCCTCATCACTAATGAGGGCATTATCCTCCTTGTGGAGATCAATGCCTTCCTCCTCACCAAGGTGATCCTCAAGACTCTCAATGTACTCAGTCAGCTCAGCCACATTGGCCTTCAACTCCTCAATGTCCTGATCCTTCTCATCGCGCTGGCGACGAAGGCTCTTGCGCTCCTTCGCAAGTATCCTGATCGTGCTTCTCGCCTCCACCAGTGCGAAGTGCTCAAGGTTGGCCTTGGTACGGGCACGATCTGCCTCCTGCTGAGTGGAGTACAGCAAGAAGTCCATGTGATCGATGTAGGTACTCGGCTCATTTTGCCCTGGCATGTTTGCGGGAGGCCCGTCCGCATCACGCCGAGCAAAGTTCCTAAAGTGCTCTCCCTGAACCTCCTCAACATGCAGTCCGCACAAGCGGGCGTGCATCTCCTGCATCGCTCGGACCAAACCATCGGCCCAAGTGTTCTCCACAAGCTCAAACTTGATCCTTGGAGAACTCAAATTCCCCTTCTTGCCACGGCAACTGGCCCTGATAAGCCACCGTAGCTCTCCATATGGGTGCTCATTGAGCACGGCTCCCTTGAACTCCGGATACAAACGATCCAGGAACAAGGTCAGGGTGGTGAGGTCGCGCTCGAAACAAAGGCTGCCACCATGGCCCAACTGGTAGTGCTCAACGAATACCGGGGACATCTACAAAATTTTAGATTAGATTAAGTTAGTGATCAACTCAAGTGTGCAAAATTTTAAGTAGGCAAAAACTGAAGTATGTATAAAACTTTGTAAACAGATAGGAAAGACTAAGCAATTTTCAAACCATTTCTTAACTCCTTGCTTTTATAAAGGTTTCATTTAACGCCCATTCTAACTAAGGGCTCCTATGGTCAGCCTAGGCTCTGATACCAACTTGTGACAACCTCAAATTTGATACAAATTCGAAGTGCCCGTTATGTATTCCACCGCAATCCCAGAACCATTGTTGCGATATACATAACGTAGTTGGTAACCAGTCCCATAGACATTACAATACGAAGGTTCAAATACAATGGTCATAGAGACCAAGTTCATATTACAACACAATATAGCAGCGGAAATAACGTCCTTGGGTCCATGCCTTCACCCTACAGGCAATGGCGACTCATGGAGACGAGCTTAGTTCTGGTACTCTTCTTCATACCCTTCCTCCTGGTATTCTTCCCCATAGTCTGGCCAAGTTGATAGCCAGGGACACAGCCATGAGTACATTGGATGCACTCGCAAACCATCTTATAAATGAAATGATGAAGTAGATATGCAAGGTTTATATGGTGGACTAAGCACTAAGTTTATTTGCAAAAGCTAGTTTTATTTCCCAAGAATATTCATTGGTAGGAAAGAAGTTTAGTTCTCTAAGTTCAATCTAAAGAGGAACTTCAGTTGTGTCAACATCATGGTCAAGTCAAGTCAATTCAATTCATGTCATTCACCCAGTTCATCATAAGTTATTTTCATTCTTGACAAAAGCCAGGCACAGCTTGCCAACTGTCCATGACCGCGGACGCGGCTATTCGAATAGTTTTACACTCTGTAGAGGTTGTACACTTTACCCACACCATCCGACTACTCATCGTGTGGGCAACATCCCTGCATAACGACCTATGCCACGACAAGTAGCCGACCATAATGTTTCACCTGCCCGCCTTAGCATAAACACTACCACCTAGAGATGTACCCCTCAACACCGGAGTTCCAAGAAGCTGTCCGGAGTGTGCAAGGTTCCCAGCCGCTTGATCCTCCGGATGCCACTAACCGAGGTAGAGTTCTACTACGGCAGAAAATTTTCAATGAGGGCTCTTCGGCTTATACCCCAACCACCTATGAAGAGGAGGACAAGGCGAAACTCGGCCGCAGCCAAGGGTGCCCTGGAAAAGGAGTCCCTGGTCGGACTTCCATTTACATTTGTAGGGTCTACACTAAGGCGAAACAAACTACTCCACTAAGCCCTGTCCCATACCAGGATAATGTGGTCGTACTGTATGGCTGGCTCACATAGTACATCACTCGTTGTCATTTCGCAAATACATTCCATAGTTCTTAGTCAAGATTATTTTTCCTTTAAAAAAAACATCATGTAGGAGAAACCTCTAATTCAAGTGTTCAAGTTCAAGTCACACATTTTCAACGAGGGTTCCCCTTATAGATGACCTCAGTTTTATTAGCGACTAAGCAACTAGTATGAGTGATGATACCACTAAGTAAGGTTGGATAAACTCAGCTTGATGCTCTTGCTAAGCAAGATATCACTACACATCTATCATTCTACTCTAGCAATTCAATCATGCAATTTACTTCAAACAGATAGAATGCAATAGTAAAACTAGGTATTTGGAGTATGATTCAAAAGATGGCTTGCCTTGGTTGGCAAAGTGTCCGGGGTATTCTTCTTCTTCTTGATAATAATCCCCTCCAATATCCTCCTCGGCAACACTAGCGTCTAATAACGAATAAACACAAAGCACATCATCACTACACAATGCTAACAGCACCCCAAGCACACATACTTGTTTTCAAACAATATCATTCCTGTTGAATTTTATTTGAATTATGTTGCAAGTTTTCTCCCAAGTTTTCATGAAGTGTGCAAGTTAGAGTTTCTACTAAGTGCCATGTGTTGTTCACTTTCTAAGCATTGGTATTGGTTTAGGGGTACTAAGACTAGTTCAAGTGGGGAGGGATTAGCTAAGTGAATTGGTAAAGAGGGCAAAATTAATTCCAAGTGTGTGATAGGGATCTATCATTTTATGTTACTAACTAGAGTTGGGGTAGGATCTAATTGATAACACTAACAGGGTTTGGAGTTGATTAGGGTTGACTAACAGTAGGGGAGGTCATTGGTGAGTTCACAACTTAAATTTCATGAATTTAGGGGGCTTAAACAATTTTCTAGAAATCTTCTATGATTAATAAAGCTAGGGTCACACTATTCATATCTAATTAAATTCCTAACTCAAATGGAATTCTAACCAATTCTACAGGCTAGAGCATTTTACAAGCTTTCCAACGCATATTTATTTGCTAGAAAAGGATTTGTAAATCTCTTGGAATTTTATTTTGAAAAACATATCTGAATCCTATTCGAATTAATTGGAAAAGGGCGGGAAAATATTAAAAACGAAACGGACCGATTTCTAACAAGCTGGGCCGATTCTGAACAGAACCCGAACGGGCCGGCCCAGAAAACGTTTCGCACGGCGGGAAGAAATAAAAACGGGACCTGACAGGGGGGTCCCACTGGCCAGGTCACTTAACGCCTCCGAATCGGTACGCTACCGTGCGATCTAAATCCAACGGCTCACAGTCATCTTGCTCGTTGGCGACGGAGGGGCTCACCTGCGTTGCAGAGAAGACTGTTCGACGGCGAGGGCATGACGGAGAGGAAGCAGAACTCGACGGCGACGTGCGGGATCGACTCCGGCGGTGCTCCTCCTCCAATTCCTAGCGGCGGCCTACTCCAGGGAGGTCGAACGCGGCGGCGCTCTCCTCGTCCAGTACCTCGCCGGCGGGGCTGGCATCGTCGAGCTAGGGCAAGCGGGGTGAAACGAGTATGTCTGGGAGGTAGCTGGGATCAGGGCGAGTCTCTTCGTTTGATCGCCGGGGCCTTTTATAGGCTGGAGCATCGAGGGGGGAGGGTGTCCAGAAGCTCGCCGGCTCGGGGGCCCTAGCAACGTTCGAAGGTCGTACCGGGCACGGCGGCCTCGGGGGCGTGCTGGGAGGGTGCTGGCTCGGCCGCGGAGTGCTGTGGGTCGGTGCTGGCGAGGGCAGGGCGGTCGGGAGCGTGCAGAGAAGAAGAAGACTGGGAGGGGGCCCTGGGCGCAGTTCTCTTCTTCCCTCCGCTTCTCAAGGCTTGGGTCGGGGCAGGGGGAGCTGGGTTCGACCGAGGCATCGTCCAGAAGCATGGCAACAGGGTTTGGGCGAGCAAGAACAGTGCAGCACACAGTGAATTCGATTTGCTTTGAGATCTCTCTGCCAGTGTTCGACGAAATGCCCGCAAGAGATTTAAATTTGAATTTTTGAAATTTTCCACTTTGGGTGATCAGCATATGAGCCCAGGTTTCCAATCATATTTTTGTTACAAAGAAAGAATAGGTTTTGCAGAAATCTTATTTCAAATTTTTGGTATAGTCACTGTCTCAGATTCAAACTTTGGTTGAAGTTTGAGTCAAGTTCTGGTTTGAATTTTGGGTAGCCACTTCTTAGTTGAGTGAGTGCTGAACTTGGTTAAGCTCAACTAACTGGCCAATCATTGATTTGAGTTGCAGATTTCTTAATCCAAGGGCTCAAAGTAGGGTAGTCAAACAGATTTCCTAGATCATCTTATTCTTCTCTTTTTCTTTAATATTTTTATTTCTGGTTTCTTTGGTTCCTATAATTCTTCTCAATTGCTTTTGTTGGTTCACTTAGAATTAACTAACCAATGCACAACCAAAAATAACACACATGAAATCATAAAAGACATATAATAGCAAATACATGTATGCATGAAATAATAGATAAAAAGTTTTATCTGGGTCCAAAATTTGGTATTTTAATTAATAAGAAGTGGATTACAATTTCTGAGTTGTTACAGTGGACCACCTGGCCTCACCATGGGGTGGCGCGGCCAGGGGCTGGGCCGCCCCCCCTGTGGTGAGCCTGGCTCCTAGCCCCCCTCCGTCTCATCTTCGGTCTTTGCAAAGCTTCGGTAAAAATAGGAGGTTCGGCTTTTGTTTCGCCCAATTCCGAGAATATTTCCTATGTAGCTTTTCTGAAACACAAAAACAGCAAAAATAGGGAACTGGCACTATGGCATCTTGTTAATAGGTTAGTTCCGGAAAATGCATAAAAATGCCACGAAGTGTAACAAAACTCAAAGCAAATGGTGTATAAACAAGCATGGAGCATCAAAATTATAGATACGTTTGGGACGTATCAAGCATCCCCAAGCTTAACTCCAGCTTGTCCTCGAGTAGGTAAGTGATAACAAAAGAATAATTTTTGAGGTGACATGCACCATCACAATCTTGATCATCTATGTAAGCATTGAGTGCTGGGATCAAAGGACTTAAAACATGGGCATAAAAGACATAATCTTGACAATAAAAACTTAGCAACCATGTTATAGCATGAAAATAAACACACACAAAAGATCATGAATAATGAAAGTCAAACGTGTGTTCAAATCATATGGAAAAACATAGCAAATAGTTTTCAGCTTGTCCTTCATGGAATAGCAAAACATAAATGCATAGGACACCTTCAAGTTGAAGAGGGCGACTAGATACAAATAATTTAAGAACAAGTGAAACCATAATCATGAATCAATCAATGATAAACTTTGGGACTATGCACATTAAACTCAGAATAGCAACTATGCTCTCTTAGACAGTGCATAAAGGTAGAAGGTGGAGACTCAACATAAAAGTAAAAGAAAGGCCCTTCGTAGAGGGAAGCGATGATTGCAAGTTTTACAAACCTTCAAAAATTAGGGTACTTACTAGCTTTGAGCTCTCATTGCCCCCATCATAGGCATCTTGAATGGTTAAAGTTAATGCGAGCACAATTATGAGCATATGCTTGACAAATCATAAGTTGAAAACCTCGTGTCCCGTGAAGTACGAATACCCAAACCTCATGCTACTCGACATAGGGTCCCAAGCAAGCTCTTGTCATTGTAAGTATACACGTATCATCGAGAACCGCCAACGGGGTACATCCTTGCCCGATGACATGGAACAAGCCCACATCAAAATGACAGGACAAACAGACAATGAACACCTCGGCATCTCTTTTATTTACCATTGGTATAGCTTTTTATTGTGAGATGCGTCGTCAAATGTCCACTATGGGCATGCTGTAATTTCCACCATGAATTATGCATGGCTTAGATTAGCGGCCCAGGCATTTCTCTAACATATATACAAACTCCATGATCCCGTAAGATTCCCAACTTATTTCACATCGCGAGTATCCATAAACAAAAGATCACAATATCAACTCAAATAAGAGAAATGCAATGTTGAAAGCTTTCCCCGTGACAGCATGGTTTGGCTAATTCCCAACTTACAACTTGCAAGCATAACATCAATATAAAAGAGCCACAATGTCAAAATTTTAAAAGTGAGAAAAGTAAAGTGTGCCATCAGGTTCGTGAGAGCTTTACTGACTAATTTTCGCATAACACCAAAAAAAGTTCAATTCGAAGGATAGATAAAAGCAAGTCAAATGTACTTGAAATAGCAAATTGCTAATAGGTATGTATGGTGGAAACATTGGCAAACTTGGTTTTTAGGAGTTGGATGCACAAGTAGTGCTCATACTCAGTACAAAATGAAGGCTAGCAAAAGACTGGGAGCGACCAACTAAGAGAGCAATAACGGCCATAATCATGCATAACGACAAAACATCATTAAAAGAAGCATAAAATGGCATCACAAGTCAAAAACAAAATGATCATAGAGGCTTATGGTGACTTGTTAGAGTCAAACATGTTGTAAGCATGCGCCAAGTCAACCCAAATAAAGCATCAAAGCAGAAAACCAAATAAATGCTTCCATATAATAAAAACAACGCATGATTTTTTTCAAGGGCTCATTAAGCAATCTCAGTCATTTGAGACAAGTCATGCTACAGCAAAAATCACTAAGCATACTATCAAAATGACATCAAGCATGGCATGAAAAAGTCTAAGCCGCAGTCTAAACAAGCTCCTTTTTGTACCACTTTTTTGCATGAAACTTTTTCTCTTTTCCAACACCATTTGAACATTTTTAAAACAACTCTTTTGATGAATACCAACATAGACCAGAGGTCCAAATACACCTTGATGCAAAGATATAACAAGATATGAACAAAACTCAAGGCGAAAAATGAAAGCTAAACGCAGTTCTAGAAAAAGAGAAAACTCGTTGAACAATAAGAGTGAAAACGGAGTGTTCTTGGCAAATGAAAAACGAGTAAATCTCCTCCAAAAGAAATTTTTTGGGGTCCAAACATTTATTGCAGCAAACAAAACAAAAGAAAACTGAAAACCAAAGTAAAGACGCTCCAAGAAAAACGCATAGTGCATGAAGCAATAAATATATAGTGTCTTGAAAGGTGACCTGATTTTTGACGATGAAGAAGGGGTGCCTCGGGGGCATCCCCAAGCTTTGAATCTTGTACTTTTTGGATATTTTCTTTGGGTGAGATGGGCATCCCCAAGCTTGAGCTTTTGTCCATACTTCATCTCATCTCATCATTCTCCAATCCCTACACTTGAAAACTTCCTTCATACAAAACTTCACACAATTCTATTAGCAATGTTAGCATAAGCATGATAGTAAATCAATCCTTTTGGTTCAGTTTCAAACTCAAAAACACCACAAATAAAGCATATACTACTGTATCAACTTCCCCAAAAGTTCCGTGATCAAAAGAACTCAAAAATAAAGCGATCGAGAGGCAAACACAAATAGTGGCAGAAATCTGTCAAAACAGAACAGCTGACAAAGATCGATTTTTCAGAGGGTTTTCTGTTGCTCAAATCAAAAAGTGCAAAACTAATAAAAGTTTGGAAATAACCTGGGGCATATGCAAAAGAAATTGCAGATCAAAAATATGTTCCGAGAATTTTCACTATTTTTTACGGTGCAGCACCAAAATCTGTTTCAGGACAGCAACTTCACCAAATCTTACCTCACTCAAATTAGAGGTTCTTCTTGGCACACCAACAAAATAAAAGGGATAAGGAGTGGTTATTACAGTAGTAATAACTTCCAAGACGCAAATAAAAGAAAAAGTACTGAAAATAAAACAATGGGTTATCTCCCAAGAGTGCTTTTCTTTAACGCCTTTGAGCTAGGCGCAGTAATTTCAAAAAATGCTCAAATAGGCGCCCGGAAAGAACTTAAGGCAAAGGTGCCACAAAAGAACTTGAAGCAAGAGAGAGCATTAAAAAGCAAATATGAAACACATTTAAATCTAAACCACTTCCTATGTATAGGAATCTTGTAAGAAAATAAATCAACGAGGCACATAGTAGCAAACATGGATAGATAAAACAAGTGCAACTTCAAGATTTGCAACATAAAGAGGGGAAACTCAATATTGTTGAGATCCATCAAACCATGTTTCCCTCTCTCATAGTAACTTTCAGTAGCATCATGAATAGAATTAACAATATAACTATCACATAAAACATCCCTATCATGAGCCACATGCATAAAAGAATTAATACTCCCCACATGAACAATCGTAGTAGGAGCAGATTCACCAAAATAAGTATTCTCATCACCATAATCATAAAAAATAGGAGGCATATTGTAATCACACCTTGTTTCCTCCTCAGTAGTAGGTGAACTGAAAATATTATACTCATCATTGTAATCATCATAAGCAATAGAATAGCTATCTTCCAAAGCGTGTTCATCAAACATATCATCATAGGAAGGAACATGGATAGTACTAATGGTGCAATAATTATTAACCTCATAATTTTCAGAATTGGTACCAAAAAGATTTTCAATATCGAAAGTAGAGTGCTTTTCCCAATCATGATCACTAACATAGGTAACAGGCATAAGAACATCATCAAGTTCAGAATCATCATAATCTATAATAGGAGCAACATGCTTAGGGAAAGATACTGTTTCCTCTCTCCTTTTACTCCTCTTCTTCTTCTTCTTCTTCGTACTCTTCTTACTCTCTTCTTTAGGAGGGAGACGCTTGAAAGGCATCTTCTCCATATAATCTGGTTTACTGACAGAAACAACAGAAGAAACTTTGGAGGATTCCTCCTCTCTATTAATAAGACGGAAACATATATTAGTCCTGTCATAGCTTGGCAAAACATCATGTTTTATAACATTTTGTATGTAAGTATTTGCGAGGCAATCTTTAACGCAATAAAGATGACAACCCTGCAGGATGCTAATATTTTTAAAAGTGCTCATATCTACCAAAGAAGTTTTTCTAGATACCTCTTCACACCCCAAAAACAAAGTAAGATCATCATGCTGATTGAGAGTGATCTTGTCATCACAATACAAACTTGCAGTACTCATTCAATTAGAAGGGTCACTATTATGGCCTGAGCATTGAAAATTAAAATGACCCTTATCATGGCAAAGTTCACAAATAAAAGAGCTCACAAACCTTTTTACCAAGCTCATCTAGGCCTTATCCCACATTCGGGTTTCTTAATTCCTGTGGTGGATACAATAATCTTCTTTGTCGTGACTCTGTTCACAAGGTCTAAGTACTCCACAAAAATTAACATGCTTATAAGAAATAGTACTTTCAGAAGTTTGAGCATGTTTATTGCAATCATCAATAACAATATCACTTTCTATGCAAGTGTCTTTAAAAGGTTCATGATACACGTCCCCATTTCCCTTAGGAACATTAATATGGGAAGCAAAGGGTCTAAAACAATCAACCATAATTTGAGGATCAAGACCATATTTAGCACTAAGCTCTTGAAAATCAGAAGTTTCAGCGAAAGACTTAATGCAATCATACTCATATTTTATACCTGATCCTTTACCTTTGTCGCTATCCCAATCTTCAATATTGTTTTGAATTGTTTCAAGCAGATCCCACTTGGTGTCAACCTCCTTGCTTGTGAAAGACCCATCAAAGCATGCATCTAAATAGTCCTTATAATATCCTGAAAGCCTTGCATAAAAATTATTAATAACAATATTACGGGGAAGATCATGAATGAGACATTTGAGCATTAGTGACTTCAATCTTCCTCACGCTTGGGCAATGCTTTCTCCATCATGAGGCCAAAAATTATATATCTGATTACGGTCTTTATGAATATCACTTGGAGGATAGAATTTAGAATAAAAAAGAGATACAATTTCTTCCCAGCCAATAGATGGACCATCCTTTAGCAGCCTATACCACTCCGCAGCTCTGCCCTTCAGTGAAAAAGAGAATAGCTTCCTCTTAACCTGGCTTGATGAAATACCTGCACACTTGAACAACTCGCATAATTGATGTATAAAGAGTAAATGATCACCCGGATGGACAGTTCCGAATCCTAAATAGCAGTTATTCATAACGCGTTCAACAATTTTCATAGGTATTTTAAAAGAACGAGGATCACAAACATCATTAGACTCATCACATATGGGAGATAAAATATCATCAGAGCGAATTTTCTACACTAAAGCTAGGGAACTAAAAATATCATGCTTAACAAAACCAGCTTCCCCAAGCTTAGACCTTTCTATGGCATTAGCAACAACCATATTCAAAGCATTCATACTAACAACATTGCTATGCGAATACAACTCCAAGGGTTTTTCAAACACTTCAAGTCTAAACTCAGGAAAGATAATATAAAACTCTTTATTTTCCATTACGCCTAACTAGTGAAAATAAAAACAAGAATCTAAAGGAAATAACTTTGAGCACTCACCAGCAACTAAAAGTCTTAGTAACCAGAAGATGTGAGTACCTTTTACCTTACCACCCCGGCAACGGTGCCAGAAAAGAGCTTGATGTCTACGCACGCGTCTGTTCTTGTAGACAGTGTTGGGCCTCCAAGTGCAGAGGTTTGTAGAGCAGCAGCAAATTTCCCTTAAGTGGATCACCCAAGGTTTATAGAACTCAGGGAGGAGGAGGTCAAAGCTATCCCTCTCAAGCAACCCTGCAATTACGATACAAAATGTCTCTTGTGTCCCCAACACACCCAATACACTTGTCAGATGTATAGGTGCACTAGTTCGGAGAAGAGATAGTGAAATACAAGTAGTAGTGATGATTATAAGTAGTAAATGTAATCTGAAATAAATATCGCTGCGAGCAAACATGTAACAAAACGGAACGTAAATGGTGTTCAATGCTTGGAAACAAGGCCTAGGGATAATACTTTCACTAGTGGACACACTCTCAACAAATATAACATAATTGAACCAATAGGTACTAACTTCAATATGCAACTCAAAACTATTCTCCAATGGATAACAAACACTAATCATGCGTAGGGCTACGAAGCACTCCTCAAAGTTCGCATTTCCCCAAACTAGATTGCCCCTCACTGTCACCGTGAGCGCACTAGATGGTTCCAGCAAACACCAACAATCATAGAGACATTAACCAAAAAGACACACATAATGCACACGCTAGTCACCTTCACATTACGATACAAGGTGTCTCCGGAGATTGCAAATATAAAGCACGGGAGTGGCATAATATCTGAATAATAGCATCTACCAATTCAACTAGATACAAAGCTCATAATCACATAAAGATCACATCATGGGAGAGAGAGGTGAACCACATAGCTACCGGTAGAGCCCTCAGCCCCGGGGGAGAACTACTCTCTCCTCATCATCGGAGGCAGCAACGGCGATGGAGATGGCGGTGAGGTTGATGGAGACAGCGGTGACGGTGATGGAGTCCGATGGAGATGGCTCCGGGGGCACTTCCCCATCCTGGCAGGGTGCCGGAACAGAGACTTCTGTCCCCCGAAATTTGTCTTCGATGGCGACGGCGCTGTGGAACTGTTATGGGAAAAACGCCGACCATCTTAGGGTTTTCTTCGGAAGTCTCTTTATAGGCGGAGAGGCGGCGTTAGGGGGTGGACCACCTAGCCTCACCATGGGGTGGCGCGGCCAGGGGCTGGGCCGTGCCCCCCTGTGGTGAGCGCGGCTCCTATCCCCCCTCCGTCTCATCTTCGGTCTTCGTGAAGCTTCAGTAAAAATAGAAGGTTCGGCTTTTCTTTCGTCCAATTTTGAGAATATTTCCTCTGTAGCTTTTCTGAAACACAAAAATAGCAAAAACAGGGAACTGGCACTATGGCATCTTATTAATAGGTTAGTTTTGGAAAATGCATAAAAACGCCAGAAGTGTAACAAAACTCAAAGAAAATGGTGTGTAAACAAGCATGGAGCATCGAAAATTATAGATATGTTTGAGACGTATCACCCCTACACCAAGGAGGTGTCGGTGGTGATGATGGCGGTGTTTTCCCTCCGGCGGCAGCAGGAAATCAGCCCTTTCGGGGGTAGAAGAAGGGTTCCGCCTCCACCGCCGCCTTAGAAAATTATGGGGAAAATAGGGTATCCCCTTTTCTATTGAAACAAAGGAGTACATAAGAAGACGGAGGCGACGCGATGACCGAGGGCCAAATGGGCCCTGGTGGCACGGTCAGCTAGGTAGGCCGCGCCACCAAGGTTTATTTGGGCCTCGTAGCTCCCTTCGTGTGCTACCACCTCTCCAGATGCTTCTCTTGATAAAATATTAATGTTGTATAAATCCCCGATCAAATTGAGATCTAGAAGGTCCCTGAAACAACAAAATACGAAACAGGAGATTTTATATGTCCCAAAAATTAAATATCAAGTACGGGACTTTGTAGCAAAGTCCCAAAAATCAATTAAAAATGCATGAATAATGAAATGAATGATGAAAATAACAATATAAACTATTTCTATATGATGAAAATATAATGATGCAAAATGCACGTATCCGACAAGCCCACTCTAAATAGCCGAGTGATCCTTACAAATAACGGGCAAACTGCACATTGGCCCAGATGCGGACCCCCTCAAGAAAATTAATGCTACCAAGCCTCTTCTCGTTGGTCTTGGTTTTTTCATAGCAAGTATCCGAGGAGATCCACAATTAAGCTCCACGGGTGACACGGTTCTACCCCCGCACGTGGGGCTGTCGCCGGTTGGTTTCGGTGGAGTGACCCTTCGCAATCACAGCACTACATCTCGCCCCGTGTGAAAACGGTATCCTTTAGCTGGAGAGGCAAGAGGGAACATGTGAGGAGCACTGTTCACTTGCCGGCACAGCTGTGTCCTCTTGTGGCATGGTTGCCAGGGGAGACCCTAGCTTTGATGTAGACATGGCTCCAGTAACCTCCTCCGGTGTTGCAGATGGCTTTGAGAGCCGCTCGACGTAGGTCCCCGCTGGAACTGGCAGCCTCTCGGCCGCTATCTACAACAACTCCTCTGGTGTTGAAGATTGCCTGTGGGGGATATGATCCAACCTGAGGCCATTAAAATGGCACTCAAGCTTTCGCACCTCACCCGCGTATGCCTCCATCAATGGACCCTAATACGTCCATTTTGCATCACTATTTTATATCATAATTTACTATTATTCATTGATATATTTCATATTTAGAGATGATACTTATGTTATTTCTTCTATTTTGCATGTTTGATGATTATTGGAGAACTAACTGCCGGAGTCAGAATTCTGCTAGAAAAAGGACTGTCAAGATACCATATTACTGAAGATCAGCAATTCCAGGAAAATACCTAGAAGTTCTTATTTTGCCAGATGATGGAGGGAGCCAGAAGGAGAGGCTAAGATGGGCCACCAGGGGCCCACATCACCCCCAGGCGCGGGCCAGCCTTGGTCGCGCCACCAGGTGGTGTGGCGGCCCTGGCCCACCACTGCTAGTGCCCCTTCGCGTATATCATCCTCCCGGAAACCTAAGACTGGGAGGAGGATCAGAAATACTCCGCCGCCTCTACGGGGCGGAAAAAACACACAGAGAGAAAGCTCTCCGGTAGGCAGAAATCTGCCGGGGAAATTCCTTCCCGGAGGGGTGAAATCATCGCCATCGTCACCAACATCGAGCTGGGCTTCATCGGGATTATCATCATCACCAGCACCTTCATCACCATCACCACCACGCCGCCCCCTGTAACATCTTGGGGTGAATGTTGTCTAGTTCATAGGGGAAACTTTCCCTGGTGTTAATTACTACTTGTAGTTGATGCTATTGAGTGAAATCATTGGATTAAGGTTTATGTTCAGATTTTTATTCATCATTATTTCACCTCTGATCATGATCCATATGATGTCTTGTGAGTAGTTCATTTAGTTCTTGAGGACATGAGAGAAGTCAAGATGTTAGTAGTGGAATTATGTTGAGTAATATTTAATGGTTTGATATTTATGTTATAGTGCTATTCTGCTAGTGGTGTCATGTGAATGTCGACTACATGATACTTTACCTTTAAGGGCCTAGTGGAATGCATTGTGTATTTGGCTACTAATTGTGGGGTTGCCAGAGTGACAGAAACCTAAACCCCTGTTAGGAAACCAATGCCCCAGGGAGTGTAGGATCTCAGAGTTTAATGACGTGGTTAGATTTATCTTAATTACTTTCTTGTAGTTGCGGATGCTTGCAAGGGGTATAATCACAAGTATGTATTAGTCCAAGTTGGGGTAGTGCATTAGCATAGGTTCACCCCCATAACACCTATCAAATAAATGAAGATTAATCAACTGTATGAAGCGAAAGCACTTGACAAATTGCCGTGTGTCCTCGGGAACGTTTGGTAATCATAAGTAACACAACTGGCTTGTCCTTTGCTCTAGAAAGGATTTGGCCACTCGCTGCAATTATTATTACTGTCTTTTATTTACTCGTACTTTATTTATCTGCATTATCAAATACACCTAATAACCCGTTTGCTAGTATTTACAGTGATTCCTTGATCAAAACTGCTTGTCAACACCTTCTGCTCCTCGTTGGGTTTGACACTCTTATTTATCAAAAGTACTACGGTACACCCCTGATACGTCTCAAATGTATCTATAATTTTTGATGCTCCATGCTTGTTTATACACCATTTGCTTTGTGTTTTGTTACACTTCGTGGCGTTCTTATGCATTTTCCAGAACTAACCTATTAACGAGATGCCACAGTGCTAGTTCCCTGTTTTCTGCTGTTTTTGTGTTTCAGAAAAGCTACACAGGAAATATTCTTGGAATTGGACAAAACAAAAGCCAAAGTTCCTATTTTTCCCAACACAAGACGGAGTCCAAAGCAGAGACCGAGGGGAGCCCGAGGCCAGGCGCACCATGGGGTGGCGCAGCGCAGCCCCTAGCCGCGCCACTAGGTGGTGTGGCCCCCTGGCCCACCTCCTGACGCCATCCTTCCGCCTATATATTCTCCTCCGCGAGGAAAACCTAAAACCCCGATCAATTTCCACGAAACATACTGCAAGCCGTCAACATCGTCGACGCGAGATCGGGAGGGTCCAGAAGCTCTTCCCAGTACCCTGCCGGAGGGAATCACCACCGGAGGCCTTCTTCATCACCATGCCTGCCTCCGGAGTGATGTGTGAGTAGTCTACCTTGGACTACGGGTCCATAGCAGTAGCTAGATGGTTGTTATCTCCTCCATGTGCTTCATGTCTAGATCTTGTGAGCTGCCTATCATGATCAAGATCATCGTTGTGTAATTCTACATGTTGTGTTTGTTGGGATCCGATGAATATTGATACTTTGTCAAGTTGATTTACCGAACTATTATCTTTATGTTATCTCTATGTTGTTTATGATCTTGCATGCTCTCCGTTGCTAGTAGATATCTTGGCCGAGTAGATGCTATTGACTCCAAGAGGGAGTATTTATGCTCGATAGTGGGTTCATGCCTCTAGTAATTTGGGGAAGTGACAGAAACCTCTAAGGTTGTAGATGTGCTATTGCTACTAGGGAGAAAACAACAATCTTGTGTTCAAGGACATTTGTATTGTTTACATTACACACCTTGCTTAAGGCGATAATCTGTTGCTTGCAACTTAATACCCAACGGTTGCTCGGATGACATCCGGCGGGTGGATTATTAGTCATAGATGCAGTTGGATTACGGTCTATGTATTATGTTGTAATGCCCAAGTGAATCTTATAGTGATCCTCATGACATTTGTATGCTTGCTTTATTCTATCAATTGCCCAATTGTAATTTGTTTAGCCAGCATGTTATTTATCTTATGGAGAGACACCACTAGTGAACTATGGACCCCGGTCCATTCTTTTACATTGTTATTACCGTTTACCATTTACTCGCTTTATTTACATTCTTGCAAACTACTATCTTTTACCACTCGATATGCTTAATCCTTTGTTTACAACAAACTGGTGAGATTGACAACATCACTGTAAGTTTGGGCAAAGTACTTGGTTGTGTTGTGTGCAGGTTCCACGTTGCTGCTGGTGTAAAGCTACGCCCTGGATGAGGCACCATATATAAATTGTCTAGAGCTATCGCGAAGCTAGCGAGCATCAACCTTCGGAAGTTGGTTCTTTCTCCTACTGGTTCGATAAACCTTGGTTTCATATTAAGGGAAGACTTGCTGCTGTGCTCAATATACCTTCCTCTTGGGGTTTCCAACTGGGCAGTCATCTACACGCCATCAACCCCCTATACTTGTGGGTCATCAAGACTATTTTCTGGCGCCGTTGCCGGGGAGTGAAGCGCTATTGAAGAGTGGAATTAGTAAAGGAAAATTTTACTGTGAGTACTGTTTTTATTTTTGTCTATTATTTTATTTTATTTTATTATGGAGATGTCTCCATTTGATTCCCTATTTCGGAATACTACTGCCACTGTTACAGTAGTAGATGAACCACCGCTTGCTCAATTGGATCCTTTTAAAATACCGATGAAAATTGTTGAACGTGTTATGAATAACTGCTATTTAGGAGATGGAACTGTCCATCCTGGTGATCATTTGCTCTTTATACATGAATTATGCAAGTTGTTCGAGTGTGTAGGTATTTCAACGAACCAAGTTAAGAGGAAGCTATTCTCTTTATCACTGAAGAGCAAAGCTGCGGAATGGTATAAGCTGCTAAAGAATGGCCGATCTATTGGCTAGGAGGAAATTGTACCTCTCTTTTATTCTAAATTCTATCGTCCTAGTGAGATTCATAAAGATCGGAATCAAATATATAATGTTTGGCCTCTAGATGGAGAGAGTATTTCCCAAGTGTGGGGGAGATTGAAGTCACTAATGCTCAAATGTCCCATTCATGAGCTCCCCAGTAAGATTGTTATTAATAACTTCTATGCAAGGCTTTCTCTTCATGATAAGGATTTATTGGATGCTTCTTATTATGGATCATTAACACGTATGAAAGAAGAAGCTAAATGGGTTCTTCTCGACCGTATTTAGGAAAATACTGAAGGATGAGAGAATGACAAAGGAAGAAAGTCAGGTATAAATTACGATTATGAATGCATTAAATCTTTATGGGAACTGATGATTTTTATAATATTAGTGATGTTTATGGTCTTGATTTTAAAATACTTGCAAACTGTTTTAAGGCCTTTGCCTCTTATCTTGATATTCCAAAAAAGGAATGGAACAAGTACCATGCACCTTACAAAGATACTGTTAATTGTGTTCCTGCTAGAAATATTGAGAAAGTACCATGCACCTTACAAAGATACTACCTTTTGTCGACAACGAACTTTGACTTTATTGTCGACAAAATAAAAATCGATTACTCCCATTGAGAGCTATTTATGAGAGTTTGAAAGAACAACTTGAATATTTTGTACATTCCAACAGTCAAACAAGGCTGCAATATATGAGTCTCGAGTTGCATTATCGCGAGAAAACTTGAATGCCATGATTGAAACATATCGTGAAGGTAAGACCCCAGGATCCATCCTGTGTGGCCTGATATACACACATGAATGCGCTCTGCTAGTAACTATCCAT
This sequence comes from Dactylis glomerata, assembly GCA_007115705.1. Lineage (NCBI taxonomy): Eukaryota > Viridiplantae > Streptophyta > Magnoliopsida > Poales > Poaceae > Dactylis > Dactylis glomerata. The sequence goes on along the minus strand of QXEO01000327.1, from coordinate 319,502 downwards.
GTCTACGACATGAAGAAAATCCTGGTGGACGCACTGGGTACCCTAAGAACCACTGGGACTCGTTCTTTGTAAGTCCTAAATGCGGTAAAAGAATGGGTTTGACCAGTTTCCCAGATTCAAGTCTAAGGGGATTGAATTTAAAGTAGGTGACAAGTATCTGTTCTGGCAGTTAACTGGCCTCTTGATCCGTCAGAGTTGTCAGGCTTGTTCATCAAAACCCCTTGCGAGATAATATAATGAAAAATGTTTCTTTTTGGATACAGGAAGAAGAAGTCAAAAGATTGATCAAGTCGAAGAAATGAAGATTTGAGATTCAACCCGAATCTACAATTCTGGTAGAATCTCGGGGGCTACTGACAAGGGTATAGATAATAGAGCCCGTTACTTGAGTACCCCTGAGGCCCGTTAAGCTAGGCCCAAGTGTAATCCTAGTTGAAACATGAGTTCATGTCGTATACCGATGTTGTAATATGTATCGGACCCCTCCTGATCCTTGAGACCTGGCCACCTATATATAGGGGCCAGGAGAGGACGGTGAGGGACAGATTGAAAGCAAGCCAAGTTCATCACCACTTTTACTTTCGATACACACCTTGTTTGACTGATTTACCTTCGAGTTCATCCGACGTCCTATTTCCCTGATCCTAAGTCCTTCTAGGACATTTGTCGAGTTAACCCTCGTCAATCGTATTTTACCTAAACCTTATATTGAGAAAATACCTTTCCCTGCTAAGGTAAAGGAGCATTCTATGATAACTAATGTGATTAACAAAAGTGCAAAGAAAGCTATAGAACCTGATGAACAAATAACTGTTACACCTACATTAGCAATAGTAAAGGACCTTGTCACTGGAAATGTAGAAGATGGACACATTATCTTCTATGAAGATGCTTCTAATATTGTTTCACATCCTAGTAGATCTAGGAAAACTAGTGTTCCTGTGCTTTCTGTCAGGATAGGTGATCATTGCTATTATGGTTTATGTGATAATGGTGCAAGTTTGAGTGCTATTCCTTATGAGCTTTATAGAGAAATCATGCATGAAATTAGTTCTTGTGAACTTTAAGAAATTGATGTGGTTATTCAGCTTGCTAATAGAGAAACTATCTCTCCAATTGATATTGTTAGAGATGTGGAAGTTGTGGAAGTTCTATGCGGTAAGACTAAATATCCTGCTAATTTTTTAGTACTTGGTTTAGCTGCTAGTAAAACTTGTCCTATCATTTTTGGTAGACCTTTCTTGAACACTTGTGGTGCTATTATAAATTGTAAGAAGGAGAAAATTTTAACTAAATTTGATGGAGAATCTTATGAGTTTAATTTTTTTAAGTTTACCAAAGCTCCTTATGAAACTGAATTGCCTAATGAAGATTTTAGAGTTGAACAACTTGCCTCTGTTGCTCTTGCTCCTAACGATGCTTTGCAGCAATATATGGAGGACCACGAAAGTGAGATCTTTATGGAAGAAAGAAATGAGATTGATGATATTCTTCTTTGTCAACCAGAGATGCTTAAACACAATTTACCTATGGAAGACTTGGGTACCACACTACCACCCAAAGAGGATTCTATTTTCGATTTAAAACCTTTACCTGATGATCTTAAATATGCTTATATTGATGATTAAAAACATATCTTGTTATTATTAGTTCTAAACTTTCAGGGGAGGAAGAAGAAAGGTTATTGGAAATATTGAGGAAACATCGAGGAGCTATTGGATATACTCTTGATGATTTAAAAGGGATTTCCCCTACTATATGTCAGCATGCTATTAATATGGAGCCTGATGCAAAGCCAGTTGTTGAACATCAACGCTGTTTAATTCCTAAGATGAAGGAAGTGGTAAGAAATGAGGTATTGAAACTCCTTGATGCTGGTATTATTTATCCTATTGTTGATAGTAGATGGGTTAGTCATGTACATTGCGTCCCTAAGAAAGGAGGTATTACTATTGTGCCTAATGAAAATAATGAGTTTATTCCTCAAAGAGTAGTAGTTGGTTATAGGATGTGCATCGATTTTAGAAAGGTTAACAAAGTTACTAAGAAAGATCATTATCCTATACCTTTTATAGATCAAATGTTAGAAAGATTATCTACGAAATCTCATTTTTTTTCTTGACGGTTATTCTGGGTTATCTCAAATTGCTGTAAAAAAGCAAGATCAAGAGAAAACCACTTTTACTTGTCCTTATGGAACTTATGCTTATAGATGTATGCCTTTTGGTTTGTGTAATGCTCTTGCTACGTTTCAAAGATGCATGTCTGCTATCTTTCATGGTTTTCATGAAGAAATTGTGGAAGTATTCATGGACGATTTCTCCGTCTATGGAACCTCTTTTGACAACTGTTTGCAAAATCTTGATAAAGTTTTGCAGAGCTGTGAGGAAACTAATCTTGTTCTTAATTGGGAGAAATGCCATTTTATGGTTAATGAAGGAATTGTTCTTGGACATAAAATTTCTGAAAGAGGTATTGAAGTTGACAGAGCAAAAGTTGAAGCAATTGAGAAAATGCCCTATCCTAGGGATGTCAAAGGTATTCGTAGTATTCTTGATCATGCTAGTTTCTATAGGAGGTTTATTAAAGATTTCTCTAAAAATTCAAGGCCTCTTACTAATCTTCTCCAAAAAAATGTACCTTTTGTTTTTGATGATGATTGTAAGGAAGCTTTCGAAATTCTTAAGAAGGCTTTAAATACTGCTCCTATTGTCCAACCACCTGATTGGAATTTACCCTTTGAAATTATATGTGATGCTACTGATTTTGCTTTAGGTGTTTTTCTTAGACAGCGAGTAGATAAGAAGTTGAATGTTATTCATTATGCTAGTAAGACTCTAGATGCTGATCAAAAGAATTATGCTACTACTGAAAAAGAATTCTTAGCCGTAGTCTTTGCTTGTGATAAATTTAGACCTTATATTATTGATTCAAAGGTTACTATTCATACTGATCATGGTGCTATTAGGTACCTTATGGAAAAGAAAGATGCTAAGCCTAGGCTTATTAGATGGGTGTTGCTTTTACAAGAGTTTGATTTGCACATTGTAGATAGGAAAGGTGCTGAAAATCCTATTGCTGATAATTTGTCTAGATTGGAAAACATTTCTTATGATCCTATTCCTGTTAATGATAGTTTTCCAAATGAATAGTTAGCTGCAATAAAAGTAACCTCGCGAGAGAGTCCTTGGTATGCTAATTATGCTAACTTTATTGTTTCCAAGTATTTGCCTCCAAATTTTACAGCTCAGCAAAGAAGGAAATTCTTTTATGACTTGAGACATTATTTTTGGGATGACCCACATTTATATAAAGAAGGAGTGGATGGTATTATGCGAATATGTGTTCCAGAATATGAACAACGAGAGATATTGAGGAAATGTCATGGTAGTGCTTATGGAGGACATCATGCTGGAGATAGAACTACAAAAAAGGTTCTACAATCAGGTTTTTATTGGCCTACCCTCTTTAAAGATGCAAGAAAGTTTATTTTATCTTGCGATGAATGTCAAAGAGTTGGTAATATTTTTAGACGCAATGAAATGCCTATGAATTATTCTCTTGTTATAGAACCATTTGACTGCTGGGGATTTGACTTTATGGGTCCTTTTCCTCCTTCAGAGGGTTATACTCATATACTTGTTGTTGATTATGTTACTAAGTGGGTAGAAGCTATACCTACAAAGAGTGCTGATGGTGAGACCTCGTTAAAAATGCTTAAGGATGTTATTTTTCCTTCATTTGGTGTGCCTAGATATCTTATGACTAATGGAGGTTCTCATTTTATTCATGTGGTTTTAGGAAGACCCTTGCTAGATATGATGTTAATCATAGAATTGCTTCGGCTTATCATCCCCAAACAAGTGGGCAAGTAGAATTATTAAATAGAGAAATTAAGTCTATCTTGCAAAAGACTGTTAATAAATCTAGAAAAAATTGGGCTAGTAGGTTAAATGATGCTTTATGGTCTTATAGAACTGCTTATAAAAATCCTATGGGTATGTCTCCTTACAAAATGGTTTATGGAAAAGCTTGTCACTTGCCTTTAGAATTAGAACACAAAGCTTATTGGGAAGTGAAAGAACTTAATAGAGATTTTAAACTTGCTGGTAAAAAAAGGTTGCTTGACCTGAGTTCTTTAGATGAATGGAGAAGTGAAGCTTATGAAAATCCTAGACTCTTTAAAGAGAAAGTTAAAAAATGGCATGATAGGAGAATTCTTAAGAGAGAGTTCCATGTTGGTGAGAAAGTTCTATTGTATAGGTCTCGTCTTAGATTTTTTGCAGGAAAGTTACTCTCAAAATGGGAAGGACCCTTTGTTATTGAAGAGGTGTATCGTTCAGGTGCAATAAAAGTTTCTTTGCTAAAAGATAACACTACGCAAGTGTTGAATGGGCAAAGACTCAAACATTATATTTCTGGAAATTCTTATAATGAAAATATTGATATTATTCAAGTGGTGACTCCAGAAGAATTTATTAAAGAACAAATCTAGGAAACTGCAGAGTCTATTTTTGAATAGGTAATAGTTTTAGTTAGAAGAAGTTCGCGTTAAACTTTTCTGCTTATATTTTTGTTGTTTTTATTAAATATGAAAAATTACGAGATGAACACAGGTAGGAAACAGTGCCCGAGGCCACCACACCACCCCGTGGCGCGGGCCTCCTCTTGGCCGTGCCACCACGTGGTGTGGTCGCCTTGGAGCTCGTCTCCGACCCAGTTTCATCATGTACCTTCCTTTTGTTGTTAAACTTTTGGCTATATAATCCCCCGGATCCCCCGAGGTCCGTATATCATTTTCTCGTCGTGTTTTCGTTTCGATCTATTTATGCCAGATTTCATCCTCAAATCTGGAGCCACCATATCTTCTTCTGGATCATCCAATGAGAACTCCCTTGCAGACATCAATAATCCGTACATGAATGAGCTGAAGATGCATCCCAAGGAGTTCTTGCTCAAGGATGGGAAGGTGCAAATAGAAGATGTTTAGGGTCCTAAAGGAGAGGGCAGTCTGGAAGCTAGGATGGAAGAGCTGGAGCAAGAAGTCTTTAGATACAAGAAGATGGCAGAATGCAAAGTGGACATTATCCATAAGATAAATGCAGAACTCATCGCCAAGCACAAGAAGGAGACTATCAAGCTCTGGGATGATACCTTATAGCTCCACGAGACCACCAACACATTACAAGCACAATTCTACGACGTGCAAAATCAAAACTGTGAGTATGAGACTAGGTTGAAACGCATAAGTTCTGGTGCCATTTTCAGGATAATGGAAACCAAGTCATCCTTTGTTAATGGGGAGCCTCTACCTTGGAAGTCTGATGATGATAAAGATTCACCACCACCACCGAAGGAGTAATTCGTCATTGGTGGCATCCCCTTGGCTTGTTCCAAGCTAGGGGGTGTGCCGCGGTAACACATCATTACCTTTTACCCTTTTAATTTTTAGTAGAGTCATATCATGAGTAGAGAAGTTATCATATAGGATGGTTTGCAGTGTGGAAGTATCTCTCCTTTAGTTGGTTATCTATGTATCCCTTGGTGTGAGTTGCGGTTATGGAATATTAATGAGAAGTCTTATCATTTACTTTCTGCACACTTTATTTTAGTTTGCAATTTCTATTATATGATTGGTCTTGTTGTTAGTATCGGTATCACTTTGGGAGCATAAGTAAATCTAGTTGGTTTTGGCAAACTTAGCAATGGTCAGTAGCAACAATACTTTGAGGCTTGAGTAGAAAAGAGAGAAGTACATGTAGATACGTTATTCCATTATCTTTCTTTCTTCATTAGCTCATAAGCTTAGTATTCTCAAGTTAAGATCGTTAGTACTTCCAAGGAAGGTTGCATGATTGTTTTCTATCACATGTATGTTTGTTTGTTTCACTCAACTCTTATGCTTGCTACCCAGCCTTGCTAGCCAAAAACCTGTACTGAGAGGGAATGCTTCTCGTGCATCCAAACCTTGAACCAAACCCATGCCATTGGTGCCCACCATATCTACCTATTAGCATCATTGCTATTCCAAGTATATTACTCTTGTTTTATATATCTTCCAAATTAAAAATTTTGTTATGAGAAAATTAGTTAGTAAAGCTCTCACGAACTTGATGGCACATTTATTTTCTTGCACTTAATAAACTTGACCATTGTGACTCTCTTATGAAGATTATATGCTTGCAAGTTGTAAGTTGGGAGTTAGCTCAGCCATGCTTTCATGGGGCATGTTTTCAACATTGCACTTATTACTATTTAGTTGATATCGTGATCTTTTGTTTATGGATACCTAGCGATAAGATGGAAACTTGTAAGCTCATGGAGTTTGTATATGTGTTAGAAAAACGTCTGGGCCGCTAATCTAAACCATACATCATTCATGGTGGAAATTTACAGCATAACCATAGTGGGCATTCAATGACGCATCTTATTATAAAAAGCTATACCCAATGGTAAATAAAAGAGATGTCGAGATGTTTATTGTCTTTTTGTCTTGTCATTTTAATATGGGAAAGCTTCCATATCATCGGGCAGGAGGTACCCCGTTAGCGTTCTCAATGATACATGTATGCTTACAATGACAAGAACTTATTTGGTACCTAAGTCGAGTAGCATGAGGTTTAGGTACTCGTATTCAAGGGACATGAGATTTTCAACTTGTGATTTGTCAAGCATATAACTCATACTTGTACTCACATTAACTTTAACCATTCAAGATGCTTTGATACGTCCAAAACGTATCTACTTTCCCGAACACTTTTGCTGTCGTTTCTCCTCTAATTTGTGTGTTTTGGATACAACTAACACGGACTAACGCTGTTTTCATCAGAATTGCCCTAGTGTCTTGTTTTTGTGCAGAAATCTGACTTTCAGGAAAAAATACTAGAAAAAACCGCAAAGTTCCTATTTTACCAGAAGACACACGGAGCCAGAATACGAGACGGAGACAAGCCAGGAGGGCACCACACCACCTGGTGCCGTGGGCCAGGCCAGGCCGCACCAGGGGGTGGTGTGGCCGCCCCAGCCATCTCCTCGAGCCCTCCTTCCGCCTACATATATCCTCTGACCTGAAAATATCGGGGGTTCGGCGTTTTTCCCAGATAGAGTTCTGCTGCGCTGCCACCACCTGAAACCACGATTCAGAACCAGAAACTCCATTCTAGCACCCTGCCGGGATGGGGATTTGGAGGAGATCATCGCCATCATCATCACCGACGTCTCTCCATCAACCATCCATGATTCCCCCATCCATGTGAGAGTAATTCCTTGTAGGCGAAGGGGGTGGTAGGGATTGGATGAGATCATTCATGTAATTGCTATGAGATTGTTAGGGCATGGTGCCTAGTATCCATTGTTAGTGCTTATGACATTGTTGCTACTTGTTGTGCTTAATGCTTGTCACTTTGGGCCTGAGTGCCATGATCTCAGATCTGAACTTGTTATTGTTTTATGATGATAATTGTTGTTTTAGATCTTACCTGCAAGTTGTATATACATATCGTTGTCCGGAACCCGAGGCCCCAAAGTAACAATAATTGGGATAACCGGAGGGGATGGCTGTGATGTGAGGACCACATGTGTTCACTGAGTGTTAATGCTTTGCTCCGTGCTCTATTAAAAGGAGTACCTTAATTACCAGTAGTTTCCCTTGAGGCCCCGCTACAAATGGGCTGGTAGGACAGAAGATGTTGTACAAGTTTCTCATTGCGAGCACGTACGACTATATACAGAACACATGCCTATGGTTGTTTAGTATTAGGATGTTTTATCCTTATTTATCTGCAATTGCCCATGTCTTGATTATTACATGAATTATCTTGTCCATGCAACGCCCGTTCATCCATGCCTATGCCTACATTATTTAATCCTACTGTTTACTATTGATACCGTTGTTGTCTTTATTTTACTATTGCTACTGATAAACTGCTGCAAGCAAGTCTGTTTCCAGGTGTAGCTGAATTGACAACTCATCTGTCAAGGTAGGGATGAAAGTGGAGCAGAAACTTTCCGACTTTTCCATGGAAAAACGGAAATGGAATGAAAATATGAAAACAAAAATGGAAATCTGCGGAACGGAAATGGAAACGGAATTTTTTTGGCGAAAGTGGAAACGGAAACGGAACGGCGTTTTTCGGCGGAACAGATGCAGAAACGGCAGTTTCTGTTTCCGACTAATATGGAATTCTGTTTTATGGTTTGTTTTGCATGGCCAATCTAGCAGGTCTATATGTGATCTTATCATATTGAACTATCAAAGCAACCCACCCCTACTCCCCAATTACACTGAGTAATCTTTATAGGTTTGGGGAACAAGTTTTTCATTTTACTTAACTTGCTTGAGTTTTGCTGCATGATTCAGGTGGTCTTTTGGTTCCGATAATCATCCGCTTTTCATCCATGTTCGTACCGTATTCGTTCCATCACTGTTTTTGGAAGTATCTATTTTCATATTTGTTTCCGGTGTTTCTGTATTCGTTTCTGCTTCCGCATAAAAATATGAAAACAAATGTGGCACCACTTAGTTCCGTCCGTTTCCACTCCGTTTTCATCCCTATGTCAAGGCTTATAAATATTCTTTGGCTCCCCTTGTGTCGAATCAATAAATTTGGGTTTTACTTCCCTCGAAGACTGTTGCGATCCCCTATACTTGTGGGTCATCAATGCTTATGATAGGGGTAATGAGAGCTCAAAGCTAATGAGTACCATAATTTTTGGAAGCTTTATAAAAATTGTTAATCCCTGCTTCCCTCTGTGAAGGGCCTATCTTTTTTACTTTTATGTTGAATCAGTAAACCTATTCCTCTCTATCTCAAGCAAGCATTTGAGTTGTTGTGATCCAACCATCCACATGTTGATTTATTCAATCATGTATTTTATCTTTCTTTGTTTAAGTACAATGCTTTTATCTGAATGAATATATATATCTTTGAAAGTTATCAATGACCGTAAAGAGATTGTTATGATTGAGCATGTTATTTCTGCAATATAAGCTCTAATATAAAGACTCTGATCGAAAGATAAGTACAATCTGCTAATTATTTTCTGACCAAGAACAAAAGTTTGCCATCACCAATTATGATTTTCTTTGTGCACCTTTATTGTGAGTCCCTTTGTTCATTGCAAGTTAAATTATATAAGAGGAAGTTGCTATCTATTATAACTTGTGTATTGGTAAGTGAGATGCTTCTTGTCCGTATTTTGTTTATAGACACTTCACTCCATAAAACCGTGGTCGTATTTACTGAGTTCAGTTTTCGCTTGGGGACAAGCAAGGTCTAAGCTTAGGGGGAGTTGATACGTCCATTTTGCATTGCTACTTTATATCATAATTTAGTGTTATTTATTGATATATTTCATATTTAGAGATGATACTTATGTTATTTATTCTATTTTGCATGTTTGATGATTATTGGAGAATTAACTGTCGGAGTCAGAATTCTGCTAAAAAAAGGACTGTCAAGATACCATATTACTGAAGATCAGCAATTCCAGGAAAATACCCAGAAGTTCTTATTTTGCCAGAGTACGGAGGGAGCCAGAAGGAGAGGGTGAGGTGGGCCACCAGGAGCCCACACTACTAGAAAAAAGCTTACCCGTAACGCACCTAATATGGTTACCCGTAGCGCATATGCCGTGCGCTGCGGGTAGCACGCTACTAGTAAAAAAATACCCGTAGCGCATATGTGATGCGCTACGGGTAATAGGCATACCCGTAGCGCATGTGTATATGGTGCGCTACGTGTATGCATATTACCCGTAGCGCACCATATACACATGCGCTACGAGTATGCATATTACCCGTAGCGCACCAAACACACATGCGCTACGGGTAATATGCATACCCGTAGCGCACCAAGCACACATGCGCTACGGGTATGCATAATACCCGTAGCGCACCAAACACACATGCGCTACGGGTATTATTTTTTTGATTTAAATAAATATGAAATCTAACAGCAGTATATATGTACTTTGCTTTTAGCACAATATCACACTTATGATTCAACACAGAATAAAAGATCACACAATAATCAATTGCATCCATATATTGATAACATAGTTGTTCATTCATAACAGCCAATAGTTTTACAACATGAAGTAGCTCATTCACTCTAGAAAAACTAAGGTTCAAACGTATCGAAGGCTACAACAGGCTAGCTACATATAGAAGCATTATTTATGCTTCTTCATCAAAGATCAATTCCCCGTACTTGATTAGCAACATGCTGGCATGATGAGAGAATACCACTATGTTTTTCAACACTGTCAATGAAGTACATAGGTATGAGTCTCAAATAACTCATGGAAAGGAGCTGCTTGATCTTCTCTGTTCCTTCTTCACCTTATCCTTGAAGTTCTCCGGCTTACTAGGCAACAGATCCTGTAGAAGGCATATAACCTATCAGGCAACCCTATTACAAGAGCAAGATCGCTCTTAAAGGAACACAAAATAGGCATAAATAAATCAATAGCATCTTATTTATCTTTTGTTTAGATCTGCTTCTGGTTGTGTCTGATCCAAGCAGACTGAAACACCAGCGCACAGGGCGCACATGACAATCCCAAGAATATATCTTGTTTATTAATAGGGTGAAATATTTGCAAGGATAGAGATTTTCTATGATGAGCCATTTACAACAAAGAGAAATATATATTCATTTTTTTTTCTCCTAGGTACACAGCAGGCCTTTGAGATTATTAATTTACATGAATTCGACGCTTTTGATCAGGTACCTTAACAAACAATAGAAGGTTAAGTCCGTCCTATGAAGAGCATCAGCCTCCTGTACTCCAAACAGTCAAACATGGATGGAAAACAGTGCCCTCCATTCTCCAGCAGAGGTACATACAGAAAATGGGTCAATAAAAAGTTTTGTGCTAACCAACATCTAAAGAAAAGGAGCCCAATGGTAACAGTAGTTAAAAAGTAGCCCTGTTGTCCATAATACTTCCAAAACCATTATATATTTTTATTTAGAAAACATTGGCTGAAATGACCAGGGACAATCCGAAATTGCCAAACAATGGTACTTAATACCTTAAGCAGAACAAACATCAATTTTTGCAGGGTTACCTATCTGCACCTACATAAGATGTGCCCAGACACCATGAACTCTACAATCCTTGCATCTTTTTTAAAATCCTGAGAATGCAAGAAATGTTGGGGAAAAATGCCTGCAAGTAGACAACATTATAAGAAAAAACTCATCATCTATCAGCGGCAAAAAACTCAAAAAAATGCTTGAAAAGCTCAAGAAATTGTCACCAAGTAAGTTAATCCAAAAGAATTTAAATATGAAAATTGGTTTGTATCAAGACATCGAGTTTGTACAGCAGCAAAACCACAGGCAAAGAATTAGAGGAAAGAATAGCACAGTACCAAATATATTGCCTTCACGTAGTTACTAAACTACTCATACCTGAAATTTGTCTACTTGATTAGGAGAAAACATAATCTACATGATGAGAAAGAGAAATTTTGATGCTGATATATTCTAGGCTGCAACATAAATTTAAGAAGCTGATATGCTTCAGTATATTGTACTCAATAATCTGCAGAGTCCAACCTTACCATTTGTTTGCATTGAGACTAAGAATTAAATAACATAACCAATCGAGACTGCAGGCTACATTGTATATCAACTGCGATAACCTGAATACAAAGAGAGAGGGAAATAAATGAGACAAATATACATCAGTTTGTACAGCAGTGTTGTATAACTATATACGAAATCATATTAAAAACAGGAACAACAATCGTTTCGGCCCGAGTTGATGAAAAAGTACCTTCAGTAACAGAAATCAAAATCTTATTCGATATGCAAATAGTGTTTTCTATGGATTTCAACCACAATTCTCACTGCAGTCTAAATGGATGATACACATGTTAAAGTAAGGATTTGAATAATGATCTTGATTTACTTTCTAGAAATCTCAATCTGAAATCGATATAACCACTGTAACACGCCGCTGTTGATTTGGCTTCAGTCCTCAAGTTACTCAGGAGTATCAGTACACCATGAAAAATATTACAAAGCTCACTCTGGTTTCGCTATCTATTATATACTCTCAATTAGATTATTCTATATTAGCTGTTGTAACCCCTTTATTTGCTTATTATCCATTTGAGCATATTTCAGTTCAGTGTTAAATAAGACAATGTTACTTCAGCATTAAGTACAGTGATAAAAGAATATCTAACAGGAAACAGCGACAAATCATAAGGCGCAGTTATAATTTTCCTCTTATATATGCATGCCAAATTGTAGACAACATATGTTTGGAATTGATAATGCAAATAAAAGCAGTTTGCTTTTTACCTTCTTTTAAGACTTGCATATCTGTACAATGTACTCCTATAGGAGGTATAGCCTTACAGACGTATAGGGCTGGTTAAGTTATCTGTGACCTGAATTAGTATGTCACCAAACAACTATTTGAACATAGCAGGCATGCAGTTCCAAGTTCCAACAACTGATGCATACTCATCTAGCTATGTACAGCACTCGCCGCAAGATTAAACAATTACTCATTATAATTCCGTCTATCTTAAGGTTAGGCTTATATGTAAGCAAATATTTGTAGAGTCGAATAAGTCAATCAGCATATAAAACTTGCAAAGAAAAATAGGAGGTAAGTGTGAATTCGCATAGTTTTGAAGGGAACCTTGCTTGAGCGAATCGCAACCTGCGACAACCTTGCCTTTTGCCTTCATACACGCATCTGCTCCACCTTGCCATCTACATGGTCATCTACGCTTGTGACACAGCCGATAAAGATATATCACATAAAAATTAAGCCAGAACAGTATAATTAATCTCCAACTCAGTAATTATTTAGTTTTGGAGAAAACAAACTGGTTAATAACCGGAAGATTCAAACCTAATTAGCACATACCATGGAATATTATAGATCACGAAATTACTTGCTAGCCTTAGCCCCAACCGCTCCATGCTGCTACACATCCTTGCAATCATCATACGTCTCCAATGCGCCACCTGCTCCGCAACTGCATCTGAACTCTCACCCCACCCCTTTAACTACCTGATTTAACATGGGGCATCATCAGGCTGGGCAGCGCCGCAGCGGCGATTAACATAAGACAACGTGAGTTTTTTCTTTTGATCTGTACTGTCCCGATTCAATCGCAGGTCTGAATCTCGCGTGCCAGCAAATTATGAGAGAGAAAGTACAACTTGACAAATAACACAAAATCACAAAACTCACCTCTAGTCGTGGATTAGATGCAACAGGTTGCAGCGCCTGAGGACTCCCTGTGCAGCGTTGGACAGGCAGTGCGGCCGTGCGGGCGACGACACGATTAGAGCTGGGGTCGACGTACGTCCAATTTCCTGCCAAACCGTGAGGGGAGAGAGTGGAGGGAGGGGGTTCCGGCGCGGCCGGTCGGCGGGGCAGGAGTCACCGGAGTTCGCCGGGATCTTGGCCGGCGGCGGAGATGGGGAAAAGGGATGGGAGGAGGCGCTGGGAGGGGAGTAGGTCACGAAGGAGTGAGTGGATCTGGACGAGTTGGGTGCGGTTCGGGACTTCGGGCTGGGATTTCGTCTCCCGGGCGGTGGCCCAATTCCATATTTTTTGCCGCGCGAGGCAAAATTTGCGCGGGATACAATGCGTTTTTCGGGCGTTGGATGAGGTGGTATGGACGGCTGAGAACATCTTCGGTCGGGTAATCCGCAGGTAGGTCTTCCCTGCATTCTGACTGGCCAGAGAAGAGTGGCCACGGATTGCATGGGTTTAGCTACCCGTAGCGCACCTATACACATGCGCTACGGGTAATATGGCACTGCCTCTGCCCACACTTACCCGTAGCGCATGTGTATAGATGCGCTACGGGTAGTTGAACTACCCGTAGCGCACCTATATCATATGCGTTACGGGTAAGTGTGCGCAGAGCTCCCTATCCGGGCCTACATATACCCGTAGCGCATTTTATATATGATGCGCTACGGGTATATGACATACCCGCAGCGCATGTACACACATGCGCTACGGGTAAATACCCGCAGCGCACCACATATACGGTGCGCTACGGGTAGCTGTATTACCTATAGACGTTTTCCTAGTAGTGCCACACCACCCCCAGGCGCGGGCCAGCCTTGGTCGTGCCACCAGGTGGTGTGGCGGCCCTGGCCCACCACTGCCAGTGCCCCTTCGCGTATATCATCCTCCCAAAAACCTAAGACTGGGAGGAGGATCACAGAAATACTCTGCCGCCTCTGCGGGGCGGAAAACACGCAGAGAGAGAAAGCTCTCCGGCAGGCAGAAATCTGCTGATCGCCATTGTCACCGACATCGAGCTGGGCATTATCGGGATCATCATCATCATCACCATCACCACCACGTCGTCCCGCTGTAACATCTTGGGGTGAATCTTGTCTAGTTCATAGGGGAAACTTTCCCGGTGTTAATTACTACTTGTAGTTGATGCTATTGAGTGAAACCATTGGATTAAGGTTTATGTTCAGATTGTTATTCATCATTATTTCACCTCTGATCATGACCCATATGATGTCTTGTGAGTAGTTCATTTAGTTCTTGAGGACATGGGAGAAGTCAAGATGTTAGTAGTGGAATTATGTTGAATAATATTTAATGGTTTGATATTTATGTTGTGGTGCTATTTTGTTAGTGGTGTCATGTGAACGTCGACTACATGATACTTCACCTTTAAGGGCCTAGTGGAATGCATTGCGTATTTAGCTACTAATTGTGGGGTTTCCGGAATGACAGAAACCTAAACCCCCGTTAGGAAACCAGTGCACCAGGGAGTGTAGGATCTCAGAGTTTAATGTTATAGTTAGATTTATCTTAATTACTTTCTTGTAGTTGCGGATGCTTGCAAGGGGTATAATCACAAGTATGTATTAGTCCAAGTTGGGGTAGTGCATTAGCATAGGTTCACCAGCATAACACCTATCAAATCAATGAAGATTAATCAACTGTATAAAGCGAAAGCATTTGACAAAATTCCCGTGTGTCCTCAGGAACGCTTGGTAATCATAAGCAACACAACCGGCTTGTCCTTTGCTCTAGAAAGGATTGGACCACTCGCTGCAATTATTATTATTGCCTTTTATTTACTTCTACTTTATTTATCTGCATTATTAAATACCCCTAAAAACTCGTTTGCTAGTATTGACAGTGATTTCTTGATTAAAACTGCTTGTCGACACCTTCTGCTCCTCGTTGAATTTGACACTCTTATTTATCAAAAGTACTACGATACACCCCCTATACTTATGGGTCCTCATACCCATATTGGCCCTGCTTGCTTGGCCGGCGGTCAGTTAGGAATCACCCCGAATGGCGAGGCGGGTGATACCCACACCTGCCGCAAATCCTTAGGCCGGTGATCAGGCCTTCGCATTATGCCATGCTGCTGGCGCAGTTAGCTTTCCCGGGGAAAGGCCAGCTGGATGACGTACTCGGACGATGGTGCAACAACAATGGTTAAGGAGACGCGTATACCAGGAGGGGCACCAAAGGGCCCCATGGGCGCCACATGAGCTTGCTAGGGAGCAGCAGACGTGGTGTAACAGCGATGGGGACACACCATCGTACAGCTCGAGCGCACCATGTGATGTTGTGCAGTAGAACGGCTTTTTGCGCGACATACGATCAGAGTGCAACAGCGGTCAGTGCAGAACCGTGTGGCACAACATGGTCCTGTAGGACATCACGGGAGCAGTGTAGGGCAGAGCTCCGACGATCGTGGACTGGTACTCGACGGATTGTGCGGCGGCGGTAGAAGCCATCGTGGAGATTGGATCGATCTTAAGCTGTCCGCGATGCATACGTAGAGATAGCCGGCTCTGATACCACGTAAAACAATGTGGGCGATGACTCTGGGGATGTGTTGGCTCAGTGGTATTTATTATAGGTTAAATAGGGTTATATAAATATTATAGATGGGGTTCTATACAAACTAACACAGAGTCCTAACCGGACTAATAAAATACTAGTTAAATATCTATACGTTGCTACGGGTCATTAATTTTTTTAATCGCGTTGCATGTTATGTAAGTTTTTCCTCACATGTAAGCTTAAGATACCTAATTTTCTTTATCATTTCAATCGGTTTGTTTCAGACATGTAACGGTAATATAAATGCATATTTTGGTCCAAGAGTTCAAACGAAGGTTATCCATACCAAGTAAATTCACAAGCTGAAGAAAAATAGAACACCGAAACAAACTATACATGATTCGATAAAAATTCCATTTCTATTTGCATGAATTTCTATGTTGTTTATTATTCTCTTCATTATTTTTGTGGTGAAATGAGATAATTTACTTTTTAGAAATTCTATATCAATTTTTTTGGAAATTCTTCAATATTTATTACCCAATTTTTTGTATTGTTCTTGTATTCCTTCCTAACTTTCTAAGTAAATGTCTAGTGATGTGACATTGTGACTTGTACACCAAAAGTACGTGACAATCCTGTTCAAAGTGTTGATAGACCAAACACACTCAATATTACATTTTTTCCTAACTACAGGCCAACATACCCAATATCACACTTAGCTTAGCTTTTGAGTCGAATAATATAGTGGTTTTGGATGGTGTTCCACCTCCCTCGGTGTTGAGTGGTGTACTGAATGAACTTTTGATAAATAAAGTGCGTCAGTTTTTTTAAATACCCAATATCACACTTTATCCTAACTACAGACCAATTTTCAAAAGGACATGTTATATAGAGAGTGCCGATTATTTCTCAGAGTTGTGTTATAAACTTTTTTTGCCTCCACTTTGTAGTCAAATAACTTAACAGGTTTATGAAGGGATTCGCAGCATAGTAAATCAAAAAATTTCCTACGGATGCGAACAAGAAAGCCAAGATCTAATCTAGGAGATGTAATCAACGAGAGAGGTAGATGAGATCTTCATACCCTTGAAGATTCGCACAGCGGAAACGTTCAATAGAACGTGGTTGACGTAGTCGTACTTGCCGTCTCCTCCTCGCGATCCGATCCGATCCTACGCCGCAAGTGGCGGCGCCTCCGAGAGTTGCACACGTGCGGTGCAGCGACGTCTCCTCCTTCCTTGGTCCAGCAAGTATGGTGGAGAGATAGATTGGATCAGCAGCACGACGGCGTGGTGCTTATGGTGGAGAGTTTCTGCGGCAGGGCTTCGCCTACACGCAGTCACGAGAGAGAGAGAGGGAGGGCAGCAGTTGGCGGCTAGGGTTTGGGTTAAGGGGTAGAGAGGGCTGCGCCCTTGCCCCCTATATATAGAGGGGTGGCCGGCCAGCTTGGCCTCTCCCCAAACCCTAGGGCGCCGACTTGGAGTAGGAAGAGTGGGGGGCAAGTTTTCCCCCTTTCCTTCTTTGAAGACTCCCTTAGGGTTTCCCCTTGGGCTGGCCGGCTGGGCCTTAGGGGCCTTGTGCGCCTGGCCCAGGGCGGCCAGAGCACTTCCCCTTAGGCCCACGTAGGCCTCCGTCAAGTGGGCCCACGTTGGTCCCACTCCGGAACCTTCTAGAACCTTCCGGTACAATACCGATAAACTCCGAAACCTTTCCGGAATCCAAAAACTGCTTTCCTTTATATGAATCTTATTCTCCAGACCATTCCGAAACCTCTCGTGACGTCCTGGATCTCATCCGAGACTCCGAACTAAAACTCATAAACCAATTATCCATTCTATCCTAGTATCGATACACGTTAAGTGTGTGACCCTACGGGTTCGAGAATATGTAGACATGATCTTCTATCAATAATCAACAGCGGGATCTGGAAACCCATATTGACTCCCACATATTCATCGATGATCATATCGAATGAACCACGATGTCAGGATTCAATTAATCCCGTATATGTATTCCCTTCGTCACACGATATTTTACTCGCCCGAGATTTGATCGTCGGTATCGCCATACCTAGTTCAATCTCGTTCACAGCAAGTACTTTACTCGTTCCGTAATCTGATATCACTTTGTGATTAACTCCTTAACCACATGCTTGCAAGCGGTGTTGATATCGATTACCGAGTGGGCCCGAAGTATATCTCTCCGACTTGGGAGGGACAAATTCCATCTCGATACATACAACCCAACAAGTACTTTCCGATCACCTGAGAGACACCTTTATTATCACCCTCACATAGGATGACGTTTGATGACTTCAAAGCTTTCTTCCGATACTAGGGAGTTGTATTATCTCATGGTCTAAGGAATACAATACATGACATAGAAAAAGCTTCGCAAAGATGAACACGATGACATGATCTAATTGCTCTGCTTTATTTGGGTCTGTCCATCATATCATTCTCCTAATGATATGATCTCATTATTAATTGACAACTCATGTCTATGGTTAGGAAACCTTAACCATCATTAATCAATGAGCTAGTCCATAGAGGCGTACTAGGGACACGGTGTTGTTCATAAACCACACAAGTATTAAAGTTTCCGCTTAATACAATTCTAGCATGGAATATAAACATTATCATGAACAAGAATTATAATAATAACATCTTTATTATTGCCTCTAGGGCATAATTCCAACAGTCTCCCACTTGCACTAGAGTCAATAATCTAGTTTACATCTGGCAACAATCTAACACCCATGGCATTAAGATGCTGATCATGTTTTGCTCGTGGAAGAGGTTTAGTCAATGGATCTGCGACATTCAGATCTGTATGTACTTTGCTAATCTTCAGATCTCCATCTGCTATATAATCTCGAATTATATGGAAACGGCGGTTGATGTGCTTGGTTTTTGGATGATATCTTGGTTCCTTAGCCAGTGCTATGGCGCCAGTGTTGTCGCACAATATCTCCAGTGGGTCCAAGGCATTTGGAACCACACCAAGCTCAGTGATGAAGTTTCTGATCCAAACTCCTTCACTTGATGCTTCTGAAGCAGCCATGTATTCCGCTTCTGTTGTAGATCCCGCGATTACGCTTTGCTTGCAGCTTCTCCAACTCACAGCTCCACCATTCAAAATATAAACGTATCCTGTCTGAGATTTAGAATCATCCGGGTCGGTGTCGAAGCTAGCGTCGACGTAACCTTTTACGACGAGCTCCTCGTCACCTCCATAGACCAAGAACATTTCTTTAGTCCTATTTAAATACTTTAGGATGTTCTTTACGGCTGTCCAGTGTTCCACTCCTGGATCACTTTGGTATCTGCTCGTCAAACTAAGAGCATTGGACACATCCGGTCTAGTACACAGCATGGCATACATGATAGAACCTATGGCCGAGGCATATGGCACTTTGCTCATAGTTTCTCTATCTTTTACCGTAGCTGGACACTGAGCCTTGCTCAATATCTTACCTGACAACATGGGCAATGAACCTTTCTTTGCTTTATCCATTCTGAACCTCTTCAGAACTTTGTCCAGATATGTACTTTGGCTTAAAGCTATTAGGCGTCTTTCTCTATCTCTATAGATTTTGATGCCTAATATATAAGCAGCTTCCCCTAGGTCTTTCATTGAAAAACATTTATTCAAATAACTCTTCACATCGTTAAGCATACCGATGTCATTTCCAATAATCAATATGTCATCCACATATAGTACTAAAAATGTCACCGAGCTCCCACTCACTTTCTTGTAAATACAAGCTTCGTAGCAATTTGGAACAAATCCAAAACTCTTGATCACTTGATCAAAACGAAGGTTCCAACTCCGAGATGCTTGCTTCAGTCCATAAATGGAACGCTGAAGTTTGCACACCTTATTAGCATCCTTAGGATTGACAAAACCTTCGGGCTGCATCATATACAACTCTTCATCAATGTTGCCATTGAGGAACGCAGTCTTGACATCCATCTGCCATATTTCATAATTATGAAATGCAGCAATTGCTAATAAAATCCGAATGGACTTAAACATCGCTACGGGAGAGAAAGTCTCATCGTAGTCAACACTTTGAACTTGCCGAAAACCTTTTGCGACAAGCCGAGCTTTATAGACAGTAACATTACCATCCGCGTCCGTTTTCTTCTTGAAAATCCATTTGCATTCAACGGCCTTACGGTCGCTAGGAGGGTCTACCAAAGTCCACACTTGGTTTTCGCTCATGGATCCCAATTCGGATTTCATGGCTTCTAGCCATTTCTCAGAGTCTGGGCTCATCATTGCTTCCTCATAGTTCGCAGGTTCGCTGTTGTCTAACAACAAGACGGTTAAGACAGGGTTGCCATACCATTCAGGAGTGGCACGTGACCTTGTCGATCTGCGAAGTTCAGTAGTAGCATCGTTCGAAGTTTCATGATCTTTATCATTAGCTTCCTCTCTTGTTGATGCAGGCGGCGCCGGAACAATTTCTGGTGCTGCGCTACTCTCCAACTCGAGAGAAGGTTCAATAACCTCGTCTAGCTCTACCTTCCTCCCACTCACTTCTTTCGAGAGAAACTCCTTCTCAAGAAATGATCCGTTCTTAGCAACAAACACTTTGCCTTCGGATCTGTGGTAGAAGGTATACCCAATCGTTTCCTTAGGGTATCCTATGAAGACGCATTTCTCCGCTTTGGGTTCGAGCTTGTCCGGCATCAACTTCTTGACGTAAGCTTCGCATCCCCAAACTTTAAGAAACGACAACTTAGGTTTAGCACCAAACCATAGTTCATACGGTGTCGTCTCAACGGATTTAGATGGTGCCCTATTTAAAGTGAATGCAGCGGTTTCTAATGCATAACCCCAAAATGATAACGGCAAATCTGTAAGAGACATCATTGATCGCACCATATCTAATAGAGTTCGATTCCGGCGTTCAGACACACCATTGCGCTGTGGTGTTCCGGGTGGCGTGAGTTGCGAAACAATTCCGCTTGCTTTAAGATGCGTGAGAAAATCATAACTCAAATACTCACCTCCACGATCGGATCGCAGAAATTTAATTTTCCTGTTACGATGGTTTTCCACTTCGTTCTGAAATTCTTTGAACTTTTCAAATGTTTCAGATTTATGTTTCATTAAATAGATATACCCATATCTACTTAAGTCATCAGTAAAAGTGAGAAAATAGCGATATCCACCGCGCGTCGAAATACTCATTGGTCCGCACACATCGGTATGTATGATTTCCAATAAGTCCGTTGCTCGCTCCATTATACCGGAGAACGGGGTTTTGATCATCTTGCCCATGAGGCATGGTTCGCACGTGTCAAATGATTCAAAATCAAGAGACTCTAAAAGTCCATCAGAATGGAGTTTCTTCATGCGTTTTACACCAATATGACCTAGACGGCAGTGCCACAAATAAGTTGGATTATCACTATCTACTTTGCATCTTTTAGCCTCAATGTTATGGATGTGTGTTTCATTGCTTTCGAGATTCAGAAGAAATAAACCATTCACAACAGGTGCATGACCATAAAAGATGTTATTCATATAAATAGAACAACCATTATTCTCAGATTTAAATGAATGACCGTCTTGCAATAAACACGATCCAGATATAATGTTCATGCTCAACGCAGGCACATAATAACACTTATTAAGGTTTAAAACTAATCCCGAAGGTAAAACTAAGGAGAGCGTGCCGACGGCCATCACATCAACTTTTGATCCATTGCCAACGCGCATCGTCACCTCATCCCTTGCTAGCCGCCGTCTATTCCGTAGCTCCTGTTTCGAGTTACAAATATTAGCAACTGAACCAGTATCATATACCCAGGCACTACAACGAGCGCTAGTAAGGTAGACATCAATAACATGTATATCAAATATACCTTTGATGGTGCCAGCCTTCTTGTCCGCTAAGTACTTCGGACAGTTTCGCTTCCAGTGACCCTTGACCTTGCAATAGAAGCACTCAGTGTCCGGCTTAGGTCCAGACTTGAGCTTCTTCTCAACAGGAGCAACACGCTTGCCGCTGCCTTTCTTGAAGGATCCCTTTGCTCCCTTAGCTTTCTTAAAGCTAGTGGTCTTGTTGACCATCAACACATGATTGTCTTTCTTGATATCCACCTCCGCAGCTTTCAGCTTAGCGAAGAGCTCAGTGATCGTATCAGTGGAACCAATTTGATTATGAGTAACTACAAAACCTTTGTAGCTAGGAGGGAGTGATTGCAGAACTCTGTCAATCTTGAGCTCCTCTGGAATCTTGCAGTCCAGTTGCTCAAGGCGTTGAGTGTAGCCCGACATCTTAATGGCGTGCTCACTAACGGAACTCCCTTCCTCCATCTTGCAGTTAAAGAACTTCTCAGAGATCTCATATCTCTCAGAACGGGCTTGAGTCTGAAACATGGTTTTCAGTTCCTCAAGTATCTCATAAGGCCCGCGGTACTTCTCAAAACGATTTTGAAGTTCCGGTTCCATAGAAAACAGCATGGTACTCATAATCACATCACAATCATCTCTACGAGCATTGAAGTCAGCAAGTTCTTCAGTTTTCGCAGTTGCAGCAGGGGTGTCACCTAGCGCTTTGTCAAGTACATAGGCTTTTTGTCCGCCAGCGAGTATGATTCTCAGATTGCGGAACCAGTTGGTGAAGTTAGACCCATTGTTCTTAAGCTTTTCTTTCTCAGCAAACACGTTGAAGTTGAAGTTGGACTTAGCCATTTGATCTACAACATTGCAAGTACAATTTTTTAGACTATGTTCATGATAACTAGTTCAACTTAATCAAATTACTAGATGAACTCCCACTAAATTCAACATCCCTCAAGTTGTTTAGTGAACACGATCCAAATTCACCACACCTAATCCGATCTTCACGAGAAGAGATGTGGTTTCAATGGTGGACAACTCAGTGTCGATCATATCATTCATATGACTCATGATTAACCTTTCGGTTCATGTGTTCCGAGGCCATGTCTGTACATGCTAGGCTCGTCAAGTCAAACCCAAGTATTTTCCGTGTGTGCAAAACTGGCTTGCACCCGTTGTATGTGAACGTAGAGTTTATAGCACCCGATCATCACGAGGTGCTTGAAAACGACGATCTTTCGCAACGGCGCATACGAGGGGAGAACACAATTTTATCTTGATCTTTAAGTGAGGAATCATCTTATAATGCTACCGTCGCGATCTAAGCATAATAAGATACATAAAAGGATAAACATCACATGCATATAATTTTATGTGACATGGTATAGCCAATCTCCGCGCCATGATCTCCATCTTGTGCGCGCCGGCATGATCTCCATCACTCCACCATGATTGCCTCCACCACGAATAGCAACTACAACTATTGCTAACTACTTAGCGATAAAGTAAAGCTATTACATGGCGTATAAGAAGTTGACACGCAGGTCATACATAATTACAAAGACAACCATATGGCTCCTGCCGGTTGTGAACTCATCGACATGCAAGTCGTGAAAGATTACAAAACATGATCATTGCATACAACTCAATTCATACTCATCATGTCTTGGGCCATACCATATCACAAAACACTCCCTGCAAAAACAAGTTAGACGCCTCTACTTTGTTGTTGCATGTTTTACGTGGCTTATGGGAGTAGCAAGCTAAGAACGATTCTTACCTACGAAAAGCCACAACGGTGATATTATGGTTGCTAACATCCGATGTAAGTCCCATGACTACTATAGTGAGAGAAACTGGCATCCACCAGCCGCATGTGTGGAACAAGCCACACGTCAAGTGCGGAGCCGGTCTCGCGAACGCGGTCGCGTAAAGTTGGCCTGGACCGCTTCGATCTCACTATACCGCGCCATAAGAAATACACAACAAGAGGTTTGCAACAGAAAACATCAACGCCCGCAACAAGCATGTTGCGTTCTACTCGTGAAACACATCTACGCATAGATCTAGCTCTGATACCACTGAAGGGATTCGCAGCATAGTAAATCAAAAAATTTCCTACGGATGCGAACAAGAAAGCCAAGATCTAATCTAGGAGATGTAATCAACGAGAGAGGTAGATGAGATCTTCATACCCTTGAAGATTCGCACAGCGGAAACATTTAATAGAACGTGGTTGACGTAGTCGTACTTGCCGTCTCCTCCTCGCGATCCGATCCGATCCTACGCCGCAAGTGGCGGCGCCTCCGAGAGTTGCACACGTGCGGTGCAGCGACGTCTCCTCCTTCCTTGGTCCAGCAAGTATGGTGCAGAGATAGATTGGATCAGCAGCACGACGGCGTGGTGCTTATGGTGGAGAGTTTCTGCGGCAGGGCTTCGCCTACACGCAGTCACGAGAGAGAGAGAGAGGGAGGGCAGCAGTTGGCGGCTAGGGTTTGGGTTAAGGGGTAGAGAGGGCTGCGCCCTTGCCCCCTATATATAGAGGGGTGGCCGGCCAGCTTGGCCTCTCCCCAAACCCTAGGGCGCCGACTTGGAGTAGGAAGAGTGGGGGGCAAGTTTTCCCCCTTTCCTTCTTTGAAGACTCCCTTAGGGTTTCCCCTTGGGCTGGCCGGCTGGGCCTTAGGGGCCTTGTGCGCCTGGCCCAGGGCGGCCAGGGCACTTCCCCTTAGGCCCACGCAGGCCTCCGTCAAGTGGGCCCACGTTGGTCCCACTCCGGAACCTTCTAGAACCTTCCGGTACAATACCGATAAACTCCGAAACCTTTCCGGAATCCAAAAACTGCTTTCCTTTATATGAATCTTATTCTCCAGACCATTCCGGAACCTCTCGTGACGTCCTGGATCTCATCCGAGACTCCGAACTAAAACTCATAAACCAATTATCCATTCTATCCTAGCATCGATACACGTTAAGTGTGTGACCCTACGGGTTCGAGAATATGTAGACATGATCTTCTATCAATAATCAACAGCGGGATATGGAAACCCATATTGACTCCCACATATTCATCGATGATCATATCGAATGAACCACGATGTCAGGATTCAATTAATCCCGTATATGTATTCCCTTCGTCACACGATATTTTACTCGCCCGAGATTTGATCGTCGGTATCGCCATACCTAGTTCAATCTCGTTCACAGCAAGTACTTTACTCGTTCCGTAATCCGATATCACTTTGTGATTAACTCCTTAACCACATGCTTGCAAGCGGTGTTGATATCGATTACCGAGTGGGCCCGAAGTATATCTCTCCGACTTGGGAGGGACAAATTCCATCTCGATACATACAACCCAACAAGTACTTTCCGATCACCTGAGAGACACCTTTATTATCACCCTCACATAGGATGACGTTTGATGACTTCAAAGCTTTCTTCCGATACTAGGGAGTTGTATTATCTCATGGTCTAAGGAATACAATACATGACATAGAAAAAGCTTCGCAAAGATGAACACGATGACACGATCTAATTGCTCTGCTTTATTTGGGTCTGTCCATCATATCATTCTCCTAATGATATGATCTCATTATTAATTGACAACTCATGTCTATGGTTAGGAAACCTTAACCATCATTAATCAATGAGCTAGTCCATAGAGGCGTACTAGGGACACGGTGTTGTTCATAAACCACACAAGTATTAAAGTTTCCGCTTAATACAATTCTAGCATGGAATATAAACATTATCATGAACAAGAATTATAATAATAACATCTTTATTATTGCCTCTAGGGCATAATTCCAACAGTTTATTATTCTATGTTTTTGGCCTGTCGTAGCCATGTTTAAACAGCAGAACACCAATTTATATGTTTTACAGAAGATAACTTTATTTGCTCAAATGACTGCTACATAGCTCACCAAGACAAACGAAAGCATCAGCTAGAACATAATTTGCATCGAGTCCACATCCATTGGCGATTACTGCAACCAACATAGTCTGCGGCGTCTCCCATCTCCACCATGTAGCAGATCATGGAGTCCACGTCCTCACAAAATATGTTGTGATTACTTGTGGATAAAGAAGATGGCTCTGCCCCTGATCTTGTTGAGTCTCTGAAGTTAACATGTTGTTGGTTAAGATACTCTTCCCGGGAGGCCTCCATCTCCATCTGCTCTATTTCCTTCCGAGTCAACTCCAGATCAGAGTAGAGCCGCCCTTCAGCCAAAAGTGCCTAAGACTACCAACAAAGGAAGTATCAAGCATGAGCTATTTGCTCTGGAACTAAGAAAGTACTATGCTACGACACAAGGCAGCAATAGAGTATCTTCTCCAGAAACTACTAAGCTTGCCAGTTTCAAGTACCATCCCCTGTACTGTGCTACAACACACGACAGAAATATGTCATCCTGATGGACATAGTATAATCAACAGATTTCCTCTAGAACAACCCAATAGATTCAACTGCTAACTGAGCCATGCAAAACTAAACTATAAATGCATAGCAGCCTGGAGCAACTTGAGGCTAGATTACTAAACGTCAAATGAAATGATTGCGAGATACATTAAACTTAGTGATTTTAGGTAAATATCAAATCTGATTCCTCATATGTACCCACGAGTAAATAAGATGGTTCTGTTCTTAGCTTTCATTTAAATTTATATGCATAGAAATCTTCAACACAATCTGACTTGCATCTCTTCCCCAGCAAGCTCAAATATTTTGTTAATTCTGACATAAAATAAAGTCATAAATACAAACACCGCTCTATGATATAGTTCAATTCGAAATACAGGGTGTAACTTCTGATATTTTTATTCTTAGTTTATAAAATTCAAAAGCTATAACAGACAAAATTAATTCATTTACCTGCTGCAGAACCAGACAAGGGCAGGCCCGAGCCTGCATATTTGACATCGGTGCCAGTTGCACAGGGCCCCAAAACTTTGGGGGCCTCAAAATTTCATATAAAAACAAAAATTAAGGAAAAATAATAGCCCCAACGCCTGCCAGAGTGCCTGGTGAGTTTGATCCTTTTTCTTCTTCCCTATGCGGTAGTAGGCTGATCGTTGTTCTCTAGTCGCCGTGATCGGCAATGCTGCAATTTTATTAGTCCAATTAATCGGAGAGCACATACTATTAATTTCACTATTCATTCTTTGTATGTATGTTTTGGACTAAAGATTTGATTCGTCATGGGGCACGAATCTGGTTCCAAAAAGCACAAGATAAAAGAAAAAGAGCGATCTCTAATTGCATCTCAAAAGGGGATTATGGAGCGGTTTATTAGAAAAGAAAACACAAGTTCCATTCAACAATCAGTCAGTTAATCCTTCTATGTTTGCACTTGATATTATTGCTTACCATGATACAACAGATGGGGGATAGAAAATAATGTTGAGGTAGAGGAAGATCATGTGGATGTTAACTTCAATACTTCACCTGTTCCAGATGTTGATGATTCTGTACGCCATGGTATATTTGATCCAAGATCTTGGGATTCTCTTGATTCTAAACAGATTGATATTTTAGCATAAAAGGGTTTAAGAATAGACTTATCAATTAAGAAGGGTCCTAAGGACAATATCATTGAAGATTTTATTTTGATGAACCCTAAAAAAATGATGTTGTTCAAAGAAACATTATGAAACAGGGGCTGATGAGGTATGATTTTAAGTATATCCAATTATGTAAGATATTATGATACAACATGGATTTGCTACCACCGGTGGTAGCTATGCATGCATACATAGTCCTTGGATTGTGGGATCATGCTATTCCTACCGCATGCGATGTAGAGAGCAGGAGTATGTTGGTGATAATGGATGAAAAGCTTCCGTTTATTGCATGCATATGGTGCTTCTGGAAGGCTAATTAGGTACGCAACCACAAATGGCTAGAGCCGGTGGTGATCTCGGACATGCCATGCGGTGTTGCCTTGTGCACCTGCCTAACCAAGTAATCTACTAGACATGCCATGCGGTGTTGCCTTGTATACATGCCTAACCAAGTAACCTACTAGACATGTCATGCAATGTTGCCATGGATGGTGTGGTTGGAGTGTGTATCAGGCTAGCTTGGATTGTGTGCTTGTGTGGTTGGGTAGAGCAGGTGATGGAGAGAGGGAATGAGAAGCAAACGACATTTGTTTTGTCTGTTAGATTTTGTGCTCCCGGTAGGAAATCTCATGTTCCCTATAGCAAATCTAATGGTGGATGGTGGGTGTATAGCTACTGATACGTCTCAAACGTATCTATAATTTTTGATGCTCCATGCTTGTTTTCACACCATTTGCTTAGTGTTTCGATACACTTCGTGGCATTTTTATGCATTTTCCGGAACTAACCTATTAACGAGATGCCACAGTGTCAGTTCCTTGTTTTCTGCTATTTTTGTGTTTTAGAAAAGTTACACAGGAAATATTCTCGGAATTGGATGAAACAAAAGCCTGACATCCAGAAATTTACCGAAGCTTCTAGAGAGCCGAAGAGGAGATGGAGAGGGGCCATGAGACGACCACACAGTAGGGCGGCGCGGCCCAGGCCCTGGCCGCGCCTCCTATGTGTGAGACTGCCTCGGTCCACTTCTGATGCTGCCCCTTCGCCTATAAAGACCCCTCGACGGGAAAAACGTAAGTACCCGATCAATTTGCAGAAACACATCGCGATCCACCGCCATCGTCGACCCGAGATCGGGAGGGTCCAGAAGCTCTTCCCGGCACCCTGCCGGAGAGGGGAATCGCCACCGGAGGACTTCTTTATCGCCATGCTTGCCTCCGGCGCGATGAGTGAGTAGTCTACCTTGGACTATGGGTCTATAGCAGTAGCTAGGTTGTTGTCTTCTCCACCATGTGCTTCATGTTTAGATCTCGTGAGCTGCTTTACATGATTGAGATTACCTTTATGTAATTCTACATGTTGTGTTTGTTAGGATCCGATGAATATTGGTATTATGATTGAGTTTATGTGCTAAATATTATCTTATGTTATCTCTATGTTGTTTATGAGCTTGCATGCTCTCCATTGTTAGTAGCTATCTTGGCCGAGTAGATACTAGTGACTCCAAGAGGGGGTATTTATGCTCGATAGTTCGGTTCATGCCTCTATTTAATCTGGAGGAGTGACAGAAACCTCTAAGGTTGTAGATGTGCTGTTGCCACTAGGGAGAAAACAATATTCTTATGTCCAAGGGCATATGCTTTGTTTACATTACACACTTTACTTAATGCAGTTATCTGTTGTTCGCAACTTAATACTCAAGGGGTCCTTAGATTGATTCCACACAAGTGGATTATTAGTCATAGATGCAGTTGGATGGCGGTCTATGTATCTTGTTGTAATGTCCAGAGTAAATCTCATAGTGATCCTCTCGACATATGCACGTTATCTTTATTCTATCAATTGCCCAACTGTAATTTGTTTACCCAGCATGTCGTTATTTATCTTATAGAGAGACACCACTAGTGAACTATGGACCCCGGTCCAATTTCCTTTATATTGCTATCACCTGTTTACTTTACTCGCACTATTTACTTTCTCGCATACTACTATTGCTTTCCACTCGATACTCTCATTCCTTTGTTTACAGCAAACCGGTGAGATTGACAACCTCATCGTAAGTTGGGAGCAAAGTTATTGGTTGTGTTGTGTGCAGGTTCCATGTTGCTACTAGTTGAAGACGCGCTAACAAGTTATCGTTAACGGCGCCCTTGTTGGAGTGTTACTAAGCTAGCCAGCATCACCTTCTGGAGTTTGGCTTTTTCTTGGATACGATAAACCTTGGTTTCTTACTGAGGGAAAAACTTGCTGCTGTGCTCATCATACCTTCCTCTTGGGGTTCCCAACTGGACGGTGATTTACACCATCACAGCAAAGATTTTTCTGGCGCCGTTGCCGGGGAAAAAGAAGACTTCTGCAAGGGAAGTTTCGCACGCACATCCTTTACTTTGTTTTAAGTTTTGCTTTACTTTATTTTTACTTGCATCGTATTATCAAAAACACAAAAAAATTAGTTTCCTTTATAGTAGCTTTTGTTTACTTGCTTTTTAGTTTTGTTAGTATGAGTAATCCTGAAGTTGAAGTTCGTACTTTTAAGCAACAAGGGGGAGAGAGTTTGAAAGATGCTTGGTACCGTATTAGCAATTATCATCATAAGTGTACTAAGAAGCATTCTACCATGATTCTCCTTAGAAATTTTTATGTTGGTATATCTAGTAGGAATAGGTATGTTCTTGATACTCTTGCAGGAGGTAATTTTCTGGGTACTCCCGCTCTTGAAGCATGCACGTTAATTGAAAGTTTAGTGGGAGTACCACCTATTCATGTTGCTAAAACTGAGGTCACTTTGGAGGAAGTTTTAGAAAAGCTTAGCTCTTTAGAAAAAAGTTTGCCAAATATCCTTGATAATGCTAGCCGTGTTAATGAATTGATAGAAAGTATCGGTAAGAGAATCACCATTTTAGAAGCTAGCACTACTCTTGATAGTCAAAACCTTAGGATTGGGAAACTAGAGGAATCTATGGAAACTTTAAGTTCAATTTTCTCTTCTCTTAAGTTTAAGAAGGAGAAAACTTTTGTTGGAAAAGAGCAAAAATTTATGTATGTTCCCAAGGTGTCTGTGCCTAAACCGCAGCATGTTTTTAAGATTGGTAAGACTTTTAGTTCAACTAAGAGTGACTTTCAGGTTGAATCATCTTTGGGAACCTCTAAAGTGCCTAGTGTGGTAAGTGGTGATCTTGAGAAAACAATTGATCTTAATGCCTCTTTCGATATTACTTGATTCGCACTTTCTGCGCCTAGCTCAAAGGCGTTAAAGAAAAGCACTCTTGGGAGATAACCCAATGTTTTACTTTCAGTTATTTTTCTTTTATTTGAGTCCTGGAAGTTATTACTACTGTAATAGCCTCTCCTTATCATTTTTATTTCATTTTTGTGCCAAGAGAAGCCTCTAATTTGAGTGAGGTAAGATTTGGGGATGTTGCTGTCCTGAAACAGATTTCGGTGCTGCACCGTAAAAATTCGTGAAAATTCTCAGTATATCTTTTGGACCTTCGATTTCTTGTGCATATGCCCCAGGTTATATCCAAACTTTCATTAGTTTAACACTTTTTGATTTGAGCAACAGAAAACCCTCTAAAAATTTGACCTTTGTCAGCCGTTCTGTTTTGACAAATTTCTGCCAATATTTGTGTTTGCCGCTCGATCGCTTTCTTTTTGAGTTCTTTTGATCACGGAACTTTTTGGGAAGTTGATACAGTAGTATATGCTTTATATGTGGTGCATTATTATGCTTACACTAATGTTGCTAATAGAATTGTGTTGAGTTTTGTATGAAGGAAGTTTTCAAGTGTAGGGATTGGAGAATGATGAGATGAGTTGAAGAATGGACAAAAGCTCAAGCTTGGGGATGCCCACGCACCCCATGAAATATCCAAGAGGTACAAGCATCAAAGCTTGGGGATGCCCTCGAGGCACGCCTTCTTCATCGGCAAAAATCAGGTCACCTTTCAACACACTATATTTGTATTGCTTCATGCACTATGCGTTTTTCTTGGAGAGTCAATTGTTTTAGTTTTCAGTTTTGTTTAGTTTCGTTTGCTGCAATAAATGGTTGGACACCAACAAATGTCTTTTGGAGAAGTTGCCTTGCTTTTCATTTGCCAAGAACACTCTGTTTTTCACTCTTATCGTTCAACGAGTGTTCTCTTTTTCTAGAACTGCGTTTAGCTTTCGTTTTTCGCCTTGATTTGTGTTCAGATCTTGTTATATCTTTGCATCAAGGTGTATTATGACCTCTGGTCCATGTTGGTTTTCATCAAAAGAGTTGTTTTAAAAAGGTTCGAATGGTGTTGGAAAAGAGAAAAAGTTTCATGCAAAAAAGTGGTACAAAAAGGAGCTTGTGTAGACTGCGGCCTAGGCTTTTGCATGTCGTGCTTGATGTCTTTTTGATAGTATGCTTAGTGGTTTTTCTGTAGCATGACTTGTCTCAAATGACTGAGATTGCTTAATGAGCCTTTGAAAAAATCATGCGTTTTTTTTTTATTGTATGGAAGCATTATTTTGGTTTTCTCCTTGATGCTTTATTTGGGTTGACTTGGCGCATGCTCACACATGTTAGACTCATACAAAGTCGCCATTGCCTCTATGATCATTTATTTTTTGACTTTTGATGCCATCTTATGCTTCTTTTACTGTTGCTTTGTCGCTTTGCATGATTATGGCTGTTATTTCTCTCTTAGTTGGTCGCTCCCAGTCCTTTGCTAGCCCTCATTTTGTACTGAGTATGAGCTCTACTCGTGCATCCAACTCCTAAAAACCAAGTTATTCCATTGTGTCCACCATACATACCTATTAGCAATTTTCTATTCCAAAGTACATTTGACTTGTTTTATCTATCCTTCAAATTAAACTCTTTTTGGTGTTATGCGAAAATTGGTCAGTAAAGCTCTCACGAACCTGATGGCACACTTTACTTTTCTCGCTTTAAAATTTTGACATTGTGGCTCTCTTATGTTGAGTTGTTATGCTTGCAAGTTGTAAGTTGGAAATTAGCCCAGCCATGCCGTCATGGGGCAAACTTTCAAACATTGCACTATGTTTCATTTGAGTTGATATCATGATCTTTTATTTATGGATACTCGCGATGTGAAATAAGTTGGGAATCTTATGGGATCATAGAGTTTTTATATGTGTTAGGGAAACGCCTAGGTCGCTAATCTAAGCCATGCATAATTCATGGTGGAAATTTACAACATGCCCATAGTGGACATTCGACGACGCATCTCTCAATAAAAAGCTGTACAAATGGTAAATAAAAGAGATGTCGAGGTGTTCATTGTCTGCTTGTCCTGTCATTTTGATGTGGGCTTGTTCCATGTCATCGGGCACGGAGGTACCCCGTTGGTGGTTCTCGATGATACATATATACCTACAATGACAAGAGCCTTGCTTGGGACTCTAAGTTGAGTAGCATGAGGTTTGGGTACTCATATTCACGGGACACGAGGTTTTCAACTTATGATTTGTCAAACATATGCATCATAATTGTTCTCGCATTACCTCTAACCATTCAAGATGCCTATGATGGGGGCAATGAGAGCTCAAAGCTAGTAAGTACCATAATTTTTGAAGGTTTATAAAACTTGCAATCACTGCTTCCCTCCGCGAAGGGCCTTTCTTTTACTTTTATGTTGATTCACCACCTTCTATCTTTATGCACCGTCTAAGAGAGCATAGTTGTCATTCTTAGTGTAATGTGCATTGTCCCAAAGTTTTCATTGATTGATTCATGATGTTGGTTTCACTTGTTCTTAAATTATTTGTATCTAGTCGCCCTCTTAAACTTGAAGGTGTCCTATGCATTTATGTTTTGCTATTCCATGAAGGACAAGCTGAAAACCATTTGCTATGTTTTTCCATATGATTTGAACACACGTTTGACTTTCATTGTTTTATTTTTATGATCTTTCGTTTGTGTTCTTCTTCATGTTATAACATGGTTGCTAAGTTTCTTTTATCAAGATTATATCTTTCATGCCCATGTTTTAAGTTCTTTTGATCACAGCGCACAACGCTTACATAGATGGTCAAGATTGTGTAGGTGCATATCACCTCAAAAATTATTTCTTTGTTATCACTTACCTACTCGAGGACGAGCAGGAGTTAAGCTTGGGGATGCTGATACGTCTCAAACGTACCTATAATTTTTGATGCTCCATGCTTGTTTTCACACCATTTGCTTAGTGTTTCGTTACACTTCGTAGCGTTTTTATGCGTTTTCTAGAACTAACCTATTAACGAGATGCCACAGTGCCAGTTCCTTGTTTTCTGCTGTTTTTGTCTTTCAGAAAAGTTACACAGGAAATATTCTCGGAATTGGATGAAACAAAAGCCAGACATCCAGAAATTTACCGAAGCTTCCAGAGAACCGAAGAGGAGACGAAGAGGGGCCACGAGCCGGCCACACAGTAGGGCGGCGCGGCCAGGGCCTATGTGTGAGACCGCCTCGGTTCACTTCTGATGCTGCCCCTTCGCCTATAAAGACCCCCCGATGGATAAAACCTAAGTACCCGATCAATTTTCCAGAAACACATCGCGATCCGACGCCTTCATCGACCCGAGATCGGGAGGGTCCAGAAGCTCTTCCCGGCACTCTGCCGGAGAGGGGAATCGCCACCGGAGGTCTTCTTCATTGCCATCCTTGCCTCCGGCGTGATGAGTGAGTAGTCTACCTTGGACTATGGGTCCATAGCAGTAGCTAGTTGGTTGTCTTCTCCACCATGTGCTTCATGTTTAGATCTCGTGAGCTGCTTTACATGATCGAGATTACCTTTATGTAATTCTACATATTGTGTTTGTTGGGATCCGATGAATATTGGTGTTATGATTGAGTTGATGTGCTGAATATTATCTTATGTTATCTCTATGTTGTTTATGATCTTGCATGCTCTCTGTTGTTAGTAGCTATCTTGGCCGAGTAGATACTAGTGACTCCAAGAGGGGGTATTGATGCTTGCGGTATGGTTAATGTGAATCACCGTCCAGTTGGGAACCCCAAGAGGAAGGTATGATGAATATAGCAGCAAGGTTTTCCCTCGGTAAGAAACCAAGGTTTATCGATCCGAAGGGGAAGAAGCCAAACGACTGAAGGTGATGCTTGCTAGCTTGCGACAACTCCAGACAATTTATAAGGCGCCTCGTCCAAGCTTTGCTTTGCCAGCTGCAACACGGAACCTACACACAACACAACCAAATACTTTGCTCCCAACTTACGATGAGGTTGTCAATCTCACCGGTTTGCTTGAAACAAAGGAATGAGCGTATCGAGTGGAAAATAGTAATAGTATGCGAGTAAAGTAAACAGTGCGTGTAAAGTAAATAGGTGATAGCAATATAATGGAAATAGAACCGGGGTCCACAGTTCACAAGTGGTGTCTCTCCATAAGATAAAATAACACATGCTAGGTAAACAAATTACAGTTGGGCAATTGATAGAATAAAGACAACGTGCATATGATGAGAGGATCACTATGATATTTACTCTAGGCATTACAACAAGATACATAGACCGCCATCC
The DNA here is from genome assembly GCA_007115705.1 of Dactylis glomerata. Taxonomy (NCBI): domain Eukaryota; kingdom Viridiplantae; phylum Streptophyta; class Magnoliopsida; order Poales; family Poaceae; genus Dactylis; species Dactylis glomerata. The sequence goes on along the minus strand of QXEO01000327.1, from coordinate 284,737 downwards.
AACTTTATCTATGACTAATAATCCACTTGTGGCGAATCAATCCGAGAACTCCACAAGTATTAAGTTGCGAACAACAGATAATTGCATTAAGCAAAGTGTGTAATGTAAACAAAAGCATATGCCCTCGAGCATATGAATGTTGTTTTCCCCCTAGTAGCAACATCACATCTACAACCTTAGAGGTTTATGTCACTCCCCCAGATTAAATAGAGGCATGAACCCACTATCGAGCATAAATACCCCCTCTTGGAGTCACTAGCAACTACTCAGCCAAGATAGCTACTAACAACGGAGAGCATGCAAGATCATAAACAACATAGAGATAACATAAGATAAAATTCAGTACATCAACTCAGTCATAACACCAAGTCCAAGTAGACTACTCACTCATCGCGCTGGAGGCAAGTATGGCGATGAAGAAGACCTCCGGTGGCGATTCCCCTCTTCGGCAGGGTGCCGGGAAGAGCTTCTGGACCCTCCCGATCTCGGGTCGATGACGGCGGAGGATCGCGATGTGTTTCTGGAAAAGTGATCGGGTGTTTAGGTTTTTCCCGTCGGGGGGTCTTTATAGGCGAAGGGATAGCGTCAGAGGTGGACCAGGGGGCCCACACCACCAGGGAGCGCGGGCCAGCCCTAGGCCGTGCCGCCCTATGGTGTGGCCACCCTCTGGCTCGGCTCCATCTCCTCTTCGGTCTTCTGGAAGCTCCATGAAATATCTGGATGTCTGGCTTTTGTTTCATCCAATTCCGAGAATATTTCCTGTGTAGCATTTCTGAAACACAAAAACAGTAGAAAACAGGGAACTGGCACTGTGGCATCTTGTTAATAGGTTAGTTCCGGAAAATGCATAAAAATGCCACGAAGTGTAACGAAACACTAGACAAATGGTGTAAAAACAAGCATGGAGCATCAAAAATTATGGATACGTTGGAGACGTATCAGGTATTTCTGCTCGATAGTTGGGTTCATGCCTCTATTTAATCTGGGGGAGTGACAGAAACCTCTAAGGTTGTAGATGTGCTGTTGCCACTAGGGAGAAAACAACATTCTTATGTCCAAGGGCATATGCTTTGTTTACATTACACACTTTGCTTAATGCAGTTATCTGTTGTTCGCAACTTAATACTCAAGGGGTCCTGGGATTGATTCCCCGCGAGTGGATTATTAGTCATAGATGAAGTTGGATGGCGGTCTATGTATCTTGTTGTAATGCCCAGAGTAAATCTCATAGTGATCCTCTCGACATATGCACGTTATCTTTATTCTATCAATTGCTCAACTATAATTTATTTACCCAGCATGTCGTTAGTTGTCTTATGGAGAGATACCACTAGTGAACTATGGACCCCGGTCCAATTTCCTTTATATTGCTATCACCTGTTTACTTTACTCGCACTGTTTACTTTCTCGCATACTACTATTGCTTTTCACTCGATACGCTCATTCCTTTGTTTACAGCAAACCGGTGAGATTGACAACCTCATCGTAAGTTGGGAGCCAAGTTATTAGTTGTGTTGTGTGCAGGTTCCATGTTGCTACTAGTTGAAGACGCGCTAACAAGTTATCGTTAACGGCGCCCTTGTTGGAGTGTCACTAAGCTAGCCAGCATCACCTTCTGGAGTTTGGATTTTTCCTGGATACGATAAACCTTGGTTTCTTACTGAGGGAAAAACTTGCTGCTATGCTCATCATACCTTCCTCTTGGGGTTCCCAACTGGACGGTGACATACATCATCAACACCGTGCCGCATCAGCTACCACCGGTGGTAGCTCACAATTTTGCTATTATGATATACATATACATTATAGTTGCTCAATAGTTAAAATTTTCAGTACGATAGGGCCCCATTTTAGAGTTCCGCACAGGGCCCGGATTTTGCCGGCCCGGCCCTGGACAAGGGCCATTATGAACACGAATATCAATACAAAATATGTAATCTACCCACTTTAAATTCCATCTGAGACAAAAAAAATGATAATTAGCAGCTTCTTTGTTAGTGCACTTGAGTGATACAAATAAGAAAATATCAAACCTATGAATGAGTAACTAAATAATGAGGAAGTGGCGATAATTGACTGTCGACACCAAAACCCGCTTAAGGGTGAAAACTAAGTGGAATCGGTTGAAAATGAGCTCTAAATTCTATGTCCTAGTTGCTTCTCATCGAGCTTTAGCAATTTCTACCCGTCGGACAGTCTTGGAAAGAAACGTTCAGGCCTCAAACACCAAGCATAACATCAAATGGGAACACTCAAATCAGAATGAAGACTTCCCACCCCACCCTACCAATACCAAACTTCTTTTGGGCATCCGGTGAAAATTCATGTGAAAATTAGCTTGTCTACTCCACTTTCCCCACCTCTTTGTACTGTTACAAAATCTATCACATTTAGGCCATCTTCCAGCTTACATAGTCTCCCTTGCATGCACTCTGAAGAATCTGTGTGATGGCCTTGTATATAGCTGGTTTTTCTAAATGCTCGTGCCACTGTCTCTTCCTCTTGAGATAATCCCGGGAGCGAGCATCGATGCGATGAGCCAGCATCAATCGCAGTTCTAAACTATTGGAATATATACGATGAATGTGAGAGTTGCCAGTTGGGACATGTCATCGATTTGAGTTCTTTTGTCTGATACCTGATATGTATAATTCCAACCCTGCAACTCAACACATAAAGAGATCAGAGCTAACAAACCTTTGAGAACCAATCTAGTGTTGATATGGTTCTTGCGTCGGGATGCAGTTTCTACTGTTTGAAGAATAGGCATGACTGTCACCATGAACACGAATTATGGAGATCGATTTGTCATCTCTATTTTTGGAAGTGGATTTGGCGGGCATATCCTGATAGCTAGACACCTCATGTCGCCGCAATTTGGACTTTGGAATATCTACATGACACCTATAGTCATTTATCTAGGTCACGGCAGTTACAGACTTGAGATCCAATGAAGTGTTCAGGTGCTCACCTGCCAGTTACAGACTTCATGGCACTTCATGAGCTTCAGCCTCCACGCAATCAACAAGCCACAACACAAACAGTTTCTGTAAAAGAAACAGCTCTCGGTCCTGAACATAGCCCTCTTTGCACAAAGGCAGCAGATGGTTGTCGCTGGTAGCAGGGGAGCTTGTCCTCCTCGCGAACGTGTGGGACAGCGGCAGTGGACTTCCGGCCCTCCGAGGGGCAGTGGTGCCTGGTGAAGGGAGAAGCTCGGAGTGATGGCGGGTAGCAGGAGGCCTTGGTGCGGCGGCCTAAGATTGGGTTAGGGGCGGTGCAGGAGGCTGGACTTGGGGCGGCGGATTCAGGGCAGGCAACGTCCGCGCGAGGCAGAGCAGGTGAAGCAGGCAGCCGGTGTAGGAAAGAGACGAGGGGTGGATGGGACGGGGAAGGAGTCGCGGCAACACAGTGGGAAAGGAGGAGGCCGGGACGGCGCGGTGAGGGAAGGCGGCCGGAGATCCCGGCTTGCTCCTGACCGCGCTCATTTGCGGCGGCTTAGGGGACCGCCTCATGTGGGTTCCGAGGGAAGCTGTCGAGACCCGAGCTAGCGAGGCCAGGTTTTTTAGGTACGAAGCCGGTTTTTTGACGTTCGATGATCGATCAGGTTTCGGACGAGCGAACTTTTTGACGTACGAAGCCTTCTTCGGTTTTCTAACGTACCACGGTTTATGGACCATCACGTCCTCTAGCAATCTTATTAGTTTAGATATCTAACAAGTGACGTCTTATTAGTCCGTGGCGGTCCCGCGTCAGCAACGGCGATTTCGACACACCAACATAAGGCTATCCTATACTAGTGCTTTTTTAATCCATAAATAATTAGAATTGTGACACTCAATTAGAATGAATAAATAACTTTATCTTCTTGATCATGCGTATCAATACTCTTACTTTCATATTGATAGGTGGTACGACAATCTCTTGTACTTGGGGTTTATAAGGGCATAAACCAAGGTTACAAATTTTTAAGAGACAATGTAGTTTGGAAAAGGTACAATACAAGCAGGATTTATAGTATATGCACGAATTTCAATGTTGCGAGAAAATAAAGTTTTTCCTTGCGTGGTGTGTCCTGGTTGCAATCAAATCACATCTACAGTAGGAATTACTACTTAGTCTTCACCTTGTCAGCTTGATAAATGGCTGCGGAGATCTTCTTCCAACTCCTTCTAGCGATGATGAATGCGATCACGAACCATAAGCTGTTTAGGCCAATGAAATATGTCCAGAAGTAGTATGGACTAGTCCAGACGTTGAAACCATCCAAGTAGGCGGTAGCGTAGTACAAAAAGGCTGCGAAGACGTGACCGAGACTCAAGCTAAACTGGAGAAGATGGTTGTAGGATTTCCTGGACGCAATAGCATAGCTGCAACCAACAAACACGTGGTAAGATAAACCTGATGGAAATATGCCGTAGATGCAATAATATAGTTGTATTATTAATTTCAAGTTTCATAATTAATGATTATGTTTCCATGCTATAAATATATTGGTTCTAAAAATGTTGTTTGGAGGAAACCTAATTACAGTGTGAAATAATAGACACCATATAGGTCCCTATTCTAGCATATGAGACTAGTTCATGCATATATGATGTACTCCCTCTCTCCGTTCCTTGATATAAGGTGTATAGTTTTTCTTGCACGAATATTATACATAGACTAAAAGGGTAAATTTCGATACGTTTAGACTTTTATATAGTTAGGTGATCGATGTGATCTTATCTCTCCTTATTAGATTGACTCCTAAATTGTGTAAAATATCCCACAATCCCGCCATACATCTTATATTGAGAATTTTTCACAAAAAACTATACACCTTATATTAAGGAGCGGAGGGAGTATTGTTTTCTTCATTATGGGCTTAAATAATATGTTATGACGCTGGAAATAATACATGAGTACAACATTGTTCGGGAAACAATGTTTTTGGACAAACCCTCTTGATAAACCGCAAAACACGTCGTCAATATGTTGTCGGTATTTTCTCATGAGTAAATATTATCATTTTTGTGTTTCGTTAGACCATCATAGTGACATAAACTAGGATACCAAAAGGTTACTCTAATATCACCAAACCTTATCACAGGTTTGGGTAGCTATAAAGCTGATCGAGGACTGTACCAAAAATTATGTCGCAGTTCTAGTTATCTCAAGAACGGGATTCACTCCTATGGCGATGGAGAGCTACTATTTGTGTCCACTCATGTGTTACGATATTTGTCATCATCTGGGGATACAACTTTACCATGTGCCTTCATCCCCAACATGTCCCCGGACATGGCAAAAACCCGGTGTTGCGCCTCATCATCGGCATCGACAAGACCTTCTTTGGCATCGACACCGTCTATAATGACTGCCTAATCGACTCACTGTCTTTGTCACCATCGCACCCTTGCGCCCATGGCTCCATGCCGCTCTCATGCTCCTGTAGATTCATGTGCGGATACCTCAACACCGGCAACCCCGAGCATGACATCGACAACAGTGTCCCCTCGCAAACCTACCTCGACCAAGATTTCAACACCCACTACACTCGGCTACCTCAACATCGGCACATAGGGCTATCACCTCATGTGAGCACTCTTCTGCTCTCTCTATAGTCCAAGCATCCTTGCCAAAACTCTGTCCAGGACGTTCTCCCAACGACTGGGGGATTGGGAGGGGTGGTCAGCCCATTGGTTTCTACCTTTGGTTTCTCTCTAGTCTAACCTTTCGTGATGCTACAGTTGTTCAAGTTACTACCGTGCGCTATGACCGCAGGGAGTGTTAGAGATATGATTAGTAGTTTAGATTACAGGGGATTTGCATAAGATTTGTAGTCCATCTCCTACCATATCTTTAGAAGAGCTTCTTGCCCTCCGAGTACTATATAACTCATCCGAAGGGTTAATACAATCTTGTTGTCAAGGATTTGTATAGGCTCAATATAATCATCCATACATTACGTCAAACATCATACTCTTTTGGATAGGCATGATTCTTGTTTATTTTAGTGCCCACAAAGCTGTCCCTAGGGAAGCTCATTTTTTCGAAATGGAGGGCATACCCCAGCCTCTGCATCGAATGGATGCACATAGCTCTTTTTATTTAATAAATATCCACAAAGGCCTTAGAAGAGAAATACAATATATATAAACCCCAAGCCACCATCCTAGCGACAGATCGCTAAACCTACATAAACTGGTTAAGGGGTGACTATGAACGGGGCCCTTGCCCTGACAACACACCAACGTGTCTCATCTAAATAATCGAAGGCTTCAACTAGCTGCCCCACGACTAGCTAGTAGCACTACCGGTCCAACAAACTCTCAGCGCGTGCCACCGCACATGATATTGTTGCCGCCGCCATCTTCCGCAAACCATCTTCAGGAAGGATCACCCCACCTACCTTGTCTAGCGTATTGTCACCGCGACCACGATGTCGGAAAACTAGTCTGCTTTGCACCTGTAGACCATCACGCAACCGGCGTCGAGACCTCGCTGCTCCACACCGCTGAGACTCATCGTCTTCGATGTGCTCAGAGACACACCGCTCCACCTCAGAACCACCACCAGGCATCATCAACTCCAAAAATGATGCCCTCAGGGGAGAATGGTGCCAAGCGTCACCATCGTTCGATCTGGGGAACCAGATCTGGTGTTTCCGCGGAGTATCCCGGGTGAGGGCAAGGCTGCATTAATGATGCCTTCAACAAGGTAACGATGCGTAGGCGCCGTCATCGTCCACCATGACTAAAGTCTGGCTCGGTTTTCACCGACAGCCACTCTTCACCAACGGGAACTAGATGCCAGATTGCGAAATCCGGCAGTCTAGCCACAGAAATCTAGTCGACCACCTCCGATGAACAAGACACAAAAAATCCGGCAGTATCGATCACCGCCATGCATAGTACCGAAGCCCCAGACACCCTCGTGCTCTGAGAAGAGCCCAGGAGGACCCGAAGACAACATCGGAGCTAGGACAAAGCCTAGGAGATAGAATCAAACAAGTCCCTCCCAAGCCATTTGGGCCCAAAACAGACCCGTCTGCACCTCCGCCACCGCATGCCGAGGCCTGGCCACCGTCGTTCGCTGCACAGTCGGCAGAGGGCAGCCGGGCAAACGCCGCCACTGTTGACCGCACACCGAGCCGAGGGAGGCCACTGCCGCCACACCACTAGGCTTTGCCCGGCGATGCCAAAGGAGACTGCTGCGCGCGGGGGGGAGCAGAAGGGGGTGAGGGACGCCGAGCCAGCGGCTCCTCGGGGCGGTAGGGAGCTGCCGCTCGCGTGAGAGAGGAGGAAGGGTCAAGGGAAAGAGTATGGTTAGATCATAGACGTGAATGATGCAACCCCCATTGGGAAGCTCACGGAAACAAACTCATGATAGTGTCTTTTCTGTGCAATGAACCCACACACCTCTACCTGGGTCATATATAGTTGCGTCAAGATTCCTGTTGGCTCATTATTTTGACTTTGTTGCAACATCTCTTATATTGTTGCTTTTAAATGAAATCACATATGAACTTTAAACTTTGCAGGTCAGTGGAACATTAGAACTTAAATATGTAGAAAATAGTTCGGGATGTATATTTATGCCATATCAATATACATAATTATTTTTAGTATGTTAGAATATTTCAATTTACATACTAAAATTGCCACAAAAAATTGAACTTTAATTGTTTATTACAAATTGACACTTTATATGTACACCTACAAAAATTGAAGATTGTATACATTATAGTTAGGAAAATCTAGTACGAGGGGCACCGCATGAGGATGCTATACATGCGGCGGCACTTTTTTTTTGAAGCTTTAAACAGTGGGAGAGCTTCCCACTGCAATTTTTATAAATTTTAAGGTTTAACGTGCTGTACAAGATAGAGGAGCTTCATGAACCTCTAAAAACAAAACAAAAAAGAATAAAAAGAAAAGGAAAAAAAAAACTATACAAGGAATATACCACCTTATAGAGAGAGCAGAGGTAGGGAATCTACCACCTCAGGATGATATCATCGCATTAATTGCAAAGTTTGAAATTCAAAATGCTTTATATCATAAAGCGTTAATCCGATTAGTGATATGTTTTCACCACTGATTTCGAATCGACGGGAGCTTCAAATCTAGATCTCATGTTGTTATGTTTAGACGATTTTTTTGTCGCATCAGTTGCCATACTGCATTACCATAGTTGCTAGATTAATAGTTACCATGTTAATTATGTATAGGTTGATGTTCTACATATTGTCGGCATTAAAATGACCTCTACACATGGATAGACGACCTTGAAATGTGTCCAACAGATGATATTGTTTATAAAAAAAATAGTAGCATGCACATTGCATCGATGTAGAACGTACATGGAAGAACTGATAAATAACTTATTTCTAATCCCTAGTCCCTAGTGACTAATATGGCGATTATAATCTGGAAAATACTGCTAAAAGTTATTTTAATCTCGCAAATATGTGAAAACAATTTGGCAAATATTGACAAATCATGTTTTAGTCCGGCAACTAAGTTAGTGATAATCTAGCAAGTATGTGATAGTAATCTGGAGAATCAATCAGATTGGTTTGAGAGATAAAAGTTTTTTAAACTTAAAATAAAGAGAATAAGTAACATATGCATGCATGCATGAGAAGGGGCGAGAGCCGCCGCACGGACCTGCACATTGTGCGGGCACCGCCTGGTAGCACTTCCCTTTATAGTTTGACAGAAACAAAGGTGAAAATTCAATTAGTGTGGCGGTGTAGGTTAGTCGGCTTAGACACTACTTTCCCGAACTATTTATGAAATCCGAAATTTTGGGCATCGCACTTTCCGAGAAATCTTTTCCAAAAAAAAAAGGATGTCCAATGGTTGTGATTAGAACCGCCTGCGTTGAGACGCGGGGCTCTTCAAGCTCGCGCGGTGATGCCTCTCCCTCGAGCTCGCGCGGCACCATTTGCCCTTGATGCTCGTGCGGCACCGCCTCTGCCTTGACCTCGCGTATGGCGCTTGCATTGAAGATGAATGTCGACACAGAGCCGGAGTCCGCCTGGGCGTGGATTGGCCCTGAAAACTACGTCGACGACGCCCACCTCGCTCGCATCATCGCGTTGCTCGAGGAGAACACGTGCTGGGTTGTGGAGAAGGCGGAGGAGTGGCGCCGGGAGGCCAAACTGCAGGACAAGATCTTTGTCGAAATCGACTCCGACAAGAACACGTGAAGCCGGAGGAGAACACTTGTTATGATACGCCCAATATTGTCATCTATCTCCCGCGAAATCGATTATTCAATATTTAGATGTTTGTTTAACGTATCTAATTTGTGGGAGCAAAGTTGGGGGGGGGGGGGGGGGGGGGGGGGGGGGACGGACGGGGGGGGGGGGGAGGGACGGGACGGGACGGGGACGTACATTGCGAGCAGAGATATAGGCCCTTCCAGCAGAGCCATCATCCCTTCCATGAAGAGGATGGAGGTGTCCCTGGTGATGTACCTGGAGTCTGCCCTGCTGGATTCCTTCCCTGCACAACACCACGGAATTATAGAGAACAAGCTGACCTCAAACCCCAATCTTGCTTGATTGATATGGAACTTGTCGGCAGGTTACAGAGTTCGTCAAAGAAACTAGGGTTGCTGTTGGTGAAGAAGTTGGGGGAGAAGACGTAGGAGCCCTCGATGACGAGGTGGATGAGGCCAGTGAACGCCCACCAGCACATGAGCACCCGGTCGGCCTTGGACAGCCCTCCGCACCTCCCTGCCAAGCGAAAGCACGAGCTCACGATGAGATTCTGGAAGGGTGGGGAAGGATTGGTAAGTGGCGGAATCGGCCCTTGTTACCGGAGAGCAGCCAGACGGCGAGGACGACGACGGAGGAGGTGCCGTAGAAGGGCCCGAGGATGTCAAGCTGGGAGAGGCGCTGCGGCACGTACCCCGCCGGGAGGTCCATGCCCGCGGGCGAATCAAGGTGAGCAGCCATTTCCGCCGGCGTCTTGATCTGAGAGTGGGAGCTGGAGCTGCAGCGAGTCAGTAGTCAGCTGGGTAGATGGTGGATCAGATCGAGTGCCTGCCAAAGGACGAGGTCTTTAATATATAGGACCATACTTGAATGGGCATGCTGGCCTTCCCTCCATAATTAGCGCTAGGATCAACACATTGTATGGGTAGATTTTCTCTCGTCCAATCGCTCGTCACCTATGGCAGCACTCTGCTTTGAGAGGCAAAAAAAAATTGCAGTATATTGATCTCTTTACATTGGCAGCGTCTTATATTATGCTCTTGCAATCGCCGGCTTCATAGAATTTGTAACGAGTCCACTCGTATCTCTACTAATAATCTTTACTAATAATATTGCTAGAGGTATGGTCCGCGGCTTGTAAGTATGCTTTCAATCCACCAAAAATATGTTTTCATTCCATCTTAGCCCTGTTAAGCTTCATGCACTAGCCAACGCAATCAAAAGTCCGAACTGATGGCTAGGCAATTCACTTATACACTTCAACACCCCCACTCACGTGTGACGGGAGAAAAGAAAATCAACACGTGGACACAGACAGGAGAAGAGAAAGTCAACACGTGGACACAAAGGAGGGCAACAGCAATTTTACAATAAATTGTAAAAATCAGGACTCGAACTCGAGACCCTGGGCTCTGATACCATGTCAAGCTTCATGCACTAGCCAACACAACCAAAAGTCCGAACTGATGGAAAGGACTAGGCAATTCACTTATACACTTCATCAAGCCCGAAACGTTTTCTTTCTCCTACCATCGTCCGTCAAAAATACCGTATCGAACACATGCTCTTTCCGGTAGATCCCAGTGACTGGCGGAATATTGGGCAGAGCTTGGCGACGCCATGGCTGGCGGAGATCGGACGGAGGGAGGCGGGATTCGCTCCCAGACGTCACTGACCTCATATCCTCCCTCTACTCCTATAAGGAGTACAAACATGCAGAAGAACAAGCCCATCCATGGGCGCCGTCCACCAAGAAAAAAGTTCAGGAGACCGTCGCTGACCAGAGGTAAAATCAAAGAGCATGGTCGTTGGGCAGAGGTAAACTGAAGAGCATCGGGCAAATGGGGGAGAAGATCGATCGATCTGAACCCTCTCGCCTTGTATCGCCCTTATCCTACCGTTGACTTACTGGTGGAATCGTCGCCTCCAGCTCGATGCCGCCCTCCCAACTAGAATCAAATCCAGCTTGTTGCGCTTTGAGTCCTGAATCAATTAAAATCTCCGGCTGACAATGGCCAGGGGGGTTGGGTTTCGATGGAGCTGAAGGCCAGGGAGGAGCTCGGCTGCTTGGACCGCGAGCCGCCGGCGGGCGCTCCTCTGCCTCACGCCCACAGTATACCCTCATCCCGCAATTGCTGGGCGATGACGACCACAATTGTTGAGGACTGTAATAATGTGTGTGTATTACGACTGGCTTTGAAGTACCGTTTTGCTGTAAACTGATTGTTGTGCGTATACCTCAAAAAAAAACTGATCATTGTGCCTATCTTTCTGATTATCAGAATTTACTTTTCAGCTCGTCCAAGGCTTGATCGTATTTCTGTCTAGCTTATGTGCTCAATGTTTATTTCTGTCTAGATTACTTAACAAGAAAAACCATAGCCAAATTTCTAGATAGTTTGGAGGATTATCTGGCCTTGAAGTACTGGATCTGAGTGCTAACAACTTAGATGAAGCAATCCAAAAAAAACTAGGAGTAACGCCACTGCTCAAACAGATTTAAGGCCAATTGCATCATCCTTTATCTCTTCTTTGCTTCACAGTACAATGAATTATTATTGTATTTCATATACAACTTCATAATAACCAGTTCCATGACAATTATTTGTATGTGCAGAATTATGCTAGAAGGCTTCACAGAGCTAGGACCCCGGCACTTTTGCTAAAACTTGACATCAAGAAGGCTTTCGATTCCGTGCGTTGGGACTACCTTGTGGACTTGCTCCAACGGCTTGGCTTCCCGCCAAGATTTCAGAATTGGCTCGTTGCCTTGCTTCACTCGGCGTCTACTAGAGTCCTCCTAAATGGTGTGCCAGGGTCTCCTATCCGGCATGGTCGAGGGTTAAGGCAAGGAGACCCTCTTTCACCGCTTCTCTTTGTCATTGCAATTGACCCTTTGCAAGCTATTCTTCCCAAGGCAACGGAAAATGGAGATATTCACCGCCTTCGTGGAAGGGGCGCTTGCATGCGCACCTCTCTCTACGCGGATGATGCGGTCATCTTTATGGCCCCTATAAGAGAGGACTTTGAAGCGCTCTCCCGCATCCTTAATGGATTTAGAGAGGTCACCGGTCTCGTTACAAATGTGCAAAAGAGCTCGGTTGTCCCCATTCGATGCTGCAAAATTGACATCGAGAGCGTTCTCCAAGGGTTCCCCGTGGTGTGCTCCATGTTTCCAATTAGGTACTTGGGGCTCCCTCTATCGGTGCATCGTCTTCGAAGTGGGGATTTCCAATTTATTGTTGACAAGATGGCTAGCAAGCTCCCAATTGGGCAAGGGAAGTTCATCACTACCGCCGGGAGAGCAACCTTCGTGAAGTCCGTCGTTGCCTCTCAAGCTATTTACCCTCTTACCGTTTTGCCGGTACCAAAGGGCATCTTAAAGGCAATGTTCAAGCTTGAGCGTGCATTTCTTTGGGCGGCATCGGACAAGGTTTCCGGCGGTAAATGCAAAGTGAAGTGGGATGTGGTGTGTACCCCAAAGAGTATGGGAGGTCTTGGGATTTTAAACCTTGACAAATTTGGGAGAGTTTTGAGGCTTCGTTGGTCTTGGTATGAGTGGACGGACCCCGGAAGAGCTTGGGTTGGAATGGGAAACCCTTGTAATGAAGAGGACATGAACCTCTTCTACACTCTCATTAATCTCGCCATTGGGAATGGCAAGACCGCCATCTTTTGGCACTCCCCTTGGATCAATGGCGCGAAGCCCAAAGATATTGCTCCATCCATTTTCAACATCTCAAAGAAGAAGAATTTTGTTGTTAGCAAGGGCCTCGAGCACGATTTTTGGATATCCAATCTTGCCTTCGATAGTGGCATCACGGTTACCCACATTATTGAGTTTTCAACCCTTTGGAACTTGATCCAAGATGTGCATCTTAATGAGGATCCAGACACCATCACTTGGAAGTTGACCAATAACGCATCATACTCCACGTCCTCGGCTTATGTGGCGCAATTTGACACGCCTCCCACGTCGTTCATGATGCCGGCGGTTTGGGACAATTGGGCGCCTCCTAAATGTAAAACCTTTGCATGGTTGATCCTCCAAAATCGCGTATGGACGGCGGATCGCCTCATCCGGAGAGGATGGCCCAATTGTGGACCTTGCCAACTTTGCAAGAGAGCACCGGAGACGGCGGCACATATGATTTTTCAATGTAGGTATTCGCTCCGGGTGTGGAACGAGCTCAAGGATTGGCTTGGTCTTACGGACTTCGACACCAACATTTGGGCCAATTACGACTCCCTTGAGGAATGGTGGTGCCATATTTCCGGTGTTAATGGAAGGCGACGGAAGGGCCTTTCTTCTTTGCTCTTAGTCACCGCTTGGGAGATTTGGAATGAGAGAAACGCGAGAGTTTTTCGGAGTGTGGCATCCATGCCTACTAGAGTAGCCTCGATCATCAAGAGCAATGCTATTCTTTGGGGCTTAGCCGGAGCAAACATTTTGAGTGCCTTAATGCCGCGAGAGTAGGCTTTTGTTTGGAGCTTTGCTCCTTTTTTTTAAACTCTTGAACTCTCTCCTTAATCAATGGAATAGGCAAATATTTTGCCTCGTTTCAACAAAAAAAAAATAACCAGTTCCATGAAGGCGAACAGGCACGCTGCTTTAAAAGAAGACTATGTGCATTATGGCTATAGCTGGTGTTATTTTTGTTGTTGACTATCTCAGGCATTTCTGAAAGTTTTGTCTTGGCTCCTAACTGTTTTTTATGTTTTAGTGTACCGTGTTCACTAATTGAGACTATTAGTTAAGGCGGTATCTTCTTGAAGGCATGAAGACCACATTTTTTCCTTCAAGGAAAAAGTACAGCAAATGGAATTAACGGGACGATTCTCAGCTTAAATTTTATTCTCAGTTAAATGACAATTTTATTTAAAATTATACTGTCATACATGAGGACAATTCAAACAAAATCCAAAGTTTCTGAATGACACAGTAGTAAGAAAGGGAAGCTCTCCTCCGTGAATAGCACAAGCCTGTGCTCGACCATTGTGTCATCGAGTAAATAGAATACTTTCTTTTGGAAAAATAAATATAATACATATAGGACTGGATTAAAGCTTGCTTTTATTTTAGCAAATAATGCTTTTTTATTTATAACATAATAAATCTCTCTAGGGAGATTTCACTAGGTGACAGTTTGTTTTTCAAGAGAGAAAGACAAATTATTCATGGGACAAAATATGTGTTAGTTTATTTAAATTTATCTCGGTCGATTCACCTCAAGTAAGTGTTTAGATAATTGATAGAAATTACCCACCACTGCTATCGGTAAGTCGTAACACTTCCTGCTTTGCGCAATAGAAATTACGGGCCACCGATGAAGTGAATAAACGGTTAGCTAGCTCCTCCTGTCCCGATCGTGCGTACACGCAACCCTCCGCCGCTTGGATCTGCCCAGCCTCCGCCTCCCAATACAACGCCGCTAGCCCTAGCAAAGCGGAGAGCCGGAGAGCTTGAAGAAGATCGCGCTGATGGAAGGCGGAGGGCACGTTTCCTACGAATAAAAAAAGGATCGCTCCTGTAGATGAATTCAGATTGATCGACAGGTCTTCCCACGCTGGGAAAAGAAATCCCCTCGGTCCAGGTGAAATGAGATCGAACTCTCGTGCACCTCCATACCCTACAAGACTTTTCCTAGACACCGCCGCTGCTGCTGGCCGGGACAGGTGCACCTCCTTGGGTGGCCACTTCCACGACGCAGGGCGCCGCGTCACGCCAGTTAGCGTCAGGCAGCTTCCAATCCAGCGAGGTCCGATCGTCCACACACCGGGAGGCGCCTTACGACCGAGCAGCAGCAATATTACAGATAAGATTGTAGCCTGCGTTGGGCCACTGTAGCAGCGCGTCCCGCACTACGGCTGTGCCGGTCGACCAAGTCAGCGCGCATGTAGCAGATCAAGGAGGACTTTTAGCACCTCGATCTCCTAATTGTTCGATCTTGTTTCTCCTACTCTGCAATCTGCAATCTGCAATATGCATAGGAGAGTAAACACCTAAGCGTGCGGCCGGTGACCCCATGTCCTCACCACGGAATAGCTAGCATCACCTGCACCATGCTGCACTGCACTAGCATACTGGGAGTTTCAGATCAGCACTAGGCTCCAATCTCGCTATAGCCAGAAAGACCAAGGGCATGCAATAATGATTTCTTTTATCCCTTACGACGCACGGGTGCAAACGATACACAAATAAGTGCAGGTAATCTAGCCATTTGTCTACAATAGGCAAATTATGAGTTCCAGAGGTGAAGGAGAAAGTGTTCCAGATTTGTATTGCTCTGGTGAAGGAGTACGTGAGGTCTTTGCTGATAGCTGATTTGCTTCTTGGTAGAACGGATTTTTGGCATACGTCTTGCTGAGAAACACGCCACCTCGCATTGGTGCTTTTATCCAATGAGTTAAATGGTCATGTCATTGTTACTATTACACATTTCAAATCGTTGTTTTGCCATTTTAAGTATTGTAAAGTACAAAATTTGGGTCAGTTAAGTACACCCTGCCATTTCAATTAGATTGTCGTAGAAATTTAAGCAAGTGAATATTATTCATTTTATTTAGTATAGCCGTAAAAACGCACGGGTTTTGTGCCAGTTCGTAATATAATCCGGTAGCTTCCTTTGTTAAATTTACATCAGTACGTCCATAAGCACATTTGGTCCTTATCGAAAAAAATAAGCACATTTGGTAGTTGAAATATCTTTCCACCCAGAGCTCAGCGGTCCAAAGCCCACGCGCAATGTAATACACAATAATTACAAGCAGGTTCTGTAACACCGCAGGTTTCTATCTTCCTAGCAGCGCTGCTGCACTTCCCGATTTAATCCAGAACCAATGACCAAGCATTTTTTTTAGCAGCATGTCTTTTGTTTATTTAAACGATGGGAAAACTACAATATAATATATGTCCAATTATGACAGAAATAAAGCATCCATGCAATTCATACAATGCATGACCACTTCATGACATGAGCATTAAAACTAAACCGACCAAAGAATCACAATGCATGTGAAGGACTCCAAGTAACATGGCTAAGTGCTAATGACAATCTAACAAACAGGTGGTGCAGATGTCTATGATTTATAGTGCAGATGTGTGTTGAAGTGGTAGTGAACTATTCCCTCCCATACATGTCACCACGCTGAATACCTAAAATCTAAATAAAACAAAGGAAAAGCAAGAGTGAGTAAAGATATACTCAGCAAAGTACAATGTAGAGCCAAAATAACAAGATACACATTCCAATACTCATTCCGAAGGAAAACCAGAAATGTTTTATATAGCTTATACTGTATGGTTGGAGCACTCCGGAATATTCACTGTTAACTTTCTCACCGACCTTGCGGAATAGTTAATCACGTGAATTATCACCGACCTAGCTCAAGCTCACCGGAGTAGTTACACAATAACTTAACTCACCTATCAATGTTGTGGGAACGATGCATACCCATCCAGGGGGCATCGGTTACGTGTTATATAGCTTAGGGAACATCCCCATACGTGGCATACAAGGGTTGTCCATATACGTCGGAGTAATACTCCGCACACGTACACATATGATAATACAGACTTGATATATACTCTAACATCCCCCTTCATCTAAACCACGAGAGAGGTTTAGATTAGGTTTAAACTCATCTAAACTCTTAACAGGAAGAGCCTTAGTGAATCCATCAGCTAGTTGATCTCTGATGGATATAAATTTGATAGCAAGACGGTTGCTGGCAACTCTTTCACGAACAAAATGATAATCAATCTCGATGTGCTTGGTACGAGCATGAAATACTGGATTGGCGGGCAGTAGGTAGCACCCAAGTTGTCACACCATAGACATGGCATCTGTGTTAATTTGACACCAAGCTCATTAAGAAGAGCTTCAACCCAGATTAACTCAGTAGTAGCATTGGCTAAGGCTTTATATTTAGCTTCAGTGCTTGAGCGTTAGAGCCAACAAAAATAGCAAAAGCCACATGTAGAGTGACGGTCCTCAAGACAACCATCTCAATCGGCATCAGAAAAAGCACTGAGAAGTGTAGATGAAGACTTCTTAAAGGTAATACCAAGTTGTGATCTATCCCGGATATAGCAGAGAATTCACTTAGCAGCTGCAATGAGCAGTGGTGGGAGCATGTAAATACTAACATACCTTGTTCACAGAAAACGATAGATCTGGACGAGTAAGAGTGAGATACTGAAGTGCCCCAACTATGCTTCTATACTGTGTACTGTCATACTGTCCATACTGTCATCAGGACCAAGAGGTGTACCTTCATGAAGAGACAGTGTCTCAGATGAGGACAGTGGTGTAGGAGCCGACTTACAATCAAGCATGCCAACTTTGGCTAAGAGATCATGAGCATATTTCTCCTGAGTAAGATATCTTCTTGACTTCGATTCCAAGGAAATAGTGGAGCTATCCCAAATATTTGATAGCAAAATTGTCATTGAGATCTTTGAGCAACATATAGATAGCATAATCAGAGGAGCTAGTCACAATGATATCATTAACATATATCAATAGAAAAATTGTGACACCAGACTTGTGAAAAAGGAACAAGGAAGTATCAGCTTTGGAGGGAAGAAAACCAAGTGCTTGCAATTTGGAGCTCAGCCGAGAGTACCATGCTCGGGGAGCTTGTTTCAGTCCATATAAAGCTTTGTCAAGTCTGCAAACATGAAGAGGAGTAGCAGGATTTTCAAAACTTGGAGGTTGTTTCATATAGACCTCTTCTTCCAGAACACCATGAAGAAACACGTTCTTGACATCTAGCTGTCGTAAACTCTAGCCACGAGAGACGGAGATGGAGAGAACAATTCTGATGGTGGCAAATTTAATAACTGGACTAAAAGTGTCTTCATAATCAAGACCATACTGTTGCTTGAATCCTTTTGCCACTAACCGAGCTTTGTAACGGTCAGTAGAACCATCAGCACGACGCTTGATACGATGGACCCATTTACAATCAATGATATTTTTTATTGGAACTAGGAGGAACCAAGTGCCAAGTCTTGTTGTCCATAAGAGCATCAAATTCCTCTTGCATAGCAGCACGCCAATTGGAATCATTGAGTGCGGCATGAAGGTTACGAGGTTCTCCTGTAGACGAAAACAAGCCATAGCGAACAGTACCATCTGTATAATTTTTGGGGTTTCGAATACCTTTTTGTAAGCGAGAAACAGCAACAGAACCAGTAGGTGCAGAAGATCCAGCAGGACAATCATGCGGTGGGGCGTGCTGGTCGCTGTCATGCGGCAGGGCGTGTTGGTCGCTGTCAGAAGGCGAGAGCACCGGGCCAGAGAAGGCATGCAAGCGCGCGCGAACAGGACGAGGCGATGCGGGCGCGAAGACCAAGGCCGAGCCATGTGAGGACACAGGCGACACGGGAGGCGACGGAGTAGGCGACACGGGGGGCGAACAACCCGAGGGAGGCGCGGGAGAATCTGTACCGGTCGACGTGCCCTCGGGATCGCCAGCAGCAGGAGAATGTTCCGCCGGATCATCCTCAAACGACACAGCAGATTCGTCATTTTGTGCGGAATCTTCAATGTGTGATTTAGAGAGCTGGGGAGCACCGTTTGGCATCAGATTTTCTTCTGCAGTTGTATTTTCTTGAGGAGAATCATAAACAGGAGTAGTGATAGGCACATATGCAGTCATAGGTTGATCATTATTTTGTGCATCCTCATAAGAGTTTGATGTTGGAAGGAGAAGAATTTCCTTTTTGAGAAGGGCACCGACATTGGGATGAAGGGCTTCAAAAGGGAAGACATTTTCATCAAAAACGGCATCACGAGATATATAAACACGTCCTGTGGAAATATCTAAACACTTGACACCTTTGTGGAGAGGGCTATAACCAAGGAACACACACCTAGTGGACCAAAAAGCAAGTTTGTGTGTATTGTAGGGACGAAGGTTGGGCCAACAAGCACAACCAAAAATTGTGAGAGCATCGTAATTAGGTGTGATATGTAGAAGACGTTCAGCTGGGGTGTCAAGATCAATAACCTTGCTAGGAAGCAAGTTTATGAGGAACGTGGCGATGAGAAAAGCTTCATCTCAATACTTAAGAGGCATGGATGCATTGGCAAGCAATGAGAGACCAATTTCAACTATATGGTGATGTTTTCTTTCAGCGGAACCATTTTGTTGATGGGCATGGGGACACGATACATGATGCGTGATACCAACTTTTTGAAAGAAGGCATTGAGTTTTTCATACTCACCCCCCCCCCCAATCTATTTGCATAGCAATAATTTTCCTATCAAACTTGTGTTCAACATATTGTTGCCAATTAAGAAAAGCTTGAAAAACATCAAAATGTTTTTTAAGCAGATAAATACAAGAGAATTTACTGTAGTCATCAATAAATCTTACATAATAGCAATGTTTTCCAACAGAGGCTGGTGCAGGACCCCATACATCAGAAAACACTAGTGAAAAAGGAACAGTAGATCTACTTGTGGATATGGGATATGGCAACTGGTGGCTCTTGGCCAGCTGGCAAGAGTCACATACATATGGGGTAACCTCAGGAGTGTAAGCTATTTTATTTCTTCTAAGAACTTGTTGAACGACAAATGAAGAAGGATGTCCTAAGCGGCGATGCCATGTAGAGGATAACAACTTTATTGAGATAAAAGCATGCTTGGAGGAATCACTGAAGATAGGCACCAAGAGATAAAGACCTCCATAGCAAGGGCCCCTAAATAGAGTTCTTCGTGTTGCTTGGTCCTTAATCAATAAAATAGAAAGGATGGAACTCAATAAATACATGATTATCAAGAGTGAAACGATGAACAGATAACAGGTTTTTAGATGCACTAGGAACATGAAGTATGGTTTTGAGATGAAAAGAACTATGAGGAGTGCACAAAACTAAATTACCAATATAACTAATATGCATATATGTGCATTCAGCTGTGCGAACACGATCATTACCATGATATTGATCATGTGTGGTGAGCTTGCTCAACTCACCGGTGATGTGATCAGTAGCTCCAGTATCGTAGTACTAGTTGGAATCAACACCATGAGAGGCAAGGTTAGCCCCCTTGTTTCCTTAGTTTACATCATCTTCTTTGTTGTTTTGATAGCGCCACCAGCAGTCACGTGCGGGATGCCCATGAATAAAGCAAATCTGGGACGTGACATCAACAAACGGGGTAGGGGCATGGCCATGCCTACGTCCACCATCATCATCGCGGCGACGGGGACGGTCATCATTGGCCACGATCATCATAGGGCAGTGGGCGCTCATCCTAGCGACCACACGGGTCATACTGCTAGCGGTTGTCCTGTTGGCGAGGACGCTCCTCCTGGCGACCACGGTCAGAACCACGGGGAGGCTGGCGATTATCAGTATGATGGGCAACATTGGCAGAAGAGGAGAAGCTGCCAGGTTGGCCGGTCCTGGGATTTTGGAGGCCCGGGGCGAAAGTAAAACATGGGGCCCTATCTAAATTAACATATTGTGTATATGATAATATTAAAGAATAAAAATGTGTAAAAAATAAAATTGGTTTAAGCAAATTAAATTGATTGTGTTAAATGTTTCTTATGACATACTTAGATACGAATTTGTTTTGTGATGGTACATGAAGGCTACTCTTACCAATTAGCACGTCAACTCTAACTAAATCGTATCATCGCGGCGATAGGTTGTCGCAAACTAGGTCTCCATTAGCCTCTAGCTTGCTGACGTGCCCTCACATGGGATCAGTGATGGGGCGTCTCGATGGAACGACCAAATGGTGCCACAATCGGCACACGACAGATCAAGAAATTAGACTCTTACATGCATGGCCTTCCATTTTTTTTGATCTTCTTTTAATGCGATTGATACCTGATTCTAAACTTTTTTTGGATTTGATCGTCGATTATTTTCCTTTTTTGTCTCTATATCCTTACAACAACGCTCGTCACACTAGAATTGATTCTTCCGTCTTCGACAAAAATTATACTTCCTCCAATCCAAAAAAGGTGTCAGTGACTTAGAACAATTTGTGTACTAAGTTGTAATAAATTATCTAATACTTTTTCCAATCAGAGGGAGTAGTATTCACCATGGGATGGAATTGAAAATTTTGGAAGAAAATAATATTACAGGAAATATGTCAATCATTTGATCGATAGTTTTTTTTGGGAAAGTCTTAACGTTGCTACAATAATATGCATCCTTACTGTAGTCATTATCTAATTACCAGCCCCACCCACTTAGCTATTCAGAAGATAGAAGGCTTAAGTTAACCAAAGAACAAAAGGCCAAGTTCTGACCGGCCCACTACAGCTAAAGCTTCCTTTCATCTTTCTAAAGCGAACCGCAAGACATAGCTCCAACCCTATCTACAATGGGTGCTCCTCCCTAGCGCTCGCGCGATGCCATCGCACCATTTCGCTGAGGATTTGGCTGGTGGGCTTTTTTTCTTAGCGGCCCATTTATTCCAGATGGATTGTTCCGTTGCAAGTTCTAGCTAGTTAATTGCGCTTGTGTCCGCTGACGCGTTGCGCCGCTGAGAGACACGCACTTGTACTGTAAATTACCGATCAGCCTGCTATTTAAGCTGGTGTCTTTTTCATTAACTCAGCGAGGTGGGACTAAAAAACTGCATCAGTTGTACGCTGGCTGCAGGTCTATCAAGCGGAGTGCAGATCGCTGACCTATGCTGCATGCGCGTAAAATCCATGCACATGAATACGTATGCGCATCATCATGATGTCATTCTTGCATCACGTTTGCACATCTAGACGCAATTTTCATGCACTCCTTTACGTAGATAGCAAGTGAACCAGCAACACATGAATAGGAAAAAAATTTGGAAATAAAAATCTAGAAAAAAATTACAAAAATCTGGAAACAAGAATTACAAAAAACCAAGAACTACAATCTGAAAAAAAAATTACAAAAATTCAGGAAGCAAAATTACAAAAATATGGGAACAAAAATTACAAAAATGCAGGAACAAAAGTTACAAAAATCAGAAACAAAAATCTAGGAACAAAAATTTCAAAAATCCAGAAATAAAAGTTAAAAAAAAGTCTGGGAACAAAAATCTAGGAACAAAATTTTCAAAAATCAGGGAACAAAAATTGGTAAAATTTAAGAAAAAAAATTAAAAAAATCCAGGAACAAAAATCCAGGAACAAAAGTTACAAAAATCAGGAACAAAAATTACACAAATCCAGGAACAAAAGTTAACAAAATCCGAGAACAAAAATCCAGGAACAAAAACTTCAAAAACCCAGAAACAAAAGTTAAAAAATATGGGAACAAACATCCAAGAACAAAAAACTCAAAAATCAGTGAACAAAAATTACAAAAATTCGGGAACAGAACAAAAATCTGGGAACAAAATACAAGAACAAAAATTACACAAAATTCAGGAACAAAAGTTAAAAAAATATAGGAACAAAAATCTAGGAACGAAAATTTCAAAAATCAGGGAACAAAAATTACAAAAATCCGAGAACTAAAACCCAGGAACAAAAATTACAAAAATCCGAGAACTAAAAAATATGGGAACAAAAAACTAAAAAATCAGGGAACAAAATTTACAAAAATCTGAGAACAAAAATTACAAAAATCCGGGAACAAAAAAAATCTGGGGAACAAAATTACAAAAATCTGGGGAACAAAATTACAAAAATCTGGGAACAAAATCCAAGAACAAAAATTACACAAATTCAAGAACAAAAGTTCAAAAAATATGGGAACAAAAATCTAGGAACAAAAATTTCAAAAATCAGGGGACAAAAATTACAAAATTCAGGAACAAAAATTACATAAATCTGAGAACAAAAATTACAAGAATTCAGAAACAAAAGTTACGAAAATCTAGGAACAAAAATTACAAAAATTTGGGAACAAATCTGTAGATTGTGAGGAACAAAATATATAGGGTCGGTAAAACAAAAGATGACTTCAAGAAAGGAACAAGGCAAGCATGAAGAAACAAAATTTATATACTGGGAACAAAATACATGAGAGGAACAAAAAAACTAGGAACGGAAAACTTATGGAACAAGAGAAATAACTTTTTTTGAACGAAGTAACATACTTTTATACTTAAGGGAACAAATACGTATATCACATAGAACACGGGACAAAAAGTACTACTTAAAAAGAAAAATATAAAATAGAAAGAAAAAGAGTTAAAGAAACATATGAACTGAAAAAGGAAACATTGAATTGAAGAAAGAAAAATAAAAATAAAAAGAAGCACGAAAGAAACTTGAAAAAAAAGAAAAAAGGAGGAAATAACGCACAACCTGGGAGTAAACAGAGAATTAGAAAGCAAAAGATCTAAAAAAAGAATCAGAAAGCAAAAGGAAAGGAGCATCCTGATTGGAGGAGTAGTAACATGCATAGATTAATAACGTGTCTTCTTTTTTTACAAACGAACCAACGAACGGAACCAGCAGCATGCCCGTATGTTGCCTGTCAAAACCCACCGGCGAGCAGCGACGAGCAACACGAAGAGCCGGGAGGCTCCCAGAGCTGCTGGTGGGCCCTGGTCCCTCGGTCAACGGCCCGCAAAACTCCGGCACACGTCCTGGCTGATGCAAGGGCGTGCCACCTGATCTATACCTGATCAGGAAGGTGATGGATTGCTTCGATTGGTTTCCTGCATGGCAGACATGTAAACATTAAATACGAGCCTCGATCGGCTCTCAGGTTTCCCTGTGAATCGGCTCAGGTAGCCGATTGTCCCATAGATCTGCATTGGATCTACGATAACATGGGGTTTTGCTTTATCAAAACAAGTCAAATCGATCTACGACAGTTTAACGCTTTCACCACATAATTGGAACGTCCCACACGTAATTGAGCCTGGTAGATACGAAAGATAACAGAAACTAACCCTAGAGGAGGCCAAAAAACCAACGTAGAGTCAATTCCCGGAACAACTCCTCTCGAATTTAGCAAACCATATCCTTACGTACTACTGGACCGTTCAACCCGTTTGTGAGGCCTGACCATGTGGATATTAAACTAATCCTTGGAGAACAAAGAACAACTATGACAGATTGAATCGACTGAATAAAGATCAAGCAAGATGCTGCCCTTACACCCAAAATAGGTGCAAAGGCAGCGAGATCTCTAGGGGCAGCATGACTAAGCAAACAGAAACAAAAGCACTGATGCTAGCCCAAACAGATCTATGATAACAGTATTACTCGCCATCAACAAGGCTTCAGTACGAGCAACACCAAATAACACATAAGCAGATGCTGCCTAGATCGCGAGATGCGATCTAGGCAGCACGACGCTTACCTGAAAGAAACCCTCGAAACAAGGGGTGGCGATGCGCCGAGATTGTGTTTGTTGCGAACGTGGTCGTCCTCCTTTCTCAATAACCCTAGGTACATATTTATAGTCCGGAGACTTTCTATCTTTGGAATAAACCTAACAACTCTATCTCTTGTTTAAACCGAAACGTACTCTATCATAATATACAGATACACGGGCAATTAGCCCAAATCCACGCGCAAGGCCGATCCAGCCTCCAAGCCCATCTTGAATACGGCCCACCTCCTTATTTGGCCAAAATGTGGCGATAACACATGCCCCCCTGGTTTTGGCAATAATAATTCCAAAACCACTCTGTTTTTTTTTTCATCGGGTCACGCGCCGCAGAGCAGAACCGTCGTATCGCCTCCTCATCATGATGCCTCGCCTTCTCAACTTCTCCGCAATACACGATTTGACAACTCTGGCACCACATTCTCGAAAACCGCTATGGCATTGAACCACCTTCCACTATTCCCCTTATTTAAATCCATCCGAACCATTTGCATCCTCATTCTTCTCCAATAGCCAAAAAATCCTCTTCCTCCACCATGGCCTCCTCTTCTTCCTCCAACACCTCCGGCCTCTCCTTCCAATCCTCCGACTATGTTAACCGGGAGCCGACGCCGGAGCACCCGCCAATGGCGGCGTACGAAGCTCTTGCCCCACAATGGTGGGACGAGAGAGACTGGGACTTCGCCGCCCAGTCAGAGGACGACGAGTCCCTGACCGACGGCGAGGAGGACTTCCAATTCCTCGTCGACGGGGAACTGGAGGCGGAGAGCGCCGACGACGCCGTGTCCTGGGGCGAGGACATCAGCTCCTCCGATGAGGAGGAAGAAGCAGAGGAGGACACCTCCTCCGACGAGTACCCGCCGGTGAAGCGCTTCCGCGCCGGGTCCAGCGAGGACACCGACGACGACGACGAGGACGAGGAGGCCCCCGCTGACAACTTCAGCAGCAGCGGTGAGGACTACGCCGGCAGCAGCGCCGATGATAGCGAAGACGGCGGCGGCAATGGCAACGGCGACGACGACGACGCCGCCTTTTAGATTAGGAAGTAGTAGTACTAGTAGTAGATCCCCATTTTGTAAGCAATCGGCTTCATTGTAAACAACCATCTTTGGAATCAACAAAGCTTGCTTCTCCCCAATTTGATTTTGCCGATAGTCAAATAGGTCAACGTTCCAAAAGCCGATAGTAACGAATCGGCTTTCACCATACAACGTTTGATACGATCAACCAAGTCAAAGCCCAAAGAGCCGATGGCAACACATCGGCTTTTCCCACAAACGTTGGCAAGGTCAAACTCGGTCGCTTATTTAGACAAGTCTGAGCGGTCACTTTCCAATTTCAACGGTAACCTGCAACCATCTTCAAAAAGGCTAACTCAGACCTCCAATTGCCTCATTGAACAAACCGGGCTCACGGCGACACGAACCCTAGATTCCCCACCGCATAGATCCATCTCCGCCGGCGAATTAGATGGCAGAATCGTCCAGCGCCAACACAGCAGTCTCCGGCCTGAAGGTAATCCTTAACTGTTCCTCGCAAACCGAGCACGGTGCTAGAATTAATAGCAAACACCTGAATTAATGCTTTATCCCATCATTGAAATTTTAGGTTTCAGACATTCTGCTGCCGCATCCTTCTCTCCCCAATTCTCTCTGCCTTGGCCCCCGTACAGAATCTAGTCCTGCCCATCTGATCTCTTGCGAGGCAAACAGAATTCCCTTCGTAAGCCAAAACTTAGATTTAGATTCTTGGGCCGACTGCTTACGAGCCTGGCCTAATCCTCCCACATAGCAGTCAAAACAGGAGGTCCTTGGTGGTTTCTTCAACTATGGGCTCAGCTGTACTTTCAAAACCATATCCCAAACTTCCCCCTTTTGGCAAGTTGCACCTTTCCAGATGTCAAAGGGAAGCAGATCCGATGCACCAGCTACGGCCAAGCTCTGTACAGCCTGCCAGGTAGTAAACTGATCCCTCATGAAGCATCCAAGTGGTTCAGCATTTTCTTCCAAGGCCTGGACAATCCTATCTTCTTTCCTTACACGGAGGAATTGGAAAATTTTGAAAATCCAATCTCCTTTAGGCTGGACAACTTTGCCGATGACACTAGCACTCGGCAGCTATTCTCCACCGTGATCCGTCCCTGCTTCCTCCCAGTTGGCATAAGCACCTCCAACAGAATAATCAAACCTGGATACGAGTTCTACCAGCCGGTCGTAGCAGCTCGGCAATTTGGCCTTGGGCAAGTACCTCCTCATTTCTTTCTCCACCACCTCACAGAGAGCAGAGCTGACCTGCCCGATTCTCTCATCAGTCAGAGGTGTTATTCTTTCTTCGATGCTCTGACCATCCCAATTCCTAAGAACCTCACCTTCGCTTCATCAACCGATGGTTTTGAGAACTGGTGGTCAATGTGGAAGACTCATGCCTTCAGGAGAGCTCTGGGACCATTGCTGGAACAGCTCGATGCTGAATATGACATCCCCATAGAACAGGTACTGCTACTTGCAAATTTTCAAATTTTCTTGATGCAGCTCACGATGATTCTTTCAATATCCTGCTCTGTCTCCTTGCAGCAACAAGATGGTCCAGAACCTACTAACGAGGATGGCTCCCCCTTCGAATTCCTCCCACCTGCTCCTGTGGTCCTTTTCTACAAAAACTCGCCACCTTTGAAACAGGTCGTGATGCAGAACCAGCCGATATCACCAAAATCGGCTTCCAAGAGCCAAGCAACTTCCGGGTCAGCTGCCTCCCGAATTCCAACTAAAACAAGAACGGCGGTGAGGAAGATAGTGGCCAAGAAACTTTTGAGACGCCGGAGCCCTTCTCCAGAGAGCTCGCACGTACGCTGATTCATGCCTTGGTTGATCTCATTTATCTTTGTAAACGTGCTCGTGCTTACCAACTCTCCCTTTCTTACAGGTCTCCATCGAAGACACCTCCAGCGAGGAAACACAACTCAATCGAGGAGATTCGAGCTCAGCAGATTCGGAGAGAACCACCACACCGAGCCAGCCAGATGTGCCACCATCGGCTTCCAGGAAAAGGCCTGTTCCTGAACCTGTTGCCCCCCGAGCATCAGTCGAGGCGGGGCAAGCTGTGAGCCCCAAGAGGGCTCGCAAGGGACTGCAAACTTCTTCTTCGAGCCAGGAGGCTTTGAAAGTAATTATCCTCCATACTCTTACCACTCCTTTTTATGCCGATTCATTGCTATTCACATCGGCTAAGCACCTTTCATGCAGACGAAGGACACTCCTAGTGGGAAAGTCGAGGAAGTGCCGATGTCTTCCGCAAGCCTGGATCTAGTAATCCCTGAAGGTGTAGATGAAACGGTTGCCAATCTGGCCAAGCCCTCAGCAACAACACACGAGCCGATTGTCTCGCCGTCGGCTTTCCCCCTGATCTCAGGAGAGGTATGTTCGCTTCTTTCGACTCATCCTTCCCTGTTTGACGCATACTGACGCCACTTCTGCCTGCCAGGGTTGTGATATCTCAGGCTTGCTGACGTTCGACCCTGAATCCATCGAACCAGCTCCCTCTGCCGCCAACGATGAACCACGAGCAAGCGCTGTTCTACCTCAATTCCAGCGTCTCAAAGCCTTGCTGTCCTCCCCAATCGAGAGGTTGGTCGAGGGTTCTGAAGAGGTGAAGAGTATTCTTGACGAAATCAAGGACCAACTCCCGGTAGCATTGCAGGTGAAGCTTTGGCCAGTTGTGACTCTGTCTTTCTACGGGTCAAGGGTGAAGTTGGCTCGTGAGAGGATCAATCTACGCCACGCCCAACTCCCACTGAAGGCCGATATTGCAGCCAAATGTCAGCGGCTCAATGAGAAAAAGGCGTCTCTGGATGCCAAAACTGACACCTCTGTCAGCACCGCCGAGCTTGCATCCTTAAAAAAGGAATTGGAAGACTTTGAAGAGAAGGTCCGGGCGACTAAAAAGCTCATTCATGACAAGGAAGCATTCATCGCCCGCTCCCAAGACGAAGCAGAAGGCCTCAAAGCTCAACTGAAAACTGATCTGGCAGAAATACGTGCCCTGAGCAAGCAGCTAGTGACGGGCAAGGACGATGATGACGTAGCCGAGATCGCCGAAGTGGATCGTGTCCGTGCTGACGCCCTTCGTGCCTTCGAGGCATTCCTTCAGTAGCCATGTAACCTGACACCTGCTCGTAACAGTCTGAACCTCGAGAGTCGATGGCTGTGCATTGTTTTTTTTTATTTGGCCGATTTCATGTATCGGCCCCCCATGTTTCACTGGATATTTTTTTTACTGGCCGATTTCATGTATCGGCCCCCATACTTCACTGAATATTTTTTTTTACTGGCCGATTTCATGTATCGGCCCCCATATTTCACTGTCCATCATCCCACATGCTTGGGAAATATTTTCTTGAGATGCTGACCGTTAACAGCCACTGGGAATTTTACACCGTCCAGCTCCTCAAGCATGTACGCGTTGCCCCTTAAAACTTGGTCGACCCTGTATGGCCCGTGCCAATTTGGAGACCATTTACCGTATGCTGCATCCTTAGTTCCCAATGGCAATACAGCTTCCCATACCAGATCCCCAACGTGGAACTCCTTTGGTCTCACCTTCTTATTATATGCACGAGCTACCTTGGCTTTGTTCTCTTTAATTTTCTCAAGCGACCACAGCCTAAGTTCAGTTAAATCCTCAACACTGTCACTCATCAGGGCTGCATATTCTTCAGTTGTTAGATCGTTCTGAAAAGTGACACGTCTCGATCCAGCCGTAATCTCCCATGGCAATACGGCTTCTTGTCCATAGACTAGATGGTATGGCGAGGTTTTTATCGCTCCATGACATGACATGCGATAAGCCCACAAAGCTTCTGACAAAACCTCGTGCCAACGCCTAGGGTGCTCATCGATTTTTCTCTTGATCAGCTTGATAAGGCTCTGATTGGACGCTTCAGCTTGCCCATTTGCTTGAGCATAGTATGGAGATGATCGGATCAGCTTAACTCCCGTGTCCTCGCAGAACTCTCTGAACTCGTGAGAAATGAAGACCGAACCTCCATCGGTCGTGATAGTTTGGGGAATCCCGAATCTATGAATGACATGTTCTTTCACGAAATTGATAACATCCTTCGAGTTTACTGACTTCATAGGGACGGCTTCCACCCATTTAGTGAAATAATCCGTAATGGCCAAAATCCACATGTGGCCTTTGCTTGATGGAGGGTTGATCTTGCCAATCATATCCATGCCCCAACCTTGGAATGGCCAAGGCTTGATGATGGGGTTCATCGCTGATGCAGGTACCATCTGAATCTTCCCGAATTTCTGACATGCTTGACACCCTTTATAGTACTTAAAACAGTCCTCAAGCATGGTGGGCCAATAAAACCCTGATCGCCTGATCAACCATTTCATCTTGTGAGCCGATTGGTGAGTTCCACAGGCGCCTTCGTGTACCTCGTGTAGAAGCCGATTTGCCTCGGCTGGCCCCAGACATTTGAGCAGTAACCCTTCCAAAGTCCTGTTGAACATGTCATCCCCAATAAGCACATACTTCATGGCCTTGTACCTTATCCGTTTAGGTGCCCCCCGAGCCGAATCTTTCAAGTAATTGAAGATATCGGCTCTCCAGTCGTCCGCCTCCAGGAACTATACCTGAACATCAGTTCCATCTGCTATGTCTTTGTAGCCTGAAGCCATCTGTGCAAGATCATTCGCCTCGGTATTCTGCGACCGCGGGATCCAGTTAAAGTTTAGATACCTGAACTGTGCCATCAGCTCACGGCATTGCAACCATAATGGGAAGAGTGACTCGCTCTCACATTTGTATTCGTCCGTGAGTTGGGAAATCACCAATTTGGAGTCTCCAAAAAGTTCCGCTGCTTCTGCTCCGGCTTCAATGAGCAACTCCATTCCCTTGCGTATTGCCTCATACTCAGCGACATTGTTGGTGCAAGGGGTAGATAGCCTGATGGAGAAGGAATATGTTGCCCCCCGGGGCGACACGAGTAGAATGCCGATGCCGCAACCATCATCACAAGCCGATCCATCGAAAAACATAGCCCATGCACGTACAGACAGTGCTGCTATATCAGTGTTGATTCGTTCAGCAATGAGATCGGCCAACGCTTGTCCCTTAACCGCTTTGGCGGGTTGATACCGGATATCAAATTCCGATAATGCAAACATCCATTTGCCGAGTCGGCCTTTCAACACAGGGGCCGACAGCATATGTTTTATGACATCTGATTTGCATATGATGATAATCTCTGCTGACAGCAAGATGTGTCGCAGCTTGGTGCAGGTGAAAAATAGGCAGAGGCATAACTTCTCGATCTCAGGATATCTCGTCTCTGCATCCAGCATCCTTCTGCTGATGTAAAACACAACTCGCTCCAGACCATCATAAACTTGTACCACCACCGAGGCGATGGACGTGTCAGCCACTGACAAGTAAATGTAGAACGGCCTATCCTGCTGCGGTGGAACCAACACTGGCGGCTTCGTTAGATATTCTCTGATCTCGTCGAAGGCTCGTTGTTGTTCTGTCCCCCAGCGGAACTCCTCGTCAGATTTAATTTTCACCAGTCCCATGAACGGCTCTATTCTTCCTGACAGATTGGAGATGAACCTTCTGACGAAGTTGATCTTGCCGATGAGACACTGCAGTTCTTTCTTCGTGGTAGGTGGCTTCATTGTTCGCACTGCCTCCTGACTTTTCAGGCCGATCTCAATTCCGCGTTCATGGACCAAGAAACCCAAGAACTGACCGGCCGTCACACCGAAGGCACACTTCTTTGGATTCATCCGTAGTCCGAATTTTCTGGTTCGGTCCAGGACGCGTCGCAGATCGTCCAAGTGTCCTTGTACTGAAGCAGACTTGACTACCACGTCATCGATATAAATCTCCACCAGCTTGCCGATCAGATCATGGAAAATGTAATTCATGGCTCTTTGGTATGTGGCGCCGGCATTCTTCAGTCCAAATGTCATGACTACATATTCGAACAACCCCACCGAACCTGGGACTCTGAACGCAGTCTTGTGTATATCTTCTGGAGCCATAAAAATTTGATTGTAACCGGCATTGCCATCCATAAAGCTCAAGACCTTATGACCAGCAGCTGCGTTGATCAATGTCTCTGCTACCGGCATCGGATACTCATCCTTTGGAGTGGCTCTATTGAGATCCCGAAAATCTATGGCAACACGCCATCGGCCATCCTTTTTCTCTACAGGTACGATACTAGAAATCCACTCAGCATACCTGCATGGCCTGATGAACCCAGCTTTCAACATTTTCTCGATCTCTTTCTTGACTTCCTCTAAAATTTCGGCCTTCATCTGTCGTGCTCGCTGCTGGAATGGCCGAAACCCATTTTTAAGCGGGAGCCGATGCTCAATGATGCTCCTGTCTAACCCGGGCATCTCCGTATAGTCCCAGGCAAAGCAATCTGGATATTCTTTCAACAAAGCTATCATCGGACTCCGCAGATTCGGATCTAACTTTTTGCTGATAAATGTCGGTCGTGGCTTATCCCCAGGACCGATGTCAATCTCCTCTAGCTCATCAGCGGATGTAAACCCATACCCCAGCTTTCCGTCACCTGCTAAATCGATGCTGAACACCGGCCAAAAGTTTGGTGAGGATAACAAAGATAATTTGGGCCGATTGCCGGAATCGGCCCCCTTTTTGATTGCATTACTCAAGGAAGGTTTACGACTTATTTGTGCTCTACAATGGTAGGGAATCTCCCTACTACGACTACATGACATGCTTGTCGTAAGATCACTGCTTTTTATTTTTTGTGGCCGATCGCAGGGATCGGCCTTACCACGCACAATTGTGGGCTTTACTACTCTGTCAGGCCAGTGGATAAGACCAGCCTCACCCCATTTTTTGTAGCTTCAATGCGCTCACAGCCGTCTAGACTGACTCCAGAGATCGGCTCTTGGTCTTCTGCGTCCCAAATGTTCATGCCAGCTAATGAGATCTCGATCGAATCATCTGCATGAATGACCTCCACTTCATCTCCATCCCACTGTATCAGGCATTGGTGCATCGTGGATGGAATGCAGCAGTTAGCGTGAATCCAATCCCTTCCCAGCAAGACGGCGTAGGTGCTTTTGCTGTCAACAATGAAGAACGACGTAGGGATGGTTTTTCTACCCACGGTCAGATCCACGTTCAGAACGCCTTGCGTTTCTGAAGCTTGGCCGTTGAAGTCGCTTAACGTGACGTTGGTTTTGATCAGATCTGCAGTGGAGTGTCCCAAACGCCGCAGCATGGAGTATGGCATTATATTGACTGCCGCTCCGGTGTCAACCAACATCTTGCGGATAGGCTGCCCATTGATATAACCTCTCAGGTACAGGGCTTTCAGATGTTTGTAGCTCTTCTCCTGTGGCTTTTCAAAGATGACCGGCCGTGGGCCGCAGTCAAACTGTGCCACTGGTAGTTCTTCGGTTCCTGGAGCGCAAAACTCTGACGGAAGTATGAACACCATGTTTGCGTCAGCCGATGTCTTCGCATCGGCTTTTACTGGTTTGGGGCGCCACTCTTTCCTTTTTGGACGGGCCTCCGTCTCCAAGGTTTGCTGAATTTTCACGGCCAGATCAGGCCGGGCTTTCCTTAAAGTGTGGAGGTACTGCGCTTCGGCTTCCTCCAAGCTACGTAGCCGCTGAACTCTACGCTTTTGGGAGTGTCTGAGTCCATCAGGACACCACCTTGGCCGGTGATATCTATCTTCTTCTTCATCCTCTGACTCCTCGAGATCTTTTTCTCGAGATGACTCCCCTTGTCCGTTCTGAGGCCGGAGAGGCCCTAGACGCTTGAACACTGAAACTGGACCTGTGTCATCCTTCTGCTGTCCACATTCCGGGCAGTTGTCGACTGTAGGCAATCGGCTCATTCCCGCATCCCAACAGTACTTGAAGAAAGGACAATCCCAATGTTTATCCACGCCTTCCTTTTCCTTTGACCTTCCCCTAGCGCGGTGCTCATATCTTTCATCATATCTATCATGCCGACGGTATCTCCCATCGTATGCGTCGGTCCGACGATCTCCTTCATCATCACTGTCGTACTGCCGACGTCGGTCATACTGACGCTCATACTTGTTAAGGAGATGCGTGGAGTGTGGCTTCTGATATCGCATGCTTTTCACTTGTTCCTCGGTTATATACCGCCTATCATCATAACGGGGCCGGTCGCGTGGACCGGCCTCTTCCTTTCCTTTGCCCCGGGAGTGGCCGCTTTCCTCCTTATACTTGGCATGGTGGTACACAGGCCCTGCCATGTTAATATCGAACGAGAAATCTAGCTGACGCCTCGTGGAGTGGCTGTGCTCTACCATGTTGATGCCAGGAAACGGGTTTGTGTCTACTTTCATGGCGAACTGCCCAAGGATCAGACGGCCCTGTTCTATCGCCGTTTGGATCTGCCGACGTAGCTCCTTGCAATCATTGGTGGTGTGGGTGAACGAGTGATGCCACTTGCAGTATGATCTCCCGTTCATCTCTTGCGCCGTAGGGATTTTATGGCCTTCGGGTAACTTCAGCTGCTTTTCCTTCAGCAGTAAATCGAATATCTGCTCAGCTTTGCCTACATCGAAGTCGAACCCTTTTGCAGGCCCTTGCTGTTTCACCCATTTGCAGGACACAGGATCTGCTCCCCGAGCCCATTCAGCCACGGCTATCTCCTAGTCTTCTGCAAGATCCTCTTCTTCTGTATCGACCAGGCCTATCGGACGTTTGAACTTGTCTTGGTACAACTCAGGGTGGCGCTGCTCATACATTGTCAGTTTCTGGACCATGTGCGCCAGTGAATTGTATTCTACTTGGAAAGCCAGATCCTTGATCGGGGCTGAGAGACCCAACACGGCCAGCTCGACTGCTTCTTTCTCAGTTAAACGAGCCGAATAACATCGGTTCTTGACAGTCCTGAAACGCTGAATATACTCAGCTACCGTTTCTCCCCGCTTCTGCCGCACCTGTGCCAGATCGGCAATGCCAGCCTCGGTAGCTTCTGAATGATACTGAATATGGAACTGTTCTTCCAGCTGCTTCCAGGTCCGGATCGAATCTGGTGGCAACGAGGTGTACCACCCAAAAGCTGGTCCCGTCAGAGATTGCGCAAAGAACCTTACGCGTAACTGATTCGATGCTGAAATCATGCCTAACTGTGCCAAATATCGGCTCACGTGCTCGATCGAGCTAGACCCTTCTGAACCATTAAATTTTGAGAACTCAGGGAGCCGATACTTGGGTGGAAGCGGAATCAGATCATACTCGTTGGGGTACGGCTTGGAATAGCCGATTGTTCTCCTCTTCGGCACGAAGCCGAACTGGTCTCTCAAGATGGTACTGATTTGCTCCACCGTTTGAGCTGCAGGGGCTAAATTCTCATGACTCGTTCCGGTGGCATACTTAGCTAGCCACGCCTGTTTATCAGCGTCCATCCCGGACATCCCTGCTCCCGAAATCCCTACTCCAGAAACACCTGCCCCAGAAATCCCTGCGGTTGCAATCTGGTTCGTGCGCGTCAGGCTGTTGCAGTCCGGCACGTATGTGCACACATATCCATGTGGGATTTCTTTAGGTGGCTCAGACAGGAATTGGTAATCGCCAGGATCACCTCCAATCTTGTAGACGACGTACGCCGGTGACCCCGGTGGCTCCGGAGCTGCAAGCGTGAATGGTAGCTGTGGCCTGGTCTGGAGCGGTCTTTCTCCCTGGTGAGTCCCTAGGGTAGGCCCCGACGGAGAGTACTGATGTTTCATGATCTCCTGAACCACGCGAACCGCGACGCGCTCGAAAGCGTTCACCAGGCTCTCAGAATGGCGGTGAAGAGAATGAGCCACCATGTAATTGACTTCCTGTCGCAGAGCTCTGGTGCGATCCTCTGAAGGAACAGACAGATCCACCTCATCGAGAGCGCCTTCGGGTGAGAACCCTTTCCACCTGATGCCATGCTTACGGGTCCTTTCAAAAGAGCCGATGAGATCGGCTTCGAAGAGAGCTTTGATATCATCATACCTCTTCTTGTGCTCATCAGACAAATCGTCGTACGTGATTGGTCTGTCCCCCATCGCAGCGTCAGATGTTGATGCAGATGTTGTTGAGTGTCCCACTGGGCGTGCCAGAATGTGTTGCCTGTCAAAACCCACCGGCGAGCAGCGACGAGCAACACGAAGAGCCGGGAGGCTCCCAGAGCTGCTGGTGGGCCCTGGTCCCTCGGTCAACGGCCCGCAAAACTCCGGCACACGTCCTGGCTGATGCAAGGGCGTGCCACCTGACCTATACCTGATCAGGAAGGTGATGGATTGCTTCGATTGGTTTCCTGCATGGCAGACATGTAAACATTAAATACGAGCCTCGATCGGCTCTCAGGTTTCCCTGTGAATCGGCTCAGGTAGCCGATTGTCCCATGGATCTGCATTGGATCTACGATAACATGGGGTTTTGCTTTATCAATATAAGTCAAATCGATCTACGACAGTTTAACGCTTTCACCACATAATTGGAACATCCCACACGTAATTGAGCCTGGTAGATACGAAAGATAACAGAAACTAACCCTAGAGGAGGCCAAAAAACCAACGTAGAGTCAATTCCCGGAACAACTCCTCTCGAATTAGCAAACCATATCCTTACGTACTACTGGACCGTTCAACCCGTTTGTGAGGCCTGACCATGCGGATATTAAACTAATCCTTGGAGAACAAGGAACAACTATGACAGATTGAATCGACTGAATAAAGATCAAGCAAGATGCTGCCCTTACACCCAAAATAGGTGCAAAGGCAGCGAGATCTCTAGGGGCAGCATGACTAAGCAAACAGAAACAAAAAGCACTGATGCTAGCCCAAACAGATCTATGATAACAGTATTACTCGCCATCAACAAGGCTTCAGTACGAGCAACACCAAATAACACATAAGCAGATGCTGCCTAGATCGCGAGATGCGATCTAGGCAGCACGACGCTTACCTGAAAGAAACCCTCGAAACAAGGGGTGGCGATGCGCCGAGATTGTGTTTGTTGCGAACGTGGTCGTCCTCCTTTCTCAATAGCCCTAGGTACATATTTATAGTCCGGAGACTTTCTATCTTTGGAATAAACCTAACAACTCTATCTCTTGTTTAAACCGAAACATACTCTATCATAATATACAGATACACGGGCAATTAGCCCAAATCCACGCGCAAGGCCGATCCAGCCTCCAAGCCCATCTTGATTACGGCCCACCTCCTTATTTGGCCAAAATGTGGCGATAACAGGGCTTAGTTTGAAATTTATTTGCTTTAGTGCGGGGAGCCTCACAACTATATAAGAGTCTGCAGGACCCCGGAATCCGGGTTGACGCTAAACGAAGGTCAACACATATCACGGCATATCCCGACCGCCGGAAGACACTTGGGTTCTCCCGCCGTGGCGCCGGAGTTACGCTCTGGAGGAGGTACTGCCGGGACGTGCCGAGGAGGTAAACTCCATAGGGTAGGCACCCATACTAAGGTAGATAGATGGAGGGCTTTGATCGATTATCCGAACCCCGCATACTTGTGTATGACGGTCCGTGGTGGTATCTCGGCGGATTTATCGGTTGGTGTGGGTAAAGTGTACAACCTCTATAGAGTGTAAAACTATTCGAATAGCCGCGTCCTCGGTTATGGACGGTTGTGGAGATCACTACATTGCCCAATGTCAGGTCTTTGGTTTTATAAATGGTTTTCTGGAAAAATAGAGTTTTGTGCCAGACGGAGTACTTGGAGGGTACTGACATGGCACGGGAGTGGATCGGAGTACCTGGAGGGTACTGCCGATGCTTTGGGGTGGTCATGTTCGATTGACCACCGATCTATCCTTTGGAGGAGTTTCCCCCTTTCCTAGAGATTTTACTAAATGTTTCCAAAAGTCTTCTTTATTAAGGATATAGAAATGTCGTGGGACATGCTATATTGACAC
The DNA here is from genome assembly GCA_007115705.1 of Dactylis glomerata. Classification (NCBI taxonomy): domain Eukaryota; kingdom Viridiplantae; phylum Streptophyta; class Magnoliopsida; order Poales; family Poaceae; genus Dactylis; species Dactylis glomerata. The sequence goes on along the minus strand of QXEO01000327.1, from coordinate 247,265 downwards.
GAGAAGTTAGTAGCACATAGTCACTGAAACTAAGTCAGCCCTTCCTACAGCCATATAGCATGTGAAGGTTTTCTCCCTTAGATGGTTTGCGAGTACAATTCCAAACTGTACTCATGGCTTTGTCCCTGGCTATTAACTTGGCCAGATTATGAAGAAGGTTATGAGGATGATGGTGAGGAGTTCGACAACGCCGGTGCGAGCTAGGAACGTCTCCCAGTCAGTTGCCTGTAGGGTAGTAGGCATGACTTGGGTCATCAACGCTGCTTGGTATCCGCTGCTTAGTTATAGACTTGCCCTGCGTGGCAACATCATGCTTGGTCATGTGACCAATTGTAAGTATATTATTCGATATTGTAAAGGATGATGTAATTCTGTTATCAACTCGGATATGTGGATTCACGACACACTGATCATGGGATCGTGAATTGTATGCATATCGGGTATTCCGGATGGGTAATCCGGGGTCCCCACAGAGTTGGTATCAGAGCCATCCTGACTGTAGGAGACCTTAGTTAGCATGGGCGTTAGATGGGAAAGTAATATTTTGCTAAAACTAATTGCAAAGGTTATTTCTTCTAAGTAGCCAATAGCATGGCTTATAGCTCTCTCACCTCTTCAAAACCTCTAATCTTATCCCCCTAGTTTTCAAAGATTTTTGAAGTTTTTTACTCCATCTGTCTCATCTTCTTGAAAACTATCTGTTGGACGATGTCCCCCAAATAGACCTGGTGCTTAGCAGCACACTATGGAGCAAACTTCAGAAGGACGCCTCCAAACCTCGCCAACTACAAAGAAAGAAGATTGTAGTCAAGTATGTTGCCTTTGGTTGACACCAACGGCTCTGTCGAGAAGTTGACCTTGTTCCTCCCTGGACTCACACTTTTTTAGTCGCCAAGGACCAAGGACTCAATTGCTTGACTAGAAATTTTTAGGCCTGTCAAGAGACATTGCCATATATGAAGAACTTCACCAACCTTTCCGAAGACCTCACATCCGCGTAATGTGAGCAAGAGTACCTACAAGATCTGCACTTTTGAATTCAATGTCAGCAACTCAACAACACTGCGGCTACCTCATCGACTACCATCAAGTTTCTGCTGAAGCGAGAGTCAAGGAGAATGAAGACATCAACAACTATGGCCAACCATGACCCTAGGATGAATAGGACTAACCCCAAATATCGCGCATTCTTAGGCATCGTTGGTACATGAGGTACCACGTGTGATTTCTGCAATTGTTTGTTGTGTGTTCTTGATAGTGTTTGCAGTTGTCTTGTGTGTTTCTTGAATGTGTGTTGTAGTATGTGTTCATGATTGACTTGGCCTCTCAGCCTTACAAACCCCTCTGGCTTGTAAAACCCCGAATAGAAACACCTTCCCAAAATGTGTTTCCCTCCCATACATTTACATCAGCTCGAGAATAATAGGTAAGTTCAAAGTAAAATGCTAACTCTAACCTAAGAATTAGTGGGAAATAACTCTTCTCGCAACACATACCCAAGATCCGACGCAACAATTTTTGCCACGTGCTTCAAGCTTCGTCAAGACCTCTCTACGACGTCAAGGAAGCCGAAGACAGACCCGCCTGGACTACAAAGGACTTCTAGGAGGCAAAGACTTCACTAACCAGGATCGTCTAACCATAATTCTAAATTTTTGCTAACATTGATGATACTCTCTCAACAACCCAAACACTTGCTAATCTTCTAACGAGCCAACTAACATGGAGCATAGAAGTATCAAAGCCAGGCCTAACCTTCGAAGATCAACCCGTTATCGCCACTTGAAGCCCGAAGACTCACGCGCATGTTCTCCACCGAGCAAATAGAAGAATGAAGACTCTCCAAAATCAAGCCATCCATGTCGACTCCGCATTTAGGAGATATCAATGGAGGTAGAAACGAGAAGAAGAGAAGACTGTTCTAACTAACCCGCTCGCTCGTTCAAATTTTGACGGGTTTGAACCAAGGCTGACTTATGACCTGGTAGAAATCCACCAGAAGATTTCTCGGAAGATGAAGTCAATTCAAGGTATCCCAATATACCTCAAGGTTCTCAAGGCTACAAGAAGATCTTCAATAGTCCCCACCAACCCGAAGACAAGAAGGAATAATCGTTGACTACTAGAAGACACACCATTGGTGGTGCGCCGCCACCTAAAGTGATATCAGCTCAAGCACAAGATGACCTAGAAGAATGGTTTCCATTAGGACTAACCTACGCCTTGGTAGTTAGGAAGCGTAGAGGAGTAAGACGACAAATTCGACGTGCCTGTCAAGACTAAAGCATAAATGCTCTTGTCTACCATCTGCAAGCTCGAGATTAAAGGTCTACGCCAATAACAAGCTTCAAGGCACGACTCCAAGATCTGAGGACTCCATCAAGCTACGCAAGGGAAGAAGCGACTCCAAGCCAACAAGAGCTACCCCGGAAGCCTCGACTTTTCAAGACCCCTCGCAAGTTGAAACCCTTCTAACTCTTGTAGAATCTTTTCAGGCATACTAGATAGCCTAACCCCGATAACCTAAAAAAAAAACTCAACGAGGCCTCGACAAGGTACTTTCGGCGACATCAACTCTTCAGCCACCAACTTCAGCAAAGGAGGACGATCTACACCTTCAGCAAAAGCAAGTCTTTGATGCGACTTAGAGTATCACCGGTGATTTGGAAGAGCAACCATTGAGGCCTAACTCTAACTTAGTCTCACCACGTATTACTACTATGCTTAGGAATCTCGGGACGAGATTCTGTTTAAGGGGGGAAGAGCTGTAACACCCCACTTTTTGTAAGCCTGTTTAAGTAGTGTTTAGTGAGCCAAAAATGAGGGCCAACAAAAACTTTTTGAGCAAACCTCTAGAAGTACTATTTCTTGCTTGTTGTCTTGGTTGTTATGTTAATGATGTCTGATTGAGTTGCTTGTTGAATAATATTGTGAAACAACACAATCCTTGTGCCCTTGTGATCATGCCTTTATTTATGCTTCTAGCTATTTTTCCAACACCATTATCTTGGCAACCTCTGCTTTTGCAAATAATTCTATTTGTCCAAAACAAGAGCCAAGATTTTTCTTTGAGACAAAGCTTTTATCAAAACTAAGTATTTACAAAATTATCGGGACCTACAAAGTAGAATGGTCCCACTATTTTACAAACTTATATTTTGTTGATGTTTATAAAAGGATTTCAATCACCTTTAAGAAAACTTTTTAAAGGGGATGTTATGTCTCCACTAGTTTCTGAAAAATCTACAAAAGCTTTACTCCCTTATTTGAAGCTTTCTTTTCTACTTGACCATGGCATGATCATCATTGAGCACTTGTTCAATCATTGATTCTAGTGATGCTAGATTAACTGCAAATAATTGACCATGTGTGGTGAGTTGACTTTGTGTGACTTGGTTTGACTTTGAAGTGTTGTTTGTGTGTAGTTATGATCCCTAGGTAGGCCTGTGGCCTAACCCATTCAACACCCACCAAGCAATATTTTGTCCCATGTAGGTTATTCTCAATCTATCTTTCAAATAAAACCCATCCTGTTATTTTCCTCTCAATCCTGAACCCCTAACTCTAATGTCTTAGTCCTATCATGAGACATTAGGAGATCCATTTTGAGGAATCCTAAAGCAAATCAAACTAACCCAAGGAAAGCACCCATGATGTTATTAGAATCATCTACATCCCACCTTAGGAGGCTCCTCTCAGTTTTTGCAGAATATTTTCTTGCAGTCATTTTATCAAACACCTAGTGTGTAGACTATCTTAGTGTCTATTAACAGATTCAGTTTTCTGACGCTTATATTAAGATCACATATTCTATCCATGGCAATGTACCTTCCTAGAACTCATATTTGGCATATGATCTTCCATTCTTTCCATTACCACCTAGCCATTTGAGGTCATCTGATACTTGCTCTAATCCTATTTCTGACCCTAATCAAATCACTAACCATTTGACTATTATCATATGCACCTTTGCTCACACTTCTAGAATTTGAAATAAATTTTTCAGGGACCATTCTTTGACCTATTCCTCTTCGTTTTGATCTACTCTAACTATCTATGCACTTGCATGTGCATTTTGAGGTATGCCACCTATTTATGTGACTAGGTTTTGAACCCTAGTCAAAACTGATTTCACTTTCTAGTTTTCCTTGATCTTTTGATAATTAGTCAACACTCATCATAGAAATTCCTCCACAGGTTCATTTTCTCTCTACTAGCATTGGGAAATGCTATTCTTGCACCATATCACTTTCCCTCCATCAAATTAACTATTTCTCTATCTCATCTTTCTTGCTTAATACAATGCATATGAATGGTACCTATATTATTTCATGCACTTTTTTTTAATTCTCATCAAGCATTCTAAAATCTCCTACCATGTTATCCTATTCCTATAGGACCCTATGAACCCAAAAACCCTAGTGGTTCATCTTCAAGTTTTCAAAGCATTGCCTCAAGTAGTATGGTGCAAATCTCCACTTCTCAAATTTTGGTGATCTTGCCTAACATCAATAAAACTCTTCCACATTGGCAATGTTGTTAGTCTCCTTAGACCACACCCATATAATCCATCTATGCATGCCATTGCCTAGTGCAATATGGGTCAAACCCAAAATTCAAGACCTTGCATCATGCATGCTTTCTTCACCACACCCCTTTTTCCTACTTATTCAAATTTATTTGAAACAACACCAAACCCTTCCACTAACCACCCCAGCACCACCACCACCCTCTGGTCAAATTCCACTGTAGCAGCACCCTCCTCTCTTTGTCCCCTAGTGTTTGGAAGGAGAAGGAGAGAAGAAATGTCAAAATTTTGTCCATCAAATAAATAAGGTGTTGCAGCCTCACCCCAGTCCCCTGCTTGAGCAAGCCACCTCCTGGACCCCACCCACACTCTCCACCGTCCCTCTAGCCCAACCAGAGACCACCAAGCTACCCCACATTGCCCCAAACCGACCTACACACTTCTCCTCTGGTTATAAGGCATCCGACCCCCACAGCCCCTTTCTGGACGCTCATTTCACTCCCCCACCCCCTCTCTCTAACCCAGTATCCCCAGCATTTGCTCCTCCGTCTCTGTTGGCCGTGGAGAATGAGAAAACTCCCTCACGAGCTGTAGGGAAAAGGAGCACCTTACCACCATTCCAGACCCTCTCTGTTCCTTTCTCCTGCATGCATACACCCTCTTCAACTATAGCTACCTAACCATGCCTCTTTTCTGACCTAGGAACACCAGGCCGACGCCCCCTGGGATCGCCAAGTCGAGCTCCTCCACCCCGGATGCGCAGGTCGTCTTATTGGAGCCCAGCCCGACGCTATCTCCCCTCGTTGAGATCGCCGTCCTCCGCCGCGTCGCCTGGACTGCTCGCCGTCACTGCGGAGGTCCTCCAGATGCGCCGCCGGACCCTCCTGGCCGCCCTAGGGTTTCGTCCCTCTGTTCCTCTTGGCCGGAGGTAGGAGATGAAGGTGGACCATCGATCTGGTTTAGATCGGATGGCCTGCCTTCCTCCATACCGGTTCGGCCTAGGCGGGCGCTGACCAGCGGGCCCGGCAGTGCGGCCGTTAGAGCGCCTCGCCCGCGTGCAGCAGAAGCAGTTGGGCCAGTGCCGGATCGGCCCAGATCCCGTTTAAATCGAGCCCATGAACTTTTTTTTAGTCTATTTAATTATTTGCCTCAGATCTGTGAACTTGCTGAAAGGTTTAAATCAGAATAAAATTGATAATTGCATGGAAATTTGTTTATCCAATTTTCTACATGTTCTATAACTATTTACCCAACATGCAGTACAAGTATTTTGCCAAAATTTAGTATATGATCCTTTTGGCATTTAATCTAGCAGAATGTGTCCTTTCCACTCAAAATTCCATAGCAGAAGATCTATCCAACCTTTTTGCGTAAATCCAACTTTGTATGGAAGATATATTCAGTACCTTCCAAGTGCCACTAGTCTAGATGCAAATAGGATTTTAATTTTGGCATGGTTGTTTTTGCAAAATACTATCAGATCTGACTTTAGGGATTTATAAAACTTTTTCTGTGAAGTATTTTTGGGTGAAACCAATTTTGGATGATCATGTACTGTTAATTCTTGCTACTGACCTTAGGATAAATTTTTTTGAGCCCTTATGATTTTCTGGTAGATTTATCTCTGAACCAATAGATATTTTCTCTATAAAATGCATAATGTATTGACTGTTAATCAGAAAATTGCAAATCCAATTTTGTTGGGTTTGTATTATTGTTAGCTATCTGGTGCTATGCTGGATGACATGTTTTGAGCAAGTTTGATGCCTGCATGATGTATGGGTTGAGTATAGGGTTATTTACTATTAGAAATTGTTTTCCCTACTAATTTAGTAGCTTTACTTTTATAAAATGAGGTCTTGGTTCAGAAAACTTGTTGCTTATCTGCAAGTATGCTTAATATGTTATTTGACCTATGTAGCCACCTGCATGCTTGTTTGAGGTGAAGTGGTGTTGTGCTTGCCTTGTTGAAAAACCCTAGTTTTAATAGGATTACCTTGCTACTAAAAATCTATTGAAATCTTATTTTAGATTCTAAACATGTTTGTTTCTGATACACTTTGATTATGTGTTATTGAGTGATGAAGTGCTTGTGACCTATGTATGCATGTATGCTTATTGTGTGCTTTCATTTTTTCGGCGATAGATTCGAAAGACGAGTGTGCGGAGGAGGGAGAGGTCTTTGGATATCAAGAAGAAGGAAATCTGGGACTAGCCAACCAAGGCAAGCCATCTACTTGTTGCATATCTGAATCCTATCACGGCACTATGCATTATTCTACTCTGCTCTTACTACTATGCATTGTTTTTCTTATATTGCTAATTATCCCTAGATAGCAATAGTTGGTGACTTAGCTCCACAAGTCACATTGTTATCATCCATGGAGGATGACTCCCTTACCACCTACCCATTACCCCTGATTGTAGAGGCTCGATGATTAGCATCGAAGTCTTTGGGAAAACACTTGTAGTGGAGCCAAAAACTCTAGGATGGGGTAACTCCCGGAAAAGTTCTCGAAAATGGTTACGAAAACCTTGGAGTAGTATCTACTCCACTGAAGTGTTTTCTAAATGACTTTTGGGTCAAATGGACACTTGGAATATGGAAGAAAGGAGTTGGTGGTTTTAGAAAAAAAGCATTGGTGTTTCTTTGTAGTCGCTCGAAGCAATTAACCCATGCAACCACATTACCCGGTATGGGACGACCTTAGTTTGAAGTTTATTTGCTTTAGTGCGGGGAGCCTCACAACTATATAAGGGTCTGCAGGACCCCAGAATCCGGGTTGACGCTAAACGAAGGTCAACACATATCACGGCATATCCTGAGCCGCCGGAAGACACTTGGGTTCTCCTACCGTGGCGCCGGAGTTACACTCTGGAGGAGGTACTGCCGGGACGTGCCGGGGAGGTAAACTCCACAGGGTAGGCACCCGTACTAAGGTAGATAGATGGAGGCTTTGATCGATTATCCGAACCCCGCATACTTGTGTATGACGGTCCGTGGTGGTATCTCGGCGGATTTATCAGTTGGTGTGGGTAAAGTGTACAACCTCTGTAGAGTGTAAAACTATTCGAATAGCCGCGTCCTCGGTTATGGACGGTTGTGGAGATCACTACATTGCCCAATGTCAGGTCTTTGGTTTTATAAATGGTTTTCTGGAAAAATAGAGTTTTGTGCCAGACGGAGTACTTGGAGGGTACTGACATGGCACGGGAGTGGATCGGAGTACCTGGAGGGTACTGCCGATGATTTGGGGTGGTCATGTTCGACTGACCACCGATCTATCCTTTGGAGGAGTTTCCCCCTTTCCTAGAGATTTTACTAAATGTTTCCAAAAATCTTCTTTATTAAGGATATAGAAATGTCATGGGACATGCTATATTGACACGAGAAGTTAGTAGCACATAGTCACTGAAACTAAGTCAGCCCTTGCTACAGCCATATAGCATGTGAAGGTTTTCTCCCTTAGATGGTTTGCGAGTACAATTCCAAACTGTACTCACGGCTTTGTCCCTGGCTATTAACTTGGCTAGATTATGAAGAAGGTTATGAGGATGATGGTGAGGAGTTCGACAACGCCGGTGCGAGCTAGGAACGTCTCCCAGTCAGTTGCCTGTAGGGTAGTAGGCATGACTTGGGTCATCAACGCTGCTTGGTATCCGCTGCTTAGTTATAGACTTGCCCTGCCTGGCAACATCATGCTTGGTCATGTGACCAATTGTAAGTATATTATTCGATATTGTAAAGGATGATGTAATTCTGTTATCAACTCGGATATGTGGATTCACGACACACTGATCATGGGATCGTGAATTGTATGCATATCGGGTATTCCGGATGGGTAATCCGGGGTCCCCACAGAGTTGGTATCAGAGCCATCCTGACTATAGGAGACCTTAGTTAGCATGGGCGTTAGATGGGAAAGTAATATTTTGCTAAAACTAATTGCAAAGGTTATTTCTTCTAAGTAGCCAATAGCATGGCTTATTGCTCTGTCACCTCTTCAAAACCTCTAATCTTATCCCCCTAGTTTTCAAAGATTTTTGAAGTTTATTACTCCATCTGTCTCATCTTCTTGAAAACTATCTGTTGGACGATGTCCCCCAAATAGACCTGGTGCTTAGCAGCACACTATGGAGCAAACTTCAGAAGGACGCCTCCAAACCTCGCCAACTACAAAGAAAGAAGATTGTAGTCAAGTATGTTGCCTTTGGTTGACACCAACGAGATAGCCACTAACAACGGAGAGCATGCAAGATCATAAACAACATAGAGATAACATAAGATATATTTCAGTATAGCAACTCAATCATAACACCAATATTCATCGAATCCCAACAAACCAAACATGCAGAATTACATAACGGTGATCTCAATCATGTAGGGCAGCTAATGAGATCTAAACATGAAGCACATGGTGGAGAAGACAACCATCTAGTTACTGCTATGGACCCATAGTCCAAGGTAGACTACTCACTCATCGCTCTGGAGGCAAGCATGGCGATGAAGAAGACCTCCGGTGGTGATTCCTCTCTCCGGCAGGGTGCCGGGAAGAGCTTCTGGACCCTCCCGATCTTCGGGTCGACGGCGGCGGCGGATCGCGATGTGTTCTGGAAAACTGATTGGGTTCTTAGGTTTTTCTCGTCGGGGGGTCTTTATAGGCGAAGGGGCATGGTCAGGAGTGGACCGAGGCGGTCTCACACATAGGGGGCGCGGCCAGGGCCTGGGCCGCGCCGCCCTGGTGTGTGGCCACCTCGTGGCCCCACTCCGTCTCCTCTTCGGTTCTCTGGAAGCTTCGGTAAAATTCTGGGCGACTGGCTTTGGTTTCATCCAATTCCGAGAATATTTCCCGTGTAGCTTTTCTGAAACACAAAAATAGTAGAAAATAGGGAACTGGCACTGTGGCGACTTGTTAGTAGGTTAGTTCCGGAAAATGCATAAAAGTGCCACGAAGTGTAACGAAACACTAAGCAAATGGTGTAAAAACAAGCATGGAGCATCAAAAATTATGGATACGTTGGAGGCGTATCAGCTTGTTCTTCGACACTCATTTGGTTAGAAGGGCCAGCGCCGTCGTTGACGTGTCCGGTCGACATGTTTGCACTAAACAAAAGGAGAAAAATGTTTAGTATAACAAAAAATCGATCGGAAAATTCGATAGCACCTCCCCTATAAATGGCTACCTAGAAGTGCCTATTTCTCACCGAAACAGAAATCAATCAACATTTTGGGAGTAATAGGCACTCATTGACAAGTACCTGTAAACAATTCACACAAAAAAGCACAAAATGTGCCTTTCCAACACACAGTTGTCGACAACATGTCGACAACATCATCACAGATTCATCATCACAGTAAATAGCTCACAGTAAACATCATCACAGATTCATCATCACAGTACTTAGCTCACAGTAAAAAGTTCACAGCAAGTAGCTCACAGTAAACATAGGCAGTAATAACAGTAAGTAGCTCACAGTAAACATAGGCAGTAATAACAGTAAGTAGTTCACAGTAAACATAGGCATATGTGGAAGTATAATAGGATGCATCAAAAGGACATTTTCTTGGACAAACTAAAGCAGCCAGTAACATCACAAGCATCCAGCAACATACTACCAATGGCATCTATCACTGCAGACCTTCTTGGACAAACTAAAGCCATTATGGAAGTAGGACAGGTAGAGAGAATACAAGCAGCCAGCAACATACACAAGCAGCCAGCAACATAATCAGCAATATTCATCTGCATTCTCTGAAGCAGTTTGACATAAGTTACTATTTCACAGAGAACTAGAACTGAAACTGATTTAGCATGTTAGACTGCATTATTGAATTATATTTTGAACATGAAAAATAATTCCTTACGTGTATAAGCATGTCATAACAGTAAAGCATATGCTACTATTTCTTTACAAAATTATAAACTAGGTGCTATAAAATTAAAGCACCTAGTTTAGCAAGCAGTGATACCACTTTGGTGATACCATTTGCAAGTAGGATCTTAGAAACAATGAACTACTCTACTGTGTGGTTAAAGACTCAACTGTCGGAACTACAAATCGACAGTGACTCAACGCCTACAGGAGATACCTAGCTGAGACCATGGCCATCTTTGGCACTCTGCTTCTCAACTTCACCATGAGGATTAAGCATGAATTCTCTACTGCCTATGCACACAAAATTATCAATTGAGTGAAACAAATTTGGTGCATAAGATAGCACAGCTGCTGCAGCAGCCCCAAGGCCGGAGCCAGAACGGCCGGTCAGAAGCAGCCAGAGGCAAGCCACATCAGCACAGTAACTAAAAATGGCTTTTCTTTAGTATAGAAATCTATGCATCCCAATTAATTAGAGACCACATAGTATATATACCTCCTAGTGTCAAAGCAATAACCACAAAGAAATTTGAACCAAAGCTACCAATTCAAATTGACCTCACCATGCCAGTAAGTAAGCAGGGTAGTCAGATTACCACCGTGCCAGGCTGCCAGCCCAAACCTTAGACTACAACGGTTCGATTACCACACTGTCACAGAACAGTAGATCAGGTACAAGCTAGTGTCATAGTGCAAATTTTAAAACCAGAGACTTGGGAATACATGACCAAGTGACCAAATTAGCTAGCCAAGTTATATGACCGAGTTTCAATCATATGTGTATTATTTGAAATCTAAACTTGCTGGTCTGTTTATTGTGAATTAAGACAAGTGGTTCCACTAACTATCTATCTTGTTGCTCTGTCAAACGAAAAAAAATAGTGGCACCATAATAAGAATGACAAAAAAATCAATACACTTGTGTTGATACTAGAACATCAAGTACTCTGGACATTTTTTTGTTACAAACGAGAATTTCCTGGAAAATGAACACATGCAAGTGAAACCAAGTGCCAAATGAGAAAAGGAGGCAATGTGTATGTTTTGACACTAAAACTAACCTGCTTTTATAATCGTTTTCAGTACAAGAAATAAAAGATACAAGATCAATATACTCTTGTCAAGATGTCCCAGTCTGACAGTAGATAACTTCAAAACAAGGCACGAAATTCAGTCTGATGAATGGTTAGGAAAGAAAATAGCAGGCACATAGGGAGGTACGCAAAATCAAGAAAGAGCATGCACTATGTAAAAAATTTGTTTTGCATATACTAAATGCATAACCGCAATGACAGCATTAAGGCACTAGCATGCACATGAACGAGCTACTATGGTCATAATGAAACATCAAGATGATGGTTTGAACATACATATTTTAAATTAAATATTTACACCCTAGCAACTAACAAAGAGGGGAAACACCGACACAGTGACCGTGCATAATAACGACTTCAACTTTGCTTACCACATACCAAAGATTAATCATTCCACTCCAACATGACAAGTAACAGTACATACAAATCAAGAATGCAGATTCTGAACTGAGCACAAATATGGACCTACCTACAATCATATTCTACAGATGAGCAGAGCAAAACATGGGAAATCATGTGAAGCCATCATTGGATAGCTAGGCAGTAACACAATGCATCTAAAAGCTATTAGTTGACACATAATCATAGCAAGAATAGTAAGCCCAACTGAATTGACAGAGAGTTAGTCATGATAAGCATACAAAAAATGCCACATAATCAGTGCACCGGGATTGGAGGGAGAGGCGGCGTCTTGCGGGAATGAAAGACCACCACCGGTCTACGACCACGCCACCGATAGCGCAGGCTAGAGACCTACACCTCGACACCCGATCTAGCATCTCTAAATAATTCGAACGGAGGGGAAAGCGGGGAGGGGAACCGGCGCCTTTACCCGTTCCGTCGTGCAGCTCCTCGCTGTTGAGCCGTTTCCTCCTGTGGTCGGAGACGACGGTGCACCAGCGGGCGTCCTCTCCATCGGCCAAAGACGGCGAGCTCCTCCTCCTCCTCCGCAGACGCCGGTGGCGGCTCCTCCACAGACGCCGGCGGCGGCTCCTCCACAGACGACGACGACGGCTCGGGGCAGAGCGGAGGCGAGCGCGGCGGGGCAGAGCGGAGGCGATCGAGCGCGGCGGCTAGGGTTCGGGCGGGGAAAGAGATCGAAGTGGGAGAGAAGAAAGGGGCCGAAGCGTTTTTACCCTAAGTCTTGGATATGCGTGGTGCACCCCTCAGAGGTGCGCTACGGATAACTTATGCGTGGCGCACCATATAGGGGTGCGCCACACATGTCTTCGTATAGTTCAAAATGCACCGAACTGCAGTCTAGACAACAACCTCCACCTAGCCTAGTGGTTGTGTTCCGCGTGCTGGCTGTTTGGGGAGGTGCCAGGTTCGAACCCTGGACCTCCCACCTTTTTTTCTTTTTACAAAAACTGTATTTCAGAAAGTTTAAAATTACTATATTGCAATAAATAACATTTGCTTATTCTAAAAATACTAATTTTTAAATAGTACCAGTCCGACATCTATATATCATATCATTGTTACAAAAAATCATATGAATCATATATCATATATATGATCATTGTTAAAAAACCAAAAATCATTTATATGATTGTTCCTCCAAAAATGACACATGTTGTCCGATGTCGATTCCGAACGAGCTACCATCGTCGACTCATCACGATCTTCTTGCCCTTCTTCGTCGTGGTTGAATAATTGAGCCCGGAAACATGGGGATTTCTTCTCGTGTACGGGCATCCTTTAGCGGGTAGGGTGGTCTTCCTTCTTCCAGCGGCATCACTAGGCCTATCGAAGTACTTGTCGAATTCCTTTTCTATCTTGGGATCGCCGTACTTGTCAAAGTCTTGCTCAGTGGACGCTCCCTCCATTCCGATGATGCTCCTTTTTCCCCTCCTAACGACAACGCGGCTAGGCCTTACCGGGTCGGTAATGAAGAAGCATTGATCAACCTGGCTCGCCAGTACCCATGGCTCATTTTTCGCCTGAACGTTCGCGCTGGATTTGGCTTCGGGTATGACCATGGTGGTGAAGTACCGGCCTTCTTTTTTGACATTCTTGGCCCATCTGACCCGAAACATCGACATCTTCTCTCCATAGTAGTTGAGTTCCCAGATCTCCTCGATCCTCCCGAAGAACCTTTCATTGACGGTGGATTCCTCGTCCGCGTAGGACAGCATCGTGACCCCCGAGTTCTGGTGTTCGCTGCTATGGTCCTTTTTCTCGGTGTAGAATGTGTAACCATTGATGTCGTACGCCTGATAGGTCCTCACATTCATCGCGGGGCCCTGTGACAAGACGAATAAGAGTTTTTCCTCTTTCGTGGAAGGCATGTTACCATGATGAAGCTGGAGTAGCTTTTCCTTGAACCAACGCGTAAAGCTGGAGTTGTGCTCTCTAGTTACGTCTCCCTTCGTCCTCCATCTGCCCGTGTCACTAAACTTCTTCTCAATGAAGCTTTTGTGCTCTAACACCCAAGGTGCGACCAATTCAAGGTGTTGTAGCGCGACTCGGTGTGCCCTATCAAAGTCTGGTTGTCGGGCTTGGAAGACGACGTGCATGGGGACGAAGCCATCGCGGTGACCAAACCCATGGATCCTGCCGAGGTGCCTCCTGATTGGCAGACCAATAGGGATGTCCCCGTCCTCGTTTTGTAGATAATTCTGGTAGAACGATATGCACTCGTAGGACAGGAAGCCCTTGGCTATGCTTTCATCCAGACGCGCCCTATTGCGAATGTAGCCTTTGAGAACACCATTCAGCCTTTCGAACGGCATCATGTTGTGGAGGAATGGCGGCCCGAGGTGGATGACATAATCCACCACGTGGACGAGCAGATGCACCATGATGTCGTGGAACGCGGGGGGGGGGAAGTAAATATCGAGATCGCATAGTATCATGCCGATCTCACCTTGTAGCCTTTCGAGCTGCTTCATGCCGATCGACTTCCTAGAGAGGACGTCGAAAACATTACAGAGGCCAAACATCGTCTCACGTACGTGCTCGTCCATGATCCCTCGGAGCGCTACTGGAAGTATCTGCGTCATCAGCACATGGCAGTCGTGAGATTTCATCCCAGAGAACCTCTTCTTCGTTTCGTCCAGGTATCATGATATCTTCCCTCTGTAACCGGTAGGAAGCTTGACTCCTAGGAGGACGCTGAAAAACTGGTGGAGCTCCGGCTCACTAAGAGTGAAGCAGGAAGGTGGGCAGTAGTAGTCATTTTTTTAGCCTTTTTGTGCATATGACCTTGAGTATCCGCCTGCGTCTCATCATCATCAGCGTCATCGGGGCGTCCTCCATGAAGTTCTTTCCTGATGCCCAGCTTGATCAGGTTGTTTCTTGCCTTTAGCCCATCTTTGGTTTTCTCCGGCATGTTGACGATAGTGGCAACTAGACTCTCGCACACGTTCTCTGTAATGTACATGAGATCAAGGCTATGAGGCGTGTGGAGGTATTTCCAGTACGGCAGGTCCCAGAAAACGGACCTCGCTTTCCATACACCTCGCAGCGGCTTTACCCTCGGACGCTTCTTTCCCGGCGCGGGGTACGCTTCCCATTCTTCTAGCAAATCATTGATATCCTCTCCATTATAAATAGGTGGGGATGTTTCGAGCTCCTCACTACCATTGAACAGATCTCCACGTTTTCTCCAAGGATGATCGGCGGGAAGCCACTTTCGAATGCCAGGGAACACGGTTTTCGAAGAACCGGGGTCCTTCGGTAGCTGGATATGCGACATTTTATCCATGCACCTGACACATGCATTGTGTCCGTGGGCCACCTGGCAAGAGACATATGCGTATCCAGGATAGTCCTGCACCGTCGTGAGCAACGCGGCTCTCAGACAAAAATACTCTCCTTTGTAGGCGTCCCACGTATGTACCGGCGTCTCCCACAACATGGCTAACTCCTCTTTCAACAGCTTGAGATACAGGTGCATGTCGATACCCGGTTGTTTCGGCCCCTGAATAAGAATACTCATGTGTACGTATCTCTGCTTGGTGCACAGCCAGGGGGGGAAGGTTGTACGGCCATACAAAGACGGGCCAGGTGCTATGCGTGCTACTCTGGTTGCCGAAGGGATTGAGTCCATATGTGCTCATACCCAGCCTAACGTTCCTAGCATCATCCCCAAAACCGTCTTCCATGTCCAACGTGAGCCACTGGCTAGCGTCCGCAGGGTGTGTCGGGATTATGCCCTTCTCCGGATCATCTCCGGGCTTCTCCCTTTCCGCGTGCCATTGCATGAGCTTCGCTTCCTTAGGGTCTACGAAATACCGCTTCAGACGGGGGGTGATAGGAAAGTACCATACCACTTTTCGAGGAACTTTCCTGTTCCCTCTCTTGTATCATGATTGGCCGCACACCGGGCATGTGGTTAGTTCCTTGTACTCGTCCCGATAAAGTGCGCAATCATTGATGCATGCGTCGTACTTCATGTGTGGTAGATCGAGAGGGCACACGACTTTCTTGGCCTCCTCGGTACTCCTTGGCAATGTGTTCCCCTCGGGAGGCTTCTCGTGCCAGTAATCCAGGTTATCGTCGAAGCTAACGTCGGTCCATTTGTGTTGCACCTTCATCTCCAAAGCTTTGAGGGTTACGTTCAGGCGTGTATCCCCGGGCCGGCACCCAGGATACAATGGAGTTTTCCCATCTTTCTCCATTTGCTCCAGCTTGTCTTTCTCACGGGCAGCAGCTTTGGCGTTGCTTGTCTCTGTGAGGAGCAGTTCTTGAACATGAGGGTCCCGCAAGGCTGAAGTTAGCGGTGTCTCCGTGTCTGCGTCTTCTCCACCACCATCGGATCCGGTGTCATCATCATGATCATGTCCCACATCTCCTTCATGTCTAGGTGACTCTTTGCCTTCTCGTCGGCCTCCCACGTCACCATTTCCTACCGGCGGGGGCCCGTTGTTGACGTCCTCGTCAATGTAGCCTTTCATGAAACCACTCATGAGCAAGTGCTTCTCCAATGTACCAGAATTAGGCTTGATTAGGGCCCCGAGGTTGCATCTATGACAAGGACATCTTATCTCGGACATGTTGTTCCGAATCATGACGGCCATCGCGCGTTCCTTGTATCTAGCCACCATACCTTCGCTCATGTGGCGCACCATCGTTGCCTGCACGGTATGGAGCAAATGAGAATATTTAGAATAATTTATGGTCATATCGCCAGAAAAATTCGGCATGACCTTCCCTATAAATAGGACATATGGGTAGTGCAAAAGTCTGCCAAAACAGAAATTAATCAACATTTCGGCAAACATCCATGCACCACGCGCCAGTACCTGCAAAAACCATACACAAGCATCCATGCCCCCTCTCGATCACATACAAAACACATATGCCATATATATCTCACATAACACACCGCCATACGTGCCGCGCGTCGGCTGCCACAAGGAAACAAGCATACATGTTTTCATCCAACCATATACTCACCTATTAGACAAGTTACCGATGAATCCGTGAGCGGAGAGCCAAACTATTGAGGGAGACAAGATATGTGCTAGCTAGTGGGAGGAATAGAGCTAGATATATGTGGGAGGGGAGGAGGAGGAAGTCAACCCTTAGATATCTATCCAAATCTAAGTTTTGGCTAGCTACCTAAAATGGAGAAATAGTTGAAGAAAATGGGGGTGGAGAGAAGAGGAACTAGAGCTAGATCTATGGGAGTGAGGGCTTGGAGTGGGAGGTAGGGGGAGATGGCACCTTTATGGTGGTAGGTACGACATATCCGTGGCGCACCTCAAAATGGTGCTCCACAGATATATATATAACAGTGGCGCACCAAAGAGGCATGCGCCACAGATATGTCTGCCACCTTTTCCAGAGGATGGGCCCACTTATATCCGTGGTGCATGCATATGTGGTGCACCACTGTTATCCTCCATGTGCGTGGCGCACCCCAAATCCATGCGCCACGGATATGGGGGCCTGACACCCCAGGCCCTGGTGCTCGGTGGGGCCCACTTATCAGTGGCGCATCCCTTCCTCGGTGCGCCACACATAAGAAGATATCTGTGGAGCATGTATATGTGGTGCGCCATGGCTACTTATCTATGGAGCACCGAAATGTAGTGCTCCGCATATTATGGGCCCATGGATAAGGGTTTTCCTAGTAGTGTGTAACCAGCTAAGACGTGAATAATTCTGCCGCGGATTCAATGCCTTTCACTCGATCCTGCAAGGACCATGGCGTGGGTGCGGCTGCATAACAGCCTGCCCTTTGATACGTCTCCAACGTATCTATAATTTTTGATGCTCCATGCTTGTTTTTACACCATTTGCCTACTGTTTCGTTACACTTTGTGGCACTTTTATGCATTTTCCGGAACTAACCTATTAACAAGTCGCCACAGTGCCAGTTCCCTATTTTCTGCTATTTTTGTGTTTCAAAAGTGCTACACAGGAAATATTCTCGGAATTGGACGAAACAAGTTCCTGAAGTCTTATTTTCCCCGGAAGCTTCCACAGATCCGAAGAGGAGTTGGAGGGGGGCCACGAGGGCCCCACACACCAGGGTGGCGTGGCCCAGGCCCTGGCCGCGCCCCCTATGTGTGAGGGTGCCTCGGGCCACCTCTGACGATGCCCCTTCGCCTATAAAGACCCCCCGACGGGAAAAACCTAAGTACCCGATCACTTTTCCAGAACACATCGTGATCCGCCGCTGCCGTCGACCCGAAGATCGGGAGGGTCCAGAAGCTCTTCCCGGCACCCTGCCGGAGAGGGGAATCGCCACCGGAGGTCTTCTTCATCGCCATGCTAACCTCCAAAGCGATGAGTGAGTAGTCTACCTTGGACTATGGGTCCATAGCAGTAGCTAGATGGTTGTCCTCTCCACCATGTGCTTCATGTTTAGATCTCATGAGCTGCCCTACATGATTGAGATCACCGTTATGTAATTCTATATGTTTGGTTTGTTGGGATCCGATGAATATTGGTGTTATGATTGAGTTGCTATACTGAAATATATCTTATGTTATCTCTATGTTGTTTATGATCTTGCATGCTCTCTGTTGTTAGTAGCTATCTCGGCCGAGTAGTTGCTAGTGACTCCAAGAAGGGGTATTTATGCTCGATAGTGGGTTCATGTCTCTATTTAACCTGGGGGAGTGACAGAAACCTCTAAGGTTGTAGATGTGCTATTGCTACTAGGGAGAAAACAACATTCATATGCTCGAGGGCATATGCTTTGTTTACATTACACACTTTGCTTAATGCAATTATCTGTTGTTCGCAACTTAATACTTATGGGGTGGGCCGGGAGTGGATTATTAGTCATAGATGCAGTTGGATGGCGGTCTATGTATTTTGTTGTAATGCCCAGAGTAAATCACATAGTGATCTTCTTGACATATCACATTTATGTTTATTCTATCAATTGCCCAACTGTAATTTGTTTACCCAGCATGTGCTATTTATCTTATGGAGAGACACCACTAGTGAACTGTGGACCCCGGTCCTATTTCCATCATATTGCTATCACCTGTTTACTTTACTCGCATACTTTCACTGCTTTCCACTCGATACGCTCATACCCTTTGTTTCAGGCAAACTAGTGAGATTGACAACCTCATCGCAAGTTGGGAACAAAGTATTTGGTTGTGTTGTGTGGAGGTTCCACGTTGCTGCTAGCAAAGCAAATCTTGGACGAGGCGCCATATATAAATTGTCCGAAGCTGTCGCTAAGCCAGTCCGCATCACCTTCAGTCGTTTGTCTCTCCTCTCCTGATCGACAAACCTTGGTTTCTTACTGAGGGAAAATCTTGCTGCTATATTCATCATACCTTCATCTTGGGGTTCCCAACGGGCTGGTCATCAACTAGGCATCAAGCTCTTTTTCTGGCGCTGTTGCCAGGGAGGAAGAAGAAGACTTCTGCAAGGGGAGTTTTTTGCACGCACATCCTTTACTTTGTTTTATTGTTTAGCTTTACTTTATTTATTTTACTTGCATCGTTTTATATCAAAAACCCAAAAAATTTAGAATCCTTGGTAGTTATTATTTCTTTACTTTAGTTCATTATGTTGCTCCCTAAGTATGTTTTGGAGGATCTCTCAGTAGGTAGTGGTTCAATTATTGGCAAAGATAACATTCAGGAGTTCTTTAATCACATTAGTATGCATAAAGAAGTTGAGGAAAAATCTTTAGTTGAGCTAGCTCCTAGTTATGAAGTTTCTTCCGCTTATTTAGTTCACATGTTAGAAGCTAGGTTTGCTAATCTTAATCCCTTTTTGCAATACATGTTCCTTAAGCTTCATGAAATTGAAGATCCTGAAAAGAAAGCTTTCATTTTGGAAACTATGCGCTTAGAATTTAAAGATGTTGCCAATGAGGCTAGAAAAGTTTTTAAGAAATTCAATAAGCTTGGCTCACCTGTAACGGTTGTTGGCACACCCAATGAAGATTTTAGAGTGCCAATACCTTATAAACTTTCGGGAATACATGATGTTTGGGAAAATAATTCTAGTTGGATTTGTACTGAAAATGCTTTTGATGAAAGTAGTGTACTAAAGCGTGATCATAAAGGATCTTCAAAAACTCATTTGGACATAATTCCCTTTATTGTTGAAAAGACTCCTATTGTGGATCCTAATGCTTCTTTCATAATTTCTTCATCTCTTGATGTTACTTGATTCGCAATTTTCTGCGCCTAGCTGAAAGGCGTTAAAGAAAAGCACTCTTGGGAGATAACCCAATGTTTTATTTCCAGTACTTTTTCTTTTATTTGAGTCTTGGAAGTCATTACTACTGTAATGACCTCTCCTTATCCTGTTTATTTCATTGTTGTGCCAGGAGAAGCCTCTAATTTGAGTGAGGTAAAGATTTGGGGATGTTGCTGTCCTGAAACTGTTTTCGGTGCTGCACCGTAAACATTCGTATAAATTCTCTGTATATCTTTTGGACCTGCTATTTCTTGTGCATATTCCCCAGGTTATATCCAAACTTTCGTTAGTTGAACACTTTTTGATTTGAGAAACAGAAAACCCCTAAAAAATTCGACCTTTGTTAGCTGTTCTGTTTTGACAGATTTCTGCCAATATTTGTGTTTGCCGCTTTATCGCTTTCTTTTGAGTTCTTTTGATCACGGAACTTTTGGGGAAGTTTCTACAGTAGTATATACTTTATATGTGGTGGTTTTGGGTTGAAACCTGAAGCAAAAAGAGGTTGATTATATGTTATGCTTGCACTAATGTTGCTAATAGAATTGTGTTTAGTTTTGTATGAAGGAAGTTTTCAAGTGTAGGGATTGGAGAATGATGAGATGAGTTGAAGAATGGACAAAAGCTCAATCTTGGGGATGCCCATGCATCACCCCAAGAAATATCCAAGAAGTACAAGCGTCAAAGCTTGGGGATGCCCCCGAGGCACCCCTTCTTCATCGGCAAAAATTAGGTCACCTTTCAAGACACTATATTTTTATTTCTTCATGCACTATGTGTTTTTTTTGGAGCATCAGTTGTTTTAGTTTTCTTAGTTAGTTTAGTTTTGTTTGCTGCAATAAATGGTTGGACCCCAACAAATTTCCTTTGGAGAAGTTGCCTTGCTTTTCACTTGCCAAGAACGCTCTAGTTTTCATTCTTATCAAAAACCGAGTGTTCTTCTTTTTCTGCTACTGCTTTTGGTTTTCGTTTTGGCCTTGATTTGCATTCAGATCTTCTTATATCTCTTCATCAAGGTGTATTTTTGCCTCTGATCTTTATTGGTTTTCATCAAAAGAGGTGTCTTAAGAAATTTCAAATGGTGTTGGAAAGGAGAAAAAGCTTTATGCAAAAAAGTGGTACAAGAAGGAGCTTGTGTAGACTGCGGCTTTGGCTTTTTCATGTCATGCTTGATGTCTTGTTGATAGTATGCTTAGTGGTTTTGCTGTAGCATGACTTGTCTTAAATAACTGAGATTGCTTAATGAGCCTTTGAAAAAAATTATGCGTTGTTTTTATTGTATGGAAGCATTATTTTGGTTTTCTCCTTGATGCTTTATTTGGGTTGACTTGGCGCATGCTAACACATCTTAGACTCATACAAAGTCGCCAATAGCCTTTATGATCATTTAGTTTTTGACTTTTGATGCCATCTTATGCTTCTTTTAATGTCGCTTTGTCGCTTTGCATGATTATGGCCGTTATTGCTCTCTTAGTTGGTCGCTCCCAGTCTTTTGCTAGCCCTCGCCTTGTACTGAGTATGAGCTCTACTCGTGCATCCAACTCCTAAAAACCAAATTTGCCAAAGTGTCCACCATACATACCTACTAGCAATTTGCTATTCCAAGTAAATTTGACTTGCTTTTATTTTCTCTTCAAATTAAACTCTTACCAGTGTTATGCGAAAATTGGTCAGTAAAGCTCTCACAAACCGAAAGGCACACTTTACTTTTTCTTGTTCTTAAAAATTTGACATTGTGGTCTCTTATGTTGAGTTGTTATGCTTGCAAGTTGTAAGTTGGATACTAGCCCAACCATGCCGTCATGGGGCAAGCTTTCAACATTGCACTTCTTATTTGAGTTGATATCGTGATCTTTTGTTTATGGATGCCCGCGGTGTGAAATGAATTGGGAATCTTGCGGGGATCATGGAGTTTGTATATGTGTTAGGGAAACGCCTGGGCCGCCAATCTAAGCCATGCATAATTCATGGTGGAAATTTGCAGCATACCCATAGTGGACATTCGATGACGCATCTCATAATATAAAGCTAAACAAATGGCAAATAAAAGAGATGTCGAGGTGTTCATTGTCTGCTTGTCCTGTCATTTTGATGTGGGCTTGTTCCATGTCATCGGGCACGGAGGTACCCCGTTGGCGGTTCTCAATGATACGCATATACTTACAATGACAAGAGCCTTGCTTGGGACTCTAAGTTGAGTAGCATGAGGTTTGGGTACTCGTATTCACGGGACACGAGGTTTTCGACTTATGATTTGTCAAGCATATGCATCATAATTGTTCTCGCATTAACTCTAACCATTCAAGATGCTTATGATGGGGGCAATGAGAGCTCAAAGCCGGTAAGTAACATAATTTTTGAAGGTTATAAAACTTGCAATCACTGCTTCCCTCCGCGAAGGGCCTTTCTTTTACTTTTATGTTGAGTCACCACCTTCTATCTTTATGCACCATTAAGAGAGCAAAGTTGTTATTCTTAGTATAATGTGCATTGTCCCAAAGTTTTCATTGATTGATTCATATTGTTGGTTTCACTTGTTCTCAAATTATTTGTATCTAGTCGCCCTCTTAAACTTGAAGGTGTCCTATGCATTTATGTTTTGCTCTCTATGAAGGACAAGCTGAAAACCATTTGTATGTTTTTCCTTATGATTTGAACACACGTTTGACTTTCATTGTTTCATTTTCATGATCTTTTGTTTGTGTTCATCTGCATGTTATAACATGGTTGCTAAGTTGTTATTGTCAAGATTATATCTTTCATGCCCATGTTTTAAGTTCTTATGATCCCAGCTCACAAATGCTTACATATATGATCAAGATTGTGTAGGTGCATGTCACCTCAAAAATTATTCTTTTGTTATCACTTACCTACTCGAGGACGAGCAGGAGTTAAGCTTGGGGATGCTTGATACGTCTCCAACGTATCTATAATTTTTGATGCTCCATGCTTGTTTTTACACCATTTGCCTACTGTTTCGTTACACTTCGTGGCACTTTTATGCATTTTCCGGAACTAACCTATTAACAAGTCGCCACAGTGCCAGTTCCCTGTTTTCTGCTGTTTTTGTGTTTCAGAAGTGCTACACAGGAAATATTCTCGGAATTGGACGAAACAAGTTCCTAAAGTCTTATTTTCCCCGGAAGCTTCCAGAGATCCAAAGAGGAGTTGGAGGGGGGCCACGAGGGCCCCACACACTAGGGCGGTGCGGCCCAGGCCCTGGCCGCGCCCCCTATGTGTGAGGGTGCCTCGGGCCACCTCTGACGATGCCCCTTCGCCTATAAAGACCCCCCGACGGAAAAAACCTAAGTACCCGATCACTTTTCTAGAACACATCACGATCCACCGCCGCCATCGACCCGAAGATCGGGAGGGTCCAGAAGCTCTTCCCGGCACCCTGCCGGAGAGGGGAATCGCCACCGGAGGTCTTCTTCATCGCCATGCTTGCCTCCGGAGCAATGAGTGAGTAGTCTACCTTGGACTATGGGTCCATAGCAGTAGCTAGATGGTTGTCCTCTCCACCATGTGCTTCATGTTTAGATCTCATGAGCTGCCCTACATGATTGAGATCACCGTTATGTAATTCTGCATGTTTGGTTTGTTGGGATCCGATGAATATTGGTGTTATGATTGAGTTGCTATACTGAAATATATCTTATGTTATCTCTATGTTGTTTATGATCTTGCATGCTCTCCGTTGTTAGTAGCTATCTTGGCCGAGTAGTTGCTAGTGACTCCAAGAGGGGGTATTTATGCTCGATAGTGGGTTCATGTCTCTATTTAACCTGGGGGAGTGACAGAAACCTCTAAGGTTGTAGATGTGCCGTTGCTACTTGGGAGAAAACAACATTCATATGCTCGAGGGCATATGCTTTGTTTACATTACACACTTTGCTTAATGCAATTATCTGTTGTTCGCAACTTAATACTCATGGGGTGTTCGGATGATATCCCCGAGAATGGATTATTAGTCATAGATGCAGTTGGATGGCGGTCTATGTATTTTGTTGTAATGCCCAAAGTAAATCGCATAGTGATCTTCTTGACATATCACGTTTATCTTTATTCTATCAAGTGTCCAACAGTAATTTGTTTACCCAGCATGTGCTATTTATCTTATGGAGAGACACCACTAGTGAACTGTGGACCCCCGGTCCTATTTCCATCATATTGCTATCACCTGTTTACTTTACTCGCATACTTTCACTGCTTTCCACTCGATACGCTCATACCCTTTGTTTCAAGCAAACCGGTGAGATTGACAACCTCATCGCAAGTTGGGAACAAAGTATTTGGTTGTGTTGTGTGCAGGTTCCATGTTGCTGCTAGCAAAGCAAAGCTTGGACGAGGCGCCATATATAAATTGTCTGAAGCTGTCGCTAAGCCAGTCCGCATCACCTTCAGTCGTTTGTCTCTCCTCTCCTGATCGACAAACCTTGGTTTCTTACTGAGAGAAAATCTTGCTGCTATATTCATCATACCTTCCTCTTGGGGTTCCCAACGGGCTGGTCATCAACCAGACATCACCCTTCACTAGATACAAGGTAGCGATTTGACCAACGTCGATGGCATTGACATCTCGATGCCTATCTCCTGCACTTATTGTGCTGATTAGAGCCTGCATATATCGCGGTGAAGCATGATACATGCTGTTGAGTATGCCTGTTAATTATCAAGCTTAAGAGCCATGCATGGACTTCTTCCTTTTGTACAATACACCATGCAATGACTTAAAAATTATTACCTCCTCACCCGGAGTTCTTCGGAACTCCGATGTGGCCAACCAATAGTGTGGCATTGTAAGACTATGTCTGACTGCCGGGGGCAATGCCGGCTCTCAAGCGGTGCCAGCACTTATGTTGTGCGTCCAAGGTGGACGACGTCGATACCATCCGACTATTTGGCTGAACGAGAATGCACTTGCGCGGAACACATCAATATCCAGTTGCAAATCAAGCCAATGACAACGTGTTATTTCATGCGTACATGTCTCATATCTCTAGCAAGGCTAGCAAATTGATGAGCGCGATGTCTCATGTCGGCAAACTATCCCTCTAAAACGTCAAAACCCCTGTTTTGACGGTATAATCATCCAATTTTCTGATTGGAATGCATATGCATAAAATATCGAGACCAAGTCCAATGGCTTTGATCGTACTATGGAAGTTATATGTTGGCAGTGTAAATAATAAATTTGTTCGGTGAAGTGGCACAATCCTTTCCTGCACATACATTTCTAATGGGTGCAGTGACCCTTCGATTTCACGGGCCACCGTTGTAGCAGTTATATGTTTGAAGTGTAACTAATAAACCTATCAGGTGAAGTGGTTAATCCTTCACTACACAAGAAATGTTTTTGGAAGCAATGAAGTTGCCTCTTTAAATTGGTCCTGTCTTTAGCACACATGGAAGTTTTTAGTTCCATGAAGTAGTAGTATCACTCGCTACCTAGACTTCTCACATGTAGCATGGTCTTCTGCTACAACACTTTCTTCAGGCAAAGTAATCTGCTACAACATACTCTCCCCAAGGCGACCTATTGCACACTGCAATTTTCGATTCATAGGTGGCACATCGAATTGTGCTACTCTCAAATATCTCTTTTGTGGCATAGTCTTTTGCTGCAATAAACAATATTACTCTTGCGGCAAAGTTTGGCTGCAATAGTTACTTTTCTGCTATGAAGTTCTCACCACTTCTTTATATTTCTTATGGAGACAAGACATATGTTTGTCATGACAAGTGTTTCTCCCCAACGTATGTTTCATTTCCTTAAGTGAATATCAGCTACCTACTCCGTTGCTACAGTTCGAACAACCATGCACGGCATAATAATCCAGGTGCTTGCAAAATAATGGGAACAACTTTCCCATTGTTTCTTTTGCCACCAGACCGCCAAGTTAAAAGTGCAGGTGAAATTTTCATATGAACACCGAATTCCATATTCTAAGTGGCACCAGTGTCATGAGATTTGTATAAACATTCCCAAGAATGAATGTCAATCACCTCAGTGTGCAAGTGCATGCATATTCAAAAGTAAATTTGAGTGGATTACCAAGAACGGGTTCCAAAACTACTTTGAGTAACTCTCTTGGACATATCCAATGCTTGGGGCACATTCAAATGAAAACAGACTGCACCTGATATAGACTGCATTGTCAAGATAAATACAGACATGATTCACATGCGAGTAATAATACCGCGTCCTTATGTCATTGATCATTCAGAGAGTATCCTATTTTGCTGAAGGAATGAAAATAAAATGTGGTTCCTCCAAAATAAAAAGTTGTGTTCCTTATTAGCCGAGCATCATGCCATGACCACTACCTCGGTTATCGGATCCTATGTTCTTCTAATTCTCATGATGCTTGATGGCATCTTTGCACATTGACCAGGACGTTGTTGGAGATGCCACATATACCATCTTGTGTACAAGCATGTACTTCATATAACAGGGGGCACAGTGCACCTGCTCTCTAAGTTCTTCAATATGGTGGTCAATGCACTATCGACGAGCTCGTCGAGATCAATCTGGGTACAAAGCATGACCCATGTCCTACCTTTGTTGGTGCCTCCCTCACACTGCAAGAATATGCAAGAGTTACTAGCAATTTCTAATGAAGGGAACTACTTCACATAGTCTCGCCTTGGCAAATAAGATGTAGCCATGATGGAATATGATATTACTTATGTTCCACAGAAGGCAATAAAGGGTCAAGCATTAGCTGATTTTCTTGC
Organism: Dactylis glomerata; assembly: GCA_007115705.1. Classification (NCBI taxonomy): domain Eukaryota; kingdom Viridiplantae; phylum Streptophyta; class Magnoliopsida; order Poales; family Poaceae; genus Dactylis; species Dactylis glomerata. The sequence goes on along the minus strand of QXEO01000327.1, from coordinate 220,403 downwards.
AGCACATCCTTTACCTGATGACTCCCCACTAGTCATCGAGCTACCCGACGAGGAAGTATTTACCATCGACATGGAGTCCCAATGAGAACTATATTTTGATGGAGCCTCTCGCACAGAGATGGATCCTGGCGGTGAAGCAAAATGACGAGCCGGTGTGGGATTGGTGTTCAAAACACCTCAAGGAGGTATGATACATCACTCTTTTTCCCTTCTCAAAGAAGAATGCTCCAATAATGAAGCAGAGTATGAGGCTCTTCTCTTTGGCCTTCTACTTGCACTTTCCATGGACATGCGTAGTGTTCTAGTGTATGGCGATTCCCAACTCATCATTCGCCAAGTCAATAACATATATGAGGTTCGTAAACCAAAACTAGTGTCGTATCACACGACAGCCCAAATCCTCATCAAGAAATTTGAACATATCCAATTATTGCATGTTCCACGAAGCAAGAATTCATCTGTAGATGCTTTAGCTAAGCTCGCAGCATCGTTGGTGCTCCCAGAAGGGGAGCCCGCTCTCTTGTAAAAATAGAAGAAAGGTGGCTCCTTCCAGCTGTGTTGGAGCTAATCCCCCAAGAGTATGAAGTACATCACGTTGTGGCCAATACTAGTGGCCATGATGACTGGCGCAAGCCATTTCTTGATTACTTTAGTCATGGGACACTCCCAGATGACATAGTGGAAAGGCGCAGGTTGCAGCGACGCCTGCCTTCCTATGTAGTTAAAGCAAGAACTTTGTATCGACGTCCTTTTGGACAAGAGATGTTGCTATGGTGTGTATCCAGAAATAAAGAAGAATAGGTTTTGCAAGAGGTCCACCATGGTGTGTGTGGTGGGCATCAAAGTGGACGCAAAATGTATCATAGTATCAAGCTTTGCGGCTACAATTGGCCGGGGATGATGAAAGACTGCCTTAAGATAGCACGGTCATGTCATAGCTGCCAAATCCATGGCGTTATAAAACATCAACCACCTGTTCAATTACATCCGACCGTACCTGCATGGCCCTTTGATGCATGGGGTATAGATGTTATGGGCCCATTTGAGCCTCCATCCTCTAGGGAGCACAAATTCATTCTTGCAGCAACAGACAATTTCTCTAGGTGGGCTGAAGCAGTACCATTAAGAGAAGTAAAGAGTGACAATGTTATAAACTTTCTAGAGCGTAATATCATTTATCGCTTTGGAGTCCCACATCGCATTACCTTCGATAACGCGAAGGCTTTTAAGTCACGCAAAATGGTCAAATTCATGACCAAGTATAAAATACAGTGGAATTATTCCACAGGGTATTATCCACAAGCCAATGGGCTGATTGAAGCATTTAATAAGACCCTTGGCCAGATTTTGAAAAAGACAGTTCACAAGCATCATCGCGACTGGCATGATCGTCTCTATGAAGCTCTTTTGGCTTACCGAGTTACAGTCCGTACACCAACTCAAGCTACGCCATACTCCCTAGTCTATGGGAGTGAGGCCGTTCTTCCTCTAGAGGTGGAGCTTCCATCTTTAAGAGTGGTCATCCATGATGAGATTACCCAAGATGAGCAAATTCGGCTACGTTTTCAGCAGCTGGATTCCTTGGAAGAAGACCGCCTCAATGCACTACAAGAGTTAGAGCTATATCATCGAAATATGGTGCGTGCATATGATAAACTTGTTAAACCCCGAGTTTTCCGCAAAGGAGAACTTGTTCTTGTACTTAGGCGCCCAATCGTTGTAAAAGGCAAAGCTAAAGGAAAACTTGAGCCTAAATGGGAAGGGCCATTTGTTATTGAACAAGTGTACGACGGTGGTGCTTATCAGCTGATTAATCAAGAAGGGAAATGACCAATGCCACCTATTAATGGGAGGTTCCTAAAGAAATATTACGCGTGACCATCTCCGCATGCAACCAATTTTTCCTCTCTTTGTTTTATCTCTCTCTTTCTTTTCTTTTAAAAAAACATTTTTTAAAAAAACCATGGATGATATCAATATCCTACAGTAAATGGCTTTCCCTAAAACACGCCATGCTAGTGGTTAAAGACTTGGGCACCCTTGGGCTACTCTGAAGGTGGTACATGCACCACACACCAATTGGAGTTGTGCCTATACCCACCACACACGACACGTGCCAAAGTGTTGCTTTCAGAAAGAGTGGGGAAAATTACTTGGGCTACTTCTGTGTATTGAGGTACCATACTCCTCATGTTTCTTGCCATGTCTTGGGATCCCAGAGGCAAGATGCCCTGGGGTAACCTATAGGGAAAAGAGCTCCTTGCCACCCCCGGGGTATTCTTTCACCACAGCCAAAATGCCTATGAGGGTCTATGTAGTCCACAAAGTTATGCGGCTGCTCTTCAAATTCTGAACATGAGTCCCCTAGCAATTGCAAAAAGAAGGAAGGTCCTCCAGGAAGTCCAATCAAATCCTCTAGTAGAAATGAGGAAATACCATCAAAAGTTCTAGAAGTTCAAGCAATCCTCCAATAAAAAAGGGGGAAAACAAAGTCAATTAAAGAAGCAAGGCTCCATCAATCAAGTCATGATTAGTAGGGGACTCATTGGACAGAAGGAGGGGAGTAGTCGTGTATCACCCCTCAACATGGCCAAAAAAATTTGCCAAGCCAATTATCCCATAACCATTTTTACCTGAATCATCCTCTCCTATGTCTCTGTGTTCTTGAGGCATGCGCAGGGGGCATGATGAGTCGTGGGGCTACTCGGCCACATGAAGTCTAGAGTATGAATTCTCATTCTTCTGAAAGTAATCAGGGAAGCATGTTGTCCTTCACATACACTCACTGAAGCTAAGTTATCACATCATAACTGTCATGGTCCTTCGACAGTTCCTGATGATTAGCACTTGGGTTACCTTTTCTGAGATCACATCCATAGCTGGTGTTACACGGGAAAGCCAACATCCCAAATCCTTTAAAAAAAACTCCTTTTTTTGTTTGGTTTTGTTTTTCCATGATTCCTATTTGGGCTCGAGTTCTTAAGGAGACATACATATTTCCTTGATATTTTTGTGCAGCTCTTATATGCCACTTATGCATGCAAACAACACCGCCTGTCATGCATAGTGTCGTCAAAAATTGTTCAACCATTAGCCTTCTACCCCAACCCACGTATCGACGTTGTGGGCATCATGCATCCTGTAATCATGCCAGCAACACTGGGGGCAACTTAAGCTCCTAGTTTCTTCTACATCGTCGATGGCATTCTGACGCTTCAAATTATGGAGCAGCAAAGCACGCCAGTGCGGCCAGTGCCAAGCTGTGAAGTTCTTCGAGTCTGATGGCTGGCATCACTCATATTTGTGATCGCACCAGACTCGGGAAGATTATGGGAGCAGCAAGGCACGCCAGTGCGGTTAGTGTCAACCTGTGAAACCCTTCAAGTCTGATGGCTGGCACCACACATCATTTTATGGTCGCATCGGACTTGATAAATTATTTTGACCCATGAGCCAATTTTCTGGTATAAAAGGTGAAGTCTTCCGCCATCGGTTGGCACCATATTACATCTGGTCACGATGGTAATGTATAAAAGCAAGTTGTTTCTTTGGCATGTGGCATGGGTATTTTGCCATATTCCATTGTAAGTTTACATTTCCTATGGGTGTTTATTACTACGATTCAAGGCTGAGAATCATAGTATAATCCAGTGGCTGACACCATATATTGGTCGCAGTCGAGTTCTTATATCCATTGGCTGGCACCGCAAATTGGTTGCATTGGAGTTTTGATACCCATTGTCTGGAACCGAGCTTGGTCGCAATGGAAGAAAAAAGGGAATACATTCCTTTTAATGGAAAAAGGCTTGAAATATTCACCATAATATTGCACCGATTCTTTCTAAAATGGTGGCATGAGTATTTCGCCATATTTCATTGTAATTGGACTCACCCTTTATGAGTGTTTATCAAATAATAGCATGGATGTGCGCTATTGGATGCAAGATTTTGCTTCCCATATTTTCCTTGACGTATATGGTATGAGTTTTTCACCATAGATTGTCATAATCTCCACCTATCACTTCACGTTTGTGGCATAAACTTACGCTACAACTAAACTCTTGATAAGGGCCAAGACTATATCTGTTTCGACAACTAAATCAGTCTCATGATGGATGAATGGCATAAGTCAGTATAGGCTGGCCATACATTTGCTGGCCAAATAGAAGTGTATGTGTTTGTACATTGTTTTATATGTGTACATTACATTTTATCAGCTCTTTTTTTCCCGAGTATAGTCCGTTCGCTTTGCTGCACGCACTACACTCGGCGGGGGGCATTTGTTTGATGAATTTTTATACCAAAAATTCATTATATAGAGATAGAATAATATACCACTTGCCTAAGACGTGTGGGTCCCACGAGATGCGGACTGTACATAAGAGAGTATATATTCAATATTGAACTCGTTTTTATAGAGTTCATCATATGCATAAGAATGGTACAAGCATATTATAATTTTGATAAATTTATTTAAGAAAGATTATCTTTATAAGATTCGAAACACGTTTGTGGAAATGAGCTAGTTAGCTGGCCAAGATCTTGAGCACCACATCGATCAGCTACATGCATGCATTATATACATACACACATGCGATGCTAGCTCAATGATGCATTGACGGTCTAATGGCCGGATGATTAATTAGCTTGTTATTTATTTAGTCAAGTAACTCAAGCAGCTCTATGCAGCACATATACTCGTGCGGCCAATGTACGAAGGGTAGGGATAGGGCTCATATGGAGCCGGCATGTGCGTACGCGCTCGATCGTATGTTGTATATGCAACTGATCTCACAGCTTGCGTCACACATGCCCGGCCGATACAGATAAGGATCCTGGAAGGTTTAAACTCACGCGTTCTGAACCAACTTGATCCAGAAGATACGCGGCCTGCTCCACGCCTATATAAAGGAGAGCAGTCTCTCGTAGAGGAGGGGGCACGCACAAGGCACGCACGACGCCGAGGCTCTGCTCCGCGAGAGAATAATCACGCGGAGAGCAGGCCATACACACGCGCATGGGAAGAGCGAGACCTCATCACCGCTTTGCCCCGCGCCATACACACACCCAATCACCACATTCTAACTGCACCTCGTTGGAGGGCGCGTTTACGCTGCCGAGTATGCAAAGCCATGTTGATCATCGTGTCGGACATCTTCATCGAGGGTAAGTTATAAGATCCGATTATGAGATTGGTTTTCTATGAAGAAAAAAGTATGTTTTGGGCGATTCGATCCACCCGTCTACGAGTCGCATCTATTCTATCTTTCGATTAATCATGGTGGTGACTGCTTCATCAAAGTCGCTCATGAGAAGGGCACGACCATGGCCTGACCATCACATCGACGTCGGCTATGTAGACTAACCGTGCAACCTACCACGGCTCGACCGTCTCATCAACGTCGGCCGTGTGGATCCGTATTACAACCACGGCTCGACCGCCTCATCAACGTCGGCCGTGTGGATCCATATCGCAACCATGGCTCGGCTGCCCCATCAAAGTCGGCTATGTGGAACCTACGCGATTTATCACAACCATGGTAGCAACGTTAACGTTGTCCATGCGGAATAAAACGTGAGCATCTACAAACCCATCGTCTGACTGTTTCATCTATATCGATGGTGCACAACCTTGATCCTTGTTAAAGAGCTTGGTTGATACAACGAGTAAAGACATGCTTCATCAATTGTCTACCTCGGATCTATGGTCTAACGTCTACAAGACAATGACCAAGTTCATCATATTCACCATCTCATGTCTACTGCCGATGAGGCTAGACAAAATCATGGCCAAGTGACGATGAAGCTCTATCACTATGCCATCAACACGTCTTAATTTTGATGAGATAAGTCACACCGTTGCTGGGCACCGACGAGGCAAAAGCAACATTATTTGATGAAGTCAGTGTCATATGGCTGGGCACCGACGAGGCAAAAGACACCCTTTTCGTCAATAAATCTCACTCTTAATTATGTACGTCGCGATAGCATATTGTGATTGTGCTTCGGCGAAACAAAGCCGCACTCTTTCTCATGATTATCTAAACGACGACGACCATCAGCGCAGCTTAATCAGAGGTATTCTATAGGCTTATCCTATAGATGTAACTAACCAGCCGCTTTGCAAAAACACCGGGAATCAGCGGACTACACGCAATCTCTTCGTCAGATCTCCTTAAGCATACTCGCAGAAGGCAAAATATGCAAATTCCTATGGGAGCATGTACAATATACTTTGTATTCAATGCAATGATCAATAAAGATACAAAGTTCCCATATATACTGTGTGCATTTGTCATACACATATTTTATTTATTTTTTCCTTCAAAACAGTAGGAAAAAAAAGTAAAGGGCGTGCGTGAATCACACCATCGATTGAGTTGGCCACTCGAGTGGATTTTTCAATGGGCTAGAATTGAGTGGGATCCAAAGGCCGGCATGGTGTGCCTGAACATGTTATGCAATCATTGGGCTGAAGCACTACTCCGCCACGTACGTACTAGCGCGGCAATATGGTGCTGAAAAAGCCGACCTAAAATCTGGACGGCGACGATCGATCGGTCTCGGTGGGACGAACACTTGCCGCGAATTTTTTTTTTTATTGCACTTTTTTTCAGCTATTTTAGAAGTAGTATTAATTTTGAGGTAATATCAGAATTAGGACACCGTTGCGTCCGCCGGACGCGATTAGAACAAATCGGATCCGCCGGACGCGATTAGAATGAATTCCATCCGCCGGATTCGACTAGCTTGCGAGGTGGTGGCAGAGCATGCAAGAAGCATGCAATTCCATCCGGCGGATGGAATTCATTTTATCCTGCTAAGCGCACCCCAAAGTGGCATGACAAGTTCTTACTATTTGCATTAATTTGAAACGCGGGAAACAACTAGCACGAAATAATAGGCGGAAAAGAATGAGCGGGAAAAAACAGTCGGAAATAAATCGTGACTGCTGTGCTCTCGACCTAGATCATGCTTACAAATATATGTGAAATACGAATATGTATACAAATTATTAGGATACAAAGATATGATGATCACATAGATCATCGACGGCGCGGAGCACGTGGTGGTCCTCGTGGCGGAGGCGTCGTCCATCCATACCTGTTAGGGGCCGCTCGATAGTACTGAGTGCTCTCGACCTCCTGGTTGTCAGTCTGTGACTGCTGTGTGGGATCAGGTGGAGGAGTAGTAAGCAAGGCCATATAACCACCCGTAGGGTCCGAGTTAATATCGATGTCAGCAGTTATCCAAGTTGATCCCTGCATAGGCGACGTCCCTCCCTGTGCTGTAGCGTGCAATGCAAGAAAATATATTAGGAAATTATGGCTATGTATAACTTAAGAAATACAACAACCGTGAACTACACGTATCTTCTGACATGGCCATCTGTGGAGTATAACCAAAAATCTGCGACGCTATGCCTCCATACTGCGGCTGGCTCATGTAGTCATACTCCGGCTGCTGCACATAGCCTGAACCTCCAGCCTGGTAAGGATCAGGCTGCTGCTGATGCTGCCAAGCTGAACCGCCAGCCTGATCAGGAGCAGGCTGCTGGTAAGGCCCAGCTGAACTTCCAGCCTGGTAAGGATCAGGCTGCTGCTGATGCTGCCAAGCTGAACCGCCAGCCTGATCAGGAGCAGGCTGCTGGTAAGGCCCAGCTGAACCTCCAGCCTGGTAAGGATCAGGCTGCTGCTGATGCTGCCAAGCTGAACCTCCAGCCTGATCAGGAGGAGGTGGCCTCTGTCTCGACGTGGAGCGCCGCGAAGCTGAACGTCTAGGCTCAACAGTAGAAGGTGGCCTCATACTCCCCTGTGGATCAAGACGTGGACGTGGAGCATGCCTGAGAGGGGCTGGAGGCGTAGGCACTTCTGGATACCGCGGTGGACGCGGCGTCCAAGTATGAGGATCCATTTGTCCACTTCTCTGACGAACATCATCAGTAGTACGGCAAATGAGAGTGGAGTAAATAGAACGTAGCTTCTTCTCCAGCTTGCCCAGAAATGTGACAACAGGTTGGCGTGGAATTAGAGACGACGTAGACTGAGTGCGTGTGAAGTTGTAAATATCATGAACGGCTCCGTGAACCTCATCGGCCTACAAAAATTGAACAAAAAATAATATGTACGATTAGCTACAAAATAGAGAGTTTACCATATCAACATTTAATTGTAATAACTTACAGCTTGTATTCTTGAGCCTGCCGACGATCCTGCATCATACATATCACATAGTGCTGGTTTGAAATATCCCTTGGGGTCTCTTGCCTTAGTGAGATATGTGCGGGTGCATCTGTTGTACCTCCTACAATACTCCTCAAAGAGTTGAGGATCGAATGGAACATCTGAGGACCAAACATTATTCTGCGCATATTCCCACTCTCTAATATATTTCCCAACAAATATGAGCCACTTCTCCACGGTCCTATTTGTGCCCTTCTTTTTTAACCTGTTATTGCAAATTATAACATTAGCACCATAATAGCAGCAGTCTGCACGTATGTATCTTATAAAAAATAGAAGAAGTCTGCAGGTATGTATCTTATAAAAAATAGAAGAAGTCTGCGGCTGCGCGGGCTGCTTTTCTATGTTTAACATGCTCTCCAGTTAGTTCATGCAGCTTCTTTGTGAGAAATGCATACTTCCATTGCTGGTTTTGCTTGCATAACTTTTTGAATATGTTCATAAGATTCTTACTCCTGAACTGTGAGAAAAAATTGGCACCTAGATGTCTCATGCACCACCGGCTCTGCAAGTCAAGCCATGGTGTTTCTTCATCGGGACCGGCCTCTTTCAGCGTCTTCACCGCCCTCAGTATACCAGCATGCCTATCATGAATGATGCAAACATTCGGCCTCTCCTTCACAATTGCTATCTTTAACTGTCTGAAGAACCACAACCAGCTCTCCGTGTTTTTGCTCTCCACAAAAGCAAATGCCAGTGGGACAATTTGGTTGTTTCCATCCTGTCCAATGGCCGTCAAAATCTGACCCTTGTACTTGCCTGTCAAAAATGTTCCATCCACACATAACACCGGTCGACAGTATCTAAATGCTTCGATGCATATGTTAAACGAGAAAAACACTCGTTCTAAAACCTTCACAGTGGAGTCCTCCGCAAACCATGAGTCTTGGATGTCAACATAGGTGCCCGGATTTCTTTCCTGCAATGTGTGCAACATACGGACAACCGAGTCGTACGAGTCAAAGAATGACCCAAATCGCGTCTCCAACGCCTTCTGCTTAGCCCTCCAGGCCTTACCATAAGATATATTGTACTTGTATCTCTGCTTCACTGTCTTCTGGATAGCCTTTACCTCCATAGCTTTGCCCTCGACTATCTGTGTATGAAATAGTCGTGCCACGAGAGTGGAACTCAAGTTCTTATGATCCACCAACTGGTTTCTAATAATACATGTGTGCTGCACATGGTCGCTCACCACCCAGAAGGTGTCATTCTTGCGGAGGTAGCCATGCACCCTAGCGGAACATCTCTCGTTGGTACATTCCACTGTCAAATATTTCTTGTTTGACGCGACTGTTTTAAATACCCTCTGCGTGGACATTGCCCAACTAGTTATTGCATCCTGAAGACGTTGCTTGTCGGGATATAATGAACCGACTGAGATGCTGTTCGGGTGATACTCCCATGCCGAATCGTGCCCCTCGTTCACTCTCATTAAATTTGAGAAGTCCTGATTCCATTCTTTCGGAATCGGGGCCTCGTCCTGATCATCTTCTTCAGCTTCTTCATCTGAGTCAGATGAATTAATATCATCAGCATCTCCATCAACATCTTCAGCTTCCATCTGCTGCTGCAAAACCTCATCTTCATCGTCTGAAAATATCTCGCCACCTGCATCATCTGCCGCTGCACCTAATGCATGACTGCTCTGCCCTGTTTCATACCCAATGTCGTCGGCATATGACATGGCCACAGCAGGCTCATCAGCTGGTTGCATGCTCTGCCAAGAACCAAAACCAATTGTCTGGTTGCTGTGGCTTGACTCGGCCTCCCCTCCGACAGTAATCGGCTTCGCAACCACAAGGGCGATCAGGGATGTTTGCCGCCGCTCACACCCTTTCAACCAGCCCACCCACTGAGAGGTACGCTCTATCTCTTTCAACTGACAATATGTATTGCTAGTTGAGTTGCTCCACAATGCTTGTAAGCTGACAGTGTACATCTTACGATCCCATCCTAAGAACACCATTAACATCCTCTTGAATTCCCCAATACGCATACTCTGAGGATCAGTGAACTCCATCTCATGATACTCAAATTCACTAAGATCAGCTCCAGCATCACTGCTACGGACGTTACCGTACCCATAATGCATAACAAATCTAACTAATCCAGACATGACTCCTGGTACATAAAAATCCTGCTTCTGTCAACTACACCGCTAAAATATGTATACATAAAATTACACTACCACCATTTGAGAATAAGATTTTTACCCTCGTAGCGTGCGAAGCACCACCTCAAAACTTGCTCACGTCACACCACTTCGAACGCACCGGAATCAACAAGAACACTATAACCTGGAGAATACAAAAACAATATCAAGAACGCTACATAATACAACAAGAACAGTAGAACACCTATAATTTTTTTTACACAAACTACATCTATATGCCACTATACGCACCATAATTATTTCTCCATAATTAAGCCCATATCTCTACACCGCTAAACTATATCAACAAAAAATACACAACCACCGTATGATATTAACATTTTACCCTTGAAGCTTGAAAATCAGCACATTACAACAGCCTCACGTCACACCTCTTCTGCAGCTACGAAATTAACCTGTAGAACACAAGAACAACAAGAACAATATTAAGAACTGATGAACAGCTACAGGAAAACTAACACCAACTAAACCAAAATGCGACGAAATGAACCAACGAAATTTCTCCTAAAGCTAACCCATTTGTAGATCGGGCTATCCTCTACTTCTTGCAACAAATTTGACTGATTTTGATCAACAAATGCTCTCAGAATCGAATGAATAAGATTTGAGAAAGAGAGGTTCGAGCTGAAGCTGAGAAGAGAAATGTGAGAAGAGCAAAGAGAAGAAGCAAAGGCGAGTGGGCGAGGCTGCTGCCGAGCGGGGGGTGCGCGCACCGTTTTCTTCTCCGGTCGACGTGGCCCCCACGCCTGCACTCGAATCCGCCGGCTTCGACAGGCCTCCAGTCGCATGCGCCGGATTCGACAGGGGCTGGCCCGCCTCGAAAGGAGGAATCGAATCCGCCGGGTGCGAGTAGTCAGTCCGGCGTGCGTCGGCTGCCTCGAAAGGCGTGTTATCGTGTCCGCCGGATAGAATGTGTCGGAGTCGCATCTGTCGGATACGACGGTGCCCTACTTTCGAAAATACTAAGCTAATCATACTACTTCTAAAATAGCTGAAAAAAAGTGCAATAAAAAAAATTTCGCACACTTGCCGACATCGGTTTTGCCAAACACCTAGTAGAAAAAAGGGGACATTAGTCCCGGATCAATTGAAAATATGGACCAAAAGACATTAGTCCCGGTTTAAATGGGCCCTTCGGTCCCGGTTTGCGCCACCAACTGGGACTAATGCCTTTGGACCTTTAGTCCCGGCTCGTGGCGCAAACCGGGACTATAGGGCACCCTTTAGTCTCGGTTTGCTCCACGAGCCGGGACTAAAGGGCAGTTCAAACGAACCGCTGCTCTCCCGCGATTGTTTCGGAATCGCTGCGGCCATTACTCGATTGCTTCGCTAATCTGCAACGAACGCATCGGGAGAGACCTCGCCGGCCAGTGGCCTAATCACACACCGACGGCCCTTATTCTTCTTCTCCCTCTCTCTAGTATATAAAGAACCTTATTAAGCTTCTTGATCATCATCTTCCTCTCCTAATCTCTCCTCCAAAACCACTATAGCATCTCACCGCCAAAACCACACCAATAGCATGGCCGGCGATCGAGCTCTCTCTCTCTCTCCCTCTCATTTCAATGGAGCCGGAGACGCGGGTGCATAATATCACCGCCGAAGGGATGGAATTCACCATCACGGAAACTCTCCGTGCATCAATGGTGGAGATGTGGCTCCACGCTGTCAAGCAGCGGTTCCTCGACGCCGAACCGATCAAATGTGTGGGCTTGGACTGCGAGTTCACCACCCCTCGCGATAAGCTCCATCAGCGTGCCGCCATCCTTCAACTCTCGATGGCGTCCGAAGTTTTGGTCTTCCAAATATGTCGGGCCGATCATATGCCGCAGCTGCTTAGGGATTTCTTAGGGGACCCCACGACCATTAGATTTTGCGGCGCGGCTATCGGTAATGACGTGCGCATGCTGCAATCATACGGAATTTAAATTCCGTTGGTGTACGACCTCCAAGTGATTATGCCGAACCCCACCAAGAAACCAATTCCGAGTCTATACGATCTGTTCAATGCTACTATTGGGACAAAGCTTGAGAAAAAGAAGAGGATCAAGAAGAACAAGAATAAGGGCGACGAGGAAGAAGAAGAAGATGAACTTATATATGGTTGGGCCAAAGTTCCATTAAGGGACAAGCAAGTGTTGTATGTCGCTCTAGACGCTTGCTTGTGCTTCGAGATTGCTAGGAGTTATTGGAAGCTAGAAGGCTACTAACTAGATGTGTGTGTGGTGTGGTGTGCGAGTGCATATATATATGAAAAAATGTACTCCCTCTTGTTTGGTTAACAAGGCTATTAATTTTCGAATTTTGGATTTTTCAAGTTTTTTGGCCTTTTTTAAATATTTTAATTATTAAAAATTAATAATTAAATTATGTATAAAAATTATTTGGAATTCATTCATGCTTATTATTACTTAATTATTGTTGCTTATTTTGTGAATTTATTTGGAATTTAAAAAAGTAATATTATATATTTCCAAAGTGTATAGGTTAATAGAATTGGTAGCATACTAATATCAAGAAGTCGCGAGCACAGTCTTGAAAGCTACTATGGAAGGAATTAAGAAGTTAAGCATGCTAAGGGTGGAGCAGTGTGAGGATGGATGACCGACCGGGAAGTGAGGACCACAAGTATGTAATTTGATATGAGAATGGAGTGAGAGCCATAAGTATCTAATTTAACATGAGAATAGAGGTGATTAGATATTAAAGAAATAAAGAAAATAGAGAAATTTCGAAAAAGAAAATACTAATTTTTTTCCGAACGGACCTTTAGTCTCGGTCTGTGTTACGAACCAGGACCAAAGGTCCTCCAGCCGCAGCACATAACCCGGACCACGTGGAGGCCCATTGGTCTAGGACTCTAGGTTCATAGACAACCGAGACTAAAGGAACCGGGACAAATGAGCCTTACAAATGGGACCAATTGCTTTTTTCCACAAGTGAAATGATTGCGAATTTTTCACTCTCAAGCTCTCCATTTATTAATGCAGAGCTAGCATGACCGGTTCCAAAAGCCAGGGCAAATCGATCTGGCATCATAATGGACGTGACAATAATTTCAAAAAATAAAATAATGGACGTGACAATCCACGGATTTAATTTACAAGCACGCGACTGATATCACCTGATCATGCAGGGGCACTTCAACAACTCTCGAGTCGAGCCTGGCTATAAATACCACGCGTATCCATGTGGAGTAGCACCAAACACACAAGAACTAGCAGCTCACTCTGGTTGCGTTCTTCTCCGTCTCCGGCCCAAAAGCAATGGCATCTAAGGCAGCCATCCTTCTCGCCGTCGCCACAGTCGCAGCAGCGTGCGCCGTGTCGTCCGCCCAGACCAAGTTCGGCAAGCTCGTCGTCACCGGCGTCGTGCCCTGCAACACCGGCACCCTGATCGACGTCGCGACGTCTCCAGCATTTCCAGGTACCTACGCGCGCGCGCGTAACCAGCTAGCGTCCGTGAAATGTGCACGGCCTGTGGACTGAAACTACAACTCCCATCTCCCGGTTTTCATTTCGCGCAGACGCGAACGTGGAGCTGCGGTGCGGCGGCGACGTGGTGGCCGGCGCGAAGACGAGCAGCAACGGGTCGTTCGCGATGGAGGCGGACATGACAAGCGCACTGGCGGCGCTCGTCGGCGGATGCGAGCTGGTGGTGGACACGCCGCTGGTCAAGTGCGACGGGAAGCTGCCGGCGGCGGGGGCGCTGGTGTCCTACCTGCAGGGACCGCTCGCCAGGCTGCTCAGCGGCGTCTTTCACCTTGCTCCCGCGGGCTTCTCTCATTCCAGATGAGCTGATCGACGGCCATCCACGACCACGAATGCAGGCCAAGAACGACTAAGTAGTTCGTGAGAAGTGGGAAGGACGTCGCCACCTCTTATGAATGCCACGTGGTTGCATGTAGAATGAAAATTGTGCATCGATATGTAGCAGCATCTCTACTAATAAAACGGCAAAGCGACCGTACGTTGGTACGTACGTCGCCATCGTAACAGCGTCGCTATCGATTTATTTCTTTCCCCTCTCCTGCCTCTGCTGTGTTCGTCCGCTCCAATCCAAGCTCTGCCTATGCGCGGCGAGGGCTGCAAGAGGACGGCGGCACGACCGAAAATCACCCCACCACCTGCCCTACCTTCACCCGTTCTCCAGCGCCGGAGATGACGAATACCTCCCGCACCTTCTTCCTCCCGTTAAAATCCCCTTGATTTTGTCCCACGGAAATCCCTCGATTTGTCCCGGTTTTCCAGCAGAAATCCCTCTATTTCTTCCTCAGTGACACCGGCTGCTGCCGCAGGGCTCGGCCGGCGCCAATCTGGGCGAGGCGGGACAAGTTCCCAGCTGTACAGGGAACTACGCGCGATTCTTTCCGTTTCCAGATCTCTCCCGAACATCCGGCGACCGGCGCCTCACTCTCTCTCGATCTCTCTGCCGCCCCTCTCTCCCTGGACCGTCCGGTGGGTAACCAAGCGCGCGCAGATCTCTCCCGAACCACCTGTCGGCCGGCGCCCCCTGTCCCTCGAGATCTCCGGCGCCACTCTCTCCCTGGACAATACGGTGGCTAGCCAAGCGCGCCTAGGTCTATTCTACAGATATCGACACCGGCGGGAATTGCTTCGGGTGCAGTGAGAGGTGCTCCGGCGGCGCCGCTCGAGAGTCGGAGGTGGTAGAACGTGGTTGTGCAGAGATTTCCTACGGGGTGAGCCACTGCAATAGGACGTTTCGGTCGGCCTTCTGGCGGCGGTCATGTGGCCGAGGAGTTCCTATCGGCAAGGTGAGGGCGAGTTCCGTTTCGTTGCTGGGGAAGACGAAAGGAAGCACCTCCTGCCGTCCTGGTCATGAGATGGTCTTAGGAGGTTGGACAGCGTCGAAAGACGGTGAGCGCCGGCGAGGAAAGGCTGCCCAGGACGATTGAATCGGCGGCTTGGGGGTCGAAGAGAGAGAAACGGAATCGAGGCAGAGCGGAGGAGCGAGAATAGTGTGGATGGTAGCTGCGTCCACCCGTGGTTATGCCAGGTGTACTGTTTTTCCAAGATTTGTATTGTATGTGTATCTGTAACAAAGTACGGAGTAGTAGTAGCAGTATACACAGGCCACGTCCCAGGTACATTACATCCCAATCGAAGACACGGACATGCGTTGCACTCAGCGATTTCGGCCTGCTCTGGACCATTCCGACAAGAGAGAGAGGAGAGAGGGAGCGCAATGGAAGCAGGACTAATCTGTAATGTATGCGTGTACACGTACATCTGCTTGTGAGACTCGCTTTGACATCTGCGCCAATAAAATCGTGTGGTGTATGTTTGTATGGATCAGTTAGTTCTGAATTTTGTAAACTGTCCCATGAGTTGTCGAAACAATTCTTTGATCAGCTAGATTTTAGCAACGGATGCAACTTGGTAGTGTAGTTAAACAGATTGGTGTACCTAATTTGATTTCTATATGGATACTCGGTTTGTTCAGTTCTTTGTGAGAAGATAAAAATTATCTCCTGATTACAGTGTTTTACGAGCGCTGGCAACATTCCATGAAGGAATGCGCGACGTTATAAGAGAAACAAAAGATGAATCCAAATGAGATAGCTAGCAGGGTCCATCGGATAAAAGAAAAATGGACAAATCTGAAAAATAGAGTTTCTTCCACGAAACATGCGCCTTCTAATCTTTGATGTTCAGTGACTACGAATTAGGTGATAATAAATGTTGATAGTGGCCTAAACATACAATTTGGAGATGGTGGAGCATATTTGGTGATAGGCGTGATAATGAAGTCGGTGAGGGAGGTCAATAACAACGAGAATGGCACTGAGAGAGAGGTTTGCAAAGAGAGAAGGAAGAACATCGCGGTAGTGTCATCCTAATAGAAAATATAAGAGACACTTGATTGAGGAGGCGCGAGGGACAAACTTGATTTCAAAAACTAACATAGAGATGTTCATGGCCTATAACTAGATAATATATTATAAATTTATAATATTTTAAAATTTTAAGAGATCGTAGCAACGCACGAGCATTTAGCTAGTATGGAATAAAGAGTCCAAACCATACATAAATTGAGCACACATTCCCATCCAATTTGTTCATGTACCCTCTTGGCTTTTTAAATACTACCTCTAGTTTTGTTTACAAGGCACGCATGCAGTTAAAGATAAGCTTTGACCAAAAAAATCCCAATAAAATATAAATTATACGTCATAAAAGTTATATCATTGAAAACTTCTTTTGAATATGAATCCAATGATCTAAATTTTATGATATATATCTCATTTTGTTGGCAAAAATTGGTGGTCAAAGTTTATCTTAAACTGCGTGTGTGCCTTGTAAATAAAATCGGAGGGCAAAAATGTAGAGACCAAAATGTAGAGAACAAAAATGTAGTGGATAGGACAAAAATGTAGAGACCAAAGGATATAGTGAAACATAATATCTTAATGGAAGTTATTTTTAAAATAAGGCTTTTTTTTCCTTTCGCCTCTTCTTCCACACCATTTAGTAGAGTTCTGTGTTCTCGATCACTGTTATTTGTTCTCATCATTGCTAAATGTTACTTATTTTGAAAATTAGCTAAATCCCAGTCACCTCATGGTTAAACTTGCTTCGAGAGTACTCATGGTAGATTTTAGAAAAAAATATACTAAACTTTTGTACTTAATTAAAACTTTTTTTAGCATGTCTCACTCTCTATGAATACAATTTTTTTTACTTATTTTGCATAGTAAACACATAAAAAGTTAATAATATTAGTTGTAGTGTTATTTTCATTGTATAGAAACACTTGCATTATATTAATCTTAAATCAAATTAAATTTATAAGTTAATATTTAACAATGGCATAAACCAATTTTGTATACATATTATTATAGAGATCTCTAAACCATTTGATGTGAAAATATCATGACCGAAGTTTCTAGAGAGCAGAAATTTAGTTTGGCACATGGGAGCATATGCTCCTGCCATTGAAAAACAGTTTTTAAATGTCAAAAAATCTAGAACAAAAAATTCGCGCTTACATCTCAATGTTCTAGATGCGCACACGAAGTTTTACGAAAAAATGGCATTTTGTGTGGCTTGTGTTAAAAGGATAAGAAAATGTCATGTAAACAACCTTTTTTACACGAAACTTTTTCACATGCATATTCTAGACCAGCAACCGACGTTAAATATCAGTTGACTAAGATCTAGATGAGCCCTGATTCTTTTACACTGCTCACCCACATGTGTGCCACATGGTTATTCTCATTATATCAGATGTGTTAATATTCGAAAATCAACATGTCGTGTCGCTTTTATCTGGTAATAATGTTTCTTTTCTTTTGAGGATGATTACTTGGAAGGGGCCTTCTCGAAGAGGTTGGGTGCGAACCGAACTCCATATCCTAGCTTTCAAATATTGCCATTAGGACCACTCTCCAGACCACAGTTTGTTGAGATGACTATGGAGACGATGCTTAGGTTTCATTCGGCCACATCCACAATAGTTTACTTATGTTATGGGTTTGAGGTCTATCAAATGTGGATTTTAGTGGTGGCCACATACTTGAGTTCATTGTGGTTTACGATTCTCTTTCTTTGTACTTTGTGGTCTAGCAATGAGTCAGTGATTTGATTACCCGTCTTACAAGAGGTGTCCCAAGGAACAATGTATTCATTTTGCTAAGTTGGGCTAAAAATAAGATTGTGTGAAGCAGTCTTTGTCGGTTTAGGTTGCGTTTATGTGTTTTATCCATGAGAAGTTTGGAAGGATGTTTCCACTCAAAAATTAGAAGTTTGGAAGAATGTTGAAACGTGAAAAACTAAGCTAAATTGGATGACTGCATAAGATTTTCATTTGAACTATTCAGTAGGGTCATATCACTATCTCTTGAAACATTTGGATCCACGGTATATACAATTGTCACTTGTTCATAATTTTCATTGTTAAGACAACCAATATTTTGAAGTGTTTGCTATTGTAGGTGAATATTTTCTAATTGTATTCCGTTAGTTGGATCCAGCCCCACCCCTTCATGAAGGCATCATCCTCGATAAAGTTGTTCTTTTCCAGTTAATATATAGATGGTTGTAAAAGTAAAATGTTGTCATGTTATCAACGGTGAATTTCTAGCAAATGCTTGCCGCAAAATGGCCTTTTTTATTCTTCTAGTCCTTTTTACATCAAAGTCTTGGATGTCATCGTGGGAGGCGATATAGAGAGATGTCGCTCCGTATCTCCGGTAACTCCGGAGGCGAAGACGAATAGAACGAAAGAGATGAGAGATTTTCCCCATGAATTCAATCCATTTCACCAATTTGAGAAAAGTATCCAGAGAGAGAGAGAGAGAGTGAGACAACCACCCACTTCCTACCACCTACGCTGAGAGAGAGACTAAGAGAAATCCTAATTAGCTCAAGATATCCCAAAAAGAGCCTGGAGAAGGCCCAATCTAGACCGTCCCAGATCTTTGGAGTGAGTAAGTAAGAGGAGGAAAATCCGGCGACCACGATTAAGAGCTTGCCTGATGCAGATCAGGAGGATTTGCTTGAGGGGAAGCTGTCACCAGACGTCAATTCTGCCCACATTTATGGGGCGAAATTGCCGTGGGCATAGGATACTCCTCCGATGGATGAAGACCAAGAAAGCCCAACCGGCGACAAAGGTATGAATGGGAATTGATGCTGTCAATTTACAGAGGAGAGCAATTTGTGGTTTCAAGATCAAGGCGGGGGCGCTATAAATCAGAGCGAGGCAACCCGACCAAGACCACCCACCATCACTGATTTATCAAACCCAATTCACCGGCTCTCAGGCAAGTCATGGCGAGCGGTGGAGGCGAGGGATCCGCTGCTGGCCAAGGAGAGGCCAACAATACCCCAGGGAAGGCTGGGCTTGGAAGGCTGAGCGGAAGCACCACGCTGGCATCGCAATTTGCCAGACCTGAAGAGTTGGTCCCCCCCCCCCCACGCAGGCGGCTTGGGAAGGAAATGATGGAGGAGATGGGAACCGAGGAGGAGAAGAAGGCGATCGTCATCAACATGACCAAAGCAAAAGGAGCGATGCGTGCCAGGTTCCTAGCTGCGGGCATCTTCCTATCCATGCTCGTCGTTAGCACCAAGCATGTCGTCGAGTCGATGAAGAAGGTATGGAAGGTGCGTGCCATCGTCGATATGTGCCCACTTGAAGGGAGACACTTTGTGCTGGAATTTGTAGAGGTGGGTGACTTCACCGATGTCACTAAAGGAGGGCCTTGGAGGTACCGCGAGGACGCCATTCTGATCGAACCCCTTAAAAAAGGAAGAAGATCCAAAAGCGGTGCAGTTCACTTTAGTGCCCATCTAGACACAATTCAAAGATATTCCCTTGTACCTCCTATCCAAGGAGTTAGCCAAAGAATTGGGGAAAAGGACAACATGTATACAATTGTTAAACAAAATGTCGGAGTAAATCCTTGATTATTACCAACTAATTATCATAGGGGTCTAACTTTTGAACATATAGTGAGGTCACAATTTGTCAACCTAGACCAAAAGATGTTTGGGAAGGAAATGATGGAGGAGATGGGAACCGAGGAGGAGAAGAAGGCGATCGTCATCAACATGACCAAAGCAAAAGGAGCGATGTGTGCCAGGTTCCTAGCGGCGGGCATCTTCCTATCCATGCTCGTCGTTAGCACCAAGCATGTCGTCGAGTCGATGAAGAAGGTATGGAAGGTGCGTGCCATCGTCCATATGTGCCCACTTGAAGGGAGACACTTTGTGCTGGAATTTGTAGAGGTGGGTGACTTCACCGATGTCACTAAAGGAGGGCCTTGGAGGTACCGCGAGGACGCCATTCTGATCGAACCCCTGAAAAAAGGGAGAAGATCCAAAAGCGGTGCAGTTCACTTCAGTGCCCATCTGGACACAATTCAGAGATATTCCCTTCTACCTCCTATCCAAGGAGTTAGCCAGAGAATTGGGGAAAAGGACAACATGTATACAATTGTTAAACAAAATGTCGGAGTAAATCCTTGATTATTACCAACTAATTATCATAGGGGTCTAACTTTCGAACATATAGCGAGGTCACAACTTGTCAACCTAGACCAAAAGATGTTTCTATTATACTCTTAGCTCGGTCACTTCTATAGTCTATAAAATTATATATAGACTATTGTTAAAAATTAGTTATACTGAACACTTAAATTGATATATAGGGCTCTATAGTGGTCATCTTACTCCCCAGAAACTATATATAGAATGATAACACTGCTGACTTGAATTTCCTTGGGTGCAAACTATTTGAAAAATATGAGTATATAAAATAATCTAGTTAGACTAATCATCTTTTGGAAAGGAAATGAGAACATAGATGGACAAATTAGTAAACTGAATCATAAGCACCCAAGTTTCTAGAAGCGGACTATGATTAATGATTATTACCTAAATTACAGCAGCCTGTTTGATTAATCATATAATGTGTGAAGTATCGAAAAGGAGCACTTAGCTTTAGGTAACTATCGTGCACCCTCCAGATATGGAACATACACTAGTAGAAAATAGGGCTTTTGTTTGAAGCTGCCCGAAGCTTTAGCACCGGTTGTGCTACGAACCCGGACTAAAGGGTGCATTAGCACCGGTTCGAGCGGCCAGGACGTCGCAGGGAACCCGCGGGGCTTTAGCACAAGTTTCGCGCCGCCAGCGTCGCCATGACCACCCGCAGGGGGTGGTTATCAACCCGCCGTCGCAGCCCCAGCAGGAGGTCCTCGTCGACCTCGTCTCCAACAACGACGAGTAGCTGGCGGCGACGCACTTGC
This sequence comes from Dactylis glomerata, assembly GCA_007115705.1. Lineage (NCBI taxonomy): Eukaryota > Viridiplantae > Streptophyta > Magnoliopsida > Poales > Poaceae > Dactylis > Dactylis glomerata. The sequence goes on along the minus strand of QXEO01000327.1, from coordinate 199,213 downwards.
AGGCGGATTAGTTTTTAGGGTTTTTTTATTAAAAAAATTCATTGTAAATTTCATTTCTATCAATGCCAGTTTAGTTAAATTCATGTGTATTTTGATTCTAATTTTAATTTCAAATAATTAAAAAAACTTGCGCCGAACAGGATACGTCGATGCGCTGTGCGCGCTGGCCAGGCGGGTCAGATCGCAACGCAAAATATATACTGCCCTCAATGCAAACGGACCAGAAATGACCGTTTACATCGACAGGATACGTCGGTCCGCTGGAGATGCGCTTGAAGGCTGTATGCCTCCTCCATTCCAGCTGGCCAAGCGCCTTTTGGATGCATTCCCCCGGCCGGCCGGGAGTTCGATCGCCCTCGTATTTCAACCTGCTCTTGCATTTATTTTGGGTGGCGTGGCTGCCGACGTGTGGCTGCATGCGGTGCCCGATCAGGTCGATGCAGACTCCAGGCCCAGGGTCCAGGGAGCACGCGCACCACCATCTCCTATACCCTAGTATCAGCTTCTCACGTCGGCATGGTGTGCCCGAACATGTTATGCAATCATTAATTGGGCTGAAGTACTACTGCGCCACGCATACGTATTAGCGCAGCAATGTGGTGCTGAAAAAGCCGACCTAAAATCTGGACGGCGACGATCGATCGGTCTCGGTGGGACGAACACTTGCCGACATCGTTTTTGCCAAACGGTAGCGCATTTTTCACTCTCTCAAGCTCTCCATTTCTGTTAATGCAGAGCTAGCATGACCGGTTCCAAAAGCCAGGGCAAATCTAGCATCATAATGGACGCGACAATCCGCGGATTTAAATTACAAGCACGCGACTGATATCACCTGATCAAGCAGGGGCACTCCAACCACTCTCTAGTCGAGCCTGCCTATAAATACCACGCGTATCCATGTGGAGTAGCACCGAACATACAAGAACTAGCAGCGCACTCTCTGGTTGCGTTCTTCTCCGTCTCCGCCCCAACTGCAATGGCGTCCAAGGCCGCCTTCCTTCTCGCCGTCGCCATGGTCTCGGCGGCCTGCGCCGTGTCGTCCGCGCAGACCAAGTTCGGCAAGCTCGTCGTCACCGGCGTCGTGCCCTGCAACACCGGCACCCTGATCGACGTCGCGACTTCTCCGGCGTTTCCAGGTACCGACGTGCGCGCGCGTAACCAGCTGATAACCTCTTTAAAATGTGTTCGACCTGTGGACTGACTGACACTACCATACCACTCCCGGCCGGTTTTCGTTTCACGCAGACGCGAATGTGGAGCTGCGGTGCGGCGGCAACGTGGTGGCCGGCGCGAAGACGAGCAGCAACGGGTCGTTTACGATCGAGGCGGACATGACAAGCGCGCTGGCGGCGCTCGTCGGCGGGTGCGAGCTGGTGGTGGACACGCCGCTGGTCAAGTGCGACGGGAACCTGCCGGCGGCGGGGGCGCTGGTGTCCTACCTCCAGGGCCCGCTCGCCAGGCTGCTCAGCGGCGTCTTCCAGCTCGCCCCCGCCGGCTTCTCATTCCAGATGAGCTGATCGACGGCCATCCACGAATGGGCGCAACAACGATTTGTAGTGCGTGAGAACTGGAAAGGACATCGCCACCTCTTATAAATGCCACTTGGCAGTGGTTGCATACTTTGCATTCATGAAAATTGTGTACTCCCTCCTTCTTAGTTTATAAGGCCTTCTCCAATGCATTGTATCTTAGCACGTTATCCTAGGTGGTGGTGTATTTTAAGAAACAATCTCTCCAATACATTGTTTCTTAGAGGTTGTATCTAAATTTAATGTTTTTTTGGCTCATGCATGCATTTGATTGGACTAGCCAAGTTTTTTGCCTATGATAATATGCAAGGGTTGTAGCTTAGCTAAGATACAACAACATTCTCTTTCTTCATTTAATATAGTGACACATAAGCAAAATGTCTAGGATATAGTGCTAAGATATCCCATTGTGAAAGGCCTAAGGCTTAGGCGTAAGGGTGGACACGAGCCAGCTCGGGCTGGGCTCGGTGCGAGCTGCATCTTCGGTCCGAGAAAATGGGCTCGGCCCGAGCTGGCCAAAAACTCGGTCTAGCTCGAGCCAGCTCGTTGTGGTACATGAACAGTACAAATTCAAATTTGTGCAAAGAAATTGAGCATGTAAACATTCAAATTTTTTCATGAAACTTCACAGAATAACAATTGAACTATGTATGAATCTATTCCAATGAATAGAATCAACAATTAAGAACCTAAAGTTTTCACCATTTTCACTTAGAGAACCTGAATGTAATGACACAACACACAAGACATGTCCTGACTCTTTCCAGTAGCGTGGATGATGGAGACAACAGCCTCATGAAATTTTCGTTTAAGTACAAGAATCGGCGGCGTTCAGAGTTAAACGATCCTTGAGGTTCTCTGTTCAAAAATAATAATAGACATTCTCCTGTACTTATCAATCATCTCCTGGTCACGGGCTGGACTGGTCTGGCGCCTCCCCAAGCGAGCCAACGAAGCGTATAGGGAGGTAGATGAAGCGAATTTCTGGACATATCTCCTAACAGGCCAGATTACACGGCCCAGTACCTGTTCTTAGCATGTCTAAATTCCTAAAAAAACATTTGGGCGGGCCAAACGGGCTGGACCGAGCCGATCCTGGCTCGGCCCGAGCTTCCAGCGGTCCAGGTAAGTGAACTCGGCTCGGTCTAATGTCCCTGGCGGGCCGAGCCCAACTCGGGCGAGCCTGGCCGAGCTCGGGCCGAGCCAAAAAGCTCGGGCTGGACGTCCAGATTTACTTACGCGTGTATTTAGGTAGCCAATTTAACTTGCATAAAATAAATTATTTAGTATAAAAATTATACCATTAGAAAATAGAACATCTAAAGTTTTTAATGATATATTTTTTATAATATTTACCGTGTATTAAGTTTGTCAAATTAACGACCTAGATACACGCGTAAGCCTTATAAACTGAGAAGGAGGGAGTACCGATTTATGTAGCAACATATAGAATAAAGAGTCCACCCGCACTTCCATCGAATTTGCTCTTGCACTCTCTTGGCTTTTTCGGTAGCCACCTTAATTTATTTATAGACCACTAATTATAGTGGATCAAAAAAAAATGGAGCAATCAAAAGATATAATAAAACACAAGATGTTACATGAAAGTCACTTTTAACCGTGGATAAAATGCTTTTTTCGTTTCGTCTCTTCGTCTACATCATTTTTTGCAAGCTTAATCTTCTCATTCCTCGACATTTGTTATTATCATTTGATAATTTTCATTTATTTTAAAATTAGCTAAATCTTAGTCAATTCATCGACAAACCCATCTGAGAGGAATCTTGATGATTTTAAAAAAAATTATATTGAACTTTTGTACTTATTTAAACATTATTTTGGCATGTCTAAGTGTCTATGAATACAATTTTTGTTAGTTATTTTGCATATTAACCATATAAAAAAAGTTAATAATATTAGTTGTAGATTTATTTTTATATAGTTCTAATGTATATTGTATAGGAACATATGCATGATACTTATGTTCCTTGATATAAGGTGTATAGTTTTATGTGATTTTTTAGAATATAAGGTATATTGCTGGATTATGAGATTGGTTACATGATGAGGACATCTCATCTATTGATACACCCGCTGCACCTACAGCGGAGCAAATACAAGGATCTATCACTCGAGCTCGTGTCAAGCAACTTAACTATCAAGTATTTTCGTTTCTTGGAACTCTCTCTTACATATATGATAATATGATGCTGTCTAAATCAGATGTGTTTGTTACTCTTAGAAATAATGGACCAAGCATGGATGAGAGAGACAAGCATTGGAGCATGAACATGCATGGAGATGGCAGCGAGCATGAGAGGATTGAAGAAGACGACGTGAGCGAGGATTTCAGAACTTTGAAGCCACCATAATGAAGAATGAAGACTTGGACAAAATATACAAGAAGATACTTCATAAATTCGTCCATAGCTTTATATGGTGCTGCGTCACCTTTAATTTTGGGCCAGGCCCATGTAATTTTTGCAGCAATTAAATCAACCACTTTTAGGAGTTCGAATTTGAGGAGAAATGGCCTGTTAGGGTTTGGTTCTACCGCCATACCCATGGCTGGCCGCACCCCTAACCTTTCCTCCTCAAATACCCCCATAGCCATCACGTTAGACTTGGATTTTGCTTAGATTAAAAGTTAGCCATTGCTGCAACTACGAGCTTGACTTTTAAGGCCAACGCCCAGAAGAAGACTGACTATTCAGAATCCCACCTCTTGAATAAAGCATACATCTTTCATCCGCAATATCTTGATTGCAATATTAGTTCTTACTTGTTCTCGATTTCAGGTAGGAATTAAGATCCTCGCTGGTCAGGCTGATCGTGCATCCGCAAGATCGGTAACTCCTGAAGATTGTCCTAGCGATTGCATTGGCGCACGAGCTTTGCACGTGTAGTCTGATCGTCAAGCATGAACTCCACACACCAAATCGACATATCAAGATCTCACTGAAAGATCGAACACCTTTGCCCTATCAAGTGGTATCAGATTTTAGGTTGCTCGGTGAGATTTACTATTTTCGTAGTCTAGATTGCATCTATGTTTCTACCTATAAACCACGAAAAAGCCAAAAATACTATTAGGGTTTAGATCACTTTGTGCCATAAACCACCCGAGCCTTTGCATTATCTTCTCAGTTTGCATCGTTGAATTTTTGTCTGCATGTGCGTGTCGAGTTGCTGGTCTTAGTGTCTAGTTCCATTAGAGTTTCGAGTTCAAATCACCTTAGTCAAGTTGCCGCCGCACGCTTGCACCACCGCTCCACCACATATTTCCGCCACCATGACATATACTTCTGCCACCGCCATCCCTGCCGCGACACAAGCTGCTGTTGTTTTTCTGCCCCGGTTCCCATCTGAGTAGAATTAGGTTTTGTTCTTCCTTTTAGTTTTCACCCGTGCTGTTGCCAGAGTCCGTGGGTTACGTTTCGGTCGCTAGTCAAGAGGAAGAAGAGCAAAAAAATAGTCTAGAAACCCTTCCATAAAAAATTTCTGGCTACACTAGTTTTCGACCTTGGGGATCACTTTTCTCCACTGGCCATTATAGCAACATTTTTTGGCGCCTGTGCGCTTTCCAGAGCACTTTCCATGAATTTTTAGATTTTTTTTTGAGGCTATACTGTTTTTAGACCTTGGGAATCCTTTTGAGACACTCGCCATCATAGTGATTTTGGCGTCTCGGATCGCTGTGTTTTGCCACCTCATTGCTGCTCATTGCTTGCTGCGCCGCGTCGTGACCTCCTTAGTGTTCTAGACTCGCATCTCTAGTATGGTCTAGCCTAGGACCAGCACAGTACCATTGTTGAGCATTCTTTCGACATTGCTTCACTATTTTGACATTTGCTGTTTTGCTACTATATAAGTGATGAGGGTTAACTCAACAAATGTCCTAGATGAAGGACTTAGGATCGGGGAGATAGGGCGTCGGATGAACTCGAAGGTAAAGTTAGTCAAAACAAGTGTATATCGAAAGTAAACTTGGGTGTTGAACCTTCCTTGCTTTCAATCTGCCCTATACCATCCCCTCCTGGCCCCTATATATAGGTGGCCAGGTCTCGAGGATCTGGTAGGGTCCGATACAGATTACAATATCGACATACGATAAGAACTCGTATCTCGACTATTATTACAATTGGGCCTAGCTTAACGGGCCTCAGGGGTACTCAACTAGCGAGCTCTATTAGCTATACCCTTGTCAGTAGCCCCTGAGATTCTACCAGAATTGCAGATTCGGGTTAAATCTCTAATCTTTAAATCTTCCCCTTGATCAATTCTTTGACTTCTTCACATCTTCAAATCTTTGACTTGGTCTTTCGACTTATTTTCATGATAATATCTCGCAAGGGGTTTTGATGAACAAGCCTGACAACTCTGATGGATCAAGAGGTCAGTTAACTGCCGGAACAGATACTTGCCACCTACTTCAAATTCAATCCCCTTGGATTTGAATTCGGGATACCGGTCAAACCCACTCTTTTGCCGCATTTAGGACTTACAAAGAATGAATCCCAGTAGTTCTCACGGTACCCAATACTTGTTGGCCCTCCAAGTGCAGAGGTTTGTAGAACAGTAGCAAGTTTCCCTTAAGTGGATCACCCAAGGTTTATCGAACTCAGGGAGGTTAGAGGTCAAAGCTATCCCTCTCAAGCAACCCTGCAATTACGATACAGAAAGTCTCTTGTGTCCCCAACACACCCAATACACTTGTCAAATGTATAGGTGCACTAGTTCGGCGAAGAGATAGTGAAATACAAGTGGTATAGATGATTATAAGTAGTAAATGTGGTCTAAAATAAATATCGCTGCGAGCAAACAAGTAACAAAACAGGAAGTAAACGGTGTGCAAAGCTTGGAAACAAGGCCTAGGGATCATACTTTCACTAGTGGACACACTCCCAACAATATAACATGAATGAACAAATAAATAACTTCTCTCCACTATGGTACTCTGAATTACTCTCCTATTGAATAACACTAATCATTGTGTAGTGGCTACAGAAGCACCCCTTAAAGTTCATCAAGTACTTGACAAACACCACTCATAGAGACATCCAAATCAGATCACAATTCAAGATAGATATCATTGCAACTTAGACCAAGTACTAACATGGTGCACACACTGTCAACATTACACCATGAAAGGAGGAATAGATCACTCAATACTATCATAGTAATAATTACTCTCATAATCCACAAGAGATCACAATCATAGCCTAAACCAAGTACCACCACGATGCACGCACTGTCACCGTTACACCATGGCAGGAGGAATAGATTACTTTAATAACATCACTAGAGTACACTATAATAATTAAGCATAGGAGTAGCATAATATCTGAATAATAACATCTACTTGTTCAATATGATACAAAGCTCACGATCACATAAAGATCACATCATGGGAGAGAGAGGTGAACCACATAGCTACCGATAGAGCCCTCAGCCCCGGGGATGAACTACTCCCTCCTCATCATAGGAGACAGCAAGGTTGATGGAGATGGCGGTGAGGTCGATGGAGACGGCGGAGACGGCGATGGAGACCGATGGAGATGGCTCCGGGGGCACTTCCCCGTCCCGGCTGGGTGCCGGAATAGAGACTTTTGTCCCCCGAAATTCGTCGGTGGCGACGGCGGAGCTACGGAACTGTTTCTGGAAAATTGCCGACTCCCTTAGGGTTTTCCGTCCCGAGGCTTCTTATAGGCGAAGGGGCGATGTCAGAGGGCTGCCAGGGCCTCCTCACACAGGAGCGGCGCGGCCAGGGCCTGGGCCGCGCCAGCCCTGTGTGAGGGAGGCCTGTGGCCCCTCTCCTTCCTCTCTTCGGATGTCTGGATGCTCCCGGGAAAAATAAGACTTCTGGCTTTTGTTTCGTCTAATTCCGAGAATATTGCCTGTGTATCACTTCTGAAACACAAAAACAGCAGAAAATAGGGAACTGGCACTGTGGCGACTCGTTAATAGGTTAGTTCCGGAAAATGCATAAAAGTGCCACGAAGTGTAACGAAACAGTAGACAAATGGTGTAAAAACAAGCATGGAGCATCAAAAATTATGGATACGTTGGAGACGTATCAGCATCCCCAAGCTTAACTCCTGCTTGTCCTCGAGTAGGTAAGTGATAACAAAAGAAATAATTTTTGAGGTGACATGCACCTACACAATCTTGATCATATATGTAAGCATTTGTGAGCTGGGATCATAAGAACTTAAAACATGGGCATGAAAGATATAATCTTGACAATAAGAACTTAGCAACCATGTTATAACATGAAAATGAACACAAACAAAAGATCATGAAAATGAAACAATGAAAGTCAAACATGTGTTCAAATCATATGGAAAAACATACAAATGGTTTTCAGCTTGTCCTTCATGGAGAGCAAAATATAAATGCATAGGACACCTTCAAGTTTTAAAGGGTGACTAGATACAAATAATTTAAGAACAAGTGAAACCATGATCATGAATCAATCAATGAAAACTTTGGGACAATGCACATTATACTCAGAATGACAACTATGCTCTCTTATGGTGCATAAAGAAAGAAGGTGGTGACTCAACATAAAAGTAAAAGAAAGGCCCTTCGCAGAGGGAAGCAGTGATTAAACATGTGCTAGAGCTTTTCATTTATAAAACAGAGAGATAAAAATAGGATTTGAGAGGTGGTTGTCTTTGTCAACGACTAGCAATGGGGTTCTTACTATCTTCCATGCAAAAATGAAGCAAGTTTTTGAGAGAGAGATTGGCACTTTTGTGCTCTTTTATAAAGCTTGGCACTCCTCCCCACCTTTTTTCCTTTCACAAACCATGGCTAACCGATTCCATCGGGTGCCCACCAACATTCACATTCCTTGGAGGAGTGCCTTTTTTCTTTCTTTTTTCTCTTTTTTTTCTTTTTGGAATAAGCAATATGGAAGATAGCAAATCCGACCACTACGTCCCCATGAGCTGAAAACAGTGTCACAAAACGAGAAGTATTTTGAAGGTTTTTTCAAAGGTAGCACATGAAAATTTACTTGGAATGGCTTACAAATACCATGCATAGGAATTTATAGTGGACACAATGGCAAACTTGGTTTTTGGGAGTTGGATGCACGAGTAGAGCTCATACTCAGTACAAAATGAGGGCTAGCAAAAGACTGGGAGCGACCAACTAAGAGAGCAATAATGGCCATAATCATGCAAAGCGACAAAGCAACATTAAAAGAAGCATAAGATGGCATCAAAAGTCAAAAACTAGATGATCATAGAGGCTATTGGTGACTTTGTAAGAGTCTAACATGTGTGAGCATGCGCCAAGTCAACCCAAATAAAGCATCAAGGAGAAAACCAAAATAATGCTTCCATACAATAAAAACAACGCATGATTTTTTTCAAAGGCTCATTAAACAATCTCAGTTATTTGAGACAAGTCATGCTACAGCAAAACCACTAAGCATACTATCAAAAAGACATCAAGCATGACATGCAAAAGCCTAGGCCGCAGTCTACACAAGCTCCTTCTTGTACCACTTTTTTGCATAAAGCTTTTTATCTTTTCCAACACCATTTGAAATTTTTTAAGAACCTCTTTTGATGAAAACCAATAAAGATCAGAGGCAAAAATACACCTTGATGAAAAGATATGACAAGGTCTGAACGCAAATCAAGGCAAAAAATGCAAGCTAAACCTAGTAGCAGAAAAAGAGAACACTCATTGAACGATAAGAGTGAAAACTAGAGTGTTCTTGGCAAACGAAAAGCGAGTTCATCTCCTCCAAAAGAAACATGATGTGATCTAACCATTTATTGCAGCAAACAAAACTAAAGAAATACAAAAACAAAAACAACTGACGCTCCAAGAAAAACACATAGTGCATGAAGCAATAAAAATATAGTGTCTTGAAAGGTGACCTGATTTTTGCCGATGAAGAAGGGGTGCCTCGGGGGCATCCCCAAGCTTTGACGCTTGTACTTCTTGGATATTTCTTGGGGTGCTGGGCATCCCCAAGCTTGAGCTTTTGTCCATTCTTCAACTCATCTCATCATTCTCCAATCCCTACACTTGAAAACTTCCTTCATACAAAACTAAACACAATTCTATTAGCAACATTAGTGTAAGCATAACATATATTCAACCTCTTTTTGCTTCAGGTTTAAACTCAAAACAACCACATATAAAGAATATACTACTGTAGCAACTTCCCAAAAGGTTCCATGATCAAAAGAACTAAAAAAGAAAGCGATAAAGTGGCAAACACAAATATTGGCAGAAATCTGTCAAAACAGAACAGCTGACAAAGGTCGAATTTTTTAGGGGTTTTCTGTTGCTCAAATAAAAAAATGTTCAACTAGTGAAAGTTTGGATATAACCTAGGGCATATGCACAAGAAATAGCAGGTCCAAAAGATATACAGAGAATTTATACGAATTTTTACGGTGCAGCACCGAAAACAGTTTCAGGACAGCAACATCCCCAAATCTTTACCTCACTCGAATTAGAGGCTTCTCTTGGCACAACAACGAAATAAAAAGGATAAGGAGCGGTTATTACAGTAGTAATAACTTCCAAGACTCAAATAAAATAAAAAGTACTGAAAAATAAACAATGGGTTATCTCCCAAGAGTGCTTTTCTTTAACGCCTTTGAGCTAGGCGCAGAAATTTGCAAAGATGCTCATGTGGGCGCCATATAAGAGCTTGAGGCAAATGCGCCATATAGAAACTTAAAGCAATAGAGAGCATCAAAAAGCAAATGTGAAAGACATTTATATCTGAACCACTTCCTATGCATAGGAATCTTGTAAGAAAATAAATGAACGAGGCACATAGTAGCAAGCATGGATAGATAAAACAAGTGCCACTTCAAGATTTGTAACATAAAGAGGGGAAACTTAATATTGTTGAGATCCATCAAACCATGTTTCCCTCTCTCATAATAACTTTCAGTAGCATCATGAATAGAATTAACAATATAACTATCACGTAAAGCATCCCTATCATGCGCCACATGCATAAAAGGATTAATACTCACCACAGGAACAATAGTAGTAGGAGCAAATTCAATAGAATAATTATTCTCATCACCATAATCATCATAAATAGGAGGCATATTGTAATCATAACTAATTTTATCCTCAAAAGTAGGTGAGCTGAAAATATTATACTCATCATCATAGCCATCATAAACTAGAGGTTTAGTATCATCACAAGCTAGAGAGCAACTATTTCGCAAAGCATATTCTTCAAACATATCATCATAAGAAGGAACATCATATATGGGAGATAAAATATTATCAGAGCAAACTTTCTCCACTAAAGCTGGGGAACTAAAAATATCATGCTTAACAAAACCTGCTTCCCCAAGCTTAGACTTTTCTATAGCATTAGTAACAACGGTATTCAAAGCATTCGTACTAATAACATTGCTATGCGAAATAAGCTCCAAAGGATTTTCAATTTTCTCTTCAAATCTAAAATCAGGAAAAAGACTAAAGAATTCTTTGTTTTCCATTAAGCCTAACTAGTGAAAATAAAAACAAGAAACAAAAAGATGTAATTACAGAATCTAAAGGAAATAACTCCGAGCACTCACACAGGAGGATGCGAGTACCTTTTACCTTACCTCCCCGGCAACGGCGCCAAAAAAGAGCTTGATGTCTATGCACTTCTATTCTTGTAGACACTTGTTGGGCCTCCAAGTGCAGAGGTTTGTAGAACAGTAGCAAGTTTCCCTTAAGTGGATCACCCAAGGTTTATCGAACTCAGGGAGGTTAGAGGTCAAAGCTATCCCTCTCAAGCAACCCTGCAATTACGATACAGAAAGTCTCTTGTGTCCCCAACACACCCAATACACTTGTCAAATGTATAGGTGCACTAGTTCGGCGAAGAGATAGTGAAATACAAGTGGTATAGATGATTATAAGTAGTAAATGTGGTCTAAAATAAATATCGCTGCGAGCAAACAAGTAACAAAACAGGAAGTAAACGGTGTGCAAAGCTTGGAAACAAGGCCTAGGGATCATACTTTCACTAGTGGACACACTCCCAACAATATAACATGAATGAACAAATAAATAACTTCTCTCCACTATGGTACTCTGAATTACTCTCCTATTGAATAACACTAATCATTGTGTAGTGGCTACAGAAGCACCCCTTAAAGTTCATCAAGTACTTGACAAACACCACTCATAGAGACATCCAAATCAGATCACAATTCAAGATAGATATCATTGCAACTTAGACCAAGTACTAACACGGTGCACACACTGTCAACATTACACCATGAAAGGAGGAATAGATCACTCAATACTATCATAGTAATAATTACTCTCATAATCCACAAGAGATCACAATCATAGCCTAAACCAAGTACCACCACGATGCACGCACTGTCACCGTTACACCATGGCAGGAGGAATAGATTACTTTAATAACATCACTAGAGTACACTATAATAATTAAGCATAGGAGTAGCATAATATCTAAATAATAACATCTACTTGTTCAACATGATACAAAGCTCACGATCACATAAAGATCACATCATGGGAGAGAGAGGTGAACCACATAGCTACCGGTAGAGCCCTCAGCCCCGGGGATGAACTACTCCCTCCTCATCATAGGAGACAGCAAGGTTGATGGAGATGGCGGTGAGGTCGATGGAGACGGCGGAGACAGCGATGGAGACCGATGGAGATGGCTCCGGGGGCACTTCCCCGTCCCGGCAGGGTGCCGAAACAGAGACTTCTGTCCCCCGAAATTCGTCGGTGGCGGCGGCGGAGCTACGGAACTGTTTCTGGAAAATTGCCGACTCCCTTAGGGTTTTCCGTCCCGAGGCTTCTTATAGGCGAAGGGGCGATGTCAGAGGGCTGCCAGGGCCTCCTCACACAGGAGCGGCGCGGCCAGGGCCTGGGCCGCGCCAGCCCTATGTGAGGGAGGCCTGTGGCCCCTCTCCTTCCTCTCTTCGGATGTCTGGATGCTCCCGGGAAAAATAAGACTTCTGGCTTTTGTTTCGTCCAATTCCGAGAATATTTCCTGTGTATCACTTCTGAAACACAAAAACAGCAGAAAATAGGGAACTGGCACTGTGGCAACTCGTTAATAGGTTAGTTCCGGAAAATGCATAAAAGTGCCACGAAGTGTAACGAAACAGTAGACAAATGGTGTAAAAACAAGCATGGAGCATCAAAAATTATGGATACGTTGGAGACGTATCAGGCCCACACGCCAGGGTGGCGCGGCCTGATCCCTGGCCGCGCCAGCCCTGTGTGAGGCCGCCCTAGCCCACTTCTGGTCTCGCCCCTTCACGTACTTTATCGTCCCCGAAAGCCTAAGTCGAGGGGGGGCTCAGATTTAGACACCGCCGCCTCTGCGGGGCGGAAAACACCAGAGAGAGAAAAGCTCTCCGACAGGGAGAAATCTGCCGGGGAAATTTCTTCCCGGAGAGGGGAGATCGCCGCCATCATCATCACCATCGCACCGGACTTCATCGGGATCATCATCATCATCATCTCCATCACCAGCACCTTCATCTCCATCATCACCACGCCATCCCGCTGTAACATCTTGAGTTGGATCTTATTATATTCATAGGGGAAACTTTCCCAGTGTTGATTACTCTTGTAGTTGATGCTATTGAGTGGAACCGTTGAATTAAGGTTTATGTTCAGATTGTTATTTACCATTATTTCACCTCTGATCATGATCCATATGATGTCTTGTGAGTAGTTCGTTTAGTTCTTGAGGACATGGGAGAAGTCAAGATGTTAGTAATGAATTATTGTTAAGAAATATTTAATGGTTTGATATTGTTGTGGTGCTATTTCACTAGTGGTGTCATGTGAACGTCGACTACATGATACTTCACCATTTATGGGCCTAGTGAGATGCATTGTGTATTTGGCTACCGATTGTGGGGTTGCTGGAGTGACTGAAACATAAACCTCCGTTGGAAAACCATTGCACCAGGGAGCGTAGGATCTTAGAGTTTAAGGCTGTGGTTAGATTTATCTTAATTACTTTCTTGTATTTGCGGATGCTTGCAAGGGGTATAATCACAAGTGTGTATTTATCCTAGTAAGGGTAGTGCGCTAGCACAGGTTCACCCCCATAACACCTATCAAACCAATACAGACTATTGGCTTTATGAAGCGAAAGCTCTTGACAGAAACTCCCGTGTGTCCTCGAGAACGTTTGGTTATTATAAGTACACAACCGGCTTGTCCTTTGCTGAAGAAATTATTGGGCCACTTGCTGCAATTGTTTCTACTGTCTTTTATTTACTCGCACTTTATTTATATGTATTACCAAATACCCTTGAAAACCTGTTTGCTAGTATTTACAGTGATTCCTTGATCAAAACCGCTCATCAACACCTTCTGCTCCTCGTTGGGTTCGACACTCTTATTTATCGAAAGTACTACGATACACCCCCTATACTTGTGGGTCATCAAGACTATTTTCTGGCGCCGTTGTCGGGGAGTGTAGCGCTATTGAAGAGTGGAATTGGTAAAGGTAACCATCGCTGTGAGTATTGTTTTTATTTTGTCTTTTATTTTTATTTTATTCTGCTATGGAGAACTCTCCATTTGGTTTCCTATTTGGAAACACATCTACTACTACTGCTGCACATGTGGACGAACCACCACCGCCTGCTGAAATTGATCCTTTTAAGATACCTATGAAAATTGTTGGGCGTATTATGGATAACTGCTATTCAGGTGATGGAACTGTCCATCCGGGTGATCACTTATTATTTATACATGAATTATGCGAGTTGTTCAGATGTGCAGGTATTTCACCAAGCCAGGTCAAGAAGAAACTATTCTCATTATCATTGAAAGGCAAAGCTGAAGAGTGGTATCGACTACTCCAAGATGGTCCATCTATGGCATGGGATGATATTGTACCTCTCTTTTATTCCAAGTTTTATCCTCCAAGTGAAATTTATAAAGATCGTAACCGGATATATAATTTTTGGCCTCATGATGGAGAGAGTATTGCCCAAGCGTGGGGGAGATTGAAGTTACTAATGCTCAAATGCCCCATTCATGAGCTCCCCAATAATATTGTTATTGATAATTTTTATGCGCGGCTTACTCTTCCTGATAAGGATTATTTGGATGCTTCTTGCTTTGGATCATTTACTCATATGAAAGAAGATGCTAAGTGGAAACTTCTTGACCGTATACAAGAGAATGCTGAAGGTTGGGAAAACGACAAAGGTAGGAAGTCAGGTATAAACTATGATTATGAATGCATTAAATCTTTTATGGGGACCGATGACTTTCATAGTGTTAGCGCTGCTTATGGTCTTGATTCACAAATTCTTGCTAATTGTCTTAAGGCCTTTGCTTCTTATATTGATGTTCCAAAGAAAGATTGGAACAAATATCATGCGCCTTATAAAGACTCTATTAGTAATATACCTGCTGCAGCTACTGAAGTTTGTACTGTTGATAGCATTGTGCCTGAGCCTTATTTTGAGAAGACACCTTTCCCTGCTAAGGTAAAAAAGTATTCTACTTTGGTAAGTGTATCTAATAAAAGTACTAAGAAAGCTGCAGAACCTGATGAGCAAATTACTATTAAGTCTCCTGTAGCTATATTGAAGGATCTTGTTACTAAAGATGTAGGGGATGAATATATTCTTTTTTGTGAAGATGCTTCTAACATTCTCTCACATCCTAAAAAGCATAGGAAAACAAGTGTTCATGTTATTTCTGTCAGGATTGGAGATCATTGCTATTATAGTTTATGTGATATTGGTGCTAGTGCAAGTGCTATTCCCTTAGAGCTTTACAAAGAAATCATGCACGAGATTGGCGCTTGTGAACTTGAAGATATTGATGTGGTTGTTCAGCTTGCTAACAGAGAGACTGTTTGGCCTCTTGGTATTGTTCGAGATGTGGAAGTTCTTTGTGGTAAGACTAAATACCCTACTGATTTTCTAGTACTTGGTAAGGAGGCTAGTAAAACTTGTCCTATTATTTTTGGTAGACCATTTTTGAACACTTGTGGCGCCGTGATAGATTGTAAGAAGGAGAAATTTTTTACTAAGTTTAATGGGGAGTCTTATGAGTTTAATTTTCCCAAGTTTGCTAAGACTTCTTATG
The DNA here is from genome assembly GCA_007115705.1 of Dactylis glomerata. Lineage (NCBI taxonomy): Eukaryota > Viridiplantae > Streptophyta > Magnoliopsida > Poales > Poaceae > Dactylis > Dactylis glomerata. The sequence goes on along the minus strand of QXEO01000327.1, from coordinate 183,581 downwards.
AAAATGACACGCCTAATGAAAATTTTCGAGTTGAACAGCTTGCTTCTATTGCTCTTGCTCCTAATAATGCCTTGCAGCAATTCATGGAAGATCACGAAAGTGATGTTTTCAGCAAGGAAAGAGAAGAGATTGACGATATTCTTCTTCGTCAACCACCATTAATCAAGCATAATCTACCTGTGGAGGATCTTGGTACCACTTTGCCGCCTAAGGAAGATCCTGTTTTCGAATTAAAGCCTTTGCCTGATAATCTTAAATATGCTTACATAGATGATAAGAAAATATATCCTGTTATTATTAGCTCTAAACTTTCAGGAAAGGAAGAAGAAAGATTATTGGAGATATTGAGGAAACACCGAGGAGCTATGGGATATACTCTTGATGATTTAAAAGGGATTTCTCCCACTTTATGTCAGCATGCCATTAATATGGAGAAAGACGTGAAGCCAGTCGTGGAGCATCAACGCCGCCTAATTCCCAAGATGAAGGATGTGGTAAGAAATGAGGTATTAAAACTCCTTGATGCTGGTATTATTTATCCTATTGCTGATAGTAGATGGGTTAGTCCTGTTCATTGTGTTCCAAAGAAAGAAGGTATGCCTGTTGTGCCTAATGAGAATAACGAGCTTATTCCTCAAAGGGTAGTAGTTGGTTATAGAATGTGCATTGATTATAGGAAGGTAAACAAAGTTACTAAGAAAGATCATTACCCTTTACCGTTTATAGATCAGATGTTAGAAAGGTTGTCTAAGAAGACTCATTTTTGTTTCCTTGATGGTTATTCTGGTTTTTCTCAAATTGCTGTTAAGAAGGATGATCAAGAGAAAACCACTTTTACTTGTCCTTATGGAACTTATGCTTATAGACGTATGCCGTTTGGTTTATGCAATGCTCCTGCTACTTTTCAAAGATGCATGTCTGCTATTTTTCATGGCTTTTGTGAAGAAATTGTGGAGGTCTTCATGGACGATTTCTCCGTCTATGGAACTTCTTTTGATAATTGTTTGCACAACCTTGATAAAGTTTTGCAGAGGTGTGAAGAAACTAACCTTGTTCTTAATTGGGAGAAATGCCACTTTATGGTAAATGAAGGAATTGTCCTTGGACATAAATTTTTTGAAAGAGGTATTGAAGTTGACAGAGCGAAAGTGGAGGCAATTGAGAAAATGCCCTGTCCCAGAGATGTTAAAGGTATTCGTAGTATTCTTGGTCATGCCTCTTACTAATCTTTTTCAAAAAGATGTACCATTTGTCTTTGATGATGATTGTAAGGAAGCTTTTGAAACTCTTAAGAAGGCTTTAACTACTGCTCCTATTGTTCAACCACCTGATTGGAATTTACCTTTTGAAATTATGTGTGATGCTAGTGATTTTGCTGTTGGTGCTGTTCTTGGACAGCGCGTTGATAATAAGTTGAATGTTATTCATTATGCTAGTAAGACTCTTGATGCTGCTTAGAAGAATTATGCTACTACTGAGAAAGAGTTTCTTGCTGTTGTTTTTGCATGTGATAAGTTTAGATCTTACATTGTTGATTCTAAAGTTACTATTCATACTGATCACGCAGCTATTAGATATCTTATGACTAAGAAGGATGCTAAGCCTAGGCTTATCAGATGGGTGTTGCTTTTACAAGAGTTTGATTTTCATATCGTAGATAGGAAAGGTGCTGAAAATCCTGTGGCTAACAACTTGTCTAGATTGGAAAACATTTCCTTTGATCCTATTCCTGTTAACGATAGTTTTCCAAATGAACAGTTGGCTGCAATAAATGTAACTTCGCGAGACCTTCCTTGGTATGTTGATTATGCTAACTTTATTGTTTCCAAGTATTTGCCTCCGACCTTTACAGCTCAGCAAAGAAGAAAATTCTTTTATGATTTGAGGCATTACTTTTGGGATGACCCACATTTATATAAAGAAGGAGTTGATGGTATTATAAGAAGATGCGTACCGGAATATGAGCAACAAGAGATATTAAGGAAATGCCATAGCAGCGCCTATGGAGGGCATCATGCTGGAGATAGAACCGCGCAGAAGGTTCTACAATCAGGTTTTTATTGGCCAACCCTCTTTAAGGATGCCAGAAGGTATGTTTTATCTTGTGATGAATGTCAAAGAGTTGGTAATATTTCTAGACGCAATGAAATGCCTATGAGTTACACTCTTGTTATTGAACCGTTTGATTGTTGGGGATTTGACTTTATGGGTCCTTTTCCTCCTTCAAAAGGCTATACCCATATACTTGTTGCTGTAGATTATGTTACTAAATGGGTAGAAGCCATACCTACAAAGATTGCCGATGGTGAGACCTCGTTAAAAATGCTTAAGGATGTTATTTTTCCTAGGTTTGGTGTGCCTAGATATCTTATGACTGATGGAGGTTCTCATTTTATTCACGGTGGTTTTAGAAAAACTCTTGCTAAATATGATGTTAATCATAGAATTGCTTCTGCTTATCATCCCCAAACTAGTGGGCAGGTAGAGCTTTCTAATAGGGAGATCAAGTCTATCTTGTAGAAGACTGTCAATAGATCTAGGAAAAACTGGGCTAGTAAGTTAAACGATGCTTTATGGGCTTATAGAACTGCTTATAAGAACCCCATGGGTATGTCTCCTTATAAGATGGTTTACAGAAAAGCGTGTCACTTGCCCTTAGAATTAGAACACAGAGCTTTTTGGGCAGTGAGAGAGCTTAATAGAGATTTTAAACTAGCTGGTAAGAAAAGGTTATTAGATTTGAGTTCTCTAGATGAGTGGAGAAACGAAGCGTATGAGAATGCCAGGTTTTTTAAAGAGAAAGTCAAGCAATGGCATGATAAGAGAATTCTTAAGAGAGAGTTTCATGTTGGTGAGAAAGTTCTTTTGTATAGGTCTCGTCTCAGATTTTTTGCAGGAAAATTACTCTCTAAATGGGAAGGACCATATGTTATTGTGGAAGTGTACCGCTCAGGTGCTATTAAGATCGCTTCATTGAAAGATGACTCTACACAAGTGGTGAATGGGCAAAGACTCAAACATTATATTTCTGGAGATTCTTATAATGAAGATGTTAATGTTATTGAAACAATTTCTCTGGAAGAATTCATCCAAGACAAATTGCAGGTACCTGCAGAGTTCGTTTTCGAATAGGTAACAGTTCTAGTCAGAGAAGTTTCACGAAAAGTTCTTCCTTTAATATTTTTGTTGTTTTTACTAAATATGAAAAATCACGAGACGAAAAAGGGCAGGAAAAAGAGTCCGTGTGTCTCTCACACACAGGTGGCGCGGGCCCACCCCTGGCCGCGCCACCTAGGTGTGAGAGCACCCCGGAACTCGTTTCCGTCCCGGTTTCCTCCTGTGATTTCATTTTAATGTATAATTTTCGCCTATTTAACCCCCCGGAGTCCCCGAGGTCTGTATATCGTTTTCTTGTCGTGTATTGTTTCGAGCTATTTCTGTCAGGGATTGCTCTCGGCTTGGGAGTTACAATGTCTTTGTCCGGTCCATCTGAGGAGAACCCTCTTGCGGATTCCATCAATCCGTACATGAGGGAGCTGAGGATGCATCTGAAGGAGTTGTCACTCAAGGATGGGGAGTTGCAGATTAAAGATGTTCAAGGACCCAAGGGAGAAGGGAGTCTCGAAGCGAGGATGGAAGCACTGGAACAAGAAGTTTTCAAATACAAGAAGATGGCAGAACGCGAGGTGGACATTATCTATAGGATTAATCAAGAGCTTGTTGCCAAGTACAAGAAGGAGACTACAGAGCTCTGGAAGGATGTCCTCTCACTCCAGGAGACGACTTGCCAATTACAAGCACAACTCTACGACGTGCAGAACCAAAATTGTGAGTATGAAGCTAGATTTCAACAAATGAGTGCTGCTGCAAGTTTCAGGATTTTGGAGACCAAGACATCGTTCCTTGATGGAGGACCTCTGCCTTGGAAGTATGACAACGAAGATTATCCACCACTACCGCCAAAGGAGTAATTCGTCATCGGTATAGGCATCCCCTTGGCTTGTTCCAAGCTTGGGGGAGTGCCGCGGTATCACATCATTACCTTTCGCTCATTTACTTTTCAAGTAGTGTCATATCATGAATAAAGAAGTTATCTTATAGAATAGTTTGCAGTTTGGAAGTATCCTCCTTAGTTGGTTATCTATGTATGCCTTGGTGTGAGTTGCGGTAATAAAATATTAATGAGAAGTTTTATCGTTTACTTTCCGCGCACTTTATGCTAGTATGCAATCTCTCTTGTATGACTAGTCTTGTTGATTGGTATTGGTATCACTTTGGAAGCATGAGTAAATTTAGTTGGTTTTGGCAAACCCAGCTTGGTCAGTAGCAACTTTACCTTGAGGTTTGAGTAGAAAAGAATAAAGAAGTGTTTGTAGTTACATCACTTCAGTTTTCCTTATGTTTGGCTTATAAAGCATTGTTATTCCTGAAGTCAAAATCGTTGTACCTTCAAGGGAGTTTGCATGATTGTTCTTATTATATGTATGTTTGTTTGTTACATGCAACACTTATGCTTGCTACCCAGCCTTGCTAGCCAAAAACCTGTACTGAGAGGAAATACTTCTCGTGCATCCAATTCCCAAAAGCCAAGTCACTTCCAAAGAGTCCACTATAAATTCCTATGCATGGTATTTCAAGCCATTCCAAGTAAATTTTCATGTGCTACCTTTCAAAAACCTTCAAACACTTCTCATTTTGTGCCACTGTTTTTAGCTCATGAGGACGTAGTGGATGGGTTTGTTATCTTCCATACTAAATTGAGTACCCCTCGACTAGGCAGCTTCATCTGCTCGTCATTAATTTTGCAAGGGAGCTGGTCAGACCATTATAATCTCAATAGAAAAGAAAGAAAAGAGCACTCCTCCAAGGAATGTGAAAGTTGGTGGGCACCCGATGGAATCGGTTAGCCATGGTTTGAGAAAGGAAAAAGGTGGGGAGGAGTGCCAAGCTATAAAAGAGCACCAAAGTGCCAATTAATCAAACATCTCGGAACCGCTCTCACTTGTTTAGTATGGAAGATATCAAGAACTCCGTTGCTAGTCGTTGACAAAAGCAACCACCTCTCAAAATAACTTTTCACCTCTGTTTTACAAATGAAAAGCTCTAGCACATGTTTAATCCCTGCTTCCCTCTGCGAAGGGCCTATCTTTTACTTTTATGTTGAGTCAACCTATTTCCCTCTATCTAAAGCAAGCATTTGAGTTGTTATGTTTCACTCATCCATTTGTTGATCAGTTTAATCATGTTTACTATCTTCCTTGTTTTGTATAATGCTTTTGTCTGAAGGAATATATCTTTGAAAGCTTTCTATGAATGCAAAAGTTTACCTTGTTGAGCATATGGTCTTTGCTATATTAGCTCTGTTTTAAAAAGCTCCGTTTAAAAGAAAGAATAGCTTGTTCATCATTCTTTGACCAAGAACTAAGGTTTGCCATTGCCAATTATAGTTTACCTTGTGCATCTTTACATGTGATTCCCTTTTACCCATTGCAAGTCTATATCTTATAAAGGGAAGTTGATGTCTATTATAATTTGTGCCTTGGTGAATGTGATACTTCTTGTCCGTATTTTGATTATCGACACTTCACTCCATAAACCTGTGGTCATGTTTACCGAGTTTAGTTTTCGCTTGGGGACAAGCGAGGTCTAAGCTTGGGGGGGTTGATACGTCCATTTTGCATCACTATTTTGTATCATAATTTACTGTTATTCATTGATATATTTCATATTTAGAGTTGATACTTATGTTATTTCCTTGGTTTTCACATGTTTGATGATCTTTGGAGGAGTTGCTGCCGGAGTCAGGATTCTGCTGGAAAAAGGACCATCAAGGGACCATATTTTGAAGATCAGGAAAATTCCAGAAAAATACCAGGAAATTCTATTTTCCCAGAAGACTCAGGAAGCCAGAAGAAGGAGTCGAGAGGAGCCAGGGGGGCCCACATGCCAGGGTGGCGCGGCCTGACCCCTGGCCGCGCCAGCCCTGTGTGAGGCCGCCCTGGCCCACTTCTGGTCTCGCCCCTTCGCGTACTTCATCGTCCCCGAAAACCTAAGTCGAGGGGGGGGCTCAGAGTTAGACACCACCGCCTCTGCGGGGCGGAAAACACCAGAGAGAGAAAAGCTCTCTGGCAGGGAGAAATCTGCCGGGGAAATTCCTTCCCGGAGAGGGGAGATCGTCGCCATCATCATCACCATCGCACCGGACTTCATCGGGATCATCATCATCATCATCTCCATCACCAGCACCTTCATCTCCATCATCACCACGCCATCCCGCTGTAACATCTTGAGTTGGATCTTGTTATATTCATAGGGGAAACTTTCCCGGTGTTGATTACTCTTGTAGTTGATGCTATTGAGTGGAACCGTTGAATTAAGGTTTATGTTCAGATTGTTATTTACCATTATTTCACCTCTGATCATGATCCATATGATGTCTTGTGAGTAGTTCGTTTAGTTCTTGAGGACATGGGAGAAGTCAAGATGTTAGTAATGTATTATTGTTAAGAAATATTTAATGGTTTGATATTGTTGTGGTGCTATTTCACTAGTGGTGTCATGTGAACGTCGACTACATGATACTTCACCATTTATGGGACTAGTGAGATGCATTGTGTATTTGGCTACCGATTGTGGGGTTGCTGGAGTAACAGAAACCTAAACCTCCGTTGGAAAACCATTGCACCAGGGAGCGTAGGATCTTAGAGTTTAAGGCTGTGGTTAGATTTATCTTAATTACTTTCTTGTATTTGCGGATGCTTGCAAGGGGTATAATCACAAGTGTGTATTTATCCTAGTAAGGGTAGTGCGCTAGCACAGGTTCACCCCCATAACACCTATCAAACCAATAAAGACTATTGGCTTTATGAAGCGAAAGTTCTTGACAGAAACTCCCGTGTGTCCTCGAGAACATTTGGTTATTATAAGTACACAACCGGCTTGTCCTTTGCTGAAGAAAGGATTGGGCCACTTGCTGCAATTGTTACTACTGTCTTTTATTTACTCGCACTTTATTTATTCGTATTACCAAATACCCCTAAAAACCTGTTTGCTAGTATTTACAGTGATTCCTTGATCAAAACCGCTCATCAACACCTTCTGCTCCTCGTTGGGTTTGACACTCTTATTTATCGAAAGTACTACGATACACCCCCTATACTTGTGGGTCATCAGAAACACCTGGCAGTGAAGAACAACATGGCCAAGGGGAAGGCAACGAGCTCCGCGACTAGCTGGGTGCCCTCTGCTGTCACGCAGAAAGAGCTGAACAAGGCCAAGACAGATGGTCTCGTCTCCAGCAATGACTCCATCAAATTCCCGAGCACCGAACGGATCCCCAAGCACCCGAGCGGCTATCGGGTGATGTTCCTTTCCTTCCTCTTTCGCGGACTCTCTCTTCCTGCCCACGAATTCCTTCGTGGGCTTCTCTATTTTTATGGTGTGCAGCTTCACCAGCTCACGCCTAATTCTATCCTTCACATTGCTTGCTTCGTGACTCTTTGCGAGTCATTCCTGGGGATCGAACCCCACTTTCTTCTTTGGAGATCCATCTTTCGTCTCCGCCCCAGCGTTTCTTTGGCGAATAAGCCTAAGCTGGGCAGGGCTGTCGTCTCTGTGCGCCCCGAGGCGCAGTATTTGGAGTTTTCTATGTCTGCATCGGTCCAAGGTTGGAGGACCAAATGGTTTTACATCAAAGACCGTAAGGCCTCCTCCGAAGACGAGTATGGCCTAGCCCCCTTTGACGCCTCCAAAGAGTTGAAGAAATTGGCATCGTGGGATTTGCCTCCCACAGAGGCTGAGATGGAGGGGATTGCTCCGCTGTTGACCCGCATCCAAGCTCTGAAAGGAGGTAAAGGAGGCGCTTTGTCAGGTATTCAACTCATGGCGTTCTTTGTGCAACGTCGAGTTCAACCCCTGCAGCATCGCCTTTCCAAGCTTTGGAGCTATTCTGGCTTGGTGGATCCTTCTCGCATCTCTGGAGATCTAATGGAGAAGCAAGAAGTCGACAAGCGAGTTAGGAGCCTCACCAAGCTCACCAAGGATCATGCGGTTGCAGAATTGGCCGCTGATTATTTTGACTCTGTGCACCCCCTACCCAAGGTACATATTTTTTATATTGTATACTTGTTATCGAATTCATCGTCTTCCATCTGTGTTTATGCCTATATCGATTACTTTTCTGACTTATTCATTTGTAGGACCACCAATTCCTTGTTTCACGCCCTCCTCTTCCAGAGGAAGGGCCTCTTCCGGCTGATCTGGCCTCTACTGTTTCTAAAGCCCCCGAGGCTGAAGAAAATCAGGACGGAGATGATGCCGAAGAATCAGAAGAAGATACCAGCTCGACGACATCGCCTCCTCCTGCTCTTTCTGAAGAAACTGGTGCGGACAAGAAGAGGAAGCGTGTCGACGAGCTTACTTCATCGAGTACCTCCGTGCAGAGAACTGCGGCTAATGAAGCCCCTGTCCTAGAAGAAGATGTTGAATTTTTCGACCTCCTGGCATCATAAGTGTTCTGCGAGTATCAGGATTTCGCTGTATTTGCCTTCTTTCTTTCGAGTTGTATAAAACCTGTTTCCTCTTGTAGTGATGACGAGGAGCCAAAATGGATGATGCGGCTGCTCCTTCTGCCCAGGATGTAATTACCGATGAGCCTCCCGTACAAGAGACTGAGCTGGCTGTGCAGGCGCCGAGGGCCACTAGAGCTTCTACCAAGAAGATTACTGCGTCCCGAAGTACCAAGCGGTCGAAGAAATCCCAGGACGTTGAGGTTTCCCTTGAAGCACACGAGCCCACAGGCTCCCCTGACAATGTGAGTGGTTATACTATACTTATCTATCTTGCGCCTTCCATATGCTTACGTGTTTCTCTCTTGTCAGGCATTGATGAAGAAATTTGTCACCTTGGGTACTGAATGTACTGAATACTTGAAGGCTGCGAAAGCTTCCGAAGGTTAATTCTTTGTCCTGTCTTTGCTTGTCCTGTATACTTCTCTTTGCTGTTTGTTTGACTTCTCCTTTCCTTTCTTTGCAGATGCTCTTGCATTAGCCAATGCTTGCATTGCATCGCTAGAAGCCGAGCTCAACGCTTCGAGGAAAGCTTTTGATGTTGCGACCGCTGCCAAGGCAAATGCTGAGAAGTCGCATAAGTCAGCGCTGGCTAAGGCGAAGAAAGCGGAGAAGGCCTTGGCTGATGCTAACAAAGAGCATCTCCAGCGAGAGCAAGCCGTGGCTGAGCGGCTTCACACGATGTCTGTTGCTGCTGGCGGTACACACTCGTCTTGTACTCTTCTTCTGTTGTTGTTGCTTTCTTGCTCTTGCTGATATTTTCTTGTCCTGTTGTTTTTCTGTCCCCTTTGTTGTACAAAATTTACCAAGGTGTCTTTGTCGACTCTGCAACCGGGCGATGATCCTCTTATGGCCGCGGTTAACTTACTCGAAGCAAACTGGATATCTATCCAGGAGATCTTTGAGTTGGTGAACCGCGTTCTTACGCGGATGTTCGTCGGGTTGTGGCCCAAGCAAAAGGCGGAGGTTCCGAACAATGACTTGAAGAAACTCGCCAAAGCCTTCGATACTACTGACGACCCCGTCCTCCAGCTGAAGGGGCTTTCTTTGAAGCGAGGTGCTGAGGGTGCTATCGCCCTTTCCTATGCACATGGTGCAGATTTCGATTGGGAAAAGGTTAGCTCTCCTCATGGCCACACCCGCTCGGAGCTAAAGGGAAAAAATTCTCGCAACCAGGGAAAAAATTTGACTATCAGCCGACGAATGGAGAGTAATAAGGGAAACTGTAGAACATGGCACACCGATACCATCAAATTCCAGCAAGGATATGCTCCTGGGGTATCACTATGCCCTAAGGCAACAGGCAAAACAACTAGCAAAGGAGAAAATAGAGATACAAAAAAGAAAAGACTCAGCCATTGCAGCCAGCAACGCCGCTCGCAGAGCACGAAGCAACGCATCACATACTAACGCAAGGAGGAATCGTCGACATGGTTCAAGGTACAAAAACCTCGAGTACTCAGAAAGGCAAAGCATCTCCAAAAATCTCGACTCGTCCTTCCTATCGGTCGACGAGCAGGGAAACATCATACCAAAAACCCCCGAAGCAGCACTAGTGGCAGCTCAAGCGTATCTGCTTACAACTCGACCAAGTCCAGGGGACCCTAGGGAAAATATGCACAGAGCAGCGCTCAACGGACTAAAAATGGTGGGCAACAAGCTATCAGCAAAAGAAGAGGAGGCATATCACAACAAGGAAACACACAAGCCAAGGTCACCTCGCCGTCACAATAGTCCTCGGCACAGAAGCAGTAGTCGACGATCTCGATCGCCATCACCAAGACACCATGGTCGGCGCCAATTGACGAGGGTTAACTCGACAAATGTCCTAGATGAAGGACTTAGGATCGGGGAGATAGGGCGTTGGATGAACTCGAAGGTAAAGTTAGTCAAAACAAGTGTATATCGAAAGTAAACTTGGGTGTTGAACCTTGCTTGCTTTCAATCTGCCCTACACCGTCCCCTCCTGGCCCCTATATATAGGTGGCCAGGTCTCGAGGATCGGGTAGGGTCCGATACAGATTATAATATCGACATACGGTAAGAACTCGTATCTCGACTATTATTACAATTGGGCCTAGCTTAACGGGCCTCAGGGGTACTCAACTAGCGGGCTCTATTAGCTATACCCTTGTCAATAAGCCTTCCTACAGCTCCACATATTTTCTGCATGTGCTTTGTATCGACATCTGGTAATCGCTTTGTGCAATTTGTGGAGTCGTTGATCCTTGCTGGTTGCACATCACCTTCCTCTTATTTGGTAAGAACTTGTAAGAGCTTTGTATACCACTTGACGGATTACGCATGATTCCACCATATTCCGTAGTTTGTAGGTATATACATTTGTGCTTGCTTCTGCGCTAATCATGATAGGAACCATGAAAGAGGATGTTGATCTGGAGAAGATGACGAATGCAGAGTTGCATGCCCACTTCACCGAGCTACTGGTGGGGCGTGCACACAACATGGATACACGCTTGGGGGACGTTGATTCCAAGCTCTCTGTTGCGATGGAGAAGATTGATGGCCTCCAGGAAGCTTTCAACGCCAAGCTCGACGCCAAGTTCCAGGAAGTCCTGGCCCGGTTACCACCATAGTTGGGCGTCCACATGCCACACGCACGCCGCGTTCCTCTCGCACCACCACCCGCGGGTACCGTTACAGCTGCGGCGGCTGCAACGGAGGCGGCCACCTAGGATGGATACACTGCTGATGAAGGGGAGCACGAGTTTGAAGATGAAAATGAGCTAGAGGAGGGCGAGGTCCAACAGCCTGCACCTGGACATCCACGACAATACAACCACAACGCGCGCCCACCTCCCCGACCGATACGTGATTATGAACATGTTGCAAAACTGAAATTAAATATCCCGCTATTTGAGGATAGATATAATCATGATGCATACCTCACTTGGGAATTGGAAGTAGAGCAACGTTTTGCATGTTTACGATATCCTGAGCATTTGCGTGTTAGTGTTGCTACTTGTGAGAATACAGATTTTGCTTCTATTTGGTGGTCTGAATATTGTAGAGTCAATCATGCTAATATTCCTGCTACTTCGATTAGTTTAAAACATGCCATGCGTACTCATTTTGTACCTCCACATTATCAACGTGATTTGCTTAAAAAATTGTCTCGACTAGAACAAGGCGAAAATTCTGTCCAAGACTATTATTAAGAGTTACAAACATGCATGATTCGTTGTGGTATTGTAGAGGATAATGAAGCTATGCTTGCACGTTTCTTTGGTGGTTTCAATAAAGAGATTCAACATATTTTAGACTACAAGGAGTACAGCACTATTACTCGTTTATTTCATCTTGCTTGCAAAGCTGAACTTGAAGTGTAGGATCGTCAACCATCATGGAAAAGAGCTAATAATTCTGCAGGTCGTACTTTCTCATGGTCTGCACACCAATCAGCTCCACCTTCTTGTGGGGATGCACCAGCGCCTCCCAACTCCAAGTACACCGCGCCCACATCACGAACGCCACCTGCTCCTGCTCCATCACCATCTGCTGGTCCGACACAGAGTTCATCTTCCATGGACTCTACTGGGAGGACTCGCGACATTCAATGTCGCAAATGCTTTGGGTTTGATCACATAGAAAAAGAATGCAGGACCAAATGTGTGATGGTGGTGATTGATGACGGTGAATATGATTCTGCAAGTGATTTCGATGATGATACACTGGCCCTTATTGCTTCACGTGATGGTGCCAATTCTGATTCAGACAAGGAGATTGAGGTAATGGGAGCTAAAACTACTGATCAATACAAGAGTTTAGTTGCACAATGTGTCTTGAGTGTGCAATTGAGCAAAGCTGAACATGATCAACACCACAATTTGTTTCAAACAAGAGGCGTTGTTAAGGATAGAGCTATATATCCGGATCATCAGTGATGGAGGGAGTTGTAACAATCTGGCTAGCATTGACATGGTGGAGAAGCTTGCTCTACCCACACGACAACGACCTCATCCATATTACATTAAATGGTTTGAGAGCTCTGGTAAGATCAAGGTAACAAGAACTACACACATGCATTTTACTATTGGTACCTAATCAGATTTTGTTGATTGTGATGTTGTACCTATGCAAGCTTGTTTTTTGTTACTTGGTGGACCATGTCAATTTGATAGAGAATCTGTACATAATGGTAAAAACTAATCAGTATTCTCTTATACATGCTGGAAAGAAAATTGGACGTAAACCCATGACTCTGGAACTAATTTTGAAAGATAAAGTCAAACTTTCTCAAACTTTCTAGTGTATTTATTATATTAAATTATGGCTTTATTACATTAATAGAAAGGAGATAAAATGTGAAATCTTTACCATCCAATCTGATTAGAATATCATGAAAGTATAAGTGGCATAATTTTTTCTAGAATGTTTTATCAATTTATTTTCATTCTATTTGTACCTCTGGCAAACTCGAAGTTTCATCAAAATTGTTTCTATTCATATGGTTAAAAAATACGCCATTTGGGAGTTTTACCAGGACTCACTAGAAAAACACCTAAATCCAGAAGTAATCTGAAAAAGAAATTCCATTCTGGGAAAAAGGAGGATAATCCTAAAATTCTGTCTGTATTCTAGATTTGGAGAAGTGCCGATTTTCAAGAACGTGAATCTTATGATATGGTGGGAATCTCTTATGATAATCATCACCCCTCTTTTTCAAGAGGATTCGCGGCATGTCAAGCCCTAGTAAGGTTCTTCGCTTTGCATCGAATTAAACCACATGCTCCACCGCTTGTGTGGGCCCCTATCAATTCCTTTGATTTACTTATAAGTCTGATTCTAACCATGCTACTAAAATTCATTTGAAGAGTCCTTGTTTACTTGCTAGAAATTCTGATATTGCTGAAATTTATGTGAACATGACTCCATGCTATGCCATTGTTTGCAAAGAAATTTTGTTTTCATTTGAGGATAGGCCTCCTTCTTTGCCACCTGCGGTTGCTAACCTTTTGCAGGAATACATAGACATTTTCCCACAAGATGTTTCACCTGGATTACCACCTATTTGTGGGATAGAACACCAAATTGATTTGATTCCAGGAGCTTCGCTACTCAACCGTGCGCCATACCGCACCAATCCTAAAGAAACAAAAAAGATTCAATGAATTCAGAGTTTATTGGACAAAGGTTATATTCGTGAGTCTCTTAGTCTATGCGCTATTCCTATTATTTTGGTACCTAAGAAAGATGGTTCTTCACGCATATGTACTGATTGTAGAGCTAGTAATAATATTAGTATTCGATATCATCACCCTATACCTCGTTTGGATGACATGCTTGATGAGTTGAGTGGTTCTATTATGTTCTCTAAAGTTTATTTGCGTAGTGGTTACCACCAGATTCATATGCAATTAGGAGATGAATGGAAAACGACATTTAAAACTAAGTTCGGTGTTAGTGCTGCCGTTTGGTTTAACTAATGCGCCTAGTACTTTTATGAGACTCATGAAAAAAGTTTTACGTTCTTTTATTGGTCGTTTTATGGTAGTATATTCTGATGACATTCTGATATATAGCAAATCTTTAGAGGACCATTTGGATCATTTACATGCTGTTTCTAATGCTTTACGTGATGCACGTTTGTATGATCATCTTGAGAAGTGCACCTTTTGCACAAATAGAGTTGCTTTTCTTGGCTATGTTGTTACAGAACAGGGAATTGAAGTTGATTTAGCCAAGATTGAAGCAATTGAGAAATGGCCGCAGCCCAAGACAGTCATACAAGTGAGGAGTTTTCTTGGCCTCACTGGGTTTTATAGGCGCTTTGTCAAATATTTTGGCTCTATTGCTGCGTCATTGAATAAGCTCACAAAGAAGGATGTGCCCTTTATTTGGGGTGATGCACAACAAGAAGCCTTCATGATAAGTTAACACATGCTCCATTACTCCAACTTCCTGATTTTAATAAGACGTTTGAACTTGAATGTGATGCTAGTGGAATTGGTTTAGGAGGTGTGTTATTACCAGAGGGAAAACTTGTAACATATTTTAGTGAAAAATTGAGTGGGCCTAGTCTGAACTATTCTACTTATGATAAAAAATTATATGCGCTGGTTCGGACATTAGAAACTTGGCAACATTATTTATGACCTAAAAAAATTGTTATACATTCTGATCATGAATCTTTGAAGCATATTCGTAGTCAAGCAAAGCTGAATCGTCGCCATGCAAAGTGGGTTGAATTTATTGATTTTTTTTGCTTATGTTATCAAACACAAAAAGGGTAAATATAATATTATTATTGATGCTTTGTCGCGCCAATATACTATGCTATTTCAGCTTGACTTCAATTTTTTTGGATTGGAAACTATAAAGGAACAATACTTGCATGATGCTGAATTTAAATATGTGTTGCAGAATTGTAGAGATGGTAGAACATGGAACAAATTCATCCTCAATGATGGATTTGTGTTCCGTGCTAACAAACTATGCATTCTAGATGGTTTCGATCGTCTTTTGTTGTTGCAGGAGGCGCATAAAGGAGGATTGATGGGACACTTTAGTGTCAAGAAGATGGAGGATGTACTTGCTGCACACTTCTTTTGGCCACGCATGCGGTGAGATGTTGAGAGATTCATGGCACGCTGCACTACTTGTCAAAAAGTTAAGTCTCACCTTAATTCACATGGTTTATATATGCCTCTTCCTATTCCTAGTGTTTCTTGGGAAGATATTTTGATGGACCTTGTTTTGGGATTGTCTGGTACACAGAAGAGGAGGGATAGTATTTTTGTTGTTGTGGATCGATTTTCTAAGATGGCACACTTTATTCCTTGTCACAAGACCGATGATGATGCGCATATTGCTGATTTGTTCTTTCATGATATCGTTCGTTTGCATGGTGTGCCAAATACTATTTTTTCTAATCGTGATACTAAATTTCTTAGCCACTTTTGGAGATGTTTATGGACTAAGTTGGGGACTAAATTGATGTTTAGTACTACGTGTCATCCCCAAATAGATGGACAAACTGAAGTACTTAATAGAACTTTATCTACTATGCTGCAGGCTATTTTAAAGAAGAACTTAAAATTGTGGGAAGAATGTTTGCCATGAACCAAGCAACATTGTTGGAAGATTCTTGAACACTGTGAGAAGTGGAAAACAAGAGATCAAGAATCAAAACCCAAGAGAGAGGACATGCTAGAATTGGATGATACGGAGGAGGAGGATGGAGGAAGGAACAAGGAGAAGCCGGGAGGAAACAAGAAAGCAAAGGAGAGGATCAAGCTTTAAGCCGAAGCCACTAATTTAGGGAAGAAGATTGGGGACATGGTTAAGTCCAAGGAGGTGTACATGGAGAAGGCATTGCAAACAAAGGTGCTCTTGGCCGACAAGAAGAATGCCATGAACCAAGCAAGGTGGGAGGCGATCCGGGAGGATGACAAGCGCACACAAGCTTTGGAGGAGAGGAAGCTCGAGCTTGAAGAGAAGAAGGCAATGATGGAGCTCATCGCCGATGAAAACAAGACAATGATGATGGATCCGAACACCATGGATGCCTTCACAAGAGAGTGGTTGGATATGAGGAGGGAGGAGATCATGAAGAGGAGAAGGCTAGCGCGTCTTCATTCTCATGCCAACGGTGTAGGTGCTCCGATGGGTGGCTCCGGTGGGTGGCTCCGGTGGAGGTGGATCCGGTGGAGGTGGCTCCGGCGGTGACATCAATGTTGGCGATGCTTGATCTACACGATTCATGGTCGTTGTGTTTCTTTTTGTGTCAAATATGATAGGAATTTGTGAAACTATGCAAACTTTGTGTAACATTTTGTTGATGCAAAATCCTTGCCAATATTGATTTGCTGTTTTACGGGTTCGGTTTATGTCGCGGCGCAGATCAGTGCCCACAAATGAAACCACACCGCCGAAGTCATTTATTTGCTTCTTTAATGAAAAAGGAGGACTTGATCGCCACGAGGAGCAGGTTGGAAAAGAAAAAAAAAGGAGGAAGAGAGCTAGAGTGAATTGGCTTAAGAAAGGAGACGGTAACACATGCTTTTTTCATAAGGTCGCTAACAACACAAGACAAATTTCGTTTGTAGACACTGATCTATGCCGTGACTTTCAGAACTATAAAACCCGAATACGAACCTGAATTCTAATTTTATGGCTCGCATTTTTATGGACAGTAGAGATGCTCTAAGGAAAACCCGTGACTCTGGTGGGCTCGTCGCTAGTTCCAAACGCACCAATCTGTCCATGTCTAAAGTCAGCTGTCAAGCGGGGCGGGATGCAGCTGATCGCTAAACAGCTGCATGGGATCATGCGCCAATTGCGGGCGGTGTGCGGCTGACAGCCATACATCGCCAAGTCAAAGCGGGACAGTGCGGCAGCCCGCCTCAGCCTGCATACTCCCGCAAGGCAAATTCGATGGCGTCCAGCCACATACGCACGCTTCGGCTAGCTAGCTGATCGAAAGTAGTAGCAGCTAGCTGATTGCGCTTCTGCTATGATTAGTTTGAATAAGAGAATGATCGATCTGTTTGCCAAGCCAAGTGATATAGTCACACCATTTAGGGAACAAAACAACTATTTTAGATCGAGCCATAATAGCACCATGAATCTTTCGGGCTGAGCTAATTCTGAACAAAAAGGTACTGAAACAACAAGCTAAATAGAACAAAGCACAGGGCCATGAGGATCTCAAGACAACATAAACAACTACTTAGATACGAAAACAACATTAACGCTAGCAATAGGCCAACAGCTATATAAAATGCACAGCTTGTATGATCTTCAGGATCCTTTGGAAGAGATGCTTGACCCTAGTTGTTGATCCTTGACCTTGCAGTCTTGTCTTCATCACATCCAAGGAGGGTGTTAAGTAATGCACTTAAACCTACATTAAGCAATCTTTGGTGCCCAAATGTAGTACTATACAAGAAGAAATTAGATACTAAATTTAGCAACCAGTTGATGAATAATATTACTCCTCTTCTCAAATTAAGCAACCACTCAAGCACAAAGTAGAGATTGCCAAAGGACAGAAACCAATAAAAGGAGAATAGATACTTGCATCACTCATTCATGCAAACAACGTCCATTAAATTGTTGTGCAGCACCCCTACAACCTGAATTTGTACAAAGGGCTAATTATCAACCAACTATGGTACTGTACTAGTCTATGAATCAAACACCAGTAGCTAGAAGGAACCCAAACCGAGATCTTGTATAAGTGTGCAGCCCACCGAGAGTGCTAAGAGAGACAATGACAAGAATGTACTAGACTGATCAAGCATTTTGAGCAAAAACGAGTTGTGCCATCTCTGGCTAATTGTCAAATACTATCACAGTCTGGCTAATTGGTACAGGGAAAGCCAAGATCAGCATCGTTTGACAAGACAAAATCCAAAAAAAGGAGTTACCATCAGCATCCTGAGATGGACGAGGTACACGGACAGGAGCAGCGGCAGCGGCCTGTACAGGGGCAGCGTCTGGTACAGCGGCAGCATCCGGGACAGGGGCATGCTGGACGGTGACCGGAGGTGGAGTGGAGTTGTACCGGCGAGCGACGAAGAAACCCCAGCATCGGGGTCATCGACGGGGGGCGGATCTGGGGATCGCGGAGGCGCCGCCGTCGACCCTAGCATCAGGAACTCCGCCGGATGTGCCGCCGAGCGGAGGACGACCCTCGGGTCGCCGAGTACGGACGACCGTCAGGTCGGATGCGTCGGCGCGCCGCCGAGCGCCGAGCCGAGCCGAGCGGTGTTTTTCCCTGCCTATCGATGGAGAGGAGAGGTAGGTCAGGACGCCACTTTGCGGGCTGTGTCGGTTGCCAAGTAACCGCTTCAGCCCGCGAGCCGAGCCAAGTTTGCGGGGTGGCGAAGCGGCCTAGCGGGATGTCCCGCGCCGCCTGCAACCTGAGTCTAAAGTCTAAACCTAGTCCGACTCGGTGAGTCCACTCCACAACACGCGGCCGCAACCCCGCCCATCCTCCTCCTCCGGCGGCGATGAAGCATAGGCGTCTCTGGCTCTATCCTCTTCCTCCGGCGAAGCGGCGACGGGGGACAGCTCGTTCTCGTACGGTGAAGGGGCGTCACGGTGAGCCACTCGCCAGCCCTAATACTAAACCAAACTTTAGTAGCTAGTGAGGATGAGAAAGCAAACCCTAGATTTGCAGCAGCACGTACTGCCGTGTAATTTTGCCCCGATCCAGCAAAGCCAGACACACCGATCTGCTCCTTCCCCTCCTACGTCGAGTTAAGTTATGTTTGGTGGCCTCCATCACCTCCCTCGTAAGTTAGGGTAGGTTCGGGCCTCCTTCCCCTGGTCGAGGCAGGTTTCGGGTGCTCCTTCCCCTCCCCCATCGAGTTAAGAGTTGGCATCTGAACTGAGGAGAGCACAGCAGACGTCCTGAAGCACCGGATTATAGGAGGGAGAGCGATGTATATGTATAACAGTTGCAAGGCCTTGAGCTGGCTTCGCACGTGATATCTGCAATCTGTACACTTTTTCTTGTCAATGATGCTTTGCTTAATTTTGCTTCACTTTTGTTTGCAGTTTCGAAATCTCAGGTAGATGAACTGGTGTTACTGCTGTTTGAGACACCTTCTGGCTTCGCAATTTTCGAATTTTGTGCATTCCTCTTTGACAATCCAGATCCCATGGAGGTATTATGTTCTTCTTTCCTTGGTTACCGATATGTGCTTGCTTGCTCTTGTCATCTATGTCATGTACCAAATTTTGTGTTTATCTCTGCCTCCTCCAGTTTATATGGGCGCAATTTGCTGAACATTGGAGCGCAAACACGGTTAGTGCCCCATTCTTTATTTTGATTTCATTTTTCTGATTGTTACTTCCTTATGTTGCTTGGCACCAAAATGATGGTACTAATTTTATCTTGCCCCGTTTATGAATTCATGTTTATGAACTTACTTTGTTCTGGTTTGATGGAGGAACGTAAACACACTGTTCCTTGTCGAATTTGTTAGGAGGCTAACACAAATCATAAACGGGCACGGGCACTAAATCATTTTGTGAAGCAAGTAGCCTGTACGTGAATGCATGCACACCCAAAAACAACTTTTTCCCATGGGTGTCCCTAGATTGAAAACAACTCAGTTCGCCCAGGCTGAAACCTAATGCGGGTATTGCTGTGAACTACACTCGAATTTAACTGCTAGATAGAATGATTTAGGCTTTGATGTGCTGCTACTACTCAATACCAGTACTTGTTCTGCTGTCAAAATATCATTTATCTGAACAACGTTAGTTTTTTATGAACGGAGACATGGAAATGTGCACAATCTTTACGGATGACTAGCACCTACTGAATCGCTACCCTCTCTGGCATGATATTTGATTGAATTTTTTCTTTTTCCCCTGAACATGCCCATTCTGGTTTATTTCTTTACCAGATTGTTTGGCGGAGTGAGTTTCAAACTTTCGAGGACAAGTCCAGCGCCATTAATGAAAATACTGGTGTTAACGAAAGACTTGTTGAGATGATCATGAGGCAGCACTGCCCTGGGCAGAAAATGGCTGTCGGAAACCCTGAATATAAAAGAATCATCGAAGAAAGATTGGTGAGTCTAAGCTACTCATTTCCCTATTTCTTTGAACAACTTTGATCGCCATTTCTTTTGTGACTTCTTTCAGCATATACCCTGCCTGTATGGTCCAATTGTGATGGAGTTAATGTGGGGCATACAGAAATGGTTGCCGTGTTCCGTGCCCGGAGAAAAGTCACATCTGACTGAAAAGGACCGTCTCCCGTTGAGTCAGGGACTGCAGAATTTCTTGAGTCGTTATGACTGTGATGTCAAACCAGAGATGGTGAGTTAGTCCATGCCTTTTACTTTATAGCTTCCTGCATTTACTGCTACTTTGTATGATGGCTTGTTTGCTGTCCATTTTAGTCCTTTATTTTCACGAATCCAAGTCTTGGATGCAGCTTCTATAGGAAAATAATTATCCTTTGAATCATTGCTTTAATGATGAAGCAACCCTTTTTGTATCCAGGTCAATGATGAAATTATGAAGACGGCTGCCTATTTGTTTTTTGAGTGTGATTGTGTTGAGAAGGATAATTTTGTAGCTTTGCGCAAGGCAGCTGACCACATACAGAATTTATCTGGCATTAGCTGTAAGGATTGGGGCTTACTGAAAACTGCAATAGCTCTGGGGATTATATGTTTGCGAACACACTATCTAGAAAATTATTACTTACTAAAATGTCCAAATCTCGTTCAGATGATTTCAGAAGACGTGGTATCGAAGTTGGTGAAGGATGCACCATTATATGCAGGTGTGCTGTATATGGATTCTTGGATGGGAATCTACAGCCATATGATGTATGCTCATAAAGTTAGGATTGAGAAAGAACAACTGTTGAAATCATTGATCGAGGAGGCTAAGGAAGCATATGAAGCTGGATAAGTGGAAGTTGCATGACAAGAATTTGTTCATGAACAACCATGTGGTATGAGCCATAAGCTTACAGCTAGCTGAAACTGTTGTAGCAGCTAACTTAGTTTGTTTTTTATTGTGAAGGGAGTCTTTGGTACAAATGCCGGGTTAAATGTAGGGTTAATGAGGTATTATGGAGCACCTTTTTTTTTGCCTTGGTTGACTTTATTACCACTTATTCTGTCTTGTATGGTCAGTACTCTTGCCCCACATAGTATCGTTCGGCTGTCAATTAGAAGTACTAATATGGTTCTCAACAAACCTTTTTAATAAGCTCATTTACATGCTAGAATTGAGCTTATAGAACATTTATTTCACTGTCTGAACTTAGAATGATCTCTTCTTGTCAATGGAGCGTTAGATCCATTATATCTAAACTAGGAAATGTGTCTGTGTGTTGCAACGGATAAAAACGCCCATGTACATGGAAGAATTTTTGTTGTTGCAATGGATAAAACACTAGTGGAAAACAGGGCTTCAGTCCCGGTTCGTTTTGGGCTTCAGTCCCGGTTGCGCAACCGGGACTAACCAACCGGGACTGGAGCCCAATCTTTAGTCTCGGTTGCTATACGAACAGGGACTAAAGAGAGACCACGTGGCAGGGGCTAGGTGCTCGTGGGCGGAGGACTTTAGTCCCGGTTCGTGTTACGAACCGGGACTAAAGTGTCCACACGTGGCAGCTTCTGCTGCTTCTTTATTTTTTTGGATTTCAATTGTTATTTAGGGGTTTAGGGTTTAGGGTATATTTGTATTTTGCTCCATTCAATTGTTTGATTCATTTCAAACAAGTTTTCTTATATACTTATTCATACAGCATTACAACATAATATATAAAACGATACATATATATAATATATTTGGTTCACCAAGCATATACATGCATACAAGTATATATACAACTTGTTCACACACATAAGATCACGACTTGTGTTTAATTATAAACATTGTCTAATCGAAACCGGCATGAAATTCACCCTTTGGGTTAATGACATGTTCAAGCAGAAATCCGGCTAATTCCTCTTGAATTCCTACTACGCGTTCAGTCGGTGAGAGCTGATTCCGCTTTGCTTCGAACTACGAAGAAGAAGAACAATATGAATATGAATCATCATAACAAAATTGATGCCAATAAAATGAATTTGTCAGTATATTGTTTACTTACTGTTTGAAAATCAATTCCTTCAGTGACCTGCGCACGAAGGTTCTCGCAAGTGTAGTATGCACATAGATTAGTCCCTGAAGGCTGCCTCGCACACTTTACGAGAATAGATTTTAGTCAGTGACATATCAAGATTGATATACTTAATGGTATTTGAAACTAGAATTAAAGGGATGTGTGGACCTAGCTCGTACGACTTACCTCGATCTGACGGTAAATCAGCTCATTTTTCCATTCACCTTTAACTGTGCGTATAAACCGTTTCCAAACACTACCGAGCAAACAAAATGAATAGATGAGTTATAGATGAACGAAAGAGACCGATATAATGCCGTAATGATTGAAATTACCTATCCATCACATCAAGGATGCTTTTGTATTCATTAAGTGGTTTATTCATCGAGTCAAAGATTTGAACCCTTCCATAGTCAGGTTCAATCTTTAGCAAAATCCAGTGGTAACTGCGTGCAAGTTTAATTATGTAAGTTAATAAACTCATCAATTACACTTATAACATCGAGTAAGGAAAAGTAACTGTGTATAAGATAGTAACACTCACCTGATGTTGTACGGAAAGAGTATTCTAGCTCGGTATTCCTGCGTAAGTAGCAACTCTAGCAAGTTATCCTCCGTCTCCTTGCGATTCCTCTGTATCATCGCTCCGTTAACTCGATTTGGATCAATGAATCCAAGTTGGAGGTCATTCCTTGTCTTACATTCCATACTCTTCATTCTGTATAATAAACAGCGTAGTGAGGAAAATTACATGCAAAGAACGAGTTGAGCTAGAGACTTATAGAAATAATGAATCACTTACAGAACATAGGCACTGACGAGAGATTTGTCGAGCGCGTCTTGATTGAATAGCTGAAAGAATTCATCAAACTCAATATGCACCAAGTCTTGACCTAAGAAATGGTCCTTTGTGATTTTCATAAGGAGAAAATCTTGCGTGCCCTTTGCGGCTTGCAGGTACCACTTATGCAATTTTCGCATTTGTGTTGGTAGATTCATTTCAATCTCAGGTGGGACCAGACTCTTCCCCTTTTCATATTGCCGTGCTATAGGCGCCTTTGGGGTGATATCTTCATGTAGCAATTGAGAAAGAGTCAAACCAGCTTCTTTAGCAAAGTCAGCGGGATTGGGTTGAGCAACACTCCCACCAGCATCACTAGCAAAGACCTTTAGCGGGGAGATCGATTTTTTGGTCTGTGCTCCAAGCTGGGCAACGTCTCTTTTCCCTCTTGCAGTTGCGCTTGTCTTATTAGCTTCTTTTTTTGCATCTACCTGCTTATCCAAACAACGCTTGTAGTCATCTGGCTTACGCAATTCATATTGCGAAGGTTGGGTAAGCATATCAAAGGCCCACTCCTTCTGTTCCAGAGTATATACCTGCTTCGGTGTAGGGGTTGGGCGTAGGGCTGCGAGCTTCCTTTTCACTTTGGCTCTGTCCTCCGCCTCAATTTCTTCAGCAGTCTTCTCGATAGGAGGAGGCGGCACCGCCTTAGCTTTCTTGGCCCGTTTCTTCGGAGAGACATTGCTAGTGGACATAGCAGCGGACTTGCCACAACTCTGGGACTTACGAGTGGGCTGAGGCGGCGGAGGTGGCGGAGGCGGCTGACATTGAGGTGGAGATCGATGTGGACTCGGGGTATGGTGGTAGTCGTCCCTGTCGTCGTCGGGAGGTGGTGAATTGCGAGGACTCGGAGGAGAGGGTGGCCGCCTTGGCGTCGAGCCTGGAAACACGATGTGTTTCTTATCCCAAAGAATTATACCACCCAATACTTCTCCCAGTTTTTCCTCCTCTTCAGGTCCAGCGACGTCAAGAAGGAGGGACTCATACCCCCTTTCAATTGCATCCACCCCGACCTTAGCATAGCCAGGTCGAATCTCACGGCCATGCCAGGTTTGTCCAGGTCCAGATGGCAACACATAGCCAACCGCCACCTTCATCGATATGTTCTTCATGGGATAATGCAGCTCACAGTCTATCTTCTTGGTGATATCATCCACGGGGTAGTGAACCATCGGTACCTCCGTGGAAGCCACGCTGCTTCTCCGCTGAGATCGGTCGCCT
This sequence comes from Dactylis glomerata, assembly GCA_007115705.1. Taxonomy (NCBI): domain Eukaryota; kingdom Viridiplantae; phylum Streptophyta; class Magnoliopsida; order Poales; family Poaceae; genus Dactylis; species Dactylis glomerata. The sequence continues at coordinate 159,343 of QXEO01000327.1, read as the reverse complement.
GATGCATGTTCTAGGTTATGCTGAGTTGCCCCTTGCGACTTTAATTCCTCCAGTGCCTTCTGCTGCAGTAAATACAACTCTCTCAGCTCAGCCTGTTGCCTTTCTATGCTCTCTATCCGTGAGGCCTCCTCCTGCGCCTTCCGCTTCTTCGCTCTCTCTCGGCTTCTATAAGTCTGGCTCTCTTCGGAGAACCCAGACCTCCACGGAATAGCAGAACCCAGACCCCGTGTTCGTCCTGTGTGTTCTTTGTTCCCGAGGGCCTTTGTCAGCTCGTCGTTCTCTCTGTCCGGCTTGAACGTCCCCTCTTGAACCTCGGCGATTGTCTTGACAAGTGCTCCCAGGGGTTCAGCAATTTGTTTCTTCTCTTCAACTAATTTCCCTGTTCTCTCATCATAGACAGCTCCATGGGCAAGTGCCCAATTTCTTGACCTTCTGGGCCATTGTTCTGTTTCTGGTTCAATGCCTTTTTCTCGTAGGGCGGCCTCTTGCATATCCCACTTAGGCTCGGCCCTTTTGTAGCCACCTGGACCCAACTTATGGTGATATTTCTTTTTTGCAGCATTTGCCTGATTTTTCTGACTCCTTAGCTTACCCAGCTCTGACTCCTTGTACTCCACAAATGCGTCCCAGTGATCCCGCAGGAACTCATTGGGGCCAGTAAATTCTGGAGCTTGTCGATCGGCGTTGACATAGGCGTTCCATAACCTCTTCTTGTGGTTATTGAACTGTGCAGCCATCTTCTTGAGAGCCCACTCCCTGACTTTCTCCTTCTGTTTCTCTGCTTCTTCCAGGGACTCGGTGACCGGCAGATTGAAATGTGGAATGAGGGAATCCCAAAGTCTATCTTTCAAGACCTTTGTGACATAATTGACCGCTGCACCCTCTTCTGGCTCTGGCTGTGCTGGCTCTCCCTTTGCCGCCTTGGGCTTATACCAATATTGAATGCTTATCGGCACCATGTCCCTGACAAGACATCCACATTGTTGTGTGAACGCATTTGCGACACTCTTGGGTTCCAACGGTTCGCCTTCACTTGAGAGACGCCCAATCGTGTAATGCTGATTCGATGCCAGCCGTTTGGCCGGGCCTCGCTTCTTTCTAGAAGATTCAGAGCTCTAAAATAAGAAAACACTCGTTAATATATATACCACATAATGCATCGTCATCTACTGATTCATGAATAGAGCTAGTCTTCATATATATATATATACCTCGCCGGACCGTTTTATTAAGTCACGTCGAGTCCGTTGTGAGCCGTCCTCGCAATCATCATTTTCTGATTCATGCGGCTGCTCCTCCTCCATTCCGTCACCCGACTCGTTCAAAAATTCCGAGCCGTCTCCTTCTGCACGGGTGGTACCCTCTCCTTGTGCACGGGTGCTACCCTCTCCTATGATTTTCAATATCTCTTCTTCACCTTCTCTTCCGGCGCCGAAATCCATAACTGAAATCCATAACATAGATCAACAACATTACTCCATATTTTTATTTCTATTATTGCTAACAATATTACTAACAATATTTCTAACATTTCTATCTATTCACTTTCTAACTCTATATATCTAACCTAAATAGCATTTTACTAACTAGCATTTCTAACTTAATTAGTAATAGTAATAGTAATAGCATTTTACTAACTTAATTGAAATAGTAATAGCATTTTACTTACTATTCAATTAGTAATAGTAATAGTAATAGTAATAGCATTTTACTAACTATTCAATTAGTAATAGTAATAGTAATAGTAATAGCATTTTACTAACTATATTTTTACTAATACTAACTAGCATTTTACTAACTTAATAATAATAGCATAAAATCTAACATAATAATAATACTAGTAGCATTTTACTAACTTAATAATAATAATAGCATAAAATCTAACATAATAATAATACTAATAGCATTTTACTAACTTAATAATAATAATAGCATAAAATCTAACATAATAATAATACTAATAGCATTTTACTAACTTAATAATAGTAATAGCATAAAATCTAACATAATTTATTTTACTAACTATATTTTATTAACTATATTTTTACTAACTATATTTTACTAACTATATTTTTACTAACTATATATTTTACTAACTATATTTTACTAACTACATTTCTCTAACTTATTTTTCTAACATAAAATCTAACTATTTTTCTAAAAAAAAGAACTTTTTTTTGCAAGGGCCGACGCCGGCGGTGGTACGGGCGCGCGCTTACCTGCGCGGTACCGGGCGGTCTCGGGGGCGGTGTCGGGCGGCGGTGAAGCGGTGCGGCGGCGCGCGGGCGGCGGCGCGGCGGCTCGGCGGCGCTCGCACTCGGCCGGGCGGCGCGCGCGGGAGCGTCGGGGGCGGCGGTCTCGGCGCGCGGGAGAGTCGGGGGCGGCGCGCGGGAGCGTCGGGCGCGGCGGCGCGTCGGCGGCGGTGGCGGTGGCTCGAGAATCGCGGCGACCGCAACGATCGGCGACGGTGTCTCCTCGCGCTCCCGAAAACTGCTAAGTGTTGATGCAGTGGGGAAGAAGAAGGGGGCGGCGGCGCTTTATATACCCCCCCATTTAGTCCCGGTTGGTGGCTTCAACCGGGACTAAAGGGGGGTCTTTAGTCCCAGTTGAAGCCACCAACCGGGACTAAAGGGTCTTTAGTCCTGGTTGGTGGTTTCAACCGGGACTAAAGACTTTTGGCCGGCAGTTACGAGTTCCGCGCCCGAGCCACAGACCTTTAGTCCCGGTTGATATTACCAACCGGGACTAAAGGTGTAATAAATGCGCGCCAAGGCTGGATGTTTTTCCAGATTTCATTTGAATATGAATTTTGAAATTCAATTTGAATAACTTCTATATATTTTAGAATTTGATAAAACTTTGAATATGAAAAGTGATTGAAATTGAATAACTAATTCAAAAATATTTTCTATTTTCAAAATCAATTATTCTAACTATTTTGCCATTTTCAATTAAAACAATATTGATTATAATTCTTTTTGCATATTTTAGAATTTGATAAAACTTTGAATATGAAAAGTGTTTGAAATTGAATAACTAATTCAAAAATATTTTCTATTTTCAAAATCAATTATTCTAACTATTTAAACAATTAACTATTTTGCCATTTTCAATTAAAACAATATTGATTATAATTCTTTTTGCATATTTTAGAATTTGATAAAATTTGAATATGAAAAGTGTTTGAAATTGAATAACTAATTCAAAAATATTTTCTATTTTCAAAATCAATTATTCAAACTATTTAAACAATTAATTATTTTGCCATTTTCAATTAAAACAATATTGATTAAAACTAACCCAAAATCATACATTTACATCAAAGTTTAATACATTATTACACATCACCAACATCCCCATCTAGTGTTGGGGTTTCCTTCTGCACCGTAACCATGGAGTATCTTCTTTGTTTAAGAGGAGGGTTGGGTCAGTGTTCACTCTGAAGGGCGGAATTTCATCAAACTTGTTATAATCTTCTGACATATCTGTCTTGTCCTCCACTCCCACGATGATTCTTTTCCCTGAGAGAATAATGTGTCGCTTTGGCTCATCGTGTGATGTATTTATTTTCTTATCTTTTCTCTTTCTCGGTTTTGTAGACATGTCCTTCACATAGAAAACCTGAGCGACATCGTTGGCTAGGACGAATGGTTCGTCCATGTACGCAAGATTGTTGAGATCCACTGTTGTCATGCCGTACTTTTGGTCTACAACTACCCCGCCTCCTGTCAGCTTGACCCATTTGCACCGAAACAAAGAGACCTTAAAAGACGGTCCATAGTCAAGTTCCCATATCTCCTCTATGTAACCATAATATGTGTCCTTTGTCCCATTGTCGTGTAATGCATCAAAGCGGACACCACTATTTTGATTGGTGCTCTTTTTATCTTGGGCGACCGTGTAAAATGTATTCCCATTTATCTCGTAACCCTGGAAAGTCAATATAGTTGAAGATGGTTTCTTGGCCAACATGGACAGCTCATATCCAACAGTGGCGTCATTTATGAGAAGTGTTTGCAACCAACCACCAAAAGTCGCCATGTGCAACTTTGTAATCCAGGAGTTTGACTGCCCAGGGTTTTCTGAGCGTACAATATTCTTGTGTCGCTCCATATACGGCTCCACCAACGTGGAATTTCGTAAAACTGTGTAGTGTGCTTCACTCAAAGAATGGCCGTCCATACAGTATGCTGATTTCATTCCTAGCGTGCCTTTTCCACTTAGTCTCCCCTCATGCCGCGATTGAGGAAGACCAATCGGGTTCAGGTCAGGAACAAAGTCAACACAAAACTCAATGACCTCCTCTGTTAGATAGCCCTTGGAGATGCTTCCTTCTGGCCTAGCACGGTTATGCACGTATTTCTTTAAGACTCCCATGAACCTCTCAAAGGGGAACATATTGTGCAGAAATACTGGACCGAGAATGGTAATCTCTTCGACTAGGTGAACTAAGAGATGCGTCATAATATTGAAGAAGGACGGTGGGAACACCAACTCGAAGCTGACAAGACATTGGGCCACATCATTCTGTAACCGTTGTAGATCTTCTGGATTGATTACCTTCTGCGAAATTGCATTGAGGAATGCACATAGCTTCACAATCGGTACTCGAACATTTTCCGGTAGAATCCCCCTCAGTGCAACCGGAAGCAATTGCGTCATAAGCACGTGGCAGTCATGAGACTTTAGGTTTTGGAATTTTTTCTCGGCCATATTTATTATTCCCTTTATATTTGACGAGAATCCAGATGGGACCTTGATACTGCTCAGGCATTCAAAAAAGATTTCCTTCTCTTCGTTGGTAAGAGCGTAGCTCGCAGGACCCTTAGAATCCTCCAGATGCATGCCGTCTCTCCTTTTCATACGGTGCTGGTCCTCCCGTGCTTCTGGTGTATCTTTTGTCTTCCCATACAAGCCCAAGAATCCTAGTAGGTTCACGCAAACATTCTTCGTCACGTGCATCACGTCGATTGCAGAGCGGACCTCTAGGAATTTCCAATACTCAAGCTCCCAAAATATAGATTTCTTCTTCCACATGGGTGCATGTCCGCTAGCGTCATTCGGAACAGACAGACTGCCAGGACCCTTTCCAAAGATTACTTCTAAATCTTTGACCATATCAAATATATCATCACCAGTATGGCGTTTAGGCTTGCCCCGGACTTCTGCCTCGCCCTTAAAATGCTTGCCTTTTTTCTTCAATTGATGTTTGGGCGAAAGAAATCGACGATGCCCGAGATACACCACCTTCTTACTTTTATCCAAATATATACTATCGATCTCCCCTAAACAGTGAGTGCATGCATTGTATCCCTTGTTTGTCTGTCCTGAAAGGTTACTAAGAGCAGGCCAATCATTGATGGTCACGAACAACAACGCTCGTAGATCAAATTCCTCTTGTTTGTACTCATCCCACACACGAACACCTTCAGTCTGCCACAGCTGTAAAAGTTCATCAACTAATGGCCTTAGATACACATCAATGTCATTACCGGGTTGCTTCGGGCCTTGGATAAGCACTGGCATCATAATAAACTTTCACTTCATGCACAACCAAGGAGGAAGGTTATATATACATAGAGTCACGGGCCAGGTGCTATGACTGCAGCTCTGCTCCCCAAAAGGATTCATGCCATCTGTACTTAGACCAAACCTCAGGTTGCGTGCGTCTTCCGTAAACTCCGGGAAATCTCTGTCGATTTTTCTCCACTGCGACCCATCAGCGGGGTGTCTCAACATCTCGTCACTCTTACGGTCTTCTTTGTACCACCTCAACAACTTGGCATGCTCTTTGTTTCTGAACAAACGTTTCAACCGTGGTATTATAGGTGCATACCACATCACCTTGGCAGGAACCCTCTTCCTGGGGCGCTCGCCCTCAACATCACCAGGGTCATCTCGCCTGATCTTATACCGAAATGCACTGCACACCGGGCATGCATTCAAATTCTCATACTCACCGCGGTAGAGAATACAGTCATTAATGCATGCATGTATCTTCTGCACCTCCAATCCTAGAGGGCAGACAATCTTCTTTGCTTCATACGTACTGGCGGGCAATTCGTTATCCTTTGGAAGCATCTTCTTCATAATTTTCAGCAACTTTTCAAATCCCTTGTCAGATAAACCACTCTCTGCTTTCCATTGCAGCAATTCCAGCGTGCTTCCTAGCTTTTTCTGGCCATCTTCGCAATTTGGGTACAAATCCTTTTTGTGATCATCTAACATGCGTTCCAACTTCTCCCTCTCCTTTTCACTTTCACAGTCAATCTGTGCATCAACAATGACCTGACCAAGATCATCAGCGGGCATATCTGATGCCCGTTCTTCACCTTCTTCTTCTTCATTATCTTCCATTGCGGTATCGGTGGTTTCAGGGAACTCAGGATAGTTGTCATCATTCTCTTCTTCATCGTTGTCTTCCATCATAACCCCTCTCTCCCCATGCTTGGTCAAACAATTATAGCCGGACATGAAACCGAACCGGAACAGGTGGATGTGAAGGGTCTTTGTGGAGGGGTAATCCTTCTCATTTCGACAACCACCGCATGGACAACACATAAAACCATTCCGCTTGGTTGCCTCAGCCACCTTGAGAAAAGAATGCACGCCTTTAATGAAATCTCCAGAGCGTCGATCGGCGTACATCCATGCTCGGCTCATCTGCATTATATAAGTACATATCAAACGCAAATCAAATATATAATTTCTATTTCCACCTCAAAACTTTAGTTTGATAAGTAAGAATAAGTTAACAAAACTTTAGTCCCGGCTGGTGGGTACTTCTATCGGTATTTCTATCTCTATTTCTATCGGTATTTCTATTGTTCTATCTCTATCTCTATTTCTATTTCTATGTTAGCTATGTCTACTTCTATTTTTATTTTTAATTCTAACATTTCTATTTCTAATAGCATTTCTATTTCTAATAAAATCTAACATAAATAAAATCTATATAGCATTTCTATTTTTACCTCTATGGGTATTTCTATCTCTATTTCTATCGGTATTTCTATTTTTCTATCTCTATCTCTATTTCTATTTCTATGTTAGCTATGTCTACTTCTATTTTTATTTTTAATTCTAACATTTCTATTTCTAATAGCATTTCTATTTCTAATAAAATCTAACATAAATAAAATCTATATAGCATTTCTATTTTTACCTCTATCAGTATTTCTATCTCTATTTCTACCGGTATTTCTATTTTTCTATCTCTATCTCTATTTCTATTTCTATGTTAGCTATGTCTACTTCTATTTTTATTTTTAATTCTAACATTTCTATTTCTAATAGCATTTCTATTTCTAATAAAATCTAACATAAATAAAATCTATATAGCATTTCTATTTTTACCTCTATCGGTATTTCTATCTCTATTTCTATCGGTATTTCTATTTTTCTATCTCTATCTCTATTTCTATTTCTATGTTAGCTATGTCTACTTCTATTTTTATTTTTAATTCTAACATTTCTATTTCTAATAGCATTTCTATTTCTAATAAAATCTAACATAAATAAAATCTATATAGCATTTCTATTTTTACCTCTATCGGTGTTTCTATCTCTATTTCTATCGGTATTTCTATTTTTCTATCTCTATCTCTATTTCTATTTCTATGTTAGCTATGTCTACTTCTATTTTTATTTTTATTTCTAACATTTCTATTTCTAATAGCATTTCTATTTCTAATAAAATCTTACATAAATAAAATCTATATAGCATTTCTATTTTTACCTCTATCGGTATTTCTATCTCTATTTCTATCGGTATTTCTATTTTTCTATCTCTATCTCTATTTCTATTTCTATGTTAGCTATGTCTACTTCTATTTTAATTTTTAATTCTAACATTTCTATTTCTAATAGCATTTCTATTTCTAATAAAATCTAACATAAATAAAATATATATAGCATTTCTAATAATCAAATAAACATCTAATAATTGCTTCCATAAAAAAATCACAAATCTCTCTACTTCTAGAGCAATAAATGAGCTAAATTACCAATCAAAGACAAAAGCACAAAATTCCTCACCTTTTAGTCCACTTAGATTGAAGTGGGGATATCAATTTGTGACAAAAAATGGTGGTCAAAGAGGATGAACTCGAGTTGCATGAAGAACACTTGAGAGTGGAGAGGGGGAGTGGCTGGCTCCGGGAGGAAGAAGGAGCTGCTTTATATAGGGAAGTCATTAGTCCCGGTTAGTAATACCAACCGGGACTAAAGGATTAATCTTTAGTCCCGGTTGGTGTTACCAGCCGGGACTAATGATCCTGGCAACGGCCGGATTGCGACCCAGAGCATTTAGTCCCGGTTCGTAATACGAACCGGGACTAGAGGTTCAAAACGAACCGGGACTAATGAAATCTCCGTTCCAGCGGCCGAAAAAGCGGTGGGGCCCAGGGCATCAGTCCCGGTTCAAAGAGCAACCGGGACTAATGCCCCAGGATATTAGCCCTGTTTTCTACTAGTGAAAGAGCCCACTACATGGAGTTGATAACGTGCTTAATCACTACCTGGTAGAGGTTCATGACTTCTGGCACATAGACTATCTCTTTCCACCCTTCCTAGCAGCAAATTTGATGCTCTACTACAGGATTTATATATAGTTCAAGAATTAAATCATACAAATGTTTTTGTTGCATTTATAATCAGTCCAAATTTAAATGTAGGAGTACATATATATCTGAATGGCAACAACATGTCCACCTAGTAAAATTTATATAATTTTTCCAGATGTTAGTAAAGAAAAATAGCCGTGTGTCTACTGAATAGACCCTCAAAAAACAAAAGAGAGTGGCATCTTCCGCTTACCTTTTCATGGACATGAGTAAAGTCATTATAAGCTTGACTTTTTTTTGAGGAATGACGGGGGGGGATTGCTCCCCACCGCTTATTGCTTCATTACTCAGAAGGCCTGGCAGCCAGTTCAGTACAACAGATCAAAGAGGGGGGGTCGGGGAGATCGAAAAGAGAAATTACAACAGGAGAGATCAATTTACTACATGCATGAAATCACAAAGGAACGGAGGGAGTCTACGGCAGCGCGGTCACCAACTTTGAACCGCCACCGCCATATCGCAAGATCATCACAACATCGAGCAAGAACGTCACGGGGGACCGAGGTGATGTTGTTGAACACACCATATTGTTGCGAGCCTTCCAGAGGGACCACAGGATAGCGGCAACGCCAGCCCGCCAAACGTGGGCGGGAACAGCAACAGGGGGGCAGGCACCAAACGGAGAAGTCCCCGTCGGGGGTGAGGACGCCCAGGCGCGCCCAAACCGCCGCGGCAAGGCAGCAGTCGAAGAACATATGCCTCCCGGTCTCCTCCAGGGGGCATGCAGCGCAGATGGCCGACGGAGCACAATTCTTGAAGAAGAGGTTGGCCCTAGAACTCAGCCTGTCGATGTCAGCAAGGTAGCTGAAAATCTTCAGCTTGGCTGGGAGACATAAGGCCCAAGCAGTGGACGCAGACGCGTCGATCGGGTGCACAGGCGCCAGGGCGCGGTAGGCCTCCCGAGAGGAGAAGGAAGGGGAAGACGGAGAGTCGATGAAGCGTCTGTCCCAGCCCTCCTGAAGAACCGTAGAGTGGATGATGCCGCGGATGGAGACGAGCTCGGAGGCGGCGGCAGTAGTGAGCCTGGGCTGCAGCGCTAGGCCCGAGCTAACCACCGAGGCCACAGTAGCATTAGGCCTCAAGAAGTGCGAGAGAAGAGCTGGGTACCGGGTAGCCAAGCACCCGCCTGGGGTCCAGCAGTCGTGCCAGAAGGAGGTGGAGGCACCGTTCACCACGGTACACATGGTGATAGACCTGTACAGGGGAAGACAAGCCGAAACGATCTTCTCCAAGAAGGAAGGAGAGGAGGTGAGGTCGCCGAGGTCACGTGCAGAGTTGCGGAAGAACCAATCCTTCCACGGAAGTCTGTCGGGTTGATGTAGTTTGTGGACGAAGTTGAGCAGCAGGCACCTGTTCTGCCGGTGGAGATCTCGAATGCCGAAACCCCCCTCCTGTTTAGACAACAAAACCTTATCCCAAGCAATTAGACAACGAGCACCCGAGGAAGAATCCTTGCCCGTCCAAAAGAAAGCACGACGCCTTTTATCAATACTCTCGATAACACCACGCGGAAGCAAATACGAGCACATGAAGTAAGTAGCGAGGTTATTAAGCACTGCATTACAAAGAACTAAATGACCTCCCGAGGAAAGGAGCAGGGCCTTCCACCCAGAAAGCCTACGGTCAAAGGAGAGAAGGAGCGGGGCATAAGCCAAGGCCAGAAGTTTCGTGGGGGAGAGGGGGAGACCTAGGTAGGGCTGCAGGAACGAGGAGATGGGACACCCGAGGACGGCTGCCATGGACTGGGCATTATCAGGAGAGACGTGCATGGGGATGAAGCAAGACTTGTGGAAGTTAATCAAAAGACCCGTGGAGGTGGCAAAATCATCGAGGACCCTCTTCAGGTGACAGACCGCGGAGGTGTCGGCCTGACAGAGGATAAGAGTGTCGTCAGCGTACTGGAGCACGGGACAAGGCAGGTCGGCGGCGAGAGGGTGGCGCATAAGACCGTCCACCCAAGCTTTGCGGATCATGCTCTGGAGCACATCAGCCACAATGATAAAGAGGTAAGGGGAAAGGGGGTCTCCCTGCCGCAGACCGTTACGGCAGCGGATCCAGTCGCCCGAAACGCCATTGAGGAGCACAGCGGTGTGTCCAGAAGAGAGGATGGCATCCATCCAGGCGCACCAGCGTTCGTCAAAACCCCTGGAGCGGAGGATGTCAAGAAGACTCGTCCAATTGACCGAGTCGAAGGCTTTCTTGAAATCAATTTTGAAGACAACCGTCGGAGCTTTTCTAAGGTGGCAGCAACGAAGGAGGTCAGCCGCATAAACAATGTTCTCCGAAATGCGTCTCCCAGAGAGGAAACCAGTCTGGTTAGCGTCGACAAGCGAGCGAATGGCGGCCTGCAGGCGAGTAGTAAGGACTTTCGTGATCGCTTTCATGATGCAGTTTTGGAGAGAGATCGGACGAAATTGGGACGGATGGTCGGCAGAGTCAGATTTTGGGAGAAGGATGAGGAAGGCCCAATTAATACGGGTAAGATCCAGGGAACCACTGTAGAAGGAGGAAAAAACCTCATAGACATTTGGGGAAACAAGATCCCAGAAAGTGGAGTAAAACGCTGGACCGAAGCCGTCCGGCCCAGGGCTAGAGCGTTTGTTCATAAACGCAAAGGCACGTCGGATCTCATCGTGGGAGAAAGGGGCGCTAAGGTCGTAGGGCGGGGGGCAAGGTGGGGGTAAAGCTCAGAGAGGTTGACGCACCAAAAGCACGGGGAAACGGTACCTAAGAGCCCGGAATAGAAAAGCTTGAGAATGCCAGCTTTTTCCTCATGGAAGGAGCTGGGAATGTCATCGACGACCAGACAGGGGATGGAGTTACGGCGAAGGCGGCAGGTCGCGGAGGCATGAAAAAACTTTGTGCTTTCATCCCCTTCCAGGGCATACTTGATTTTGGCACGCATTCTCCAATAGATGGAGCGTTCCTTAACGGAGAGGTGCAGAGCATCCATAACGAGGGAGCGAAGACAGTTCTCAGCGCGCGAGAGCGGGTGAGTCTCCTCCAACAGATCAAGAAGGTTGATGAGCAGGCGACAATCGTTCTCTCTCTGGGCATGGGGAGGGCAAGATCTTGACCACATCTTACACGAGGTTCTGCAGGAACGCAGGCGGGCCACCAACTGAGTGGTGGGATCAGTACGGGTGATGGAGGTCCAGGCGTGCTGAATGGAGGAGCGGAACCTAGCGTGAAGGGCCCAGGAAGGTTCGTAGCGAAAAAAAGGCTCGCCGAGGGATACAGGTGGAAATGGAAGCAAGCAGGGGCACGTGATCTGAGGTATCGCGAGTAACCGAGGCAAGGGTAGAGGAAGGGAAGCGCAGGTTCCAGGCATGGTTGATGAAAACTCTGTCAAGACGAACGAGGGTAGGGATATCTCTGTGGTTAGACCAAGTAAACAGTCTGTCACGCAGGGGAAGCTCAATAAGGGCCAGGTCATTGATACAGTTGTTGAACAAGCTGGCATCTGTCATAGAGAAATTAGCATTGTTACGATCCCCAGGGTCACGAGTAAGGTTAAAGTCGCCTGAAATTATCCAAGGGACATGATCACTCGGCTCGTGGGAAGCAAGGTCTTGAAGGAAAACGACTTTTTTGGCCCGATCACACGGGGCATAAACGTTCGTGAAGCGTAGAGTGGAACCGTCAACATTGAAGGACAAATCGGTAGAGAGGATGTGGCGGGAGCTGGAGGAATTGGTGATGCCAAAAATGTTTTGGTCCCAGGCAGAAATGAGACCACCAGAAGTCCCAGCAGCGTCAACGGACTCAAAGGATCGGAGGCTAGGGGGAGGAAACGGGCCGATTTAGCAAGCTGGATTGGGCCCAGCTTGGATTCTTGAAGGGCGACCAGACTGGGCCGGGCGGCAGAGATGTCGGCGCTGACTCGATCACATTTGTCGTCGTCACCAAGACCACGAACGTTCCACGACATGATTAAGAACGTGAGATTACTCATAGTCAACAGACAAGGCACCAGGAGACAAAAAGTAAAAGGAGCCAGCATGGATTACGTGGGGGCAAACAGCCATTACATGATTGATTGGAAAGAAATAAACAAAAAAAAGGGGGCGAAACTCCATGGGAGCTAGTCCAGCTACTCAAACTAAGGTAGCAAGGGGGGTCGAGGACGGGCTCGGTCACAACCGAGAGCATCATCCAGAACCGGCGAGCACCGCCGCGGCGTCATCCACGGCATTCGGGTCGACGCCGCAGGCCGCAGCAAGCGCCTTGAGGCACGGCAGGGGGATAGGATCGGGGATGTCATCGTCAAAGCCAGCAGCGCGCGCAGCAGCCTAGAGACGAGGGGAACCACCGGAGATGTCAAAGTGGGAGGCCTTGGCAGCCTTCGCCTTTGACAGCATGGTCACAAAGTTCGCGGGCTCCTTGGATGCCAGACGGGAGCTGCGACGTGCCTTGAAGGCAGAATCGACAGCCCGCTTGTGGCGGACGCGCTGCTTCCTAGCAGCGTCCTCATGCTCATCCCCAGAGGCAGGGAAAGCAAGCGAGGTCACGGCGTTGCCTGCCGGGGCAGCTGGGACGGGGAAGGCGACATCTTCATCGTCCTCAGGCACGAGCGGAGTAGCAGGAGTCCCGAGCGTGTCGTACCACTGCAGCAAAAGGGGAGGATGAGACAGGGCGGCGACAGAGAGATTGGGTAAGGGGAAAAACGGGGTAGCGGTCACCTGATCAGCATCGAGCCTAGCCTCAGGGAACTGAGCCGCCAGCCGCCGAGCAAGAATCCGATCCCAGAGAAGAGTTGGGGAGGCGTCCAGGGAGAAGAAGGGCAGGGAACCAGAGCCCTGCCCAGCGTCGATGTCGTCAAAGGACTGGGCAGGGGCCATGGAGGCCTGCCGACGGGCCACGACACGCCGCTAGAGCTCCATGAGCGACGTCTCCATCCTGGCACAGCTGGCCGGGGGCGGCGAGCCCCGAACAGTGTCGTTGTCGATGTCGCTGAGCCTAGCCCCCCCGCGGCTAGGAGGGGAAGCATCCTGGGGGGAGGCAGGGCTCCCACCGCCCAAGTCGTTGAAGTGAGCAGGGGCGCCAAGGGAGCCCTCCACAGCAGCTAGCCAGACACGCACCACACGAATGCGCACCTCGGCAGAGGATTCCCCGCCGGCATCCCGCATTAGCAGAGCGTGCGGCACGTCTTGGTCATCTTCCAACTTGATCACCAAGCGGACAGCCGAGAAGTCCAGCTCATTGAGACAAAGGGGGTCGATGCAGCAAACACTCCCGATAGAACGGAATGCAGTGCGAACCCCCCCCCCCCCCCCCCCCTCATCCCAATGCTCGAGCGGGAAGCCGGTGGCACAAAGCTGAGCAAAGTAAGAGAAGCGCCAGCCGAACCTGTTCGTAGCATGCTCCGGCCGCTCAAGCTTGATGGAGTGGCCGCCGAAGCCGAGAGGGAACTTAGCCATGGTTTCCTCTCGCGCCTCCGGTGACGCGAACAAGACGAGCAAGGAGCCGTAGTCGCTGGCTGCCAGCCCCACATAGGGGTTGCCAACGAGCTCCTCAAGGGCGCAGCAAAGAAGGAACCCTGGCGAGTCAGCAGCAGGCTCGAACACCGCGAAGGCAAAGCGGCGGTTGCGAGACACGTCGTGGGCGGGGGGCATGAAGATCTCGGCGTACTCCGGGCGTGGCGGGTGCGAGGCATCGCGAGGCGTCAGAGCAGCAGGCGGGGCAAGCGTGGAAGGAGGAAGACCGCAGGGGCGCGCCGACGAGGTCACCGCAGCGTGATACGTTTCCAACGTATCTATAATTTTTGGTGCTCCATGCTTGTTTTTACACCATTTGCCTACTGTTTCGTTACACTTAGTGGCACTTTTATACATTTTCTGGAACTAATCTATTAACAAGTCGCCACAGTGCCAGTTCCCTGTTTTCTGCTGTTTTTGTGTTTTAGAAGTGATACAAAGGAAATATTCTCGGAATTGGACGAAACAAGTTCCTGAAGTCTTATTTTACCCGGAAGCTTCCAGAGATCCAAAGAGGAGAAGGAGAGGGGCCACAGGCCGCCCTCACGCAGGGCCGGTGCGGCCCAGCCCCTGGCCGTGCCGCCCTGGTGTGAGGAGGTGTGGGGCCACCTCTGACATTGCCCCTTCGCCTATAAAGACCCCCCGATGGAAAAAACCTAAGTACCCGATCACTTTTCCAGAACACCTCGCGATCCACTGCCGCCATCGACCCGAAGATCGGGAGGGTCCAGAAGCTCTTCCTGGCACCCTGCCGGAGAGGGGAATCACCACCGGAGGTCTTCTTCATCGCCATGCTTGCCTCCGGAGCGATGAGTGAGTAGTCTACCTTGGACTATGGGTCCATAGCAGTAGCTAGATGGTTGTATTCTCCACCATGTGCTTCATGTTTAGATCTCATGAGCTGCCCTACATGATTGAGATCACCGTTATATAATTCTACATGTTTGGTTTGTTGGGATCCGATGAATATTGGTGTTATGATTGAGTTGCTGTACTGAAATATATCTTATGTTATCTCTATGTTGTTTATGATCTTGCATGCTCTCCGTTGTTAGTAGCTATCTTGGCCGAGTAGTTGCTAGTAACTCCAAGAGGGGGTATTTATGCTCGATAGTGGGTTCATGCCTCTATTTAACCTGGGGGAGTGATAGAAACCTCTAAGGTTGTAGATGTGTTGTTGCTACTAGGGAGAAAACAACATTCATATGCTCAAGGGCATATGCTTTGTTTACATTACACATTTTGCTTAATGCAATTATCTGTTGTTCACAACTTAATACTTGTGGAGTTCTCGGATTGATTCGCCACAAGTGGATTATTAGTCATAGATGCAGTTGGTTGGCGGTCTATATATTTTGTTGTAATGCCCAGAGTAAATCTCATAGTGATCTTCTTGACATATCACGTTTATCTTTATTCTATCAATTGCCCAACTGTAATTTGTTTACCCAGCATGTGTTATTTATCTTACGGAGAGACACCACTAGTGAACTGTGGACCCCGGTCCTATTTTCATCATATTGCTATCACCTGTTTACTTTACTCGCACTGTTTACTTTACTCGCATACTCTACTGTTTTCCACTCGATACGCTCATAACCTTTGTTTCAAGCAAACCGGTGAGATTGACAACCTCATCGTAAGTTGGGAACAAAGTACTTGGTTTTGTTGTGTGCAGGTTCCACGTTGCAGCTAGCAAGCAAGCTTGGATGAGGCGCCATATATAAATTGTCCGAAGCTGTCGCAAACTAGCAAGCATCACCTTCAGTCGTTTGTCTCTCCTCTCCAAGATCGACATACCTTGGTTTCTTAACTGAGGGAAAACCAGCTGCTATACTCATCACACCTTCCTCTTGGGGTTCCCAACGGGCTAGTCATTCACCACGCACAAGGACCTTCGATATCCCACATCATCTAGGAGCATCAGCTGTTTTTCTGGCGCCGTTGCCGGGGAGGAAGTAGAAGACTTCTGCGAGGGGAGTTTTCGCACGCACATCATTTACTTTGTTATTGTTTTGCTTTACTTTATTTATTTTACCTGCATTGCTTTATATCAAAAACCCAAAAAAATTAGAATCCTTGGTAGTTGTTTTTACTTGTTTACTTTAGTTTTGCTGAAATGGTCAATCCTGAAAACACCAAGTTGTGTGACTTTACTAGCATGAACAATAGTGATTTTATCTGCACTCCTATTGCACCACCTGCTCCTGCTGCAAACTTTTATGAGATTAAGCCTGCTTTGTTGAACCTTGTTATGAAAGAGCAATTTTCTGGTGCTAGTACTGAAGATGCTGCAGCTCATCTCAACAATTTTGTTGAGCTATGTGAGATGCAGAAATATAAGGATGTAGAAAGTGATATTATTAAGCTCAAGTTGTTTCCTTTTTCTTTGAGAGGAAAAGCTAAAGATTGGTTGCTGTCTTTGACTAAGAATAGTATTGATTCATGGGCTAAGTGTAAGGATACTTTTATTGGTAGATACTATCCTCCTGCTAAGATTATATCTCTGCGTAGCAATATTATGAAGTTTACTCAGTTTGATAATGAACATGTTGTTCAAGCTTGGGAAAGAACGAAATCTATGATAAAGAATTGCCCCACTCATGGACTGACTACTTGGATGATTGTCCAAACTTTTTATGCAGGACTGAATTTTTCTTCGAGGAACCTACTTGATTCAGCTACTGGAGGCACTTTTATGTCCCTTACCTTGGGCGCCGCAACAAAGCTACTTGACAACATGATGGTGAATTATTCCGAATAGCACACCGAGAGAGCTCCACAAGGTAAGAAGGTAAATTCTATTGAGAAAACCTCTTCCTTGAGTGATAAGATTGATACCATTATGGCTATGCTTGCTAATGATAGGACTCATGTTGATCCTAATAATGTTCCTTTGGCCTCTCTGGTTGCTCAACAAGAGCATGTTGATGTGAATTTCATTAGAAACAATAATTTTAACAACAATGCTTATAGGAACAATTTTGCTAGTAACAATTATAGGCCGTTTCCTTCTAATGGTGATAATAGCTTTCTTGGTAGACCTAAAATGCCTAGTGAAGAAAGAATTTTTGAACTTGAAAAGGCTACTAAGAATTTTATGCAGGCGCAGTATGAGCAGAACAGGGCTTTCACCAAGATTATGGAGGAGCAATCAGCTCTGTTGAGGACTATTAGTCATCAACTTGAAAATTTAAACACGGCTATTCCTGAGTTGCAAGCTAAGGTTTCTAAAGCTGAAACCGATATTTCATCTTTGTCTAATGTGCAATCTTCTTTGGTTAACAGAATGTCTGCTAAGCCTGATCCTTTTGCTACTGCTAATGCTATTCAAGTTGGAATTGATGAAAATATTAGATTATTAGCGGAATTGCATGCCAGGTGGCAAAGAGAAGATGAGATGGCTAGAGAGATGAAGGTATATACTATTACTACCTCTAATGATGTTGCTCCTAATGCTAGCAATCCTCTTACTTTGATTGGTATAGAGAAAACTCCCACTCCTTGTGTTAAAAAGCCTAAAACTGCCAAAACTTTTTCTCAAAAGAGTGCTGAAATTTTTCAGAGTGTGGGAGATGATAGCTCTACTTCTTTTAATGATTTTGATGTTGATGGCTGCAATATATCTGAAGTTATTTTGTTCTTGCAAAATCTTGCTTTGACTCCCAATGCTAGTTCTTTAAATGTTGCTTTTACTAAGCATATTACCAATGCTCTTATGAAAATTAGGGATGAAAAGTCGAAGCACAAAGCCTCTGTTCCCAAGAAGTTAGAAGATGGTTGGGAACCCATCATTGATATGAATGTTAATGGTTTTGATTGCCATGCTTTATGTGATCTAGGTGCTAGTATTTCTATCATGCCTAGAAAGATTTATGATATGCTTGATTTACCGCCTCTTGAAAAATGTTATTTTGATGTTCCTATTGCTGATGTTGCTAAGAAGAAACCTTTGGGAAGGATTAATGATGTTCTTATTGTGGTTAACAATAACCTAGTTCCCGTTGATTTTCTTGTTATGGACGTTGAATGCCATGTTTCATGTCCTATTATTTTGGGAAGACCCTTTCTTCGAACTGTAGGTGCCATCATTGATATGAGGGAAGGCACTATCAAATATCAATTCCCACTAAAGAAAGGTATGGAACACTTTCCTAGGAAAAGAAAGAAATTAATTTTTGACTCTATTCTTAGAGCAAATTATGAGCTTGATGCTTCATCTCTTGATGTTACTTGATTCGCAATTTTCTGCGCCTAGCTCAAAGGCGTTAAAGAAAAGCACTCTTGAGAGATAACCCAATATTTTCTTTTCAGTACTTTTTCTTTTATTTGAGTCTTGGAAGTCATTACTACTGTAATGACCGCTCCTTATCCTTTTTATTTCGTTTTTGTGCCAAGAAAAGCCTCTAATTTGAGTGAGGTAAAGATTTAGGGATGTTGCTGTCCTGAAACTGTTTTCGGTGCTGCACCGTAAAACTTCATATAAATTCTCTGTATATCTTTTGGACCTGCGATTTCTTGTGCATATGCCCCAGGTTATATCCAAACTTTTGTTAGTTGAACACTTTTTTATTTGAGCAACAGAAAACCCCTCAAAAATTCGGCCTTTGTGAGCTGTTCTGTTTTGACAGATTTCTGCCAATATTTGTTTTTGCCACTTTATCGCTTTCTTTTGAGTTCTTTTGATCACGGAACTCTTGTGGAAGTTGCTACAGTAGTATATACTGTATATGTGGTGGTTTTGGGTTGAAACCTGAAGCAAAAAGAGGTTGATTATATGTTATCCTACACTAATGTTGCTAATAGATTTATGTTTAGTTTTGTATGAAGGAAGTTTTCAAGTGTAGGGATTGGAGAATGATGAGATGAGTTGAAGAATGGACAAAAGCTCAAGCTTGGGGATGCCCATGCATCACCCCAAGAAATATCCAAGAAGTACAAGCGTCAAAGCTTGGGGATGGCCCCGAGGCACCCCTTCTTCATCGGCAAAAATCAGGTCACCTTTCAAGACACTATATTTTTATTGCTTCATGCACTATGTGTTTTTCTTGGAGCGTCAGTTGTTTTAGTTTTCTTAGTTGGTTTGTTTTGTTTGCTGCAATAAATGGTTGGACCCCAACAAATTTCTTTTGGAGAAGTTTCCGTGCTTTTCATTTGCAAAGAACGCTCTAGTTTTCACTCTTGTTAAAAATTGAGTGTTCTTCTTTTTCTGCTACTGCTTTTGGTTTTCGTTTTTGCCTTAATTTGCGTTCAGACCTCGTCATATCTTTTCATCAAGGTGTATTTTTTGCCTCTGATCTTTATTGGTTTTCATCAAAAGAGGTGTCTTTAAAAATTTCAAATGGTATTGGAAAAGAGAAAAAGCTTTATGCAAAATAGTGGTACAAGAAGGAGCTTGTGTAGACTGCGGCTTAGGCTTTTTCATGTCATGCTTGATGTCTTTTTGATAGTATGCTTAGTGGTTTTGCTGTAGCATGAATTGTCTCAAATAACTGAGATTGCTTAATGAGCCTTTGAAAAAATCATGCGTTGTTTTTAATTATTTGGAAGCATTATTTTGGTTTTCTCCTTGATGCTTTATTTGGGTTGACTTGGCGCATGCTCACACATGTTAGACTCTTACAAAGTTGCCAATAGCCTTCATGATCATTTAGTTTTTGACTTTTGATGCCATCTTATGCTTCTTTTAATGTCGCTTTGTTGCTTTGCATGATTATAGCCATTATTGCTCTCTTAGTTGGTCGCTCCCAGTCTTTTGCTAGCCCTCGCCTTGTACTGAGTATGAGCTCTACTCGTGCATCCAACTCCTAAAAACCAAGTTTGCCAAAGTGTCCACCATACATACCTACTAGCAATTTGCTATTCCAAGTAAATTTGACTTGCTTTTATTTTCTCTTCAAATTAAATTCTTACCAGTGTTATGCGAAATTCGGTCAGTAAAGCTCTCACGAACCGGAAGGCACACTTTACATTTTCCTGTTCTTAAAAATTTGACATTGTGGTCTCTTATGTTGAGTTGTTATGCTTGCAAATTGTAAGTTGGAGACTAGCCCAGCCATGCAGTCATGGGCAAGCTTTCAACATTGCACTTCTTATTTGAGTTGATATCGTGATCTTTTGTTTATGGATGCCCGCGGTGTGAAATGAATTGGGAATCTTGTGGGGATCATGGAGTTTTTATATGTGTTAGGGAAACGCCGGGCCGCCAATCTAAGCCATGCATAATTCATGGTGGAAATTTGCAGCATACCCATGGTGAACATTCGACGACGCATCTCACAATAAAAAGCTAAACAAATGGCAAATAAAAGAGATGTCGAGGTGTTCATTGTCTGCTTGTCCTGTCATTTTGGTGTGGGCTTGTTCCATGTCATCGGGCACGGAGGTACCCCATTGGCGGTTCTCAATGATATGCATATATTTACAATGACAAGAGCCTTGCTTGGGACTCTAAGTAAAGTAGCATGAGGTTTGGGTACTCGTATTCATGGGACACGAGGTTTTCAACTTATGATTTGTCAAGCATATGCATCATAATTGTTCTCGCATTAACTTTAACCATTCAAGATGCTTATGATGGGGGCAATGAGAGCTCAAAGCCGGTAAGTACCATAATTTTTGAAGGTTATAAAACTTGCAATCACTGCTTCCCTCTGCGAAGGGCCTTTCTTCTACTTTTATGTTGAGTCACCACCTTCTATCTTTATGCACCATTAAGAGAGCATAGTTGTCATTCTTAGTATAATGTGCATTGTCCCAAAGTTTTCATTGATTGATTCATATTGTTGGTTTCACTTGTTCTTAAATTATTTGTATCTAGTCGCCCTCTTAAACTTGAAGGTGTCCTATGCATTTATGTTTTGCTCTCTTTGAAGGACAAGCTGAAAACCATTTGTATGTTTTTCCTTACGATTTGAACACACGTTTGACTTTCATTGTTTCATTTCCATGATCTTTTGTTTGTGTTCATTTGCATGTTTACAACATGGTTGCTAAGTTTCTTATTGTCAAGATTATATCTTCATGCCCATGTTTTAAGTTCTTATGATCCCAGCTCACAAATGCTTACATATATGATCAAGATTGTGTAGGTGCATGTCACCTCAAAAATTATTCTTTTGTTATCACTTACCTACTCGAGGACGAGCAGGAGTTAAGCTTGGGGATGCTTGATACGTCTCCAACGTATTTATAATTTCTGATGCTCCATGCTTGTTTTTACACCATTTGCCTACTGTTTCGTTACACTTAGTGGCACTTTTATACATTTTCCGGAACTAACCTATTAACAAGTCGCCATAGTGCCAGTTCCCTGTTTTCTGCTGTTTTTGTGTTTCAGAAGTGATACACAAGAAATATTCTCGGAATTGGACGAAACAAGTTCCTGAAGTCTTATTTTACCCGGAAGCTTCCAGAGATCCGAAGAGGAGAAGGAGAGGGGCCACAGGCCGCCCTCACGCAGGGCCGGCGTGGCCCAGCCCCTGGCCGCGCCATCCTGGTGTGAGGAGGCGTGGGGCCACCTCTGACATCGCCCCTTCGCCTATAAAGACCCCCCGATGGAAAAAACCTAAGTACCTGATCACTTTTCCAGAACACCTCGCGATTCGCCGCCGCCGTTGACCCGAAGATCGGGAGGGTCCAGAAGCTCTTCCCGGCACCCTGCCGGAGATGGGAATCGCCACCGGAGGTCTTCTTCATCGCCATGCTTGCCTCCGGAGCGATGAGTGAGTAGTCTACCTTGGACTATGGGTCCATAGTAGTAGCTAGATGGTTGTCTTCTCCACCATGTGCTTCATGTTTAGATCTCATGAGCTGCCCTACATGATTGAGATCACTGTTATGTAATTCTACATGTTTGGTTTGTTGGGATCCGATGAATATTGGTGTTATGATTGAGTTGTTGTACTGAAATATATCTTATGTTATCTCTATGTTGTTTATGATCTTGCATGCTCTCTGTTGTTAGTAGCTATCTTGGCCGAGTAGTTGCTAGTGACTCCAAGAGGGGGTATTTATGCTCGATAGTGGGTTCATGCCTCTATTTAACCTGGGGGAGTGACAGAAACCTCTAAGGTTGTAGATGTGCTGTTGCTACTGGGGGAGAAAACAACATTCATATGCTCAAGGGCATATGCTTTGTTTACATTACACACTTTGCTTAATGCAATTATCTGTTGTTCGCAACTTAATACTTGTGGAGTTCTCGGATTGATTCGCCACAAGTGGATTATTAGTCATAGATGCAGTTGGATGGCGGTCTATGTATTTTGTTGTAATGCCCAGAGTAAATCTCATATTGATCTTCTTGACATATCACGTTTATCTTTATTCTATCAATTGCCCAACTGTAATTTGTTTACCCAGCATGTGTTATTTATCTTATGGAGAGACACCACTAGTGAACTGTGGACCCCGGTCCTATTTCCATCATATTGCTATCACCTGTTTACTTTACTCGCACTGTTTACTTTACTCGCATACTCTACTGTTTTCCACTCGATACGCTCATAACTTTTGTTTCAAGCAAACCGGTGAGATTGACAACCTCATCGTAAGTTGGGAACAAAGTACTTGGTTGTGTTGTGTGCAGGTTCCGCGTTGCAGCTAGCAAGCAAGCTTGGATGAGGCGCCATATATAAATTGTCCGAAGCTGTCGCAAACTAGCAAGCATCACCTTCAGTCGTTTGTCTCTCCTCTCCAAGATCGACATACCTTGGTTTCTTAACTAAGGGAAAACCAGCTGCTATACTCATCACACCTTCCTCTTGGGGTTCCCAACGGGCTGGTCATTCACCACGCACAAGGACCTTCGATCTCCCACATCATCTAGGAGCATCACAGGGGCAAACATCGGAGGGCGCCACATTGGCCGAGCCGGCGTAGTGGACGGGGAGACGGGAGCAGGGGCGCCACGCGGCTACGGGGTGGGAGGGCGGAACAGGGGCGGCCTCCGTCGCGGCGACGTGGGTGACAGGAACCTCGACCTGGAGAGGCGCATCGCATCTGACAACCTAGGGGAGGACGGAGAGTTAGGAACCGAGAAGCACACCAGGTCAGGGGAGGAGGCGGAGTAGGTTAGGGGAGGGTAACTCACATGATCTCCGCTTGTGACCGACGCGGCCACAACTAGCATAGCGTAGGGGGTCGTGGCAGCCTCCAACGCCATGCTCCGGTGAGAGGCAGCGGAAGCAGAGGGGGTTTTCCTTTGATGGGGGAGAAAACGAGCTTCTTCCGGTGGCTGGGACGGGGAGGGGAAGATGAGAGGAGCACCTCTTTATAGGACCTGGGGGGGAGCGGGCGGCCTCGTGCTTTGATCGAGCGGCGAAAGGACCGGACTGAAGTGGAGCTCAGCAGCAGCAGCGGTGCCATGCCCTGCAAGTGGCCCGTCGGCGGCAAAGGAGGACGGGATTCGCGGAGGGGAGGGAGGCATTGAAAAGGAGGAGGCTGACTGACGAGGGTTAACTCGACAAATGTCCTAAATGAAGGACTTAGGATCGGGGAGATAGGGCGTCGGATGAACTCGAAGGTAAAGTTAGTCGAAATAGGTGTGTGTCGAAAGTAAACTTAGGTGTTCAACCTGGCTTGCTTTCAATCTGCCCCACACCGTCCCCTCCTGGCCCCTATATATAGATGGCCAGGTCTCGAGGATTGGGTAGGGTCCGATACAGATTACAATATCGACATACGGTAAGAACTCGTATTCGACTATCATTACAATTGGACCTAGCTTAACGGGCCTCAGGGTACTCAACTAACGGGCTCTATTAACTATACCCTTGTCAGTAGCCCTTGAGATTCTATCAGAATTGTAGATTCGGGTTGAATCTCTAATCTTCAAATCTTCGACTTGATCAATTCTTCGACTTTCTTCTTATCTTCAAATCTTCGACTTGGTCTTTCGACTTATTTTCAGGATATTCTTTCGCAAGGGGTTTTGATGAACAAGCCTGACAACTCTGACGGATCAAGAGGTTGTGTTAACTGCCGGAACAGATACTTGTCACCTACTTCAAATCAATCCCCTTGGACTTGAATTCGGGATACCGGTCAAACCCATTTTTTTGCCGCATTTAGGACTTACAAAGAATGAATCCCAGTGATTCTCAGGGTACCCAGTGCGTCCACCAGGATTTTCTTCGCGTCGTAGACACGGATACATACCAGCAGAGTGCATCCATGTGCGTATACCAGGCCACACAGGACGGATCCCGGGGTCTTACCTTCGTGACAAGTCACGGCATTCGAGTTACGTTGCGATAACATAACTCGAGAATCTTATGTCGCAGTCAAATTTCGACTGAAAATATTCGGGTTTCAACAACCCAGAAACTCGCTCCCGATGGAGTAACACTTCTGCACGATGCTTACCTATAAATATCGTCGGGTGCGCGCTTAGCGCCCGATGGGAGTAGCCCCCGAGGCTATAGTCAAAAAAAGTCTTTTTCGAGTATAGGCTCAAATATATACTGTCCATCATACTTCAACTCGAGATACTTTCAAATCTTTGATAATAGTAGCCCCTAAGGCTATAATTGAAGATCCTTCATATATATCTTGTTTATAATTTTGTACCTGTCGGCGCCATCCTTCTTCTTCTTATATCATCTTTTTTTATGACGTCAATGAACACGTCACTCTGTATAAGTGCGAAACCGTTTGATGGGCAACACTGTAATTCTCGTGATTTTTGACCGTTAGTGGGCTGCCGTTTCCGCTCTTTGCGCCACGTCTCAGCCCACGATCCTTCTCCCAGAAGTTATATAAGGGGCGTAGTGGAGGATTTTACTGTTTACCAGTTCATTCCCTCCGCCGCCTCCATTGCCGATCTCTGCTCCTTTTTCTGTTCATGCATAGCCCCCAAGTGCGGTGAGATAGATGCGCGTGAAGCACCTAGCCACCAAGAACACCATGGCCAAGAACTCCTCTACCACCAAGTTTGTGCGCTCTGCCATCACGCCGAAGGAGGTGGAGAAAGCAAGGGCAGATGGCCTCATCTCCGCCCAGGATTCCATCAAGTTTCCCAGTACTGAGCGGATCCCGCAGCCCCCAAGCGGCTATCGGGTAATGTTTCTTGCTTTCTGATGTCTACGCACTTCTATTCTTGTAGACACTTGTTGGGCCTCCAAGTGCAGAGGTTTGTAGAACAGCAGCAAGTTTCCCTTAAGTGGATCACCCAAGGTTTATCGAACTCAGGGAGGAAGAGGTCAAAGCTCCCTCTCAAGCAACCCTGCAATTACGATACAGAAAGTCTCTTGTGTCCCCAACACACCCAATACACTTGTCAGATGTATAGGTGCACTAGTTCGGCGAAGAGATAGTGAAATACAAGCGGTATAGATGATTATAAGTAGTAACTGTGGTATGAAATAAATATCGCTGCGAGCAAACATGTAACAAAACAGCAAGTAAACGGTGTGCAATGCTTGGAAACAAGGCCTAGGGATCATACTTTCACTAGTGGACACACTCCCAACAATATAACATGATTGAACAAATAAACAACTTCTCTCACCTATGGTACTCTGAATTACTCTCCTATTGAACAACACTAATCATGTGTAGTGGCTACAGAAGCACCCTTAAAGTTCATCAAGTACTTGACAAACACCACTCATAGAGATACCCAAATCAAAGCACAACTCAAGATAGATATCATTGCAACTTAGACCAAGTACTAACACGGTGCACACACTGTCACCATTACACCATGAAAGGAGGAATAGATCACTCAAACTATCATAGCAATAATTATTCTCATAATCCACAAGAGATCACAATCATAGCCTAAACCAAGTACCACCATGATGCACGCACTGTCACCGTTACACCATGGCATGAGGAATAGATTACTTTAATAACATCACTAGAGTAACTATAATAATTAAGCATAGGAGTAGCATAATATCTGAATAATAACATCTACTTGTTCAACATGATACAAAGCTCACGATCACATAAAGATCACATCATGGGAGAGAGAGGTGAACCACATAGCTACCGGTAGAGCCCTTAGCCCCGGGGATGAACTACCCCTCCTATCATAGCAGACAGCAAGGTTGATGGAGATGGCGGTGAGGTCGATGGAGACGGCGGAGATGGCGATGGAGACCGATGGAGATGGCTCCGGGGGCACTTCCCCGTCCCGGCAGGGTGCCGGAACAGAGACTTCTGTCCCCCGAAATTCGTCGGTGGCGGCGCGGAACTACGGAACTCTTTCTGGAAATTTGCCGACTCCTTTAGGGTTTTCCGTCCCGAGGCTTTATATCGGCGAAGGGGCATCGAGAGGGCAGCCAGGGGCTCCTCACACATGGGTGGCGTGGCCAGGGCCTGGGCCGCGCCACCCTAGTGTGAGGGCAGGCCCTGGCCCCTCTCCGGCTCTCTTTCGGATGTCTGGATGCTCCCGGGTATAATAAGACTTCTGGCTTTTGTTTCGTCTAATTCCGAGAATATTTCCTATGTATCACTTCTGAAACACAAAAACAGCAGAAAACAGGAAACTGGCACTGTGGCACTTGTTAATAGGTTAGTTTCGGAAAATGCATAAAGTGCCACTAAGTGTAACGAAAACATCGGGTAAATGGTGTAAAAACAAGCATGGAGCATCAAAAATTATAGATACGTTGGAGACGTATCACTTTCCTCCTCCGCGGCCTTTCTTTCCTGCCCACGAGTTTCTCCGTAGGCTCCTCTTTGTTTATGGTGTGCAGCTTCACCAGCTCACACCAAATTCCATACTTCACATTGCTTGCTTCGTGACTCTTTGCGAGTCGTTCCTGGGCATTGAGCCCCACTTTCTCCTCTGGAGGTCGATTTTCCGGCTCCGCCCCAATGTTGCTTTACACAGAAAACCCGAACTGGGCGGAGCCATTGTTTCGGTGCGTCCTGAGGCCAATATCTTCAATTTTCCATGGCCGCGTCTGTCCAAGGGTGGAGAACCAAGTGGTTCTATATCAAAGACCGCAAGGCCTCCCCTGAAGACCAATATGGGTTAGCCCCTTTCGAAGCCTCTAGGGAAGTGAAGAAATTGACGTCGTGGGATGCGCTTCCCTCAGATGCGGAGATAGCTGATACGTCCAATTTGCATCACTATTTTGTATCATAATTTACTGTTATTCATTGATATATTTCATATTTAGATAAGATACTTATGTTATTTCCTTTGTTTTCACATGTTTGATGATCATCGGAGGAGTTGCTGCCAGAGTCAGGATTCTGCTGGAAAAAGGACCATCAAGATACCATATTTTGAAGATCAGGAAAATTCCAGAAAAATACCCAGAAATTATATTTTCCCAGAAGACTCATGAAGCCAGAAGGGGGAGTCGAGAGGAGCCAGGGGGCCCCACACGCCAGGGTGGCGCGGCCAGCCCCCTGGCTGCGCCAGCCCTGCATGAGGGCACCCTGGCCCACGTCTGGCCTCGCCCCTCCACGTACATCATCGTCCCCGAAAACCTAAGTGAGGGGGCTCAGAGTTAGACACCGCTGCCTCTGCGGGGCGGAAAACACCAGAGAGAGAAAAGCTCTCCGGCAGGCTGAAATCTACCGAGGAAATTCCTTCCCGGAGAGGGGAGATCGTCGCCATCATCATCACCATCGCACCGGACTTCATCGGGATCATCATCATCATCATCATCTCCATCACCAGCACCTTCATCTCCACCATCACCACGCCATCCCGCTGTAACATCTTGAGTTGGATCTTGTTATATTCATAGGGGAAACTTTCCCGGTGTTGATTACTCTTGTAGTTGATGCTATTGAGTGGAACCGTTGAATTAAGGTTTATGTTCAGATTGTTATTTACCATTATTTCACCTCTGATCATGATCCATATGATGTCTTGTGAGTAGTTCGTTTAGTTCTTGAGGACATGGGAGAAGTCAAGATGTTAGTAGTGAATTATTGTTGAGAAATATTTAATGGTTTGATATTGTTGTGGTGCTATTTCACTAGTGGTGTCATGTGAACGTCGACTACATGATACTTCACCATTTATGGGCCTAGTGAGATGCATTGTGTATTTGGCTACCGATTGTGGGGTTGCTGGAGTGACAGAAACCTAAACCTCCGTTGGGAAACCATTGCACCAGGGAGCGTAGGATCTTAGAGTTTAAGGCTGTGGTTAGATTTATCTTAATTACTTTCTTGTATTTGCGGATGCTTGCAAGGGGTATAATCACAAGTGTGTATTTATCCTAGTAAGGGTAGTGCGCTAGCACAGGTTCACCCCCATAACACCTATCAAA